>CM070787.1:4537500-5737500 GCA_036346955.1 Dipus sagitta
TCATCTATCTTTCTCTTTCTTTCCCTCCTTCTGTTGGGTGTGGTGGCACACGCCTTTAATTCCAGGACTCTGGAGGCAAAGGTAGGAGGGTCACTATTTCAAGGCCAGCCTGAGACTACATAGTGACAGCCTGGACTAGAGTGAGACCCTACCTCAAAAATAAAATGAAACAAAGAAAAGCAGCTAAAGTAAGTCAAAAGTATTAAATTATTTCAATTTATATTAATCAATTTTGAGATATAAGAATGAAATATTTGTCTCTCCTTAAGTTTTCTATTTAACTATCTAAAGTACTATGCTGTGTGATCATATTGAACTTAGTTTTGTTAATTTGTGTTGAGACAGGATTTTACTATATATTGAACTCACCATCTTCTTTCTCCTTTCCAGTTGTCTAATTACTGGTATCATAGGTGTGTACCACATCTAGTTTTAATTTTTTTTAAATAAGCCTTAGCATTTTCTTTTCCATGTTTGCTGTTAGTTTGAACTACCACTACCAATGAAGGAATCATTTCTACCCTTCCATATTTAGTATGACTTAAAGACAAAGCTGTTAGCTCATAAGACCAATATTTTTTCCATATGATTTACCATGTTTATAGCAACACTTTAAAGTCATGTTTCAAGTACAAAAGTACTAAGTGAATGGCATTCCTGTAAGTGACCCTCATCAGTCATCCTGACCAAAGTGCATGAGTCTTCAACATATAGACTAGCTGGTAGCACTGATGTAAAAGAGAAAGATGAACCTTAAACTGGTCTTGGTGGCACATACCTTTAATCCCAGCACTTGGAAAGCAGAGGTAAAAAGATCACCAGGAGTTCAAAGCCAGCCGGGGACTATAGTGAGTTCCTGATCAGCTTGGGCTAGAATGAGACCCTACCTCAAACCACCACCATCCCCTCCCAGAAAAAATAGAAATAAAATTGAATATTGTAAGAGTAATAAAACAGCATTACATCTTATATTTGTATTTAACTAGTGACTTGACATTAACCATCGCCAAAAACCTAGCAAAATTACACTACTTTGGAAAGCTTTATTTCCCTCACTAAAGAAGGGTTATCAGAGTGGTTCAAACTGCAACTTCACCAACATTTTTATTCTCTCAGATAACTCACTGGGAAAATTTTTGAAAACCTAAATATTTGTGAGCCCAACTTGAATGATTATTTCATTGGATAAAAGCCCTAAACTCCAAAAAGAAAAGAATTGATACAATGTGTCCCCTATGCCATTATAGCTTGGTAAACTTTAAAAATAAATTATTTAAACATTGACATAAATATGTAAATAAAAGTTTTAAAAATTATATGTAACAACTTTGAAAGAATGGTTTATAATTATCACATAATTTCAATAAAAATGTAACGTAATTGATGTAATTATTAATTGATAAATCATTGTGATTTTCTTTGTGTATTTTTATTTGATTCAGAGATGTACATTAATGAGTGTATATTTATATATTCCTGTGTATTCCTTCTTGTAAATTGGATAACATTTATATATACACAAAATGCTTAATTTATAGTAGCTGAACTATATGACATTAACAATGGCAGTCTAGTCAGTATTCAAATGTTTTGTGTTGTGTGTGGTAGAGTATGCCTTTGTTCAGAAAACAGTAATGTAGCTCTCTTACAGTCAATAACAATAATCATAAACAAGATAATCCTATCAGCATAAGTCAGCTTTAGTCTGCATATATTAATTTAGCAAAGTATTACACTTAATAAATTATCATTAATCATAAATTCATTTTTACATGTGTGTATTTAAAGCCTTTTACATTTTCAGTCTTGTTTTTTTTTTATTTTGACAAGCTCAGGTAAGACACTCATTTTAAACCTCATAAGCAGCATAATCAGCCTTTTGAAGCCCACTGCAATCAATATCTATGCAAATGGGGGAGTCATGGAATTTACACTGCTTAGTTAGTCAATCATTACTGAGGTCCCCACCCTGCATCCAGAGTACTAATAGAATTTTTTTTCTCTTTAAAGGGATAGTGATTTCTTTTTTATCCCCTAAATATCTTTTATATCAATGGATGCTATTGCTTTGATTATCTCCCTACACCCCCCTTTCCCTATATGCTTATCCTCCTCAGCTCTTGCTGCCTGTCTCTCCCTGTTGTAGTACTTGGGAAGGAGGATGCCCTGAGTTTATACCTAGCTCCTCTTGTGGTCCTGTTCTTGACCCTGAACTCTTGGAAGAAAGAACAGACCTTTGGTAACTCAGACCATGAGCTGGTGGGCATGTCTTTGGTTGCCTATAATCACAGTGGTAACTTGTAGTTTTGAGGAATGTCAGAGAAGCTCATGTCTAAGGCTGCCCTGGCATGGGGAGGAGGGGAGCTGATTGATTGCCCCATTCTCTGTGCCAGCCAGATTGCAACTAATGAATTTCACTGAGTTCTAGTCTGAAATGCTTGAGCCTGTGTAGAGGAAGCATCTCATGTTGCAGAAGCTTAAAATGCTGTGTTTTAAGTAGAGAGAATGGAGGTGGAATGCTTTAAAGTATAATACACGCACGCACGCACGCACCCACACACAGTTATTCCCATATAAACAAAGTCTGGAAATAAGTGATCCTGGGCTGGTGAAGTGGCAACTGAAGTCAAGAAGGACACTGAATCTGAAATCTCCACTGTGTGATTATTTCTATTTTCTAGATCACCTCAAAGTTGTTGAGGTTCCTGCATTCACACCCACATTCATGATAGCAGCAAGGTGAATAGTGTGAGGGAAAGGCACACTTTCCTCCATTTAAAAAGCCTTCACAAAGTTCCACTTCTGGCTTTTGGCTTTTCTCTCTGTGTTTGGTCCTGTGAAAGCAGGTCAACCCTTTCTGCCATTATGGAACTTCCCCTGGATCTGTAAGCTTCAATAAATATCCCTTCCTTCATAACTGTGCCTGGCTTGGAAGTTCATCTCAGCAAATCTTAAGCTGTCTGCTATAGAAATTGGTATCAGAATGTTGGGTGAGATGAATGTGACCATGTGGATGTTGATCTGTTGGAACCTTTGTTTTGGAGGAATGGGCATGGACTTGGTGCTTGCTACTGGAGATGCCTTCTGGAATGGTAGGCCAAGTTTTATGGACTGATGAGAGTTTGAGAATGCTAAGTACAGATAGCATTGAACTTCTAGGCTTCGCTTATGAGCTTTCTAGGGGGAAAGAAAGACTTCAGAAGACTTTATTGGAACTGGGCT
Source organism: Dipus sagitta (assembly GCA_036346955.1). Classification (NCBI taxonomy): domain Eukaryota; kingdom Metazoa; phylum Chordata; class Mammalia; order Rodentia; family Dipodidae; genus Dipus; species Dipus sagitta. The sequence goes on from CM070787.1 coordinate 4,540,723, forward strand.
ACTGACATAGGGCTGGCTGCATTCTGTTTCCAGGGCCCAGAGAATTTGATCAAGGTTAAATTTTCAATGGACTGATGTACTTGGCTAAAGATACTGCATTGAGAGATTTAAGATTTTAAGTTGGAAGACCTCAAGCAAGTTAAAATTACAGGCAGTGAGACTGGCTTTAGGTTACTGAAGCTGCTATTGTCAAACACATTAGCAATCTTAAGGAAGATGGCCCAACTACATTATATTAAAACAATGGAGAAGATTTCTTAGGAAAGACTGTTAGAAATGCAAACTCTTGAGTGTGCAGGTAGGCACAACCATCTGGAGTGAGTAGGTCAGACCCCTGTTTCCTGGCTCGTCCCACCTCCCTGGTCTGGGTTCCCTGTACAGACAGTGTGCAGGTAGGCATGGTGGTATGGAGTGAGTAGGGCAGACTCCTCCTTCCTGGCTCCTCCCAGTTCCCTGGTCCAAGTTCCCTGGGCCAGTCTGTGTGCTAGAGGGCACAGCATGGAGTAAGTTGGCCAGATCCCTCTTCCCTGGCCACTCCTAGTCCCTTGGACCTGGTAGGTCCCATTGTGCCTTGCTGGGGAAGGCCTGATCCCTATATGAGCTGTGGAATCAGGCTTTTTGCTCTGGAATCCTGACTGGCCACTGGGTAGCAACATCCCTATTCACCTGAGTCAGAGGGTACATGGGCCAAAGGATAAAAACTTGCTTCTTCCTCAATAAAATAAAGTGTTCCTAAAATGGGTAGACAGCAATGTAAAAAAGCCAATGAAAGTCAGAAATCTGAGAGATCTCCACCAAGGATGTCTAGTCCTACAATGGAAGCCTCCAATGAAATCATAGAGAAATCAACAGAAATTCATTCCCAAAATGAAAATACAAAAACTAATGGAACCCTGATCAAAAAAAAAAAAAAAAAAAATCATTGAATTGGAAGCAACTATAAAGAACCAACAATTGTATCAATGAAATTGAACAAAATCATCTCCTAGAGCATTCAGCTTTTGAAAATAGGCTTAACTTGATTGAAGAAAATGTTAGCGAGAGGATTAAATTTGCTCAAGTTTACAGATAGGCCTAAGTTTCAGTTTCCAGGAGAGACAGGCAAGATTTCTGGGAAAACTATGAACAAAGGGCTGTTAATCAACAGCAGCCCTGACATGTGGCTGGGGAAGATAGCTGCCCAGGGGCCTGAGTCAGTTCCTGCAATACCTCTGAACTATGACCAAAAAGGACTTGCCAAGATAGTAGGCTCCAGCTCTGAGTCAGTTCCTGCCAAGCCTCTGAAACATGTCTAAACATGCCCAAGGATGGTAAAATATGAGCCACCGCCAATCAAAGGTGTGCAAATGTAACTGCTGCTTGCTTAGCCAATCACATTAGAAGATGACCTAACCCTCCTAAGATTCCCCTAGCTGTCCTTAAAAGGGGCCTGCGTACTCCTATCTGGGTCGCCATTTTGTATGAATGGTTGACTCCCGCAGGCTGATTCTGCAGAATAAATGCTCTTTGTTTTTACATACAAATTGAGTCTGAGGTTTTTCTTCAGCAATTGCCAGACCCTTACAGTTAGGACCCTCCAAAGAGATAGGAATAAATTGAAGATACGTCAAGAAGTGGAAGATCTCAACAACTGACTGATAAGCTTAATGAAGACTTGATCAAATGCAAGAGTGAATACCAGGAAACAACAAGAAAACCAGAACTTGAATTGAAATTGTACAAAAGAAAAGAAAAGAAAAGAAAAGAAAAGAAAAGAAAAGAAAAGAAAAGAAAAGAAAAGAAAAGAAAAGGGAAAAGGAAAAGGAAAAGGAAAAGGAAAAGGAAAAAGAAAAAGATGGTCATAATGCAAAATATCACAACAGGAAACAAATATCAAATAGAAATTATAAAATCCTCTTTAGAAACCCTCAACAACAGAGTCACTCATGTGGAAGACAGAACCTCTGACCTGGAAGACAAGACAGAAGAAATCGATTGGGAAGCCAGAAACTTTGCTAAGTTCAAAAAAAAATCAAGGGAACAGACTATGAGGGAACTGTGAGATACCCTAAAATGACCAAACATCTGTATCATGGCTGTACCAGAAGGAGAAGAAATCTAGGCCAGAGGCATAGAAACCATATTCAACAAAATTATTGAAGAAAATTTTCTGACTCTCTCAAAAGAGAAGCCCATCCAGATACAAGAAGCCCACAGAACACCAAATAGACAGGATCAAAGAAAAACTCTCCTAGACACATCATAGCTAAAACTCTTAACAATGAAAACAAAGAGAGAGTGTTAAGAGCAGCAAGAGAGAAATAATTCACAACATACAAAGGCAATCCTATCAGAATTACATCAGATTTCTCAATGGAAACACTGAAAGCCAGAAGGGCCAGGAATGGAACACTTCAAAATCTGAAAAATTATGGCTTCCAGTCCAAGCTACTCTACCCAGCAAAAGTATCCCTCATAATAGATGGTGAAAGAAAAATTTTCCATGAAAAAAAGTCAACTCTATGATTACATGAACACAAAGCCAAACCTACAGAGTATACTTGAGGGAATACTCCACACAGAACAGTCCAACAACAAACCTCAAGATCCAACAAGAAGAAGATCACAATAATCAAAATAGACCAAAGTAAAAATATTACAAAACAAAAGAAAGCACCAAACCCCAGAAAACACCCTGTCATGGCAGGGACTAGTTCAAACATCACAGTAATAACCTTAAATATTAATGGTTTTAACTCACCCATAAAAAGGCACAGGTTTTCAAAACATATGAAAAACTTGGACCATTCCATCTGCTGTCTACAAGAACCCCACCTCACCACTAAAGATAGATACCTCCTCAGTGTGAAAAGTTGAAAAATGATATTCCAAGCAAATGGAAATAAAAAAACAAGTGGGTGTTGCTATATTAATATCTGATAAAATAGACTTAAACTCAAAAAGAAATCAAAAAGGACAAAGAAGGCCACTTATTACTTATCAAGGGAATGATTCAACATGAGCACATCATAAATATATATGCACCACACACAGGTGCACCACAGTTTACAAAACAAAATTTACTTGACAATAAAACAGAAATAAACACCAACACCATCATAGTCAAAGACTTCAATAATACACTCTGAGCAATAAGCAGATCATCCCAGCAGAAAATCAACAAGGAAATAATAGAGCTCAACAAGATCATAGATCAACTAAACCTAATGAATGTCTACAGAACTTTCCACCCCGACTGTACAGAATACACATTCTTCTCAGCAGCCCATGGAACCTTCTCCAAAATTGACCATATATTAGGTGATAAAGCATGCCTTTATTAAGTCAGGAAAATTGAAGTAACTTTCTGCATCATGTCAGATCATAAAGCTTTAAAGCTAGAAATTAACAACAAGAGACCCATCAAGAAGTCTACTAGCTCCTGGAGACTAAACAACACACTTTTAAACAATGAATGGGTTGTGGAAGAAATCAAAAAAGAAATTGTAAAATTTCTAGAATTGAATGATAATAAAAACACAACCTACCAAAACTTATGGGACACAATGAAGGCAGTCGTAAGGGGAAAATTTATAGCCTAAAATGCTTCATTACAAAGACAGAGAAATCCCAAATTAATAACCTGACTGTCCACTTAAAGGCACTGGAAAAACAAGAAGAATCCAACCCAAAAGCTATAGATGGAAAAAAATAATCAAGATTAGAGCAGAAATCAATGAATTGGAAACTAAGAAAACAATTTTTAAAAAAAATCAATTAAAGGGAAGGGAGGAGGGTACTTAATAGGTTGGTATTGTATATATGTAAGTAGAAGAATAGATTAACGGGGTGAAAAGGCCCAAAGTGAGGTCAGGGGAGGAGACTGAGTAGAGGAAAGCTGGAGGGAGGGCTAATCAAAATCTAAGAGGATATAAATAAATCATATGGAATCCTCTGGTTTGGGACAATGGAACACTCAGGAGCCGTAGATCATTGCTAGAAAATTTTCAGTGCCAGGGATGGATACCTTCCAGTGAGTTGTTGGCTAGGGAGGTCCCTGATGCCCCCAAAACATTATAGGCCATTGTCGAGGCCCTTGGTTTCCCACCAGGAATCGATGGTAAGACCCTACTGCTGAAGACTCCACATATATGGGCTGCAAGGCCACTGAGAAATCCTGCTAGAACTGAGCTGATAACTTCCTCCATGTAGACCAGCTGACAGAAAGCTGGAAGAAGCAATTCTACATGCAGTTCAATGGGAGAAAGAGATACCACCAGTGAAGATACTCAACAGTGGACACTGCAAGCCATATAATTGGCCAGCCAGGCCAAATGAGCCAATGGGTGCAATCGTGGCACGTCTATCATGGTGGAAACCAACTGTCCTCCAATTGGACTGGAGGCCCGCTCCATGGGAGGGAACACATCCCAGATACTGAAAACTTAAAACAGGGGAAGTCATGAGCCCTAGGGGTGTAACATCTGCTGATGTCTGGATAAGTGTATATACTATGCTTATCAAACTGCCCAATAAGCACTGCTCTTAATATTCATACCCTTATATTAATGCTACTCTCACTTTGGGTAGAGAATCTTCTCTTTTCAGATGGCAGTGACTTTGGGATGACTCAGAAGGTATCATGGTGCTGGAAAGAAGTGACTAGATTACTGAGTAATATCTTGATCACACCTTCCAAGGCTCAGGGTCTAATGCGGAAGAGGTGGTGGAAAGAACGTGAAAGCCGAAGGAAGGATAGGACTCCTTACAACATGCTCCCCCCAGACATAAAATGGCCTCGATATCCATGACCTCATAGTGCCTGACACTACTTACACACAACTATCATAAGAGGAGGGAAAGATCATGACATCAAAATGGAAGAGAGACTGGTTGAGATGGGGAGGGGATATGATGGAGAATGGAATTTCAAAGGGGGGAAGGGGAGGAGAGAGGATATTACCATGGGATATTTTTTATAATCATGGAAAATGTTTTAAAAAATTGAGAAAAAATAAAATAAAATAAAGAAAAATGAAAAAAAATAAAAAACCAATGAAAAGAAGAGCTGGTTCTTTGAAAAAAAATAAAGATTGACAAACCCCTGGCCAAATTGATCAAGCAAAAAGAAGTCTCAAATTAACAAAATCAGAAATGAAAAACAAAGATCACAACAGACATCAATGAAATTGGAAGAATCATACTTTCAAAACCTGGAAGGGCATACTTTCAAAACCTGTACTCCCCAAAATTAAATAATCTGGAAGAAATGGATGAATTTCTGGACACATATCACCTGAAAAACTAAACTCAGAGCAGATTTCTATCCTTAAAAAAAAAAAAAAAAACTATCACATCAATGGAGATTGAAACGGTAATCAAAAACCTCCCAAAAAAGAAAAGCCCAGGACTGGATGGCTTCTTAGCTGAATTCTATCAAACTTTCCTTGAAGAAGTGAAACCAATTTTTCTGAAACTGTTTGGCATAATAGGAGACCAGGGAATCCTCCCCAACTCCTTTCATGAAGCTAGCATCACCCTAATACCAAAATCAGACAGAGATGCAACAAGGAAAGAAAACTATAGGTTTATATCTCTAATGAACTTAGGTGCAAAGATCCTGAACAAAATCCTTGCAAAACGAATTCAACAATGCATCAAAAGCATTATCCACCTTGTTCAAGTAGGCTTCATCCCAGGGAGGCAGGAATGGTTTAACATATGGAAGTGGGTCAACATAATACAGCACATAAATAAACTGAACCATAAGAACCACATGATCATTTATGTTGATGCAGAGAAGGCCTTTGCCAAAATACAACACCACCTCATAATCAAAACACTGGAAAGAATAGGCATGGAGGGTTATGTCTCAACACAATAAAGGCTATATAATGCTCCTAAAGCCCAAATAATACTTAATGGGGAAAAACTCAAGGAGTTCCCACTGAGATTGGGATTAAAACAGGGGTGCCCACTCTCAGCACTGCTCTTTAACATAGTAGTAGAAGTACTAGCCCAAGCAATAGGACAGGAAAAAGAAATAAAAGGGATTCAAATTGAAAGGAAGAAGTCAGGCTGATCCTATTTGCAAATGACATGATTCTATATAAAAGTGACCTGAAAGTCTCCATCTCAAAACTTCTAAAGGTGATAAATTTCTTCAGCAAAGTATCAGGATACAAAACCACTGCACAAAAATCAGTAGCTTTTCTATATGCAAAGGACAAATATACAGAGAAAGAAATCAGTGAGGCCATCCCATTTTCAATAGCAAAAAAAAAAAAAAAAAAAAAAAAAAAAAAAAATTAAATACCTTAAAATAAAACTAAACAAGGTTGTGAAAGACCTATATAGTGAAAACATAAAAACACTCAAGAAAGAAACAGAGGAGCACTTGAGAAGATGGAAAGTCCTCCCATGCTCCTGGATAGGTAGAATTGATATTGTGAAGATGGCAATTCTACCAAAAGCAATATACAAATTCAGCACAATACCAATAAAATACCACCATCATTCTTCACAGAGATTGAAAACGTGATCTCAAAATTCATATGAAATGGCAGAAGGCCTTGGATATCCAAACATATCCTCAGCAAAAAAGAACACCTCTGGCAGTATCACCATACCCGTTCTAAAGCTATATTACAAAGCCATAGTGACAAAAACAGCATGGTACTGGAATAAAAACAGAAATGTAGACCAATGGGACAGAATTAAAGACCCAGACCTTAGGTCAAATAACTACAGCTGCTTGATCTTTGACAAAGGTGTCAATAATGTAGGCTTGGAGAAAAGACAGCATCTTCAACAAATGGTGTTGGACAAATTGGATGAGCATATGTAGAAAAATGAAATTAGACCCACTCATTTTGCCATACACAAAAATCAAGTCCAAATGGATTAAAGACCTCAATGTAAGATCTTGATCTCTTCAGCCAGTGGAAGAAAAATAGGAGGCACTCTCCATGATATAGGACTGGGTGGGAAAAAACTTCCTGAACAAAACCCCAGTAGCCCAGGAAATTAAACAAGCAACCTAGGAGATCTCATGAAGCTAAAAAGCTTTTGCACAGACAGACATACCAGAAGGAAAGCCAATATACTACACACTAAATGGGATAAAATCTTTGCCAGCTATACCACTAATAGAAGCCCAATATCTAGAATCTACAAAGAACTCAAAAACTAAACAATAAAAAATTAAGCAACTGACTCCAAAAGTGGGGCAGAGAACTAAATAGGGAGTTCTCAGAAGAATTAAAAATGGCTAACACACACTTAAGAAAGTTCAACATCCCTAACCTTTAGGGAAATGCAAATTAAAACAACTATGAGATTCCACCTTACCCCAGTAAGGATAGCAAACATTAAAAAGTCAAATGAGCCAGACGTGGTGGTGCATGCCTTTAATCCCAGCACTCGGGAGACAGATGGAGGAGGATCGCCATGAGTTCGAGGCCACCCTGAGACTACAGAGTGAATTCCAGGTCAGCCTGAGCTAGAGTGAGAGCCTACATCGAAAAACAAACAAACAGAAAAAAAGTCAAATGAAAACAAATGTTGGCGAGGATATGGAACACTCATTGGTGTGAATGTAAGATGGTACAACCACTATGGAAATCAATATGGAGACTCCTGAAAAGGATGAATATAGAGTTACTAACAGACCTTGTTACTCCCTTACTGGGCATTTACCCTAAAAGCTCCACATCTCAGTTCAGAGATATTTGCTCAACCATATTTATAGCTGCTCAGTTCATAATAGCTAAAATCTAGAATTAAACTAGGTGCCCATTATTGGATGAATGAATAACCAAGATGTGGTATATCTACATGATGGAAGTCTACTCAACAGTAAGAAAAAAATGACACAATGAAATTTGTAGTAAAATGGTCGAACTTGGAACAGATCATTTGAAGTGAACTCACACAATCACAGAAAGAAAACCGTTGCATGGTCTTATTCATCTGTAGTTGCTAACCTGGATCAGCCCAAGTTGCTGACATAACTTAATAGCATCTTGAGGCTTGGATAATAGGGAAGGTAGGGCTTTGGGGAAGGGGAAAGGGGTGGGAACACAAAACTGAACCCAAATTGAACTGGTACCATAGAATCCTATGTTCTGGAAGTTAGACTAAAAGGTGGAACCCTCAAGAGGACCTTAGGGGGAATACCTAAATTGAAGGGTTCTGGAGAGGGTGAGACAAAACCTAACCTTAAATTTCTTCTATTTTTTTCTTCTCTGTCCTTTCCTTTTCTTTTTTCTTTTCCTTTGGCACTGGCCTGTAATTCCTTGTACCATGATATGGTGTACATCCACAATGAGCTATTGATCCAAGAGACCTACTAGATCTCCCAAAACAAGCAAGACAGACTTCTGTCAGAACACTTGGTTACCCACTAGAGGTTAATGGTAAGACCCTACTGCTGAAGACACCACATGCTGTTGGCATGGACCATGGAGAGACCTAGTTGGAATCTGGAAGAGAGCCAGTCCCCAGACAATTAGCTCATCTAGTGCTGGAATGTGCTACATGAGCTACCAGGGGAAAGTGGCCAACATCTGTCCAAGCAACTCAAAGTCTAAGTGACTCAGAAGCAAACAACCTGAGGTGATGCTCACACAAGTGCAATAGTGGCACACAGCCATGGTGGGTAACCAACTGCTCTTGGATTGGCTAACAGATCTGCTCAGTGGAAGGAAAACCATATCTGGAACTGGGAAACAAGTCAGAATCATATGTAGATAATGATTCTGCTTTCCATTGCCATGCTCCCACTAATCTTTGCCTATAAGAGGGTCTACACCATTTTAATTCTCTCTAAATTAATAATGGTTATCTGATATAACCGGTGCTGACTTCACTCTCCATTGCAGAATATGCCTCTCTTTTTCAGACGGGAGCTGGACCTGAGGAGATAAATGACCCAGTGCACTCCACCTGGGCTCCAGCTGAAACCACAGAGGAATTGGGGAAATGAGCAAGAGTGCTGCTTTCTTAGTGAACCTGATATCAGCACAAGGGTGAAGCAGATAGACAATGAGGACACTCAGCACCTACCAAAGCAGAGATCCAGAGACTCCTACATCCCTGATGTAGACTTAAAATGATCCCAGCATGGCTCAAGGAATTTTGTGGAAGAGGGGAATGGAAAGACTGGTTAGAGCCACAAGTTGGACATTTTGCACAGAGACATTGCCTCTCCCCCATAACTGACTGCTGCCTCCATAATGCATGACCCACAATGCCCATGGAGTTGACCTGCATCCCCAATGAGGAAGGCCTCTTCAGAAAAGGGGCAGGGAGAAGGAAAAGGATGGTACCAACACGTGTTGTTTACATACTAAATATGTCCACATCTAATTAAAAAATAAAAGAAATGCAAACTCTTTTGGAAAGAGTTGACTGGAGAAGGAACCTGCTTTTCAAGCATACAATTTATTTTGTCTCTGAATTAAGAATATGGCTGTGCATGAAAAATGCATGTTGCGATCATGAATTGCACATGGTTCCAGGAGCCGCTGCTGAGATGCAGCATTAGGCAGGGCATGATGACCCCGATAGGCTGGAAGAGCCTTTGGAAGATGGACCATGGTTTGCATGGAGACCTAAAGATGTTTTGGATATATCAGGACTGTGCAAGGGCTACCATGGAATGTATTGTTAGTCTGGCATGGAAGTGTTCCCTGGCAACTCTGCCCAGCTGGAGGGGCAGAATTGGAAAATCTAGAGACTCTCAGTTTCTGGTTATATTGAGCTTGAACTGCAGAAGTTTGATGTTTGTTTGATGGTAGTTGAGTTTGCATTGTTTTAGTCTCTCCTTGCTATGCCTTATACCAGGTGAAAATGTTTACTCTGTGCCTTTATATGGTGAAAGTATTTAACTTGTTTGATTTTACAGGACTAACTGTCTTAAATTGGTCAAGACTGTGGGGACCTTTGAAATTGGACTGAATGCAAGTTATAGTGTGTGATGGTTTTGAATCTACTGGGGGCCAGGGGAAGAATGTGGTAGTTTGAATAGATGGCCCCCAATATATTCAGTGTTTTATTAGCTTGTAGTTTGGATCTGCAGCCACCTGGCTGGAGGTGGTATCACTGGGTGGATCTTAGGGTCCAGCCCTAAGGTATGGTGGTGGGTTTGAGATTCTAGTCTAACAATATGCAAAGTGTGCCTAGCTGGAGATCCTGAAGTGTTCTGTGCTGTGTGGCTTTTGCTTGTGACTTTTCTCGCTGTGTTTGGTCCTGTGAAAACAGGCCAACTTCTTCTGACATTATGGGACTTTCCCTGGATAGGATCTGTAAGCTTCAATAAATATCTCTTCCTCCATAAAACTAAAACAGTTCCACTTCTACATATAGCATCTTATTAGCCATGACTTCATCTGTGGTCACACTTGGCTACTCCAGAATTGCCCAGAATTATATTGTTAGGGAAGAAAAAGGAAAATAGATGCTGAGAGGCAAGTAGCAACATGTCTGAACTCAGAAGACAGATTGGAGCCAGTTGGTGAAAGTTCAAAAGGGGAATTTTTTTTACCAAATATGTACAGGAAAGATGTTCCTAATAGTATTATCAGCTGCAAATTGAATCAGCTTCTTAATGAGTATTTTTATATCACCATTGTTGAATATTCAAAAGCAACTAGAAAATTGTGTATCACAGTAAGTTGTAGAGGGAGAGCTCATTTTCATCATTGCTTATACTTCTGTGTGCCAAGTCTACCTTGATATACATGTGCAGAGGCCATGCTGACTTTATACCATGGATTCCAGTAAACTGCAATTTTTATTTGCTATCATTGATAATAACAAATGTTCCATAAAGCAAATACTTAGTATACAACTCTTGTTTGTACATTATACTCAGCATATTCCTTTAGTGGACGGTGCCAGTTAGATAGGATTTATGTGGACAACTACCATGTGTATTAGGTCTCCCCACTTGTTTATCAAGTGTCTCCTCTTCCAACCCCTCCCTGTGTCCACTCTCTCCCAGCCTCACTCTGGTTCCTTGTTTGTCCTCCTCCCATCCCTCCCTGTGTCCACTCTCCCAGCCTCACTCTGGTTCCTTGTTTGTCCTGCTCCCGTCCCTCCCTGTGTCCACTGTCTCCCAGCCTCACTCTGGTTCCTTGTGTGTCCTCCTCCCATCCCTCCCTGTGTCCACTCTGTCCCAGCCTCACTCTAGTTCCCTGTTTGTCCTCCTCCCTTCCGTCCCTGCCAGTTCTGCTCATGCTTACTACAACTTTCAAACAAATCAAGCTGCCCCATGTGTAGGAAGCACATATGAGAGAGGATATGCTGCATTTGGCTTCCTGAGCCTGTGTGATCTCGCTTACTATGATTTTCCCCATGTCCATCCGTTTTCCTGCAAATATCATTATTTCATTTTTCCTTACTATTGATCAGAATTCCATTGTATACATATACTGCATCTTCATTATCCATTCATTAGTTGATGGGCCTAAGATAACATCTTTAGCTAACATAATATGCACTGTGGTGAACTTTATTTAGCCATACTATGTTTCAATTTTATTTACAGTTTTCGTACATGTATACAAGGTATTTTGGCCATAGTCCCTTTCTATTAATATCTCTTTTTCTACCTCCCTTGTTCCTTTTTCATTGATCCTCTTCTTTCCAACTTGTCCATATTCTACTTTAGTGTTTGCTTTATTTTGTTTGCTGTCCTTAATAATCAATGATGGGATGTTGATGGGCCCAATATTGTGCAGGTATTACGCAGGGAAGAATAGTTACTGTGAGGCTATAAAAGCAGCAGCCATGTGCTGTCCAGAAGATAAGAGTTCCAAAGCACTTCTCCTAATCCTCTGGCTCTTACATTTTTTCTGCACCTTCTTCCACAATGCTCCCTAAGTCTTGAAGGGGGTGACATAGATGTCTCATTGAGCACTGAAGGCTCCACTATTGCTTATTCTCAGCACTCTGATGAGGCTTGCATCTCTCCAATAGACACTGTCAATTGTAAACAGAAACTTCTCTAACCAAACCTGTGAACATCCTGCAAGCTACAATTTGATGAGCACAACCTATCCATTTAGCCACACTACAGTAGTAACTTACCCCTAGGGTCTAGAGCCTCCCTAACCATGGGATTTTGACTGGTTGTTCAGTAGCAGGCATGGATTTTTCCTATGTAGCAGGCCTCAAATATAATCAGAAAGCAGCCAGTTACTCACAGTTGTACCACTGTGACATCAGTAGGTTCACCGTGCCTGGATGATCGGTTATTTTTAATCTCTTTTTTCTTTCTTTCTAGCTCTTTCTCCAGGATGAGGAAAGGCCATCCTTTAGCCACTTCTTAGTTCCAAAGCTTTGTAAAATAGCTTTTCTCAGCCACAGGTTGCTTATTTGTTGATAAGAATAATAATAGCTATCATGTAAGAATTCTGACAAGTTAAATTCAGTAAATTTGCTTTGAACTCTTTGCATACTCTTGGCCTAGTAAAATGTTAAATAATGTGTAAAGCTTTTTAGCGCCATGTCTAATGCATAGAGATCAACTGTTGTTGACCAGAAATCCACAGAGCTTAGCCCTTATGCCACGGACCTCTCTGGTTATCTGTTCCACCCTGTGACATAGGCTTTGATTGTTGTACCTGCCCCTCGAGCTCTTTGTTTTCCCCAATACTTGTCTATGGATTGTTAATAGGTCCATTTCTTGGATTCTTTCTCTCTACTTGCTTTCTTCTGTTTATCTTTGAGAAATCCACACATAAGTACAATGTATATACATATGTCTAGCATGGACATTAGTCACTCTCCCAATGTTCTGCCTACAATAGATTTTTTTTAACTCCATGAGTCTTCATAATGTGCATACTCATGTATCCAATACTCAGATTAAGAAACTGAACATTCCTGGAACCCCAGAACCCTCTCTTGTTATGTTCAATCACAGCCTGGCTCCTAACCATCACTAGTGATTAACTTATAACACAAATTCATATTGTTTCTTTATTTTATATGATAATGCTATACACTACATATTCTTTTGTGTGTGTTGTTTGCAAAGCACATTCATGTTGCATGTAGGTGTTTGTTCATTCTGTTTGCTGTATACCATTGCATTGTGTGACTATGCCATATTTTTTTTGTACATTTTACAAAATGGTACTCACTTTGGCTATTACAAATAACGCTGCTACAAACAATTTTATAACTCTGTTTTAAGGAATATCTGTACGTATTTCTGTTTGGTTATTTCTGAAAGTGACTTGAAGTCATCTTTTGTAGATTTTGCCTGATGATGCTCAGGTAATTGCAGTGGTCTATACTACTGCTTGCCCAGTAGTTTGGAAAGAGCTTCTTATTTGTCTACAGGTGAGAAAGGTCCATTCTACATTGAAGTTTCCCCATATGCTTTCTTCAAAATTAACTATCAGTTTTAAAATATTTTTGCCAGTTTTGCATCAAAATCTGTTTAATTTAAAAGTAATTCACAGGGGGACTGTAGAGATGGATTAGTGGTTAAGTGCTTGCCTGTGAAACCTAAGAACCCTGGTTCAAGGCTCCATTTCCCAGGACCCGCATTAGCCAGATGCATAAGGGGGTACACGCATCTGGAGTTCATTTGCAGTGGCTGTAGGCCCTGGTGCGCCCATTCTCTCTATATATCTGTCTCTTTCTCTCTCTGTCGGTCTGTCACTCTCAAGTAAATAAATAAAAATAAACAATTTTTTTTTTAAAAGTATTGGTGGGGCTGGAGAGATGGCTTAGAAGTTAAGGCACTTGCCTGTGAAGCCTAAGGACCCATGTTTGACTCTCCAGATCCCATGAGGCCAGATTCACAAAAGGTGAGGCAAGCTCAAGGTTATACATGCCCACTGGGTGGCACAAGCATCTGGAGTCCGATTGCAGGCTGAAGTCCTATTGCACCAATTCTCTCTCTCAAATAAAAAAAAAATTAAAAAAAGGTAGTGGCAGTATGCACCTTTAATTCCAGCACTCAGGAGTAGAGGTAGGAAGATTGTTGTGAGTTCAACGCCAGCCTGAAATTGCATAGTGAATTCCATGTCAACCTGTGCTAGAGCAAGATCTTATCTCAAAAACAAACAAAAATAGCAGTATCAAAATTAATATGTGTAATCTGTTTTCTTGCATACCAGTCAGACAACTGATTTGAGTCTGATTTCACATTACTATGAATATAAGTAGTAATGTTAACCAATCAGATTATGCACTGATAGGCTGTATTATATTGCTATTATCTGAACAGAGAAGTACCAGTATTCTTTTCTTAAATACCATTAGTAGAGTAGACTAAACTAACTTTGTAGCAAGGGTCTAAGATATGATCCAAGGGTCTAAGATATGATCCAATTAGAGACCTGCTGGTCTAAAGGGAAGACCGAACTTAAACATTATTATTGAATCTATGTGGAGGATTATGTTGAAGAAGCATAGAGAAAAGTATCATTATTTTTGTTTGGAGGAAATAATTTTATGCTCTAAAATTCTATTTCTTAAATATACTTCATTTCAAAATATTAAGAATTTATTGGTAAAAAAAAAAAGAATTTATTGCTTTTGTAGGTGTTTTAAATGACCTGATATTGTTGAGCTGATTTTTGTGACCAGATGATGTTGTGTCAGTTTACAAAGGACTAGGTATTATGATGAGTGCTAATAATGTCAGTGTCTGATGGCACCACACACTTGGATGTAATACCAGCAGAGTGAAGTTGGCAAATAGATTTTCTTAACATCTTCTCTACAAAGCTGGGTCAGTATTTTGCCATGCTGGTATTAGCTAATACTGTAAATGGATTAGCACAAGGAATGCAAACTGTGTGGCTTTTATTGGATACTGCTACTCTGTTTTATAACACACCACATCATAGGTTTCTTGTATTTATTCATCACTGGATTTGTATTATGTTAAATGAGAATGCATCACATTTTCTGAATATTTTTCTTCCACTCTCCAAAATGTCTTTTTAGATATTGCCTAACTGCCAGCTAATTTACAGCTCAGAAATCTTGTTGTATCATTTTGAATAGAGCATTGGGTAATTTAAAGTGAAATGAGTCAATGTGTAATGAAGAATTGCTGTCAAATCTTTTGAGATGTGAGGATTTCTTTGCTACAGTCATGTGTGTAATTGTGCAGCTCAGTGAGGGTACTCTCTGAACGTTAGAGGACACAGTTTTGAGCTGAAATTCCCAATACAAATCTAAGGATATGACAGCTCGAAAGACAGAAGCTCAGCATTTTCAAGGCTGCATGAACTAGATGACAGAGTCTGAGTGAGTCTGGGAATATCCTTCTGAACTCTGACTGGCCTTCACCCACGCCTCTGTGCCTGCCTGCTGTTGTCCCGTGACCCTCACCTCAGGGAGGGGCACCCACTCACCAACCAGGCTTTGGCCTCCCTCAGCAGTTGCAAAGGTGAACCACTAAGAATCTTGATATAAGAATGGGAGTCATAGTCCATCATACTGGCTAAATCACATGAAAATTTCTTGAAAATATCATGTTCAAGATATGCAGAATGGAGTGAAAATACTGCTTTTACTTTCTCTTGTCTGGTTTCAACAAATTCTTAGTGCCTAAAAATGAAGAACGGAATAAATATTTTGTAACCCCTTTGGAAGTAGCTATAAGCAGATACAAGTGCATTGAGCATTTTTCCTATTTGGCTTCTTCTGACTAGAAAGTGCTTTTAATATCACTGCACTTCATCTTTATGATAGTCAAGAATGTGCATGAAACCTTAATTTCCAGCACCGAAGGATAATTGCTCAGTGATCATTTAGTTTCTTTAAAACATAACTGAATATAAACTAAGAAACTAAGAAAATCAGCTATTTTAAAAGTGGCATTGAGATGGTATATGAAACCAGATGACATAAGAAAAATCTACCCACCTTGGTGCTTTTCTTCCTTTATTACCTTCTACCTCAGTAACTTAAAGTGTACTTACCTAGTTCACCTCGTTAGCCACGGAGACACACGTAGCAGTTTACTACTCACTAGTGGTCCAAACAGCAGAAAGGATGGGAGACAGCCAGCAGTGCTTCATGATCAGCTCAGTCACAGAAGCAGCGCCCTACTTCATACTCACTGTGTAAATTCACTGCTTTCCTAGTTGTGCATGGGTTTCTGTTCTTTGTTTTAGCTACAGGGTGAAGTCTCACTTAACACGGTATAGATAAAAAAGGTTTTATAATAAGACTAAAAAAACATAAAATGGATATTTGTTTTAAAATAGAACATTGATCTATGACACTGATACCTCTGCCAATCTCAGGTAAATCTTATCCTTTTAAAAATTGTTATCATCTTGGTTATGCTCTTACACACATGTAAGCAGAACAACTATAGTTTGAATAATCTTCCCCAATCCCTGATAATCCTTACTCCTTTCACTGTAGGCAAGCAGAGCACCATTTTAAAGCAAGAAAAGTGCAGGATAACAAAGAATTAACAAGGAACAATTTGGGAGTTAGTACACACTGGTATTCAGGGGACTCTTCTCCAACTTCATGTGGTGGCATGCAGTATAGAAAAGGTTCTTTCAGCAAGTGTTTAGGAAAATATGTTCCAGAAGATCTGCATAACATTAGTGTAACCAAGTGTTCCTCTCTGTGGCTTCCTGTTTTGGAATTAAATGCCTTCAGGGTACTCAGAATAACTCTGTTTAGAAACACACGAAGAATTTAACCTCTTATGTTCCTACTCTGTTTTTCAAATATATACATATATATTAGAAAGAAAACAGATCCAATTCTGTTCCTCAAAAATCTAAGCTTAAAATATAAAACTGTATATACATAAAGTACATAGTTCAGTTAGATAATATTTAGAAATTCTGACACAAATATTAAACTTATAAGGCCAGTTTTGTCTCTTCATAAACAGTTTTCAAAGGCAGACCTTTTTTTACAGATGGGAATACGCCTAAATGAGGTCACGGGAATGTTTCTATTGTGGTCACTTGCAGCAGAAGGTGAAGCACACAGAGGCTGATTCTGAGTGTACTTCTTGAGCTGTTATTGTTCAACCATCTTAAATTGCTGCTGCAATGCCAGCAGAGGGAGCACCAAACAATATTTTTGTTTCATGCAAAGCTTAACACATTTTTCCTTCACTTGCATTTAAAAAGATGTTCGTAGCTAATCACTCATTGATTATACACGTTTACTGTGTAGTTTTAACTTAAAAATGCTACTTCTTTAAAGTTAAGAGGCTCAAAGGACCCTTATTTATGCATTTCAATTCTGTAAACCTTCATGGTATGCTTAACATACATGGCTTGATAACATGATGTAGTCAGAGGTAAATCATGCACATCCTCGGTCCTCAAAAGACTTATCATTTACTTGGAGCAAAAGAAATATAAAGTTATTTACAAGAAGAATGATTATAAAGGTAGAATATGGTTCAACTCTTGCACGAGAATCATTGGAGGCATTAGAGAGAAGGCAAGTGTCATTTGAATTGGGTCTTGAAAGAAAGGTTTCCAAAAATGGAAATTCTAGGCTGAATGAACAGCATAAAGGAGGGATGTATGTTGGGAAAAACTGATTATGACATAGAGGCTACACAAAGTCTAGGTGGCAGAGGGAGTGTCCTGAGAGATCATGTCAGTAAGCTAAGGTGGAGCTAGAGAAACACACTGAGCCCCATGTTAAGGGCTTTTTGATTTTATTCTGCTGGCAAAGGAGAACAAATTACACATAACTAGGAGAACATAAATGGTGTCCAGTTAAATTGTAATATTTTGGGAGGAAATGCTGTTAAATAATTGAGGTATTAAAAATTGGGCATTCATATCACTAGGTAAAATCAGACTTTGTAACATCTTGGATCATAATAATTCCTTTCATTTGTGTTGATATGTACATATCATATACAAATACATATATTTATTTATATGTATATAGAGACACCTAGACACCTATATATGTGTATATATATATATTTCAAGGTATAAATGATCACATCCTTATATATGCATATATCATATATTCACACATGCATGTATCTCTCTGTCTTTCTGTCTCTCTCTCCATATATATATATATATATATATATATATATATATCCTTCAGAATTATCCTATGATTTAAAGATTGTGCTCAAAATGTTAGGTAATGTATACTAGATGTCACAGCAAATTCAAAGCAGAGCTTCTCTTCAACTCCTAGAGCTTTGAGTATAAATCTGATCATTTGTCATCATATTTGCTGCTTCTACATTTGATATCATTATGGAGTGAAAGGAATGTTCAGGAGAGACACTGTAGAACTACAGAAAATTATGAACACATGACAGAGGGAAGCATTGGAAGAACCCCCGTTTGTAGTCTGTGTGGTCAGGAAGCAGAATAAGGTCATTGACCCCAGTGGAAATATAAGAGAAATATAGGCAGGTCAAGAGGTGGAGCAGGTGCTGGTGATGCAGGATTTTGGGGTTCCCCAAATTTATGAACCCCAGGTTTTTTATTCTGTCCTACCTTTACTAAGGAATTAATAAAGATCAACTCAAGAAGAATAAATTATGACTTATTAAGTTTATTTAGGGGGAAATAACAAATTGTGGGGTTAATTTAAGGAAGATTTAGATTGAAGAGAAACTTCTGCTTTTAAAGAGAGATTAGAGTAAAGCTACAAATGTGTGACAGGTAAGAGAAAGTGAGGCTTTTTTATTAAATACAAGCTTGTATGGACACATCCTATGTGTCATCTTTCCCCTCCTCCCTGGCCCCATTCTGCCGAGGGCCCTCCTCAGTAGGGTTGCTGGTATTCCCTCTAGGGTTGTGGGTCATGAGATGTGAGGACATCAGTCAGTCATGGGGGGGGGGCAGTGCTTCTGGACATTCTCTCCCACACTGGCTCTTACGTTTTTTCTTTCCCCCTTCCATGAAATTCCTTGAGCCATGGTGGGTGTGTTTTAAGTCTACTTAAGTGTTGTGCTCTCAGCAGGTTCTGGATTTCTGCTGTGGTGTGTTTTGAGTATCCTCAATGTCTGTCTCCATGACCCTAGTGCTGGTTGACAGGCTGGCTGTGGAAGCAGCACTCTTGCTCATCTCGCCAGTTCCTCTGTGGCCCTGGCTGATGTGCAAGGGCTGGCTTATCTCCTCTGTTCTAGCTGCTTTCTGAGAAAAAGTAAAACAGATTGTCCAAAGGAGGCTGAGATCAGCATAGGCTCAATGCAATAAGCATTATTATTTAAGGGAAATTTTGATGGGTGTAGCCTCTCTTTTGGCCGAACAGTGGGAGCTTCTTGTGGAAGTCCATGATTTGGTCTCCATAGGATTCTGATCTGGTTCGCAGTTCCAGCTAAGGGGTCCTTTCCATGGAGTAGATTTCTCAACCAGTCAGAGAGCCATTGGTTAGCCACCTAGGCTGGGTGCCACTATTGCACAGGCATGCCCATGTTGTCAGGCTGGGTGCCACTATTGCACAGGCATGCCCATGTTGTCAGGCTGGGTGCCACTATTGCACAGGCATGCCCATGTTGTCAGGCTGGGCGCCACTATTGCACAGGCATGCCCATGTTGTCAGACTGGGCGCCACTATTGCACAGGCATGCCCATGTTGTCAGACTGGGCGCCACTATTGCACAGGCATGCCCATGTTGTCAGACTGGGTGCCACTATTGCACAGGCATGCCCATGTTGTCAGGCTGGGTGCCACTATTGCACAGGCATGCCCATGTTGTCAGGCTGGGTGCCACTATTGCACAGGCATGCCCATGTTGTCAGGCTGGGTGCTTTTGTGTAACAGTGTCTCCTTGTTAGCACACAGAGTTGTTGGCCATTTTCCCCCAGCAGCTCATGTAGCACTTTCCAGCACTGTACAGGCAGACGATCTATACAGGCAGACCATGTGGGAAGCAGCTCCCTTCCAGATTCCAGCCAGTTCTCTTGATATTCTGTGTTGTTAGCATTCTGTGTCTTCAGCAATAGGGTCTTATCTTTTACCTCAGGAAGGTAAATCAAGTGCTTTGACAGAAGCCTGTCTTGTTTTGGGGACCTCATAGGTCTCTCAACAGGTCAGTGATCAACAGGTCAATGTGGTGTAACAGATTTCTGGTACTGGGAGTTACCAGCCATCGGCAAATGTTTTAGGCTTAGGCTTCACCCCACCCTCTCCAGGACCCTTCTTACCAGACAATCGGTGAATACTCCTGTTGAGAGTTGTATCATTTAGTTGCTGATAAACGTTTCTATGGAACAAATTCATTTTGGATTTAGTTTTGTGTGTATTTCCTCCTCCCTCCCATTCCTCTTCCCCCCCAAACTTTTATCCCTGTTATCTGACTCTCAAGTTTCCTGACAGGTATACCTGCAACTCAAGGTATTCCAGGTTAGGAACCACCAATGAAGAACATGCAGTGTTTGTCTTTCTGTGCTTGTGTGAGTTTACTTAGTATGATGTGTTCTAACTCTGTCCATTTTCCTACAAATTTCATTATATCATTTTTCCTTACTGCTGAGTAGAATTCCATTGTGTATATGGACCACATATTCATTATCCATTCTTCAAACAGTGGACATCTGGGCTGATTCCAGTTTTTCGCTATCATGAATTGAGCAGCTATAAGCATGGTTGAGCAAATATTTTTGCAGTGAAGAGTGGAGCCTTTAGGGTAAATGCCCAATAGGGGAATGGCTGGGTCAGTTGGTAGCTCTATTTTCCTCTTTTTCAGGAATCTCCATGTTGATTTCCATAGTGGCTGTTCAAGTATGCACTCCCACCAGCAGTGAATGAGGGTTCCTCTTTCCCCACAACCTTGGCAACATTTATTGTTGGTTGGTTTTTTAATGATTGTCATTCTGACTGGAGTAAGGTGGAATCTCATAGTTGTTTTAATTTGCATTTCCCTGAGGGCTAAGGATGTTGAACATTTTCGTAAGTGAGCATTAGCCATTTGTATTTCTTCAATTGTGAATGCCCTATTCAGTTCTCTTTCCCATTTTTTGAGTGAATTGTTGTTTTTTTTTGTTTTGTTTTGTTTTTAGTTCTTTGTATTTTAGATATTAAGCCTCTGTCTGTGGTACAGGCTGGTGAAGATTTTCTCCCATTCTGTGGGTAGTCTGTTGACTCTGTTCATGGTATGCTTGTCTATACAAAAGCTTTTAAGCTTCATGAGGTCCTACTGGTTGAGTGACTATTTAATTTCCTGGGCTACTGGGGTATTATTATTCTGGAACTCTTTCCCCACTCGATATCAAGGAGAGTTCCCACTATTGTTTTCTTCTAGGCAGTTAAGAGTTTCAGGTCTTCTGCTGAGGTCTTTAATCTATTTGGAGTTGATTTTTGTGCATGGTGAGAGGAGTGAGTCTAGTTTCACTTTTCTACATGTTATTATCCAACTTGACCAATACCATTTGTTGAAGATGCCCTCCTTTCTCCAGTGAACATTGTTGCTGCTTTGTCAAAGATCAAGTAGCTGTGGTTTCTCGAATTAGGGGCTGGGATTAAAGGCATGCACCACCACACCCAGCTCCATGTTGTTTTTATTACTATGGCTTTGTAGTATAGCTTTAGATCAGGTATGGTGTTACCTCCCAAGGTGGAGAAACTGTGGCTTTTAAAGAGAGATTAGAGTAAAGCTGCTGGCATGTGGAAAGTTCACTAAAAGAAACTGAGGCTTTTTAAGGAGATACTGAAAGCTGCAAACATATGGAAAATAGAATCTAGGAGCCTGTATAAGGAGATGTAGAAGGAACACACATGGCATCTGCTGTGTGCTTTCCCATGGAGGGAAGTTAAAAGGGCAAATGGTGAGGATCAAGGAAGAATAACAGGGAAAATACCAAAGCAGAGATGAAGTCCAGAGGAGAAATGAGTAATGAAGAGAGTTGCACTCATGGTGACCCCGAGTTTAAAGAAATCACACAGGTAGCAGGCTTAGAGTTAGTGAGAGCACCCACATGGTAGATCTGGAGTGTAAGGGAAATACACGTGTGGTAGATTCAGAGACCAGAGGAAAATCCTGCATGTAATCAAAGTGAGAAGTCACCCCAAACTATAAAGCAGAGGCAAGCAGAAAAGTTCCCCCAGACCAAGAAACTGTAATAGGATCTCCCCCATTACTCAGCCAGCTGGTTGAGGGGGAAGCTAGACTCATGTGTATCCAAGCAGAGATGAGAGGGAATCCAGACAAAGATCCGCAGAGAGGGAAAAGGCCCAGACAGGAAGAAGATGAGAGCCTTTGTATGCAAGGGGAAGCCCGGATTGGATTGTAGGTTTGGAGGGCAGACCCCAGAGCCAACCCACCTGGGCCCGTTTATTTAGGTAGCGTGCTGGACTGTGGGCAGTAGGGGGCGCTGTAGATCCCTCGCAGTCAGACACAAATTCTGTTTCTGCCAAGTGTTCTGATCTTGTGCAGGGGCAAAGTGGCATTTAAATGGCAGCTCCTGGTTCTCTTTGGGCCTCAATCTCTAATTGAAACTGCCTAAAGGAAGCTAGCTTCCTCCTTCCTCCTTCAGTGGGAAGTAAGAGAGGAGATGATTCCACTCTGGGTGTCAATTTGTGGTGCGGGAGGACATTCTTGCACAGCTGTCTAGCATATACTTCATTTTTAAGGTTTGGAGCTCAGAAGAGAAGCCAAAGCCAGAGCTTGTGAATGGTTGAGATAATTCAGGGAAAGCACATAGGCTGAGAAAAGGAGTGAAGGAAAAGCAAACTGCCTGCATGCAGGAGGCTAAGGAAAGGAGGAAGAGTAAGAGGGAGCCTGCAGAACGTCTCAGTCCACTCCAGTGTGACAGAGCCTCTCAGTTGTAGAGACAATGTGGGAGGGGAGCAGAGGAAACTTTAGGCTCGTTTACTCCGGAGGCCATACTTCCTAAATATTCATAGAACTTTAGTCCTCTACTGAAGTACAAAGCAGATTTCCACCTTACAAACAGTATTTGTGGAAGGTCAGAGGTCTCATTGAATTAAGCTCTTGGCCTCATATGCATAAACTGTAACTATTATAGCCAGGTAAGTTGTTTGGATGTTAAAAGATATACAATAACTTGAAACTTTTCTTATTTATTTATTTTATTACTGGTTTTCATTTCTTGTGAGAAAAAAAATACTGTTGTCTTATATGATGATGTTTCTATCAACACATAAAAGTCATTGACAATTTCAAATACAAAGAAGAAATTAAAATGTCATTCCTTAAATAAACACCTTAGAACATTAGATACTAAAAACATAATTATCTTCCCTTTTAATTTTCCTATGTATGACTTCCATGTCTTACTGCTGTGATCAAATATTTGAAAATAACCAATTTAAGGGCGGAAGAACTTATTTTTTTTGCATTATAGCTCAAGGGGATACAGTCCATTATGGCAGGGAAGACATGGCAATAGGAGGGTAATGAGGGAGCATGCATACTCAGAAAACAGAGGGCGGACCAGAAATGGGCCAGGCCACAGCATTTAAGGCCTGCTCTCAGTATGTCACGGATTCCAGCGAGACTTCATCTCAGGACCAACCGTCCCATGGGGACCAACTGTTCTCACACATAGAGCGGGTATTCGACCACAGCACTCTCCCTCCTTTCTGTCTTTCCATCCTGTTAACTGGCTAGCCATATCATGTCTATTATTTGAAATGAAAATAATTTTAATTTATATAAAAGAATCTAAAAGTGCTTAAAAGAAATGTAGAACTTTCAAATATGTCTCGCTTTACTACAGAGATCTTTCTGGAAGATCTTTCTTCTTGTTTACAGTTGAGAGATGAGATTGTGATATAAATAATAAGTTTAGGGTTATGATTTAAAAACGCATATCTTAGCTGGGCATGGAGGCACACATCTGTAATCCCAGCACTCAGGAGGCCAATGTTGGAGGATTCCTGGTTGGTAGTCAGCCTGGGCTTTAGAGTAAGATCCGGTTTCAAAAACAAAAACAAAACAAAAGCAAAACCTCACATGCCTCTGGTTAAAACATGTACTTTGCTGGTCTGCTTTGAAAGGTGTTTATATACACTCATCTTTTCTCCTCCTTCCTTATTTTTTATAATAGTATTTTTACTTTCTCAAACTAGGTAATCTTTGCATTTTGTTTTATAGTTAAGTCCTATTTTACCTTGGATTTTCCACTCCTGCATTATAATTTTGAATCATTTCATCTACTAAATTAGTCTACTTTTGATTACTAGGAATTATTTTTATTTACTTTTATTTTGAGAGGGAGAAAGAGGGAGAATGGATGTGCCAAGGCTTCTAGCCACTGCACACGAACTACAGACACATGTGCCACCTTATGCATATGGCTTACGTGGATCCCCAGGAATCGAACCTGGGTCCTTTGGCTTTGCAGGCAAGCACCTACTTAAGCCATGTCTCCAGCTTCCAACACTAAGAATTTTTTAGGCAGGTCTAATGCGTCACCATTGCATGTTGACAGCATCCGATTTTATACTGATACTATATAGTACAAAAATATCCTATGTTACATTGATTCAGTAGTTGGCTGTTGGGTGCTGGTTTGAACCCTGCAGGTGTTTGTACATTTTTCTCTGGCCTTGAAAGTTGCTGTGGAGAAGTCTGAGTTTGGTGTGTTTGTTCTCAGTTTTGAGTGTGATTTCTGTTTCCTTCTCTTTTCTCTCACTTTCTTGTCACTTTTATTTTGTATGCATTGGTGTCTATATTCAACTTTAATGTTATAAAAGCACGAGAGATGATTAATTTAGGCCCCTATTACATAGTGCCTCAGATTAAAATCGTGGATGGACTGAGTGGTTATATTTTTAAAGAAGAGCGGGCTGTGGATTTTAAAGAAGAGCCACTGTAGTGCAGTTGGCTGAGGTCTTTCCTAGAGGGCAGGAAGCCTTGGGTTTGATCCCCAGCCACACATGAAACAGAGGTGGTGGCACACCTGTAGTCCTGTCACTTGGGAGATGGAGGCAGGAGGATGAGGAGTCCAAGGTGATCAGGGCTACACAGTGAAGTGGAAGCCAGCATGGACTACATGAAGCTTTGTCTCAAAAAAAAAAAAAAAAAAAAAAGTAAAGAAGCCATATAATTAGATGAAACACTTGTGACCCTCTAATCTTTCAACAAATGGCCTCAAGATAGAATTCACAAAGTAGGGATCTGAAAGTTTTCCTGCATCAACAGGAAAACAAAACCAGAAAACACCAGGGGCTGGAGAGATGGCTTAGCAGTTTATGCTTGCCTTTGAAACCTAAGGATCCCCATTCGAGGCTCGATTCCCCAGTACCCATATAAGCCATAATATGCACAAGGTGGCACATGTGTCTGGAGTTTGTTTGCAGTGGCTGGAGGCCCTGATGCGCCCATTTTCTCTCTCTCTCTCTCTCTTTCTTTCTACCATTTTCCCTGTGTATTTTCAATTGGACTTATGCTCATCTTACAAAATTTCATTTTTGTTGATTTTACTAAATGATCATATACAGAATTAAAATTTTAGACCTGGATTTCTATGAATTGGAAAAATTGTCTTTCCTACATACATGATTTCTGGGATAGTAATGCTATAATTACTAAAATCTTTTGTAAAATAATTGTAGCTGGATGTGGTGGTGCACACCTGTAATCCCAGAACTCTGGAGGCTGAGAAAAGAGTATTAAGAGTTTAAAGTTTAAAGCCAGTGTTCATTGTGAGACCTTGTCGCAAAACAAATGGTGATAAGGAAAAACTGTGGCATGTGGCCAGCTGATATTGTTAAAGGTAGTGATAATTGGTAGTTTTTCTTATGTTGATTTAAATAGAAAAACTGAGTATTTTCTTAAGTCAAGGTACATATTCACAGTGGCAAAATGATTTTGTAGGTATTTAATGGCAAACTTTATTTGGAGAAGTACATTATGTAAGTGGTTGTTGGTAATAAAGTTGTTATCAGCCTTGGGATATCAGATACATTTGTTTTTAACTTATGCAGATAAAGTTATTCAGTGTATATTTCAATTATATTTTGAGTGCCTTTCAAAATAGTTTTGAATGATTTCCATTTGAAAAGTAAGGAGTTAAGTTTGTTATTAATCCAAATATAGTAACGTAGTTTACTGATCTTTCTATGATTTTTAAAATTAGGAGCGAGAAAAGTCACAGACGTAGTTTGTTGACATATTGCAATCCATATGTGTGCTTTTCTGGTAAGGAAGGTATAGCACATACCATTCCTCCAGAACATTGAGTCCCACGCTTAGGATTTTTCTAATTTGGTTTGTAGTTTGCCAATGAGCATTTGAGTGCATGTTTGATCAGAAGCATATTTTGCCTTGCATCAGAAGAATATGTAATGAGTCAGTGCAAGGATGCAGTGCATAGAAGGTGCATATCCACAGTCTGAGAAAAAATTTGTAATATGGCTTAACCTGAAATACAGTAGAAAGAAAGTGATATTATATAAAAGGTCTAGTTATTTAGTTCTTCATGCCCATCCCCTTAAGAAAGTTCCCTACTATGATTATGGGAGTAATAGTGCCTACTCATGTGGAAGAGCTCACAAGCACGTGTGATGAAAAGAGAGTTCCCTACTACGATTATGGAGTGATATTTCCTACTTATGTGGAAGAGCTCACAAACGCGTGTGAGGAAAAGAGAGTTCCCTACTACTATTATGGAGTGATATTTCCTACTCATGTGGAAGAGCTCACAAGCACGTGTGAGGAAAAGAGAGTTCCCTGCTACGATTATGGAGTAATATTTCCTACTCATGTGGAAGAGCTCACAAGCGCGTGTGAGGAAAAGAGAGTTCCCTACTATGATTATGGAGTAATATTTCCTACTCATGTGGAAGAGCTCACAAGCGCGTGTGAGGAAGAGAGAGTTCCCTGCTACGATTATGGAGTGATATTTCCTACTCATGTGGAAGAGCTCACAGGTGCATGTGATGAAGCCGTGTCCAAGGTCTTGGGCTCTTTCTCACAAACACCAGCTCTACCTCAGAGGTGCCAGTAGACCTGCTGCCTCAGGCAAGCATCTCTCTGAACATGAGTCTAAATATTGCCCGTCAACACTGAGTGTTCCTTTTGTTCATTTAACATGAATTATCTCTTTGTTTTGACTTGCATTTCTGGGGACATCAATAAGATTCGATACTTTGCCTATTTATCTAGCCATTTGCATTTCTTTTATAAATTGCTTATAATTGTTCTTTTCTATTTTTGTTT
The DNA here is from genome assembly GCA_036346955.1 of Dipus sagitta. Classification (NCBI taxonomy): domain Eukaryota; kingdom Metazoa; phylum Chordata; class Mammalia; order Rodentia; family Dipodidae; genus Dipus; species Dipus sagitta. The sequence goes on from CM070787.1 coordinate 4,567,829, forward strand.
TAGAGCACTTCTAATTAATTGATGAAATTAGTTATTAAGTTTCTAGCACTTCATATATTATAAATATTTTGTCCAGTTTTTAAAATTTTATTTGTAGCATTTTGGCATAAGTAGATTTCAACAATAATTAGTAGCCAAATCTAGTAGTATCTTGGTCTATGACATTTTTCTTTGTTAAAATCTGTTTTACATAATTTATATTTTCTTTTTATATTTATTTTTAAGTTGTTGACAGGCTTTTTACATGTACATAATGCATTTTGATCATAATCCCATCCATTAGTTTCTTCCCCCAATTCTTGTTTTTTTGAGACTGTGAGGTGGAATGGAAAATAATCAGGAAAAGTCTTTACATTGTTTAGCTTAAATAAATTATAAGAGAATTCCTTTATTGGACTACATGATTTTTTTGTATAATTTTTGTGAGAGAGAAAGCAAGAAAGAGAGAGACAATTGGCACACCAGGGCCTCCAGCCAATGCATTCAAACTCCAGACAATTGGCACACCAGGGCCTCCAGCCAATACATTCAAACTCCAGACACGTGTGCTATCGTGTATGTATGTGCAACCTTGTGCACTTACATAACCTTGTGCTTACATTGGACCTGGAGAGTCAAACATGAGTCCTTAGCCTTCACAGGCAAGCACCTTAAGTGCTAAACTATCTCCCTGACCCCAAACTATGTGATTTTTTTTCCTTGTAATGACTTAATAGATTTTGTGTACATATCATCACTGGTTGTATCCCAGGCTGTGGGGCACTCCTAGAGCATGAAAATAGTCTTTAACTTTCCCCTCTGTTTTTATTTATTCTCTATCATGGTAGACATGAGGAATAGGGCAAGAGAAACGAGACATATTTTCAATGGCTTTTCTCCCTTCTCTATACTGTGGAACACTTTTACATACATTGGAATTATACTGTGCATAATTATTTGGCTTCTAAGTTTTTTTTGTAGTGGGGTGTTGAGGTAGGGTCTCGCTCTAGCCTAGGCTGACCTGAAATTCACTTTGTATTCTCAGGGTGGCCTCAAACTCTCAGCAATGCTCCTACCTCTGCCTCATGAGTGCTGGAATTAAAGGTGTGTACCACCACACCTAGCTAGCCTCTTAAGTTTTTTCCAAAATAGAAATAATAGTTTTTTTCTTTTATGTTCTTTGTATAAAGTTTTGGCTATCTGTTGAATTAACTTGGATTTCCTAGGAATTGAAATAAAATTAATCCATAGCAAAACAACTTGTAAACATGCTTTGGAAGCATAACCCATTGTAGATATTGGCCTGCCAGTCAATTGTATTGTTAAGAATCCATACCAGAAATTGTTTAGTTGCTTTGGGTTGACTCTGGAGAGACTCCCAGTGATTATGAGTCCTCACAGTAAAATTTGTTTCTCAGTTCCAAGAATTTGGATCTAGTCTGACTGGTGGGCAAGTTCTAGGGTTTAGAAGGACATTAGCTAACTGACTTTGCTTTTATCACATAAAGCGTATACAGCCTACTGATGGGAGCCATGCCTGTTTTAGCAGTCTAATAAGGCAGAACTTACACACATGTGGTAATGAGCACTTGAAATATGGCTAATATCACAAGAACTGAAATATTAATGTTATTTAGCTTTAACTAATTTCAATTTCAATGTGAATAGTTACATGTAGCTAATGGCAGTTTAGTTGAAAAGTATAGTTTTAGAGATTTGTTGATATAGTAAATTATTTTTCCCTTTATGTCTAACAAAAATTATCACGAAATAGGGCTGAAGAGATGGCTATTTAATGGTTAAGGCACTTGCCTGCGAATCCTAAGGACTCAGGTTCAATTCTCCAGGTTCCACATAAGCCAGATGCACAAGGGGGCACACACATCTGGAGGCCCTGGCACTCCCATTCTCTCTCTCTCTCTCTCTCTTTCTCTCTCTGTGTCTGCCTCTTTCTCTATCTGTCGCTCTCAAATAAATAAAAATAAACAAAAAATGTTTAAGAAAATAAGAGCTGGCAGCATAGCTCAGTAGTAGAGCTCTTCTAGAGCATGCATATGACACTGGGTTTAATCCTCAGAAATGCAAATTAAATACAAAATAAATGAAAGTACTTTATATGAAGCACAAGTTATAAGTAATAGTTCTAGTCTGAGAACTGTTGTTAAGCAAGTGAGCATTTTTTCCCACCAGTAAACTTTTGTAAGTGTCTGTGTTTTATGTTTCAGGGTAGAGGGGGAGTAGCACATACACTATTAGTGGCTAAAAACATAGTGTTTAGTGCAATGCCCATTATCCCATTCCTTTACTGGGATCTACCTATTTAAAAGCAAAGGGAAACACAACATTTGAGTAGCATCTATTACCATTGTAATTGTGATGTTTTTCTAATCACATTTATTTGTATATTTCTTGGGCTATTTGAATATTTCTTTTTTAATCCCACTTTTGAAATTTTTAGTCAAAACCAAGAAAAACATTCTTTCTCATCGTACACTCAAATTACTGTATAGTCAAAAGCAATAAACACCCAAAGTCAATTTCTAAATAACAAAAATTCATATTGTTAACCATTAGGCTGGTACTCAATCATTCATTCATTCAATTTATTCATTCATTTAAAATTTACTGTGCATTGAGGATAAAAGGATGCATAAGACATAATCCCTATGCATAAAAATAATCCCTAGCATGAGGATGCTACTGCATGTTTCAGTTGAATGTACAGATATCTAAACAACTTTGGGGTTGAGTGTGCCAATTACAGTGGTGGGAGGCTATGCAATGGACTGCAGGAATGTCCTAAAAGAAGGACTCATTTTGAGATAACTAGGCTTGGGTGTTTTAGTGGCTGATAGTGGTTGTTCACTTGATTGGATTAAGAACCTCAGAGATTAGCAATACCTAGTTTATGGGAAATGGAACCAGGAATCACATCTAAGTTAAGGACAAATAACTTATATGTAATTTTAAACATCTGATCTTGGAACTTAATAAAGCAAACCTCTGGGTCTGTGAGGGCTTTAGAGGAGGAGGGGAATGAATGCAGACTCGTCATTACTGTACATGGCACCACTCTGTAGGCTGGAGGATTGGATGGGAAGAAAGACAAGGAGAAAGAACTGGAGGGCAGTCCTCCTGCTCCGATTTCTGGCCACATAATGTGAGCTACTCTGTTCTGCCATGACCTCCCTGCCTTTAAAACAGTGAATCGAAATAAATCTCTGTTCCCTGTGTTAGTTACTTTTCTCAATGCTGTTACCAAAGATCTGAAAGAAACAACTGAAGGGAGGAAGCACTTTGTCCGGCTCAGTTTCGCGGAGGGAAGCCTAACAGCATTCCTGGTGGTGAGGAAGGCTCCTGCAGGCCGGTGGTGAGTGTGAGGGCCTGTGCTCACACCTCAGTGACCAACAGTGGACCTTGTCTGAAGTTCAGAAGAGTGCTTGTATTTGGAGGCACAGATTTGGAATATGAGTTGGATGCTGAAAGGGCAGAAATGTTTGAGATTAATACATGAGATGAAGTGAGGTATCATAATGGCTAAAGACAAAACTGGGAAATATAAACATTTAAGAAGTAAATAGAGAAAAGAAAGCAAATTAAAACAACAGGATGTTCAGGGTTTTAGGAGAAAAATCAGAGGATTGTATTTTGATGGTAATCAAAAGGAAAGGAAGGGTCCTGGAGAGATGGCTTAGTGGTTAAGGTGCTTGCCTGTGAATTCTAAGAACTCCTGTTTGAATCTCCAGGTCCCACGTAACCAGGTGCACAAGTGACGCCAGCGCACAACGTCGCACATGTGCACAAGGGAACGCATGCCTCCGGAGTTTGTTCACAGCGGCTGAAAGGCTCTGGCAGGCCCATTCTTTCTCTCTCTCTCTCTCCCTCCCTCCATCCATCCCTCTTTCTCTAAAAAAAAAATAATAAAATAAAGGGAAAGGAGAGGAGGAAAGAACTCAAGGAGGAATATGTCTTTCCACAAATTATATGAGAAATTTGGATCCCCAGGAATGTTATAGGAAGATCAGGAAATTGTGGAATGTCCATTGGCATGTGTTTTGCTTCAGTTCATGTTTGACACTTTCAGTGATGGTCAAGTTACTTTAATCTGTGATGTTCTATTACCTTAGACCTATGAAATCTACACAGAATTTCTTCCTTACAAGTATGGTCTAGTTTACAAGCCTTAATAAGATTGTCCCTGCTATGAACTACAAGGGGAAACCAAAATTTGGAAAGAAATTTTTACTTTAGATGACTGTATGTCCTACACTATTTTCCTTTTAAATCTTCATGGTCCAGTGTTACCTTTTTACTTAAATATTGCTTCTCAACTGTTCCTTCTTAAAGTAAATTTAAAAACAAATAAATTTCTAGCCATTATAAAGTGTTGCTTGTTCATGAGGGTATTATTGTGACATTTCTATGTAGACTGATATGAATGGTAGGATGGAAAAGCCATAATTCTTTGATTTGTAAGGTATTTTAGGTATTACATTTTGAAAACAAGAATAAAGATCATAGTCTTACATTTATTCTTCCAGTTTTTTCAGAAAAGCAAGTTATTTTAGCAATAGATTCAGTCCCTTAAATATTCAGCTAGTCAGAGTGAATTAAAAGGCAAAGAAATGTTTTTGGAAATAGAAACACTTAAATTATTTGACACTAGAAGGTCACTGCTCATTATGTGTAAGAGTGTGTTTGGAATTTAAAAATTGGACAGGCTACTATTCAGTTATGAGTATGACAGATTACTTAAAATCTTTTCCAACAATACTGTTCTTTGTTCCTAAGTTATCAGTAAATTTATATCAAAAATAGAATGTTGACAGATTTGTAAATTGTCTAATGTTTAAAAAATGTCTGATTCATTGAAATTATATACAAAATTCCCAGCCTTTAATCATTTGTCAGGTGTTTTATGCAGTAGAAACTTCTCTGAATGATGGATGGCCACTGATTTTTTTGGTATCAGGAAAGCCTCTAACAATGCCTTCATCTCCCCAGGCATCACTACTGCAATGAGGCTTCAGAGCCTATGAGATATATACATGAAAAATAAAGGTCACAAAATAAAGTACCAAATATGACTGATTATGTAGTAGGACAAATCAGGCAGGGAAATGCTGTAGCATGTTCAGTGTTTCGTTGGTGGTGGTGGTGGTGGTTGGTCTTTGTTGTAGTATAGGCCAAACCTAGGGTTTTACCCAGGCCAGACAAGTTCTGTTATTAGGATATATCCCAAGTCCTCTTTTCACTTTTTATTTTCTGATAGGATCTCATTGAGTTGCTCAGCTTGGCCTTGAACTCACCCTCTAGTCCAGGCAAACTTTGGTCTTGGATCTTCCCGCTTCAACCTCCTCAGTGGCTAGAATTATAGGCTGTGCCACCAGGTTTGGCCAAGGTTTGTTTTGTGTGTGTGTGTGTGTGTGTGTGTGTGTGTGTGTGTTTTAAGGTAGGGTCTCACTCTAGCTTAGGCTGACCTGGAATTCACTATGTAGTCTCAGGCTGGCCTTGAACTCACAGTGATCCTTTTACCTCTGCCTCCCCAGTGCTAGGATTAAAGGCATGAGCCACCACACTCAGCCCTTCACTCAAGTTTTTGATTTAGACAAATTTTAACCTGCAATAGTATGGAATTTACTTGATTAAGGGGGAAAGATCTAATAACTTTTCCCTCAGTTTTTTAATATTGATTTTCACGGTGGACAAAAGAAGACTAAACAAATCCTTGCTTTTACATGTGCTTTTCTTTTTTCTTTTTGTTTTTGTTGTTGTTTCTGTTAATACCAACCACTTCTTTTTTATTTATAGCCGGGCGTGGTGGCGCACGCCTTTAATCCCAGCACTCGGGAGGCAGAGGTAGGAGGATCGCCGTGAGTTCGAGGCCACCCTGAGACTCCATAGTGAATTCCAGGTCAGCCTGGGCTAGAGTGAAACCCTACTTTGAAAAACCAAAAAATATATATATATATATATATATATATATATATATATATATATATATTTGCAAACACAAAGAGAAAAAAGACAAATAGAGAATAGGCAGGCCAGGGCCTCCAGCTGCCACAGATGAACTCCAGAGGAATGCACAACTTTGTGCATCTGGCTCCACGTGGGTGCTGGGGAATCAAACTCAGGCTGTTAGGCTTTGCAGGCAAGCCCCTTAACTGCTCAGCCATCTCTCCAGCACAGCCCCAACTACTTAACAAATTTCACTGTCTTTGTTGATATTATACTCCTTATTTTTCTCCAGGCAACATTTGTATCTCCCTTGGATAAGTGGAAGACTAAGGACTTGGCTTTAAAAGAGTGATTGTAACTCAGCCAAGAGTGAGGACAGGGGGACAGGGGACAGTAAGGTAGTTCACAAAACAAGTGGAGTGAATCAGTATAAGAGTAGATGTGTCTAAAATTTAGGTTTAAAAAAGTTTGAGTATTTCTGACAGCAAAGACCATCTTTATTGTCTGCATTTACTTGTTTGAAAACCTTCTGAACTATGCCTATTTATGAGATATTCAAAATATTTGTTAAATTAATTAAATGGTGAGATTTATTCAGAATACTGGGATTCAGTCCTCATATAATATACCTCACAGCAGGGACTACACCGTCTGAGAGTGTTTTCCTTCAAGAGACATGGCATCTGTTCTTTTGGTTAATTCCTCAGCCCTGTGTAACAAGTTTTGTAACCCTGGAGGGCTCACAGGGACTCTGAGGTACTCATAGATAGCTGAAGTCCTGTGTTTTACCCATAGAAGCCAGAAAGAAGGGGACATAGGGCATATGTGTCCTCTGCACATTTTCCAATTTTTCTATTACAGTTAAAGCATTGTGGGTGCACCTTTAGAATGCAGTAGGTGGGGTTCTTTCAGAAGCTGGGAAGCTGCTGTGCTGCTGAGCCTGCTCCTTTCAATGAGCAGTGGGAGGCGGAGCCCAGTCCAACCTTAAACCACGATTAAAACAAAAGGAAAGGCTTGAGCTGCAAAAGTCTATCTACTTATTGTATTCCCCTGCATCCAGTGGTCTTTCTAGTATGTACAGCATTTAAAAATATTTTGGCATATTTGAAGAAAAACTTGTCAATGCAACAATGTAACTATTTAATTTAGAGGATTTACTTTGGTGAGAACAGAATGGGAAACTATCAAATGAGGGTTGAGAGTAGTGAGATAGAGGAATTAATAATCTCCTATTTAAATCTTTTGTGACTGAAGCTTATTGTGTTTTAAAAGGGTTCTTTAAGTAATATGCTTGATTTGGTCATCCCTAATAATGTCTTAAAGCTAATTAGGAAGATTGCTTTTAGGGTTCAACTTTGATGTGTCCTTTACTTAAAATATCTGTGGACATGTAGAAAATGTGTTTCCCTTTTAATAATTTTATCTCAGTCATACTCCTACTTTGGGGGAGGCATAAAAATAGAGGAAATGCCAAACTATCATTGAAAACTATCAGTTACAATACCCAGAAAAGACTGAACAGATGAAAAAATTAAATTAAACTGGGCAAAATGCCCAGAGATGCCAGCAAATATGGCTTATTTTAGACAAAAATTAATAAGAATATAAACTTTATGCATAATATTCAGGGGTTTCTTCCCTTGCTCAAGACAGACTCCTGTTTGACTTATATATTTTATTTCTTATTTTTATTTATTTATCAGTGTGAGGAAGAGAGAGAGAGAATGGGTGCACCAGGACCTCTAGCCACTGCAGACAAACTCCAGACACATGTGCTTCCATGTGCATCTGGCTTACATGGGTTCTGGGGAATCAAACCTAGATCTTTAGGCTTCACAGACAAGCACTTTAATAGCTAAGCCATTCCTCTAGCCCTGGCTTATGTTTATTTTTGGGGGGGGATCAATTTATTTTTCTTAATTCTGTCATATAAATATATTCATAAAGACCAAATACGGAAAGGAAGCTTGGGATGATGAGGAGAGGGGAGTGTGGGACCCTCCCAATTCTACCTGACCAAAAAACATGGAAGAAATGAACTTCATGGGGGAAGAAGAGATAAAAAATGAGAGAAGAGGATGGGAAGGGTGGGGAGCACAGGGGAACCAACCAGGGAAAGAGGGGAGCCATGACAAGGGAGTAGGAAGGAGTCCAATGCCAGTGTGAGAATCCATCTGCTTCTCTTCAGCCTTAGTGTCTTAGGCTCCAGTTTGGCTTGTCTCCTTACTGCCTCTGTCCCGTCTGACTGGCCTTGACTCCCTCCTCCTTGCCCCCCCCCCCACAATCCCTATGGTGCTGGTCCCTTCTTCTCCTCCATTTACTGGGAACTGGCTCGCTCCAAGACCCTCAGGTCATAGTTCTTTTTGGCCACTCGAAGTTTGAAACGAGTCACAGAGTTGTTGAGGCGAAGGGAGGCATTCTGGGCGGCCAGAGGGCTGTCTTTTTATGAACAGAATTCTAGTGGATGCAGTTACATACATAGTCCTGGTTATGAAAGAACATGAAAACTCTTAATTGTCAAAGGATAGGCTGTGGGCATTTTCTTGGGGTAGTTGAGGGGGTTCTTCCTGGTTGAAATGGTCCGTATATGAAAGCACAGAAGTCATGAGTGAGCTGAACAGCAGGCATGTGCAATTGGGACACTGATACTAATAGAGTATGTGTGGCTGGGCAGTTGGCTCCAACTAGTGAAGAATCTCAAATACTTTGGCATGGGACAGAATCTTGCCCTGTGTAATTGCATCACTCCATGTTAGGAGAATTATAGTGTTATTCCTTGGAAGTAATTGAGATGTAAGTTAGCATATCAACAAGGGGACAATTTTGATATCTAGGCAAAGAGGTTTAAAAAAAACAGCAGAACTAGGAGAACATCAGTCACTATGGGAGAAGGGATTGATAGTTCTTAGAAGGTAGCATCATTTCATGTGGCGATTAATCAGGCAAATGTGAGGTATGTAAGACAATGAGATGGGTCTGAGATGACTCTTAGACATCTGTCCATTATGCACTCGCCATTGCCAAAAGAGAAAATCCAGGGGTACAGACAGTTTTGTTTCACTCTGTTATTCAGAGAGAATCCTGACTAAAATTAGAAAGGTTAACTTCTCTGGCAGAAGTGTATTTGTCAGGAAAGGAAACGAGCAAGACCAAGAGCTTTGAGATGGCTGTAAGACAGGAAAGGTAGTGAGAAGTGAGAACTTTAGTAGTAGAGCCAGCGTTGTGGGGCAGAGTGAGTTAGCCCACCTACATCAGTGTAATACCTGCTACAAGAACAGGTGAGAACATCCGTACAGAGGCAGTCACTGAGCTTGTGATTGAGTTGAGAGTATCTTCATAAATACTTCGGTCTATGCAGATGAACTAAACTTAGCAGAGACCATTGTCTGAGCAATGCAGGTGAATAAGCCTATTGCCCATAGAGGTCTCATGAACTGAGAGGAAGAGATTAGAGACAAGCTAAAATATAGGAATCAGTTTATTATCTTGCCCTGCCCTTTAGATTTTTTTTTGTAAAAGGGTCTCACTTTAAAGAAGGCTAACCTGGAACTTACTCTGTAGCCTAGGCTGGCCTCAGACTCATGATGATCCTCCTATCTCAGCCTCCCAAGTGCTGGGATTAAAGCTATGTCTGGCTCTTCTAGCTCTTTCTGTCAAGACTAGGTTGGTTTGTAACATACTGTAGTGGACGAGTACATACACACACTACAGTAGCTGACTAAGACTGGGATGCAAAATGATTTCTTTTTATGAAATATAAATAAATTTTATGAATAGACTTGGAAAAATTCTACCTGTTCACACTTCTCACTCAAAAGTGGCAAGTATTTTTCCATTACCAAACCTATGTGTTTGCTGTGATGGAACTACAAGTAGAATGAGATTGAGGCTTGGGGAGCTCCTGTCCCTGCTGTAATCGCACCTCTTTTATGAGGAAGTTATGCACAGTCCACAGCAGCAACAATGGGATTAGGCTTCACTCTTGTGGGCATGCTGTGTTCATAAATTGTTTAGAGTTCAGCTGCACAAGAAAATTGTCTCTGACTTTTATTTATTCAAACATACTTTTTATCAGTATATTCTCATGCATGTATTTTTTATTTTGGAATATAATCTAATATTATATTACTTATTTTCTTGCTCAGATTGTATTAGCTCTGCTAATTAATGATCCCTCTTTTAGTTGGCACATATATCCCTCTGGCAGATCCCTGTCATTTGGAAAATTTTTTTCTACTGTTTATTTTTGTTTTCTCTCCTTTTTTCCACATCTTCATCCTCCCTCCCTTCATAAATTATTTTCTTTGTACTCACTTTCTAGGATTATAGGATAATCCAGGCTCACTTTATATGTTTTATATTCCAGTTCTAAAATCAAAAACCACTGGTTCCTTTTTTATTAGATAATAATATCATAATCTGAAACATCAGTTCTAGGTATGTTCATTGCTTTAAATAATTTCAGCTGGCAAACCATAAGATATCAAAGCTACCCATGTATTTTTACATATATGTAAACATTTCTGAATATAATCACCTCTATGTATATTGTTAAAAATAAGCTGATAGGAATGTTTACAGCTCTAACATACTACCACAGGAATCATTCCAGCCAGTTCTGGTTTATTTGTAAGGTCCCATTCTGGCAGTGAGAAAGCAGGCCCGTGCCATCTCACATTCACTTGCTTGATGACTGGGTTTGGTGTCTATGCATGACACTGTCAGAACGGCTCATCTGCATCACCTGAACACCACTGTTAACAACAGCACAGACCTTCGGTGCTTTTCTTTTGCCTTTAACCTTACAGATAGTATAGGCAGTCCTCCTCTCAAACTACTGTTTTGGGACATCATGCAGTCCATCCTGACCCTGTGTAGCCTTACAGATAGTATAGACAGTCCTCCTCCCAAACTAATGCTTTGTGATGTCATGCAGTCCATCCTGACCCTCTTTAACCTTACAGATAGTATAGACAGTCCTCCTCCCAAATTAATGCTTTGTGATGTCATGCAGTCCATCCTGACCCTCTTTAACCTTACAGATAGTATAGGCAGTCCTCCTCCTAAACTACTGCTTTGTGACGTCATGCAGTCCATCCTGACCCTCTTTAACCTTACAGATAGTATAGACAGTCCTCCTCCTAAACTACTGCTTTGTGACGTCATGCAGTCCATCCTGACCCTCTTTAACCTTACAGATAATATAGACAGTCCTCCTCCTAAACTACTGCTTTGTGACGTCATGCAGTCCATCCTGACCCTCTTTAACCTTACAGATAGTATAGACAGTCCTCCTCCTAAACTACTGCTTTGTGACGTCATGCAGTCCATCCTGACCCTCTTTAACCTTACAGATAGTATAGACAGTCCTCCTCCTAAACTACTGCTTTGTGACGTCATGCAGTCCATCCTGACCCTCTTTAACCTTACAGATAGTATAGACAGTCCTCCTCCTAAACTACTGCTTTGTGACGTCATGCAGTCCATCCTGACCCTCTTTAACCTTACAGATAGTATAGGCAGTCCTCCTCCTAAACTACTGCTTTGTGACGTCATGCAGTCCATCCTGACCCTCTTTAACCTTACAGATAATATAGACAGTCCTCCTCCTAAACTACTGCTTTGTGACGTCATGCAGTCCATCCTGACCCTCTTTTACCTTACAGATAGTATAGACAGTCCTCCTCCTAAACTACTGCTTTGTGACGTCATGCAGTCCATCCTGACCCTCTTTAACCTTACAGATAGTATAGACAGTCCTCCTCCTAAACTACTGCTTTGTGACGTCATGCAGTCCATCCTGACCCTCTTTAACCTTACAGATAGTATAGACAGTCCTCCTCCTAAACTACTGCATTGAGACATCATGCAGTCCATCCTGACCCTCTTTAACCTTACAGATAGTATAGGCAGTCCTCCTCCCAAACTATTGCTTTGTGACGTCATGCAGTCCATCCTGACCCTCTTTTACCTTACAGATAATATAGACAGTCCTCCTCCTAAACTACTGCTTTGTGACGTCATGCAGTCCATCCTGACCCTCTTTTACCTTACAGATAATATAGACAGTCCTCCTCCCAGACTACTGTTTTGTGACATCATGCAGTCCATCCTGACCCTCTTTTTAAGCACAACAGATTTGGGTTATTTAAAGTGAACAGCTTGTTATAATATCTATACATACTGTGGACCTACCATCACAATGACAATACTGTACCAAATAAATCTTACCCCTATAAGAATCTTTGTATTTCTTTTTTTAGTGCATCCCAGCTCTAGGCAAAAAGTGTTGTATTTTTTGTTCCTGTGTTAATTTGCAATTTATATAAATGGAATAATATAATACATACTTCTTTGTGCCTAGTTTTGTTCACTTAGCATAATTATTTTGAGAATCATTCTTGTTATATTACATATCAAAAATTAATTTTTATTGTTGAGTGCACTTTATAATTTCACTTTTTGGTAATAATTTGAGTTTTCCATTTCAGGCTATTGTGAATAAAATTGCAATAAAGTTGAATAAAATCAGCCTAGAAGTCTTTGTATGGGTGTGTGATTTTATTTTCTGGGATAAATACCTAGAATTGGCCTATGCTTAGTTTTTTGTTTATTTGTTTGTTTGTTTGTTTTTGTTTAATTGCCAGTTTTCCAGAATGGCTACAGCATTTTATATTGCACCAGTGAGTCCACGTCTTAATCAAGGATTATATTATTATTAACTTTAGTTTTTCCCTAATCGTATCTCTGCTATTTACCTTCTCATGACGAGTGCAAAATACTGGACCAGAAACAGAATACAGGGGGAAAGGGTTTCTTTTTGGCTTCAGATTGATTTTTTTATTTGCATCTTTTGGAATTTCTTCCCAAGTGTTTTATAGGGTTTGGTGCTGTTTTAAACAGAATTTTAACAAATTCGTCTTGCAGTTATTTGCTTTTATACATAAAAATACAACTAGTTTTTATATTTTAACATTGAATTTTGCAACCTTGCCAAATGAATATATTGTTCAAATAGTTTCTCTATAGAGGCCTATAGATTTCTATTGAATAGTATATCTTCTGTAAACAGTTTTGCTTTTCCTTTTCAATATTTTTTCCTCTTTTCTTCCCTTTTTCTTTCTCTTTCCTTATTCCCTTCCTGTTTTCTTACTTCGTTTTTATTTCCTTTTTCTTTCTTCCTCTTTCTCTCCATCCCTCCCTTTTTGTCTCCTGCCTCAGTGTTTTAATAATTATGTCTTTTGATGGAATTTTTTAATGTGTACATTACTAAAGTGACAAAGATCCTCTCTGTTCCTAATTTGTGAAAGTTTTTAGTCATGGATGGCTGTTCAATTTCCACATTCTTTTTTGATTGTGTTGAAAAGCCCTGTTTTTTTTTTTTTTTTTTTAATTCCTTGATTCAGTTACTGTGGTGAATTTAAATGGACTGAATTTGGAATGTTGAACCAACTTTGCATTCTTGTGATAATTCTCACTTGGTCATATTTCAACATTCTTAATTATGGCTAGATTTAATTTGTTGGAATTTTATTAAGGTCTTTTGTGATTGTGTTCATAAGTAGTATTGATATATAGTTTTCTTGTCCCATTATATATATATATATACTGTTTTAGTCCCCCTTAACATTTACATGATACTGTCTCAAACAGATAGGATGACTTAATAACTTGTCTGTGAGCCTCAATGTCTTATACCTTAGATCTTCCTATCACATCCCCCCACCACCAATTAGCCTATGCCTCATTTCCACCAGTTGGAATCCTTCATTACTTAGGCTAAGTGTCATGTTTTAAAATGAAACGTCCTCTGTTGTAGTTCAGCTGAGGTCCTTGTCAATGCTTGGACTTGCCATTATCACAACTTATTACAGGTTACAGTGACTTGCAATGTGATTTATATAATTTGGCCAACTTACTGAGTCCCACAGTTCTTACAGAATCTAGGTAGAGGCTCCTGTGCACACCAGTCCACGCTATAAGCCTGGGACTCTGTCTAAGGGTGCTCCTGCAGTAGCATGTGTAAGCCCTGCTGCAGGGTGAGGTAGCTCTGTGATTCCAGGAGCCAAGACTTCCAAGCAACTTTCAGCCAGTAGCCAGTAAGAGTTGGGGAGTACCATCCCCAACTTCCTCACTTCTCAGATGGGAAACTGAGGCATTTCTGTCATCTCTCAGAGGTGCCCATTAGAAGGAGTCTCAGTTGCTTAGCACATAACCTGGACACCCTGTGTTGACTTCATTCTTGTCCTATCTCACTGTCCTTCTCCCTTTGAAGTACTTTGAAATACTTCAAATAGATTACTGGCACACAAGTCTTCATCTCAAGGTCTGCCTGAATGCCCGTAAAACCTGGATCTTGGATGAAGTCTCCTTGCAGATCGTAATGTGGTTGCTGACCACTTTTTCTGTGTTTTAAAATGAGTAACAGGAGTATATTACTGGCTTATCACAGCCACTATTTAACCACCACTGCTGCCCAATGTCCTATTCATGCTTCTCACACTGCAAGTCCATTGCTTTCACATCATTTTTTATTGAGACAAGCCCAACAGACTGGCCTTTTTATGCAAGAGAAAGAGAGAGAGAGAAAGAGAATTGATGTGCCAGAGCCTCCAGCCACTGTAATTGAACTCCAGATGTGTGTCACCTTGTGTGCATGTGCAGCCTTGCACACTTGAGTCACCTTGTGTGCCTGGCTTACGTGGGATCTGAAGGATTAAACATGGGATCTTAGGCTTCGCAGGCAAGCACCTTAACTACTGAGCCATTTCTCCAGCCCCTGCTTACACATCTTGCTATTAACTGAAAATGATTTAGAGTATTTGCCCCATTCTTGAAGAAAAAAAAAGAGCCTTTTCCTGGCTTGCAAACCTTCAGGGCACAAAGAAATTGATCCACAAATTATTTGGTAGGTGTATAATGATGATATGATCTAAAGAGACTTCTTTTGCATTCTTAAACTTTGTCATGTTATGAAAAGCTGAATCTCCTGTTGTCTTTTATTGATGTATGAGATTTTGTCTTTACTCTTGTAAGTGAGTGACATACTTGAGTTAGAAAGAGAAGTTCTTGACACAACTTTTTATCCATTAAAAAAAGTGAAATTCATTTGTAAAGGAAATGGTATCATTAATAATGTTGTAGATCCTTGTCATTTTAATAACATGTGTGCTGCTGCAGGTACAGTGCTCTCAAACATCTGCTCAAGTCTGTTATAGCAGCACAAGATGCTTTCACAGAAATGCAATGAAGTAGCAGTTACTTCTTAACGACAGCCTTCCAATTCATTTAGGAAACAAATAAGTTCTGGATCTTTTTTCCAAGTATATCAACTGTGCAGGCAAATGATTCCAAAAACAAATCAATCATTTGTATAATTTTTAGGGTGCTAGAAGTTAGTCTAAACATCTCATCTGAAGCACTATAATAAAATTAGTATTTCTCTCACTATGCAAGTAGTCTTTTGCCATTATCAATAACCAGGAAAATATTTTAATTGAGCATTGCCAACTTAGCCTTCTTTTATTTTCTTCTTGAGAAACTTCTGCTGAATGTTGGTTTATCATTAGCAATGCAATCAGAAATGGTAAAATACCCAGGCTAGGGAAGCAGGGGCCACAGGTTCCCTGTTCCTGTCAGATTGTTCCTTAAGGAGTAAATTCTGACACCTCAGAGATTGAGAGTAAGGAAAGAAGGCTACATGTCAACCTTTGCTTTCTTAATAACTTTGCTAAAAACTATGGCCTAGGTCACTAGCATGTTCAAAGAGAATTTGCAGAATATTCCACTAGATGTGGGAAATAACATAAGATCTGCTTTTATATTTACTTTGATTTTTAAAAATTGAGATTTGTGCCACGTAGAGTTTCTCACAGCTATAATCCTACCACTCATAAGGGTGAGATAGGAGGATCACTGTGAGTTGGAGGCCATCCTGTATTCAAATGAAACCTTGCCTCCAAAAAAAAATAAATAAAAGCTTTACTGATATTAAATATGGGTTCATGTAGGTGCCTCTGCTCCCTGTGTGTTACTCAGTGCATTCAAAATACACTAAGGCCCAGGTTACAGGAGGAAGCTAAGATAAGGTACCCTAGGGCTGCCCAGTACATTGTACCTGTCCACTTGGCTTGCCAGGATGGTCCCATCTTTGTTCTGTTCGCACGACTCTTTCTTCTCAGACTAGGGGATTTAAAAGATTCCTGCAAAGGAATCCTAATGAGCAAAAACATGGTGGAAGATACAAAACTTAACTAGATTCTTCAAATTTTACCTGTCTAAATTTGAAATTAAGCACGTTATTTTAGACGTAAAATTAAATCTAAATCCATTAGTGATGATGTTCATCCCGAATATATATTGTACATAGAGAAGACGTGAATCCATTGTTGACTAACAATTTCTTGAAAAGTACCAAGCACATGAAGACCGACCTCACACAACCGGAGGATGACTGAAATACGAGTGCCGTCCTTCTTCTACAGGGATCTGTGGGTCTTTCTCACTCATTACAACCATGAAGATCATCTGTCAGAAAAAATTAGCGAACTGGAGTCAGACTTTAGAAATGCCATACAGAATCAGAATTTCTAACAAAACAACACAAAAAACTACATATTCAACCAAATTGCTCCCATTTACATTATCAGTAAAAAGACACCCACAATCATTAATAAATAAAATCGTCACTTTTCTGTAGCCCTAATACCTTATTTACTACTGGATGTGCATATCTGGAACTCAGTGTTCTTTGTATATAGTTCGTTCTGCAGAGAAAGGTAACAACCTCGTTCTGACCAGGGCAAATCTGCCCTAAGGTAAAGCTGCTCACAGTGCTGAAGGGAGGGCACTGGGCAGGCACAGCCGTGGTGCTCATCGTAAAGAGGGACACTTGAGAGCTCCTTCTGTCGGTGCCCTCATTGTCACCTAAACAGTCACACGGAACTATTTTCATCATCTTTGTCTTTGAAACGCTGTCTTCTGGACGTGAAGTGGCTGCTACATTCATGACCTCACAGCCACCGTCATTACCTGAACGAGATCTGCACAGTACTGGGCCCATCAAAATCATTTCATCAGGGACATGGAAGGAGGGGGAAGAGACATCAAAGTAGAAGAGGGGTTACGTAGAAAGAAGAAGAAATTCAGTACAAGAGAGTAGGGGAGGGAGGACAAAAGAAGGTAATGGGGACTGGAGAGATGGTTCTGCAATTGAGGCACTTGCCCTTAAAGCCTCATGACCCAACTTTTGATTCCCTAATATGAAGGTAAAGCCAGATGCACAAAGTGGTACAAGTGTCTAAAGTTTGTTGCAGTGAGTGGATAGAGGCCCTGGTGCACCCATTCCCTCTATCTCTGCTGGTCATGGTGGCGCACACCTGTAATCCCAGCACTTGGGAGGCAGAGGTAGGAGGATCGCTGTGAGTTTGAGGCAAGCCTGAGACTACATAGTGAATTCCAGGTCAGCCTGAGATAGAGACCCTACCTTGAAAAAACAAAATGAGCTGGAGAGATGGCTTAGCAGTTAAGGTGCTTGAGTGTAAAGCCTAAGGACCAAGGTTTGAGTCCCCAGAACCTATGTAAGTAATATGCACATGGTGGCACATGTTTCTGGGATTGGTTTGCAGTGTCTAGAGGCCCTGGCATGCCCATTTTCTTTGTCCCTCTCCCTGTGTCTCTCTAATGAATAAATTAATTGCTAATTTATTCATTAATCTAAAAAGAAAAAAAACAAAAAAGAAGGTAATGAAAGGGAATTGTGACCAAAATATATTATTTACATGTATGAAAAATGTCAAAAATGTTTTAAAATTCCACTTGTGTAAATTTGGATAATGCTATCTTAGTTTAGAAAGTGGCTTCAGCCCATTGGGTTTCATCATCACTTTCCTATTAAGGCCCAGAAATTCCCATCCCTTTAGGACAAAGAGTTCACCAATGGAGACACGAGTCCTTTAGCAAATTTTTCCTTACAAAAATACAAGAAAATTATGTTAAGTAAGGCTTTGGGGTGGATTTTCAGGGGTAGGCAAATGAACATCTGTGGACCAGGGCTCGTTGTACATAGACTCTCGTTGGCAAAGAGCTCTGCCCATGTATGTGTTGTCTCTGGCCACTGCAGAGACTTTGTGGCCTGAACTGCTTACTATATGACCTTTTAAGACGTCATTCTCAGGGCTGGAGAGATGGATTAGCTGTTAAAATATTTGCCTATGAAGCCAATGGACCCAGGTTTGATTCCCCAGGACCCACGTAAGCCAGATGCACAAGGGGCACATGCATCTGGAGTTCATTTGCAGTGGCTACAGGCCCTGGCGTGCCCATTCTCTCTCTGTCTGTCTCTCTTCTCTCTATCTCTCTGCTTGCAAATAACGTAATTAATTTTTTAAAAAGAAGTTATTCTCAGATCTGTAAAACTGGGTATAGGAAAAAGTAGGAGTGGAATTGCTTAATATGAGGGAGGGAAATCCAAAGATAGTAACTTTCTTCATGTTTTGAAAGAATATTATATTAAAACAATGGTGAGTCTTGTTTCTCAGTTTTCCTCAAGGATCAGTCTATTAGAAACATATTTATCCCATAGTCAGGTAGCAAAGAAGAATTTTCTGGATCTGTAATTAAAACTTAGAATTCCTCCAACCATTAGACTCACATACTACTGGTGGGCACATGATGGTATAAAATTTGTTCCCCTTTTATTACTCCAAGTTCCACTATTAAAGATTCCTCTTTATTACAGTTAACAGTCACTGGTCTGATATTGAATGTAGTAATTGATAGAGGAATAACATATTAAGCCATTAGTGCCATCAAGCAAGAATAAATGAATCAGAAGAGAAAAGTGACCAAAAAAAAGAGTTTTTTCAATACAATTAGCTAAAGAAAAGGGGCAGTGAAGTGAGCATGAGTGCTAAGCCCAGGTTTATGTCAGCTGGAGAGGCACCAGCCTCTTTGAGGAGAGCAGTAGATGACAGTGCGTCTAGTCAGGTGGTGAAGGCACGAGCGGACCTTGCTCACTAGGCTTTCCTGGCTTCTTTTCTTGGGGGAGTCTCTCTGGAGTAGACCCTGCGCGTGCGCCCTTGTCAAAGTTTCCTGGATTGGCCATTAACCACCTGCAGCAGCAGGAGCATCGTTAACACGGTGAATTCTTAAGTCTTAACCCAGAGCTGCTGAGTCAGAATCTGAAAGGCGCTGCAGAAGAGCATGTCTTAATATCCGGCATCCTCAAGAATGGTCGACACTTGCAGAGTGGAGCCTGTGTCTCCTCAGTTGCTTAGTTGCTGGATGACCTTGGACCTCTTTTTTTTTTTTTTTTTTTTTTTTTGGAGCAGAAGCACAGATGACAAAGTAAATCAATAGGTTGTTTAAACACACACACCCCTGAAATTCCTTATAACTGCTACTTTCTGATGTAACATATAAAGGGTAACGGAATGATTTCTGAAACGTGGGATACCTGAAAATCTACTATCAACCTTTGCCATGATTTACATGGGAAGTTCAGGTTTTTGAATACCTTATCCTGCTAATTCTTATACATTCCCATAGGCAGAACTCTTAAAAGGAGACAAAAGAACCTGCTTTTTACAAAGGCCTTCTGAGCCCTCTGGGTTTAAAGGAAAGCAATGCTTTTTGCATTTTTTTTTCAATGTCAGGACCAAATTGCCTTTAGCATACACAGGGTGCTGGGAAACAGTGTCCTGGGGTCAGAGGACCTGCGCCCGCCCTCAGCGGTGCCCGTCAGGAGGTGTCCCCCACAGATGTGCTTTGTACCCAGCGTGTTTGCTTGCTGCCTGGAGCACTGGCAGGGCTGCTGTCTCCTGTGTGCTCTTCAAGAAAACAAGGAGTAAAAATTGCACAGTAGAACCAGCTTTAACATTCAGAAAACTGCCAGGTGTTCTCTGCCCTGCTGCATGCCCCTCTCTCCTGCCGGGCAGTAAAGCCAGTCTGTCAGGGAGGACTTGATCCCACACGCAGTAGAACCTCCGTCTCGGTGGAGCCCTCACTGGCCACAGGGATGCTGCTTTAGCAGGGTCAGCAAATAAAGGAACCTCTCTTTTCCTTCTCCAAACTGATGGTGATGGTGATAGTATTGCGGGTGAAGGGAGAACTTCAATAGGACGCTAGCCTGTCATCATCTTATTTCAGTGTTACTCTGAAAGCAGTCAAATGCATGCCTGCCTTGTGAGAACCCTCTCTTAAGTGCAACACAGAGAACTGCTCAGAGAGTACTATCGTTTTACTCTGTGATAGTCACTTACTCAAAAGCTGCAGAGACCATGAAGAAAGTCACTCCAATTAATTGAAATGGATTACTCAAAATCCCACAGATTTTATATATATATATGTATATATATATATATTGGTTTTTCAAGGTAGGGCCTCACTCTAGCTCAGGCTGACCTGGAACTCACTCTGCATTCTCAGGGTGGCCTTGAACTCACGGCAATCCTCCTACCTCTGCCTCTCAAGTGCTGGGATTAAAGGCGTGCGCCACCACGCCTGGCTACTTTTATAATTTATGTCAGATATTATAAATGATTGGATTTTATTGGGTCTGTCAAAAGACATCAGTCATTATCACCTCTAAACATATTAAATGGCCTTTGGTTTAGGAAAATCATTTAAATAGTTGGTTGCCTAGCACCTCTTTCAGTGGTCTGTGTGACAAGATGGTCTATTAGAGCCCTCACGGACACAGCGGGAGGCAGTCTAGGATCAGCGCTGCCCTCTGCTAGTTGTTGGCTCTTTGGCGATGATTTTAGACTGCTAATGTTCGAGTTGAACTAAAGACCTGACTGGTGGAAGATACGTTTACTCTCTTCCTTGAGGGATATTAAGAATAAAGGTAACTCCTGTGTTTGCTCAGTAAGAATAATAGAGATTATTAGTAATAGAAATAAAGTTTTTTCCTCCTTTAATAGCTTTTCCCTGTAGGATAAATAGAGATATGGATCTCATTTCCAAAGCTCAACATTCTATTTGGGTGTGCTTTCAATAAAATATCTATGAAGTGTCTTCAGCATGATCCCTATTTAATGGGATTTAGTTGTAAAGCTTAATTCATATCAGATTTTCTAAATGAGAGATCACTGTCAACTTATTGTTAATTGAATTCAATAAAATCAAGGTTTTATAATTAATGTGAACCACTTAATCTTTTAGCTCCTTGAAATAATGTAATTTTCTAAACACAAGTATCCTTTTATTTAATGAAAGAGCAATATTTTTAGGAAAATAAATGTATTGTGACTTCTTGTTTCTAAATATATACATGTGCCCTGAACGTATAGTCTTGTGACTTATTTTCTCTAATAACTTAATATCAAATTAAATCCAAATCTTTTTTGAAAAGTCACATACATAATAAAGGAAAAATAATAAAATGTACAATTAAAATGCTAATGTTATTATTTTGGAGCATCATCCCAAATCAAGCATAGCAATAATTAGGAAGTGGCTGCTACCATTGTGCATGAATGAGGATTATGTGCAGGAGATGAGTGTCTCAAAGGCAGCTGCAACACTGACAATCCCTGCCCACCCGTTAGCAACTAATGAGAACTCATCCCTCGATCTCTCTGCCTAACCTATAGGCAACTCAACCAGGCTGCACTCTTTCCCAAAAATTATTTACTGTTTATATAAGCTTGTGTGTGTGGGGGGGGGGGGGGGTTCTTGTGAATCAGGTAACTTTTGTGACCTTCCTGAGCCATGTAAGTTTCATTAGCTTCCTGGGTCTTATGAGTCTTCCTCCTTCCAGAAGGGGCCATTTCAATTTGGAGAGCATGGCTATACAACTGTATATAACATCAATGTAAGCCTGCACCTGTGACTGCATCAGTGGCATCGGAGAAGCCAGCAACATTTCTAGGCCTCGTTCATAGATATAAGGTGAGAGTATTAGGCTAGATAGAAGGATTTAATTTGCATTAGCTATTATTATTCTTTGATTCTGTATATTGTAATGTGTCAGAAATCCTTTACCCTTTTAAAAATTAATTAATTATTTTCAAGCAGAGAGAGAGACAGGGAAGGGTGGGGGAGAGAACGGGTGCACCAGGGCCTCAGCCACGCAGATGAGCTCCAGACGCACCAGGGCCTCAGCCACGCATATGGACTCCAGACGTACCAGGGCCTCAGCCACGCAGATGACTCCAGACGTGGCTGTGCGTCTGGCTTTGTGTAAGTCCTAGGACTCAAACCCAGCTCGTGGCTTTGCAAGAAAACATCTTAACCACTGAGCCATTTCTTCAACTCCCTTTTTTATTTTGGAGAATTTACATATTCACAAACATAGAGTAGTAAAATAAATACATAGGGACCCAGCAAGCAGTCCCCAGGTCCACACCTTGTGGCGTCTTGTGCTTCTCTACGTTTCCATCTACTTACTACTCCCCTGTATTGTTTTAAACAAACCCCAGACATTAATTCTTTAAAAAATATTTTTTAGTTATGTATTTGCACGTGTGTTGGGGGAGGGGCGCACCAGGAGCTCTGGCTGCTGCAAACTAATACCAAATTTGTTCCAGTTTTTTTGTTGTTGTTGTTTGTTTTTTGTTTTTTGTTTTTTCGAAGTAGGGTCTCACTGTGGCCCAGGCTTCTCAGTGTCCTGCAGCCTAAGCCCATGAGGTCTTCAGCAGCAGGATCTTACTATCTAGTTCTGGTGGGCAACCAAAAACCTGGCAGTAGCCTGTAATGTTTTAGGGGCCTTGGGGGCCTCTCTGATGAGCATGTCACTGGGAGGTATCCCACCCCTGGTACTGGGATTTTCCTATAACAATCT
This sequence comes from Dipus sagitta, assembly GCA_036346955.1. Lineage (NCBI taxonomy): Eukaryota > Metazoa > Chordata > Mammalia > Rodentia > Dipodidae > Dipus > Dipus sagitta. Next base: position 4,590,555 of record CM070787.1, read on the forward strand.
TTGTCTTCTGGGCACAAGATTATCCACCCCCACAGGTACTTCTGCCCAAACTCTCTGCTTTTTTAATTAGATAACAAAGAGGTAGGTTTCCTCCTTATATCGTATTTATAACATCTTTAGTTTTAGTCAACCTTCCCTCCATCTCCTCCTCTTCTCAAGTCCCCCTTCCTTGACCCACAGTATTCCTTCTTGGTAATTTAATTTTTTTTTTTTTAATTTTTGAGCTAAGGTCTCACTGTAGCCCAGGGTGACCTGGAATTTGCTATGTAGTCTCAAGCTGGCCATGAACTCACAGTGATCCTCCTACCTCTGCCTCCCAAGTGCTGGGATTAAAGGCGTGCGCCAACACACCCAGTGATGATTTAATTTTTAATATGCCAACAGTTTCCTCACTTTTTCTTTGCTTTTCACTTTTTAAGTGAAAATTTTGAAATGACTGTATATTCACATGTAGTGATAAGTAATATTCAGAATAATCCCATGTACTCAATTATCCTCAATGGTGACTTTTAAAATTTATAAATTATAGCAAATGGTAACTACCACAATATTGGTATTGATGTAATAGGCTGATCATACTCAGACTTCCAGTTTTACTTGTACTCATGATGTGTGTGTATGGATTTTGATCTAGACAGCGTTACATGTAGATATGCATATCCATTACCACAGGCAAAATACAGAACAGTTCTATCTACAAATACTTCTCATGTTGCACTTTCATAATCAGACCTGCTTCACCCTGGACAGTGTTCAACTCTACTCTCTGTTCTTTATTTCAAAATTTTTGTCATTTTGCAAGTCTTATATAAGTGGAATCGTACAGGATTTAACCTTTTAGGATTGGTTTTTGTCACAGCATAATTCCCCTGAGATTCATGTATGTTGTATGTGTCAAAATTTGCTCCTCTTATTAAGTGCTAAGCATTATGTCACCATAGTTTGTTTAATTTTTGGCTTGTTGATGGATATTTGAATTGTAACAAGTTTTGGCCTAGTCTGAAAAAAACTGCTGTGAGCATTCTTGTACATGTTTTTTTATTTGTTAGTAAAATGCCCCAGAATTCAGTCTATGGATTACATTGCAATTACATGTTTAATTTTACAAGAAACTGTATATGGCATTTCAGAGAGGGCATGCTGCTTCATATTCCATCAGAAGTATGTGAGTGACCTAGCTTCTCTGCTTCTTCACTGACATACAGTGGCATCACTGTTTTTTTTTAATTTACCATTCTCATAGACATATTTTAATTTTACCTTGTAGTTTCCGTTTTTGTTTCTGCAGTGGCGAGTGATAATGAGGGTCTTTCCATGCATTTGTTTCCACCTGCACATTCTCGTTGATGGTAATTCGTGGTTTTGCTGACCCATTTTCTTTTCAAACATTGAGGAGAAGGTTTTCTTGCTAGTGAAAACCTGTAAAGATTTTATTTTGTTTTGCTTTGTTTTGGTCTTTTTGAGGTCTGGTCTCAGTCTAGCCCAGGTTGACCTAGAACTCACACTGTATAGTCCCAGGCTGGCCAGGAACTCACAGTGATCCTCCTACCTCTGTCTCTTGAATGCTGGGATTAAAGGCATTTTTTTCCATGCCTGGGAAGATTTTGTTTGTAATATATTTAGGTAGTAGGTAATAGGCTGGAACCGGAAATATTATTTCTCTGTACTAGAATCTCTGAAATACAAAGATGGATAACATAAGAACTTCAGTCTTGAAGTTCTCAAACTATGTGGCGCTTTTAACTGGAAAGGGAAGCAGAAAGTATGAAGTATGAGATTTACAAATTGCACGAGTTCACGTGTGGTATTTGTCTGGGCAAAGGTAACTGTGAGTGATACAAAGGTCTTAACAGCTACAAATGGAGAATTGAAATTAATTATATGAGTTAAGTGATACAAAATGCCTTGTTTATATATGGTCACACCAAGCAAGAATGGGTGGTACTATAGCAATCTCAATTATATGACCAGTACTTCTGACCTTCAAATACTGCAAGGAGACTCGAGCTACCAGTGAGAGCAGTGAGCAGAGTGGCGGGCTCTGTGGCAGCCTGTTTGCCACCTCCCCTTATGTCTTGAGCTTCCTGACTGTCCTGGAACAGTGCTAATCAGTCACCTACTGTAAATTCCTCATGGCCGCTCAGCACATGCCTGAGTTCTTGATTTGAGCATGGGTGAAGGTCATTCTTTACAAAAGCATCGTCTTTTGTAGTTAGCGCAGGTTTCAAGGAACCTGTTGATATACTGTTCTGCAGCAAGTTAAAGACCTCAAACCTTAGATTTAGTATAAAAAATTACACAATGATGATCTAAGAAGAGAAATACCCCCCAAATAAGAAACAAACATGCAACTCTAAACTGCTGGCATAGAAACATTTCAAACCAATGAGAAAAATGGACTATTTGCCAGCCTCCAGGAAGCTGAGCATGGTGACACATGCCTGTAACTCCAGCACTGGGAAGGTGGAGGCAGGAGGATTCTGAGTTCAAGGCTAGCTAGGGATGTGTCTTGCCCCAAAAACACTTTGAAAAAATCTACTGCATACTACATGAAAAACTAAAATGTAGATGGACTAGTAATCTAAGTGTAAATTTTAATAATACATATGTTTATAATATAGAAATTTAACATGTTTATACTTATTAAGAGTGAGGTGGAACCATTATTTCCCTCCTCCCTTTTCTAAAAAAAAAAATTTATTTATGAGAGTCAGGAAGAAGGAGCAAAAGAGAGAGAGAGTAAAGAGACTGGGCACAGCAGGGCTTCTAACCACTGCAAACGAACTCCAGATGCATGTGCCACCTTATGCATCTGGCCTATGTGGGATCTGGAGAATTAAACCTGGGTCCTTAAACTTCACAGGCAAGTGGTTTAACCACTAAGCAACTTCTCTAGCCTCCTCCTCGCTTTTCTACTTAATTTAAAAAAAAAGACAATGAGAGAAGAAAGGTGATTCTATTTCACACCATGTCATAATGGGGGGGGGGGAGTAGAGTGAGGTGGGATGCAACAATAGGCCTTCTACTGAAGGCATGTAACTCAGAAGCTGCAAATAGAAAATGTGCATTTTGGCTATATAACTATATAAAACTAATGAAAATACAATAAATAGAGTTGGAAGAAAACAGTGGAAACATTTTTATAGGTGTATATATGTCACTTGCATTCTTATGTATCTTTATTTTTCTATGGTCAAGGTATATGTTCATCTCCATTATGTTATTATTGGTAATACACAGAGTTTATATAACTCAACAAAAATGCTGACAAATTAAAAATCAGAAAGTCAGCCAAATAAAGATAAACAAATGATGGAAGAACATATATTACCAATAAACATAAGTAGATGTTTAACTTCACAATGCTTGAGACAGTAAAAATTTTTAAATTGAGATGTTTAACTTCACAATGCTTGAGATAGTAAAAAAATTTTAGAAGACATGTAAATTTCATCAATGGGAAAAAATCATAAACAATATTCTATAGTCAATATGGAAAAGAGGTATTTGCTATTATAAATTGACACAGCCTTTTTCTTCTTTGTCAAGAGCAGCTTAACAATATCTCTTAAATTTTAAAATGTACATTTGCTTTGATACAATGATTCCATCTTTAGAAATCTGTGCCATAGAAAATCAAAAGTGGGTATGTACATATAAGCTTGGATATTCCCTGCAACATGATATCTAGAAGTCAGGAAATGTTAAAACACACACACACACACACACAAACTACTATGTCATAGTTCTGCAGTGGACTGTAGTGAAAGCGTTTAAGTCTACAGTGACACGGTAGAAAATAGCAGGATGTCGTGTAAGTGACATACATACAACCATATGCATATTAGCATGCGTTAATGGGGGGAATGGGAGGGAATATGACAAAGAGGTATGTATGTGTATGTATGCTTGTCAAAGAATAAAAATGTCTGGAAGAATGAGCATTGGTCTGCTAATGCTGGTCACAAATCTGAAGTAGAGAAGTACTCAGATGAGGGCACTCACTGTTTATGTCTTTATGCAGTGTTTGAAATTCCTTTCAGTGTGTGTGTGTGTGTGTGTGTGTGTGTATGTGTCTACAGACAAGCATGCGCCATAGCACTTGTGTGGAGGTCGGGGCAGCTTTGGCTGACAGTCCTACCTGCCACCCTGTTTGAGGCAGGCTGTCTCATGCATTGGTTCATGAACCTCTGGGAGAGTCTCCTGCCTCCGTGTCTCCTCTTCCGGTAGGTAGGATGGGCTCACAGACACGCAGCAGCATCAGGCTTTCCCTGGGTTCTGGAATCTACCTCAGGTAGTATACTTGCTCAGCAAGTGCTTTATCCACTGAGCCATCAAGTGCTTTATCCACTGAGCCATGTCCCCAGTCCTCTTTTGTTTTTTATGTTTTAAATTTAAATTTTATTGGGAACTTTAATATTGGTCATTTATCCTTCGGGTTATCCTCTTATGTCTCCTTCCCCTGCCGCCACCCCCTGGAGGGCGCTCTTCAGTGGGGGGTCTGTAGTCACTAATTGCCAGGAGTGTTAATCAGCTTTCCAACATGACAGCGCACCTGAGGAAATCAATATATAAGGAGGAAAGATCTGTTCTGGCCCCTGGTTTCAGTCCATAGTCAAAGGGCTCTGTTGTCTGTGGGGCCTGTAGCAAGGAAGATCAATCAGCATGGTAGGAGCACATGGCAGGGCAGTGGTGGACTCCTGGAAGCCAGGAAGTGAGCAGAGGGGGAGAAGCGCCAGTGTCCTAGTGTCCCTTCCAGGACACGCCTCACTCAGTGACCTCACTTGCTTCCACTAGGCCCCACCTCTAGAAGGTTCTATCACCTCCCAGTAGCTCCCTAAGCTGGTGAGCAAATCTTTAGAACATGTCCTTTGGGGAACATTTGAGATCCAAACCATAACACCAAGTTATATTTCTTTCATGATGTCAAGAAAGAAAAGAAATCATCAGTTCAAAATAATCTATTTGTTGAGTTTGGTTAAAAGAGTTGTTGCGACAAATCTAGATGCTCATGGCTAAAATGAAAGCAAGCAGACAGAAACCCTCATTCTTGATGCTGTTTTCATTGTCTCTATCTGGGATGTTTAGTTCCGTGTTTTGTCTCTAGTTACTTAGTCCTTTGTCCTTAATTGATAGTATTTGCAGAGGTCTACTGAAAACTATTTTGTAAATGTCTCCCATTGTGATCTGTCTATTGTAGTGACTCCCCAATGAACTGACTGTGAGTAGGAAATAAGTAGAGGAGATACAGATCTGGAAAGAAGTCCTGGCTTATTTATCTCCACAGGCAACCTTATTTCATCTTGATAAAGTTTGAAATCTTCTCTGTAGTGCTTTCTGATGGTTCATTGTTGCTGTTACTATTTTAATGAGAGGCTGAAATGAGTCAACCCCACTGTCTTCTTTCTTTCTGTTAATTTAATTTCAAAGGAAATTCTTCAGTCCAAATAAATAAGTGCATGTAGATGGATCCAAATACCCTGATTGAACATGTTCAATTAATTGCTCCTGAACCTTCATGTGCATTCTTAAAAAAACCTCCATGCATAATTTTAAAAATCAACTGGTGGAGAATGATCAGGTGAGGAGTGAAATGACTATCACCATCTCTGCTTACACAATCTTGTTGAACTTGACAAAAATATTTGCCAACTATTCTATTATAAATCAAGATTTGTTATAGGATTCTACCCGAAGCAGCACAGTAATGAAGAAAACAGAATCAACTCAGCATTGGAAATGTACCTAGCAAACTCAACCTCTTGCAAAATAACTTTCTTATTCAAAATGGAACTAGGAATTGTTCGGCCCACAGTGAATCATCTTTTGGCAAGTGCAATGGAATCTTTAGGGACATTTTACATCCTCTTCAATTGTTAGGATGTTTTTAGCTTTCACAGGTAGGCAAGGTAGCTTGTGCAGCCGTCATCTTGTGGCTAAAAATGTACAGTAAAGATTCTTAGAGTTGCTGTTGCAATCGATCTTTTTGCCTTCTTCATTTCCGTCCTCTTTCTTCATACAAAGCTGCTTTGTCTCCCCCCACCCAAGGAAAAAAACAATCTGGAATTACTTAATGCTAATGTTTTCTGGTTTTACTATTTACCCAGGACTCAAATGTTAAGCATTAATGTGGGTAACTCCCTTTTCCTTACTTCATAGTGGTATGTTTGTTATTGTGAATAAAGAAAATCTCATCTTTCCCTCTCCTTGTCAGTATGTCTTACTGACAGCACTCTTGTTTCTACTTTTTTCCAGGAGGCGTGTGACGTGCCCTTGGATGACTGGGAAGTGAGTGCGTCTACAGCAGCGGCCGCAGTGATTAAGTACGAATACCATGTCGTGTACTCCTGCAGCTACCAAGCGCCTGTGCTCTACTTCAGGGCAAGCTTCTTAGGTAAGACCATGTCTAAAGCTAAAAGTGAATTCATGAAATCTATATATATAAAGGAAGAAAGCACATTTGGAAAGTCATTCTTAAGAGGAAAAAAATAGGTTTAAAAATAAGAAAACTGTAGGGGAAATAAGGTTTTACCAGGAAATTTTCTCATGCTTCAGAAAGAGTTGAAGACTTCATAGTGAATGATATCATCCTAGCCTTAAATCTGGTCTTTAGATTTTTGGCCTCGTGCCTGAAGTTGACTAAGCCCCTGGCCCCTTTTCTTTTCTTCTTTAAACAAGTAGGAACAGCTTAAAGCGGTAACGTTTATTTACTTCTAACTTTACAGTAAAAGTTTATTTTGATCTCAAGTCATCCTATTAACTCAAAAGTTCCCATGCCTCATTCACCAAAAGCTAATGATTATTTCAAGAAATGTTTATCCCTTCACTTAAGATGTATGTAAAAACCGCACTAGACATTTACTTTGGCCATTTGTACGTCTGTAATGCCGCAGTGCCCCTGACGCTCTGAGCTCACTGCCCTGCAGGGAAGGTGGAAGCCCTGTCTCCTTACTGCTGCTCACAAAGCTTATTCCATCAGCAGCCACGTGGCCCGCTCACCACGCAGCGCAGTCGGGCTTGACCTTGAGTTGCCACCAGCCAAACCCTGTGGCCCCGCGGCTGGAGCTCAGAGACCAGGTGCCCGGGCCCAGCCAGCTCCTGCCTTACTTATTTTTGTATGCGGCCTCTTCAGCAACAGTGTGCATGTCGAAGAGTCTTCTAACTCCTCAATAGCTAAGGCATCTGAATTTAGCCATTGATATTTTATTTTTAATTAAAAAGTAGCTTAAGCTGCTTTGAATGTGTATTTGGTAGATTTAATCACTTGCTGCCTTATATTGCTTAATGGTCTCTAATTTTGCAGTGCTGGAAGTTTAACAAGCACTTAGGATTTAAAACAGAAACAAACTCTCATAGACTCCCTGGTGAGAAGATTTTAATCTGAGGTGCAGCTCCAAAGAACTGACAATTTGGGGGAAATTTTTAGCCTGGGACATGAGGCATTGAGGACACTGATAGTTTGCTAACCCCAGACTCTTGCTGCAGACTCCTCTGTATGATTATCACAAAACATTCACTTTATTATCAACATATTTGATAGGGAGTACAGAGGCTAAAGGGGGATTTCTTGTCAGTGAGCTGTGCTATATGCTAAAAAGCAGGAGGTATCTTTTTACTCAGGACGGGGTGGAGGGGAACATTTCTCTGGGGTCTAGATTGCAGTGACTCTAGTACCTTCCAGATTCAAGGCTGCAGGTAGAGGAAACAGGACACTATTACCTCAGCACTGTATTTTCATATAATTAGTATTCACCATAAGCAGTTAATCACCAGAGAAGAAGCTCCCAGAGACAAAACAAGTTGTTTAGCTTGTCAGCATTGGGGAATCGGAGGTGTTGAAACATGACTGCTTCTAGCTGGAAGTGGGTCTTGCGGAAGCCAGCCGATGAGCTCACGCTGGTGCTCTCCTCCCATGTGCCAACAGCTCCCCTCACAGCACCTCGCAGTAATTGTTCCTGCAAGTCCGATTACGTTTCAATGACAGGAGCACACTTCTACATTCCTTTCTTCCTGGTTTTATTATATTCCTTGAAGCACACATGCACAGCTAGCGTTCTTGGATTCTGTTTATAAGCTCTTAAGATGCGTGGCATTTATGCTCAACAGAAGAAAACCATACAAGTCATTTATTTTATGTGAAAACATTTCCCACCCCTAATCTTGTGTTAGATAGAATGATTTTGAAGAATTTTTAAAGTCATTTCAGCCTGGAATTCATCTAGGTTTTGTTTAGGAACATTAAAATATAAAATTTGTTGTTTTACAAAACATATTGAAATGTTTTCTTGTTGAAAAACATAAAAAAGGCTCTTTCCTTTATTGTATCTTACTAATTTTTTCTAACTTAAATTTGTGGCATTCTAAAAATGTGTTATCTTTTACTTAGTAGTTACAATTTTAATTTTTTTATTTATTCCCCAAGTCCATTCCTGTGTTTCCTTTGATATCTGACTACTGCATCTCCATCTAGTTTATTAAACAAACCTCTGACAGTGTGACTGGATCCCTAACATCTTCCTTGTATTCCAGGTCCAGATTTTTCTTTGTCTCACTCTAAGAGAGCTCCGACCTAGAAAGAGGTTGATTGTAAAATTTCTTGCCCAAGGGTCTCTTTTTGTTGTTGTTGTCTCAAAAATAGTTCAGTTAGCCATGTTTTTGACAGATATTTAGAAATTCTTTTGCACTTGTGAGTACAAATTAATTTCACTGCTTCACTTTGAATTTTGTTCCTGTACCTTTTAAAAAAAATAAGAAAAGAAAAGCAAGGAGTAGATAGTTCCCATTTAAGTTCACGTCACCCTTTCCTTTATCAACTGGATTAGATTCAAAAGAAATCTGTTGTATTTCTTGAAATACTGATCCATTGGACTGTAGGTTCCTTTCATCTTTCTTTGTGATCAAATGTGTACTAGTGCAGCTAACATGCCAACTACCTTTGTCTCCCCATATCTTGAATTATACATCATCATGTGTCATTGTAAGTTACACTGTGATGAAATTATCTGCTTATTTGTCCCCAATTAGATTCCTAAAAGATATAAACCACAGTGAAGAAAATGAATACTGATTTCCTAAAAAGTGAAAAGCTTTGCTAATGGCTTGTGATACAAATTATGTATTATAATGGGCTGGAGAGATGGCTTAGCGGTTAAGTGCTTGCCTGTGAAGCCTAAGGACCCTGGTTCGAGGCTCGATTCCCCAGGACCCACGTTAGCTAGATGCACAAGGGGTTGCACGCATCTGGAGTTTGTTAGCAGTGGCTGGAGGCCCTGGTGCGCCCATGCTCTCCCTCTCTCTATCTGCCTCTTTCTCTCTCTGTCACTTTCAAATCAATAAATACAAATAAAAATTTAAAAAAACAAATTATGTATTATAAATATATTCCACGCTATATGAAATGTATATACACATATATACATATATTGCTTGTCTTACTCATTGTGTTGCCCACAGTCTAAACTGTGGCACAGCATTAACAAATACTTGTTGAATGAATCAATAGTGAGGGATTTCTAACCATTTCTGAGGATAGCCCAGAGACTGAAACATTACGAGGGAGCCTGCTTTCGCTGCTACGACAGGTTATAAGGAAGAAGTAATGCTGGTGGCCCCAGGAGACCCAGGATCCAAAGCCATCTATACATCTTTACTATTTAGCCTGATGCTTCCCAGACACTACAAGAACAGTGGACTAAGAAAAATGAACATCCTGGGGACTCGAAGCAGGCCTCCAAAGCAGCTGAGCAGCTGTTCCGCTTCTATAAACGCGTAGTTTTATTTGATCCTCGAAGGCACACAGCCAAGTTCAGATAGTATTCTGCTTCTGGATGCCCCTCGTTTCTGTTATTTGAGCCCATAGGAGCTCAGTTCCTCCTCATTCTCACCCTTGCCCTCCTCTTCTTCCTTCTCCTCTTGTCCCAACTCTCAATCCTCCTGACTCAGCTTCCCAAGGGCTGAGATTACAGTTAGCACCACTACACCCCTCCAGTGGGTAATTCCCCAGAGAACAGCATGGCTACAAGAGAAGAAATGAGTCCCTTTCCAGTGCTCTGTTTCTCTCTGACTACTTCTGTAGCAGCTTTGGGAGAAGTGCAAGGACATGGTTTGCCATCTGGAAGTGATTGAGAGGTCACTGTCCTTTTGTTAAACTATAAATAGAAAGGCATAAATAGCCTATATTCAGATAGTGCTTACTAGGTTATGAAGTCTGTTTCCACAAAGCCCTAGCATTGGGAAGTATACATTGTTTTTTATTGATTGATTTTTATTTTTTATTGACAGTTTCCATGATCGTAAACAATATCCCATGGTTATTCCCTCCCTCCCCCCCCCCACTTTCCCCTTTGAAACTCCACACTCCATCATATCCCCTCCTCCTCTCAATCAGTCTCTCTTTTGTTTTGATGTCATGATCTTTTCCTCCTATTATGATGGTCTTGTGTAGGTGGTGTCAGGCACTGTGAGGTCATGAATATCCAGGCCATTTTGTGTCTGGAGGAGCACATTGTAAGGAGTTCTACCCTTCCTTTGGCTCTTACATTCTTTCCACCACCTCTTCCACAATGGACCCTGAGCCTTGGAAGGTGTGATAGAGATATTTCAGTGCTGAGTACTCCTCTGTTACTTCTTCTCAGCACCATGATGCCTTATGAGTCATCCCAAGGTCACTGCCATCTGAAAACAGAAGCTTCTCTAATCAAAAATGAGAGTAGCATTAATATATGGGTATGAACATTAACAGAAGTGCTTACCGGGCAGTTTGGTGAGCATAGTTTATACAGTTAGCCAGATCGCAGCAGACATTATGATTTTCAGTATCAGGGATGTATTCCCTCCCATGGAGCGGGTCTCCAGTCAACTTAGAGGGCAGTTGGATTCCCCCATAACAGGCGTGCCACTATTGTACCCGTTGGCTCGTTTGGCTGACTGGCCAAATATAAGGCTTGCAGTGTCCACTGTTGAGTATCTTCACTGGTGGTTTCTCTCTGTCCCATTGAACTGCATGCAGCATGGCTTTTTCCAGCTTTCTGTCAGCTGGTCTACATGGAGGAGGTTTTCAGCTCAGCTCCAGCAGGATTTCTCAGTGACCTTGCAGCCCTAGTATGTGGAGTCTTCAGCAATGGGGTCTTACCATCTATCCCTGGTGGGAAACCAAGGGCCTCAGCAATGGCCGGAAATGTTTTGTGGGCATCAGGGACCTCCCTGGCCAGCAACTCACTGGAAGGTATCCCATCCCTGGCACTGAAAATTTTCTAGTAACAATCTATGGCTCCTGAGTGTTCCATTGTCCAAAAAAGTAGGTTTCCATATGACTTATTTATATCCTCTTAGATTTTGATTAGCCCTTCCTCCACCTTTCCTTTACTCAATCTCTTCCCTTGACCTCACTTAGGCTTTTTCACCCCCCATTAATCTGTTCTTCTACTTACATATATACAATACCATCCTAATAAGTCTCCCCTCTCTAAGTCTCCCTTCCTTTCTATTCCCTTTATATCTCCTTTTTAGCTTACTGGACTCTGCTACTGAGTTTTCTTCCTATTCACATAGAAGTCTAATCATTTGTAGCTAGGATCTACATGTGAGAAAGAACATGTGATGTTTGGCTTTCTGGGCCTGGGTTACCTCACCAAGTATAATCCTTTTCAGATCTAACCATTTTCCTGCAAATTTCATAACTTCATTTTTCTTTACCACTGAGCACAACTCCATTGTGTAAATGTGCCACATCTATATTGTTGATGTTACTTTTTTCTCCCACTTTTTTTTCCCTTTTGTGTCACTGAGGATTAAACTAAGGGCTTGCATATAGCAAGCAAGCATGCTACTACTAAACTATATTTTGAGTCCTACCCACTGTTTTTTGTTTTTTTTTGTTGTTTTTTTTTTTTTTGGTTTTTCGAGATAGGGTCTCACTCTGGTCCAGGCTGACCTGCAATTAACTCTGTCATCTCAGGGTGGCCTTGAACTCATGGCAATCCTCCTACCTCTGCCTCCTGAGTGCTGGGATTAAAGGCGTGCGCCACCACGCCCAGCTCTACCCACTGTTTTTGAAGTACATTGTATTGAAGAATTATTTCTGTCATGACACAGCCACATGACCCTATCATTCCTATAGTTCTGTGGACTTTTTCTTTTCTTTTTTTTCTTTTTTTTTTTTTTTTTTTTGTCTCATCATTCCTTTGGTAGGCTTGGTTTTGACTAAAAATCAGGTGAAAAATCTTAGAACCTTTTTTTAATGTAGGAATATATATATATATATATATATATATATATATATATATATATATATATTGTTTTATTTTCACCAGAGTCCTAGGTTAGCAATTTGAGATTTCTATATTTATTCTAGCTTGAATTCTGATATTTTGCTTTTCTTTTTCTTTGTTCTTAATTGATACTAAGAATGGACTGAAGCTGGGCATGGTGGTGCATGCCTTTCATCCCAGCACTCAGGAGGCAGAGGTAGGAGGATCACCGTGAGTTCGAGGCCACCTTGAGACTACATAGTGAATTCCAGGTCAGCCTGGACCAGAGTGAGACCCTACCTTGTAAAACCAAAAAGAAGAAAAAGAAAAGGAAAAAAGAAAAGGACTGAGTGGCTCTTCTCATTTTCAAAATATTTAATTCTTTGGCTGACATATAGGTTCTTCCTGGAGATGTTTTGACATGTTTCTTGAGTTAGAAGGACTGCTTTTGAATAGGGAAAGAAATATTATTTTCTTCATTCTGCAACTGAAGGTCTACCATGTTGTCCCAGAAAGTAAGGATATAGAATTTAAAATGCAACACACACACACACACACACACACACACACACGCACACACACACACTATATAATATAATGAAACCCACTATTGTATAATTAATTCAAACTAGTTAAAAATTCACCTATTGAAAATAACATGAGTGCTTACTGTGTGTACAGCATTAGCTTACTTTTAAAATAAGTTTATAAGGGCTGGAGATAATGGCTTAGTGGTTAAGGCACTTGCCTACAAAGCCCAAGGACCCAGATTCAATTCCCCAGTACCTGTGTAAGCCAGATGCATAAAGTGGCACATGCATCTGGAGTTCGTTTGCAGAGGCTAGAGACCCTGGCACACCAATTCTCTCTCTCTCTCTCTCTCTCCCTCCCTCTCTCTCTCTCTCATAAATAAGTTTATAACCCAACTTGTAAATAGATAAGTGCATTTATTCTTTTGCAATTTCATCAAAACAGCATTCTTCAAGTCTCTACGTTAGGTCTTGCAGAGAGAATGTGGAAGCGGCGTTCTCTGGTGGAAGAGTCTGGCTGAATGCACAGTAAGGAACCTTAGGTGCTAGTGTAGGAGTAACAGGATTGTGTTTGGAGCATCGGGGCTGAAGCCAAGACAATAGTCCAAACTGCTGAGAAGTCGGCTACCAGACTTAAAGGTTGAGATCAAAACCTCAGAGCGCTTAAACTGCTGAGAAGTGGGCTACCAGACTTAATGGTTGAAATCAAACCTCAGGGCACTTTAGAGAGTGTTAAGTGTCTTCTGTTTCAGAGCCAGCAGACCTAGCTTGTAGAAGCCCATCAGCTCTTTCAATAGTGACACCTCAAGGCTCATGTTTCTGGATGGAGCCAGTGTTGCTTCAGTCGGGACAGTTTTCTATTCAGTGCTTCCGCAAGAAGCTCATATATGTACTTTTACACAGTTAAATGTTTGATGTAACTGAAGTGAGAGGTTGTAACATCACTTGCATTGTTACTGTTTTCTTAATACAGTGTATGGATAGTTTAAGATGACTTAGAATTGCCCCTTCATGCGCTATTGAAAATACCTCTCATGTGATAGACTATAACATACTGATGATTCCTCATGCAGTTCAAAGCCATGTTGCCCATATTTTTTATTCAAGTTTTCACACCTATATAAAATTTTTAAAACTGGAGTTGATAATTATGAAACAAAAGTTTTTAAGCAAGACTTTAAAACCTACTATATTAGCGAGGTTGAAAATAATTTAACCTGACCATGAAAAGCAGAAAAGAACTTGGAGATGACAGAGCAAGTGCAGATAGCAGAGTGGCACAAAGAGGGGGTGTCCACCTCCCTGTGGCTTTAGTGATAAGACATGTACTCTGCCTTCCATTTACTTCTTATTTTACAATTAAAATTATTTGAAATTAAAAGTAATTTTGGATGCTGAAAATTGACATAACCACTATATGTTTATCTGGAGATATATGTATGAGGTTTTTATAGATGAGTGTAAAACACTCAATGAATTCTGAAATTATGGTTATTGTCTTTAGTCTTAGTAAAAATTGTTCCTATTGCTTTACAAGTAGTGTTGAACTTTCATCTATTCGTACCTTTGGAAGTATTATGTATGTGGCAGGAAGATGTTTCTAGAATACAGAAATGAATATAAGAAATCTGAGAGAAATAGTGGCTGCATAGAGCTTACAGTCTGGAGAAGGAAGAACAGAAGAAGGAAGCAGAGGAGTGTAAGGAAGGTAAAAATGACATTAAGATGCAGGAGGATGAATGACCTTGAGCTCGAGTGATCACAAACAGCCTTGGGGACAGGAGAGATGGATCAGCAGTTAATGCACTTGCTTGCAAAGACTGATGACCTGGGTTCAATTCCCCAGTACCCACATAAAGCCAAATGCACAAAGCAATGCGTGCATTTGGAGTTCTCTGCAGCGACAAGAGGCCCTGGTGTGTCCATTCTCTGTCTCTCTCTCCCTCTCCCTTTTCTCTTTCTCTCTCTGCTTGCAAATCAATAATAAAAATAAAAGAAGAAAGGCCTTGGAAGGACTTGGGGTTTGCTGACATAGCACTGGGGAAAGGGCAAGTCAGTCCACTGGGGTGCAGAGCAAAACCAGGAAGGGCAAAGTTCTCCATATTCCTGGGCTCCGCAGTATTGACGGAGATCCCTCCCTGGTAGTAGGGCAGAGCACCGCTAACGTGTGCGTCGCTCCCGAGCATACACAGAGTTCCTGTGAACACACGTGCACTGTCGTGCTGAAGCATGCCAGCTCTACAGTCAAAGCCTGCAGTCCACTTACTAAGTATCAGGACTTGATCCAGGCATTGGACTTTTCTGTCTCCTTTTGTTATGTAAAAGCACATTGCAGCCATCAGTAATACCTTGTTCATAGAGGTTTGAAGATTCTCAGCAAGTATGAAGCTGGGCTGGGCTCTGGTGACTGTTAGGCCATGCCAGCTCACTGAGTGTCTTGATCTTCACAATGACATGGGAAGAAAGGGTCTGTTATGATCTTCGTGCCCACATAGAAAAGTGAGTGTTCTCCAGGGTTAAACGACTTAAAAAAGGCGCAGAAAGTGGAACTGAGACTTAAACTTCACAGCCTATTTTTCATTGCATATTGTCATTCAAATAATTAATTAAACATTTTAAACATTTAAAATATACAAAGTTAATTAATTGGTGTTTATTTGAGTGAAAAGAAGTAGCCATGGCCAGTGTTTTTAGAATTCTCCCTCAGATTTCTTGAGATTAAAAACATACACAGTATTCAATGTTTGTAGGAATGAGTATGAATGACGATGTGGATGTCCATGGACAGTTGCATCCATCCCCTGTCACAGTGTAATCTTCCCTTTGCTGGAGCATCTGTTCCGCCTCCCCTGGAGCGCGACGCAAATTCTTATGTCTTTCAGAGCTCTGTGCAGAACAATCTGTTGAACAATGGCATACTTCATTATGAAATCGTCACTCGTTTCTGTTTTATTTCTAGTGACCACATCTAGGCCATTATCTTAAACTTACTATGCATAATTTATGTTTTTTCTGATCTTCATTTTAGGAATTAAGGGATTTTGGTGAACTCATACTCAGTAAGAGTTAGGGTGACTTGACTGTGCTTGCACTGGAGCTAGGTGGTACCAGTGAAATAGCTCAGGCTATTATTGGAATCATGAAAACTAATAGCCCTGAGAAATTTAATTTAGAAAGCTGCACATTTTGAGTAATATATAGATTATTCAACGTGTAGGTTATTATTCAATTGAGAGATTTTATATGGAAATGTTAAATTAAATGCTACTACTGGCATTGGAAGGATTGTACTTTTTAATTATTTCTCCTTTTTTAGCCCAATGTCTCTTCCTCTTGCAACTGGCATTTGAAATTGCTGACAAAGACCACTTTACTGTAAATGTGTGGCATCACTCCAGGTAACATAGGCACAAAGTAGGCTCTCAATAAACACCTGTGTTGAAAAATGACCGCAATTCACTATGCTTACTTTGTGGATTTCTGTTGAAGTTGGTTTGGCTTCTACTTCAGTATTTAAGGTATATTAATTAACTTCTCTGCTTTGACATGATTAATGAGATTTATCCCCCTTTAAAAATTGTTGCTATTGAGTATCTCATATCCAGAACTAGGGAGTGGTAAATTGAATTTAGTTATGTCTCTTCTGTCTGATGCCAGACAGAAAAAATATATATATATGCCTTCTTAACTTGGCTTAAAGTTCCTGATGGAAATCCTTTCACCTGAACATGTAGGTACATAGTAATGTGTTTCATGCCTTTAATCAAGTACTTACTTATACACACATTTTAATATTAAGTTAAAATGTTGGTTCTTCAGTTTTTAAAAATACATAGCTGTGAGCCAAGCGTGGTGGTACACACCTTTAATCCCAGCACTTGGGAGGCAGAGGTAGGAGGATCACCATGAGTTCAAGGCCACTCTGAGACTACGTAGTGAATTCCAGGTCAGCCTTGGCTAGAGCAAGACCCTACCTCAAAAAAACAAAAGCAAAGCCTAGCGTGGTGGCACATGCCTTTAATCCCAGCACTTGGGAGGCAGAGGTAGGAGGATCGCCGTGAGTTCGAGGCCACCCTGAGACTCCATAGTGAATTCCAGGTCAGCCTGGGCTAGAGTGAGACCCTACCTCAAAAAAAAAAAAAAAAAACACATAGCTGTACACAAAATACTTTAAAGTTTCTGTCCTGTTTTATCTGGTTTGTAGGATGAGGTTCTGTACATATTTGTCTACCTTAAGTTCAGTGGTTAATGGAATCTCTAAGGGTTCCTTTTGACTTTTAAATAATTAGCAACCCAATTACAGTTGAGTACATTTGAGTGTCAATGGTATATTCTAGGGTTTGGAAGGTACTGATGATTAGGTCATTTAAAACATTTTGTAGGGCTTGTGTGATAGCTTATTGGTTAAGGCACTTGCCTGCAAAGCCTAATGACTCAGGTTTAATTCCCCAGCATCCACATAGGCCAGATGCACAAGGTAACACATGTGTCTGGAGTTTGTTTGCAGTGGCTCAAGATCCTGATGTGCTCATTCTCTCCCTCAACTCCCCTCTCTCAAATAAGTAAATAAACAAAATATTTAAAACAAAAACATTTTGTAGGGGTCTGGAGAGATGGCTCAGCAGGTAAGGTACTGGCCTCCAAAGCCTAAGGACCTGGGTTCAATTTCCCATTACCCATTTAAAGCCAGATGCACAAGGTGGCATATGTATCTGGAGTTCTTTTGCAGTAGCAAGAGACCCTAGCACATCTATTCTCTCTCTTTGTCTTTCTCTCATTAATAAATTAATTTAATTTACAAAATATGTTGGAGGGCTGGAAACATGAGTCACTGGTTAAAGGCACTTGCTTGCAAAGTCTGGTGCCCTGGTTTGGTTCCCCAGTACCTACATAAAGCCAGATGCACAAAGTGATTCATGTGTCTGGAATTTGTTTGCAGCAGCAAGAGGCCCTGACATGCTCATATTCATTCTTATTCTCTCTCGTCTTTCTCTCACAAATAAATTAATTAAAATATTTTTAATTGCATAAAAATAGTAAAATTTAATCACTGAGTATCTTTGACCATGAAAATGTGAACTGTGAGTAGACAACCAAACAATGAAGACTTAGGGGACAAAAAATATATCATACTTGTCAAAGTTGTATTTACTCATGTAAGTGATCAGCAGAAACTGGAGAGATTCACAAAAAATTCAAGAGAAAATCAAGTTATAGACTTTTGCCAATCATATTGCCTTAATTGAACATATTTTGGGAAGTACTGGCTTTGAAACTTTTATCTTTTGTGGTTAGAAATTTGCCAATGGTTACCCATTAAAAGAGAATTTGGCTTGTGACAACAAAATTATTCAGAGCCCAATATAGGGAATAAGACGGGTCTAGTTTTAAAAATGATTGCTAAAATCCAATTGTGACTACAAAGTTCCTTGTCTAGACTGGTGATGATTCCAAACAGCAGCTCTGCTGACAGCATCCCAGCACTGCTGGATTCAGTTAAGCTCCCAGGGTGACTATTTTGAAGAGCAGTGGTATTTTAAATATTTAAGACCTGATATGTTTGTTTGAAACACTTAAATTGTAATCTTTGTAGTCCCATCAGGCCTGCCATGCTATAGCAGAAGGTGCCCAACCTGGGACCTCCAGAGATGCCAAGGAGGCTTGGCAGGGGTCCTTGAGGAGTAGCCGGTTTGTATACACAGGCATACACAACCACAGTGGAGCGGGTGTTTGGACACACAGGCACACATACAACTGCAGTGGAGCCAGTGTTTGGTCAGGGTAGGGTAAATGCTCATGTGCCTCCTCGGTTTTCCATGATGTGGGGTGGGGCATGTGGATTTCTAGAAGCTGCAGGTGATAGTTCAGCTGCTCAAGGAAGTTCTAGCTACTGGCGTCAGCCAGGCACAGGGACCTTAAGATCCATCTTCATGGGGGCTTTTACACTGTCATGTTTTATTTTATTTTTATTGATTTTTTTTATAACGGGGTCTATTTTGAGACCTCCTTCCCCACCCCAGTTCTGCTGAGGGACTTCAGTTGGGTTATTGGTGTTCATTGTGGGGACCTGGAGGCTTCAGTCAGTCTCTGCAGAGAGGAGGAAACATGGTGTCTTAAGCTCTTCTGCCCATCCTGAGGCTCTTACAGTCCTTCCCTCCCCCCTTCCACAATGCTCCTGGAGCCTTAGGGAGGAAGAGAGGGGTCTGATTTGGTGTCACTTTCTCTGTAGCATCCAGGTCTCTGCTTTGATGATGTTTGAGTGACCACTGTGTCTGTGGCCATCTCCCTGGAACTGGATTCTGGGCTTGCTGTGAGAGTGTTATTGGTGTCACAGTTTCCTCTGCTGTCACTTCTGGGCAGGGGCAGATGAGGTGGAGGTGACTCATATCACAGTAGACAGTCAGCTCTCTCTTCTTGATGTACTGATATAGCCTTGTTTGTAACTTTTCTCTGCAGTTGCTTTTTGAGACACGATCTCACTCAAGCTGGCCTGGAACTTGTGGCAATTCTGCTTCAACCTCCCAAGAGCTGGGATGACAAGCATGAACTGCCACATCTGGCGACTTCTCTTTAGTTATGAGAGCAGGAAGGGACTCAAGTTAGTTCAGAAAACTAGAGAGAAAAGAATAGGGCTAACTATGAAGGAAAAAGCACCTCACAGAAATGAGGCTTAGCAAGGGTGAGGGGTGCTAGGGGCTCAGGAAGGTCCTGGAGCCCCAAACCCTGGGTTCACGTTTGCACTTAACCAAAGAATTGGGCAAACCAAACTGAGAAGGATAATTATTAAATTATTATATTATTGATGAACATAAAGAACCAAGGGAAGGAAAATGATTACACCCACGTGACCTGAGAGTCCATGTGGTGAGCCTGGAAAACTATAAAAAGAGAGTTAGAGAGGACAGCAGAGAAAATAGCAAGAGCTCCTGCCCTGTGGAGGGCTGGAGGGTAAAGAGCTCAGGTGGGAGGAAGGAGCTGGGGGCTCTCCCCTCCACTCGGCCCAGCTGGGAAAGCTCACCGGAAGCTGGAGTTCATGAGTGCTCAGGCAGCCCGGAGAGCTTGTACCGCCGCCCCAAACATGTCTGTAACCTCGTGGTCGAGGACCCTACCTTCTGCCTCAGGTGAGTCATTGAGAAAGCTGATTGCTCTGGGCTAGAGGCTGTCCCGGGAAGATACTACCCTAGCCAAGATGCCAAGTTCTGGGGACTGCACTTGACCAATCACAATGTTAGGATTAAATCCTAGGAAAGAAGACCTTCCTCCCGGGAGGGGCCCAGGCTGTTTGTGAAAAAACAGGTGTAGGGAAGAGAGAAGCAGTCAGGTCATACTCTGATCTCTGGCAAAGTGGAGACTGCAAGGGCACTTCCAGGGGCCCAGTCACCCTCACTGCCTAGCAGGGCTACCTGACTCCCTCTCAAGGTTTTTTCTGGGGGACTGCAGCCAGGAACCCCACTGAGGTAGATAATTTCCTGGCCTCTTCATCTGTATCTTTTTCTGCGTAGCCACGCTCTTCTATTTCTGCATGTGAGCTCTGCTACTTCCCTCCAATCTCTATGTCCATAGAACTTGGGCTTATCTGTGTGCGACTGGCTTGCAGTGGCACCAGCTCTGAGCCTCTTCCATGCCCAGCATCACCCACATTGTTTGAGATGCTCAAAATATAGGGCACCAGACAAGATTCTTGTCCACCTGAAATCTACGTTATACTTACAAGATTCCCCCCAAAACATAAAAAAAATAAAACAATAGCAGACAGTAACATTTGTGTTTCAGTTAGTTCTCCTTCTTTGTAGCAGATACTTATTAAATCTGAGTTACTCCTTTGCTGAAACTTTGCATTTCAAAAGTTAACATCTTGCTCAGGAAGAAAATGTTGGAGTAGCTGGGTGTAGTGGCACACACCTTTAATCCTAGAACTCAGAAGGCTGAGGTAGGGGAATCACCATTGTTTTGAGGCCCGTCTGGGCTACAGAGTGAGTTCCAAGTCAGACTGGGCTAGAGTGAGATGCTGCCTCAAAAACAAACAAACAAAAAAAAACTTGAAAATATAGGAGGAAATTTTCATATTGTTGGATTAAGCAGACTACATATGCCACCAAACACTTTGAAAAAAACAGACTAAGAGAAAAGTTACAGAAGAGGCATGAAATATATGTAGCCAAAAAGAAATTCACAACAGAAAGGAAATTAGTAGTTTTCTAGAGTTAGAGGGATCATAACAAAAGAAATACTGTTAATAAGTTTTGAATTTTCTTTATCAAGTGCTAAAAAGATTTTCAATTGATTGGTACGTTCTAAAACTCTGAGAGTATTGCTGAATCACAAACTTCAAATGAATGGATTGTATGTCTAAGAGGTGTGTCTTAATAAAAATGTCTTCTAGTGTCCGGCAAATACTCAAATACTCCCCTGTGCCACTCACTCTCGTCTTGCTGCTGGTGACTCTTCCGTCTCCCTGGAACTTTCTTCCCTTTCTCTGACAGGTGTCACCATAGTTGATACCACCTAGTGTTTGCTTGCTTGCAAAGCCACTTTCTCAGTGAGTTCTGAAATTGAAACCCCCTGACCAGCGCACCTTGCTCGGCCTTTCTTCCTTGCTGTGTGTCACCTCGTAACTTACTGTATGTGTGTGTGTGTATGTATATATATATATATATATATATATATATATATATATATATCTGAGTTACTGTGTTCATTATTTGCTGTCACTTTCTCTTACCTCCCCAGCTAGAATGGAACCTCCACAAAAACACTGTTTTTCTGGCCAGTGTATCACCGTCTTAGAACAAAGCTTGGCATATAGTAGGTGCCAAATAATATAAATATCTATTAATAAAATTAACGTCTTATCTCATTAACCCAAGAAGAATCTTGAAGGGTGAGATACTAGTTCTTCTGTCTTGAATTAAAAGTTATTTTTCACTTTGACTTAGTAATTCCGTTCTAGAAAATTTATCAAAAGCAAATAATTGAAAAGAAGAAAAATTGTGATAGCTTCTTTTGTTACTATATTGTGTTAGGTACTGTTTCAAAGCCAGTAATATTTTAAATGACCAATGGCCAGTAGCAGTATACTGAGTTAAATAAGGAAATCACAATGTGCCATCTGAGTTCAGCATTACCCAGCCAAGCAAGATCATAAGGGTAACTTGTAACCGGTGTGAGAGATGTTTATAGTTAATACAAAAAATATAGAAACTTTGATCAACATTGTCAGTTTGGCCAATTTGATTGAGCACTTCCGCGGCGCAGACCCTGCCCAGGTTGGGGCACAGACAGGAACAAAAGCAACCAGATCTGCACTCACAGAGTTTCGTACTTGGGGAGGCAGGAAATGAGCAGTGTGCCAGCAAGGTAACTCCAGAGATAATGTCAGAAATCCAGTAGGACCGAAGATCGATTGGTTCCCATGGGTGTGTAGTGAGGTGGAGTTCCCCTCTGCATCAAGGGCTAATTCCCAGGGAAGAATGACCATAGTGCAGAGGCCCAAATATCTAAATGTTTGGATTTTACACTGTGGGGGAGGGAAACAAAAGAAAGAGTTTCAACAAAGAATTTATATTACATGAGGCCAACAACAGCTATTGTTGGAGACTTGAGTTTCAATCCCAGGGTGGCATGAATGGAAAGGAGAACACAGACTATAGAAAAACTTAGAACAGAACCACAGACCATAGTTTTCACTATGGAATATAAGACTGAGAAAGAGAAGGATGTAGAACGACTACTAGGTTTCTGGTTTTGCAGTACCGTGAAGGGAATAAAGAAAACAATTGGTGATAAACTAGTGTGGAGTGTTTATATGCTGGGAATTGAACCCAGGGCCTCGTACATGCTAACAATATGCTCCACCATTGAGCTACACCCATATTGTAATTTTTTTGGAATCAAGTTAAAAATCAAGGAGCCTAGAGAGCTCTTATTTATACTGTTCTTTTTATTAAACAATACAGAGTATAAATACTAACGTGGCATTGCTTTTTAAATGGCTGAAACCAGGGCTGAAGAGATGGCTTAGCGGTTAATCACCTGCCTGTGAAGCCTAAGGACCTCGGATTGAGGCTTGATTCCCCAGTACCCACGTAAGCCAGATGTACAAGGTGGCACATGCGTCTGGAGTTTGCTTGCAGTGGCTGGAGGCCTTGGCATACCCATTCTCTCTATATATATCTGCCTCTTTCTCTCTGTCTATTGCTCTAAGTAAATAAATATAAATAAACAAAAAAATTTAAAGGCTGATAGCACAG
The DNA here is from genome assembly GCA_036346955.1 of Dipus sagitta. Lineage (NCBI taxonomy): Eukaryota > Metazoa > Chordata > Mammalia > Rodentia > Dipodidae > Dipus > Dipus sagitta. The sequence continues at coordinate 4,613,583 of CM070787.1, forward strand.
AAATTCTTAATCATTTTAACAATGCATTTTTAAACCTTATTTTTTTGTGTATGTGTGTGGAATGGGGGTGCAGGCTGTTATTCCTCTCCTTTTTGAGACAAGGTCTCCCCTTGTTTTTGCCACTGCACAGGCCAATATAATTGACTTGCACGCTGCCCGACTGTCCTTGCATAGCCTCCCGTTGCCGTTGTTGTGTTGGGATGCCAGGCCTGAACACCACTGTGCATCAGGCTTTCCTTAGGTACCGGGTCATCAAATTAGGGTCAGCAGGCTTGGCCACCTCTCAATGTGTATTTTTTGTAGTATAAATAAAGAGCACTTTGTTTTTGTTATGAAGTTTTTTACCTGTATATGTGTAGTATGCATGCGTCCATGTATGCATAGTCATATGCTTTGGGGTACGTATGTGAGGGTGGATGTGCTTGTACCTCATACATATGGAGGCCTGAGGTCAAAATCAGATGTCTTCAGTTATTTTCTACCTTACCACTTTTTTTGAGACAGGGTGGTGGTCTGGATGTAAGTGCCCCTAGCCTCAGGTGTTTAGGCTTCCTGCTCAGTCCCCAGCAGGCAAAGCCCTGCTGGAGGAGGTATGACAGGCGCAGGGGGACCTTGAATCCAGCCCTGCTTGAGAGCTCCCTGGCTGTGTGCCCTCCGCTGTGCAGTACGATGCAGTGAGCAGCTTCCTCCAGCGCCATGAAGCTTCCCTTGAAACTGTAAGCCAGGCTCTGCCTCCCCAGCGCTGGGATCACTGGTGTTCACTGTGACACCCAGCTCTCCTGAGGGAGCCAAGAATCTGGCCCTGAACGCAGGTCCATATGTTTTCATGGGTAGAGCTTTACCATGAGAAATCTCCCCAGACCCTAAGTTTATTTTTAAACCCTGTAATTATTGTTCTTGGCTGAACAGAATAGTTTTTAATTTCTGCATTCTAAGTTCAGTTTTTTCCCTAGATTTGACATTGAACATTTAAGGCATCTGCTCTCAATTCTAATATCAAATTTGATGAAAATCCTATACCATTAGTTATAAGTCTGTCCACATTGTTGCTAAGCTGTTTACTACTACATTTCACATTGATATTCCCAACAGAGCATGCATGCTTTTGACAGTGGTAACATGCAAGCTATGCATTCCATGCTTAGATTGTTGAATGAAATATTTTAGGACTAAAATTAAACTTATTATAATAACCAGATATGAAGCCCAGCATTCTTCCTTAGATCTGCAAAGGTTTCTCCATTGTAGAAGAAGTAATGGTAAGAAAGGAATTTTTGTTCAATAATCATTTTACGTGCACATTTATGAAATATTTGCAGTGTCTCTGCCTCAGATGTAGCATGGAACTGCAAGAAGAGCACTGGGCTGTAAGTCCTGAAGCCTGGATTCGGGCTTCAGCTCAGCTTGACTGGCCGCACTATTTAGAGTTGTGTGACCCGAGGTATCGTCAGTTTACTTACAACTTAGTCGTCACACCGCCTCCGGCATTTTGTTATTCTACTGCTTGACTTCTAATTTCACTAGGTAAAAATTACTTCAAAAGCATTCTGTTTCATAATTTGAGTGTCTGACACTGAAGTACTTAAGATATTATTTGTCTCTTCAGAATCTCAGTCTCTATCTCTCTACATACACACACACCCCCACACACACATGTTTTGAAGATGTGTAGTACTAATCTTAAGAGCAGAGTTTGGCCCTACTCTGTAAATGTGTTCAGAAAACAATATAATGCAGATATTGAAGGCAACTTGTTTTTAACTTGTAGCTAAACATGACATTCAAATGTTAATTGGATGAATAAATCTTGTTCATTTTACAGATATGGAAATGTCAATGGAATAAAACTATTTATCACAAGATAATGGTCTCCTGCCGCCAGATAAATGCCAAGATGAAGATACTTATTGAAAATGTATCAAAATATTCCATTGCTATTTATTAAAAATAAAGGTTGAGGAAAAGTTCAACTTTTCAGGTCAAACATGAGAAATACCCTGTTTGTGCTATTAGTATATTACTGTATCAGAGAGTGTGTGCATGGTATAGAAACACAGGAATGTTCTAAGAACAGTTTAGATCTTTTTTAAAAAGATTTTATTTTATTTTTTTAATTTTTTTGTTCATTTTTATTTATTTGAGAGCGACAGACAGAGAGAGAAAGAGGCAGACAGAAAGAGAGAATGGGCGCACCAGGGCCTCAAGCCACTTGCAAACAAACTCCAGATGCATGTGACCCCTTGTGCATCTGGCTAACATGTGTCCTGGGGAATAGAGCCTCGAACCAAGGTCCTTAGGCTTCACAGGCAAGGGCTTAACCGCTAAGTCATCTCACCAGCCCCAAGATTTTATTTTTATTTATTTATTAGAGACACAGAGGGAGAGAGAGAGAGAATGGGTGTACCAGGGCCTCTAGCCACTGCAAATGTACTCTAGATGCATGTGCCACCATATGCATCTGGCTTACATGGGACCTGGAGAATCGAACCGGGATTCTTTGGCTTTGCTGGCAGACACCTTAACCACTGAGCCATCTCTCCAGACCCAGTTTAGATCTTTTAACCTTGGGAATTACTGAATAGTGGATTGGGGGGGGGGGCGGTGAGAGATATGCCTAACATTAACAGAGCTATCATTGTGTGCCTAACAGACCTGTATGAGTTCACTCATGTAAGCCTCATGAGAACAAAATTGGAAAAAAAAAAAAAAAAGATAAATACCCTAAGGTAATAGTAAAATTTAAAGGCAAAATCACTTTCAGTCATCCGCAGAATACTTGCCAACCCCAGATTTAAACAGCCCAGAGTCCAAACCTACTGTCTTCCCCCTACCTACATCTCTTCTTATATTCTATGTTCTGTAAGTCTGAACAATGCACTGATTTTTTAAATTTTTTTTTATTTGGTTTGTTGAGGTAGGGCTCACTGTAGCCCCAGGTTGACCTTGACCTAGATTTCACTCTGTAGTCTCAGGCTGACGTCAAACTCACACTCAATGAAATACATTGAGTGAGTAATAAATATAGAAAGATAATAGAAATTGGCTAAACAAATAAAAGTATTATTGTTCGCTAATGGTTTTACTAATCTCTTCATACTGGCCCCTTTTTATGCCCCCAACAACCCTCTTTCCCTACCCACTATAGACAAGACACTGCATGTTAGTGTCTCCCTTGGTTTGTTTGTTTGTTTGTTTGTTTGTTTTTGAGTTAGGGTCTCACTGTAGCCCAGGATGACCTGGAATTCACTTTGTAGTCTCAGGATGGCCTCGAACTCATGGTGATCCTCCTACCTCTGCCTCCTGAGTGCTGGGATTAAAGGTGTGCGCCACCATACCTGGCTAATGTCTCCCTCTTCTGTCTGAGAACTCCAGGTTTCCTCTGACAACAACCTCTTCCTTCCTAGTATTTTCAGTTATTACTGTACTTTACCTAGTTTCCCTAGTAGATGCTAGACTACTTAGTAGAAGAAATTGTTTTCTTACTTTCTCCTGGAACCAGTAGAATGACTTAGGCACTACTGGGAATGCACAGGAGAATGAAAGAAACGAGAGTGTGGTCTTGTCTTTGGTGACTAAAGGGAGTATTAATTAAGTCTTCATGTAAGTATCCTAGTAAACTCAAGTATGAGAGTCCATTACCTGGTCATTTGCCTATGCCTGTTTCTTTCAGTTCTCTCAAAAACACATTTGACTTTTACTTATCTTGTAAAAGTCTCAGAGGCAATTACTGGACAGAAATTTCAGTGGCAATATGGATACAAAGGAAAAAAAGCTTGGATTTTGAAACTTCCCTCAGGAAGAAAATGCTAATTCGTACGGCACTTTTGATAATTGAGTAGTATGTGCACTTGTAGTGATTTTTGAAGAAGTAGTGGTACTCCTCCAGTCCTTTTAGATCGACAGAAAGCACCATCGTGTCATATGGGTCACTAACTCACTCTTACATTCTACTTTAACAGATGGGAGACCTTTAGCCCTGAAGGACATATGGGAAGGAGTTCCTGAGTGCTACAGGGCACGGCTGTTACAGGGACCGTGGGACACTATTACCCAGCAGGTGAGAATATTGTCATTAGGTCATGTGCAGTTCTTATCTCTGCCTGCCTTTTCATTTAGTTATCATCCATTCCTTCCCCTCTCTCACCCCTCCACATTCTTAGACATTTCATTTGAAAGACAGTTTCTTTAAAAACATCTTCTCAGACCAAGGCTTGGTTTACTTTCCTAATTATAAGCTTTCATAACATCCCATAATTTTCCTTCATAGGGCTTATTACAGTTTTGAATTATATATTTGGATGATTTCTTTAAAAAATTAATGTCTGTGTTTTCCTTTATCTTATTAGACCCCTTATGGGAAGACCATGTTTGTTTTTCTGTTTTACTGTTCACTATATACCAGGTACCAGCACACTTATCATAGGTGGTCCCTAAGGAACCATAGCAACAAGGTTGGCACATATATGAAGAAATAGGTACTTTAGCTTGTGGTGCCCATGATTCATTGTACTCATCAGGGCATCTATTTAAAAACTATGAACTTGATCCTGGCGTGGTTGCGCCCACCTTTAATCCCAGCACTCGGGAGGCAGAGGTAGGAGGAACCATGAGTTCAAGGCCACCCTGAGACTAGATAGTGAATCCCAGGTCAGCCTGGGCCAGAGTAAGACCCTACCTTGGAAAACCAAAAAAAAAAGAACTTGTGATTAGTAATAAGTTTGCAGTAGTGGTTTGAAAAACATGAAAAATAGATCTGCCAAAGGAGATCTAAAAAGATTTGCAAATGTAGAGAAAACAGATCTGTCAATTACATGGCATTATTATTGTTTTGCTAAAATCAGTAGTTAATTATTTTATAGATTTAAAAATATTCCTTATCTTATAAACCACATGATCTTAACATCATTTTTACTTATATCAAAAAAACTTAGGCTGGAGAGATGACTTAGCAGTTAAGGCATTTGCCTGCAAAGTCTAATGAACTGGGTTTGAGTCTCCACTACCCATATAAAAGCCAGATGTACAAAGTGGTGCATGCATCTGGAGTTCATTTGCAGTGGCTAGATGTCCTGGTGCACCTATTCTCTCTCTCTCTCTCTCCCCCTCTCCTTGCTGTCTGTCTGTGCTTGCAAGTAAATAAATAAATAAAAATAAAGAAGCTTAATTTTTCCAAGCTTTTTCTTAGCTTACTGAAAGCTTCCTTTAAAAATGACTTTGGGGCTGGAGAGATGGCTTATCGGTTAAGCGCCTGCCTGTGACGCCTAAGGACCCCTGTTAGAGGCGCAACTCCCCAGGACCCACGTTAGCCAGATGCACAAGGGGGCGCATGCGTCTGGAGTTCGTTTGCAGAGGCTGGAGGCCCTGGCGTGCCCATTCTCTCTCTCTCTCTCTCTCTCTCTCTCTCTCTGCCTCTTTCTCTCTCTGTCTGTCGCTCTCAAATAAATAAATAAATAAATGAACAAAAAAAATTTTTTAAATGACTTTGTCAGCCATTAGAATGTTTATGCTCACTTACACTGATCATATTGACAGTAGTCTACCTCCCAATCAGCATCAGTATCCTTAGCAGCTCATAGTAATTCTTTGACACTGACTTCCAGGGACAATTTTCTAGATTTTAATTGAAGATAAAACTAACTTTCAGTATTATTCACATTGCCCAATAGATTGATCTTTTCCTTCTCACTCCTGCTCTCCGGATCCAGCCTGGAGCAGTTACCGGCTGCTCGATGCAGTACCACTTTCCATCGCTCACTCTTAACCACTAGTACTTTCCTCGCCCTGGCTCAGCCTTTAACCCCCTGCAAAGGCTTATGGGGCTGCCACTCCCCATACTTGCTCTTTTTTATTTATTTTTATTTTTATTTATTTATTTGAGAGAGAGAGAGAGAATGGGCGCACCAGGGCCTCCAGCCACTGCAAACGAACTCCAAACACATATGCTACCTTGTGCATCTGGCTTACGTGGGTCCTGGGGAATCAAATCTGGGTCCTTTGGCTTTGCAGGCAAACGCCTTAACCACTCAGCCATTCCTCCAGCCCCCACTTGCTCTTTTAAGCCCATCTTTTTTTTTTTTTTTTTTTTTTTTTTTGGTTCTTTTGAGGTAGGGTCTCACTCTAGCTGAGGTTAAGTTCATCTTCTGCTCCTCCATGCTATACACCTCCTGCCAAACATGGCAGTTGAAATTTTTTTCTTCCCATCTAATGCAGTTCTTGGAAATGTTTCTGGTTTTAATACATCTCTTTGTTACATTCCCATGTTTCCTGTTTCTTTCATTTGCTCCTTTCTCTCAAACCACCTCAGGTCCCTCTGAAGTCCAAGTTGTATTTGTGGTTACTATGAAGAAAGGTAATAGGATATAAAAGCAATATAGCCCTAAAAATTTTTGGCAAGGACATCTTATTTTGTGCAAACTGTTTTGCATTAATTTTTCAGTATTCGAAGGTGAAGGCTAAGACTTTCAACTTCCAGTATTGTGTCTGTGACCACATACTATCCAAAAATGCATACTGTGGAGTTGAGCCACAGGACACAGAAAACCTTTGGTTGCAAGAGCCAGGGAAGAGGACAAAAGATAATGGAAGAGTGAATCCAAAACATATATGCACGTAGCTTTGGTGCTCTGTAATCAGCTCCTCTGCAGTTTTCCCATTACGCACCTGAGCCCTCTCCTCTTAGCCCTCTTCTCTGACTAACAGCCCCATTGTTGCACTAATGTCAACCTGTAGTACAGCTCCTGATGCTTTATGTAATTTTATGTTTTGATTCCACATGTCTGTTCTGACATATGACTGAGGAACAAGGTTTGGAATTCAGCTATATTTTCTTAATCTCCTAATCTGATGTTACCAATAAATTTATATCCATTGATAGAACTTTCTGAGTTGTTTAACCAAATGATCAAGTTTGTATACTGTTTTTGAAGAATTAACTAATATTTAAATTTGTAGACAACTGTGTGGATCTTCTTTTTCCATTTATCATAGTACTGGCATAGTTCAGATCAAATTCCACACAATAAACACTATTTCTGACATTATGCCTGAGTTTCAGGTAATAGAGATATTTGATATAATCCAAGTACAATCCAACTAGAAAATTTAGGTGGTCTTTTGAAATTTGTGGACAGGTCAAATTACTTCTCCTATTTAAACTAATACTTAAAAACAAAACAAAACTTTATTTAAGCTTTAGAGTTACTTAACCCAGTGCCTGTCCAAGCATTCAAGACCCAGCAATGGAAACTCACTGTAGCCATTTCACTATTTGGAATTGAAAGTCACAAAGTCATTGTGTGTATGTCTTTTAAAGATCTTGATTTTGAAGCCAGGTTGGCTAATGAGTTGGTGTTGATGCTTTCTTTCTTTACTTGACATCTTTGGAAAAATTATTGAATAATTTTTCAAGACCTTATATGGGGGAAAAATGTGTCCACACTGGGCTGGAGCATGTGATACGGCCTTAGGGGAGGATAAGCTGATAGAATATTGATGGCCCAAATAGTAGACATCATTTTACAGAATTATACTAAAGAATCATTAGCTTGCAGACTGAACATGATAATAATAACCTGTGCTCCAGAGTGGCTTAAAAACAAAAGCAGCCTTTGCATAATATGAAATGCATCTCACTTCATTTCCAGGCCTGATTGTGCTCATATAGCTGGTTGCTCTTCATCTTTAGTAATCACTCTTCCGTTCCCTCAGCATTTGTCTTGATGATAAGGGCCTGTTCATGTCAGACATGAACCCTCTCTTTTGAAGACAAGCCACTCATGAATCTCATACATTTGATTATGCTGATTACTCACCTGCCTTTGTCCAACCTTATGGACTACTGTTATATCAATGCTGCAACCTAATAAAGAACTTAACAGGTACCCAGCTTGTAGATGCCTCAATTAGTACAGTGAATGTAACAGAAATGATCACTGAATATATGGCCTCTGTGTTTTAAGCAAGAATTCCTGTGATCTTGGCATGTATAAAGTCATAAAATCATATATATATATATATGCTTACAAAGTCATAAGACTGATACATAATGTATATAATTATATCTATGTGCATATATATATATATATATATATATATATACTTAATAAAATTTCTATGATCTTAGTATAGTATAAAGTCACAAGATTAATATATATAATTTTCAGGCTGGAGATTTGGCTCTGCCTTTTAAAAAAATATTTTATTTTAGAGAGAGCAAGACAGAGAGAGAGAGAGAGAAAGAATTGGTGTGCCAGGGCCTCAGCCACTGCAGTCCAACTTCAGATGCTTGCACCACCTAGTGGTCATGTGTGACCTTGCACTTGCTTTATGAGCCTTTGTGTGTCTGGCTAATGTGGAATCTAGAGGGTAGAACATGGGTCCTTAGGCTTCACAGGCAAGTGCCTTAACTGCTAAGTCACCTCTCTAGTCCAGGCTCTACTTTTAAAAGCACTTGCTTGCAAAGCCTGCTGGCCATGGTTCAGTTCCACTGAAAAGCCAAACAGCCAAATGCAAACCCTGGTGTGCTCATTCTCATTCTCTCTCTCCTATTCTCTCTTTCTCCCCTCTTTCCTTCTCACTCTTAGATTAACAAATAAAAATAAACACAAACATATATGGCTTCAATTTTGTTTAAAGGTGTTTTATGTGTGGGGTTGTGTAGTGATCAGATAAGTAAATTTGTCTTTCTTTTTAAAGACTTGTTTTGGAAAATTTTAAACATACAAAAGTAGAGACGATGGTATAATTCATTTATATGTATATTTATGATTTGTATATATGTGTGTATATAAATAAATAAATAATCATATATATATGTATATATATATGATTATTTATTTAGTACTGTAGCTTGAACTGAGGGCGCCCATGTGCTAATTATATATTCTGCCACTGCTATATACTCAGTTCCAAGCTTTTCTAGTCTAGACATTTTTTGAAGCAAATCCTAGACATCACCTTTCTCATCCACAAATATTTAAGTATGTATCTTTAAAAGTTAAGGGCTTTGCATGAATATTTATAGCAAATGAAAACAACACAGGGTTTCCAGCAGGCAGGTGTTTAAGCAGACTGTGGTATACCCTTAGCATGGAATGCTATTCGGCAGTCAAAAGGAACCACCTGTTGATACACTCAATACTTCCATGAGTCACTAGACAGCTCCACTGAATCAAAAAGACAGTCCCACAGAGTGCATAGTGCAGGATTTCATTTCTGTAACACTTGGAAATGACAAATTCCTAGGCTGTCCAATGGATTGGTGGTTGTCAGGTATGAGGGAGGTGCTATGGGTGTAGCTGTAACAGGTCACATGCAAACCATATGGCCACGCGCTATCTTTACTTTTACTGGATTAGAATCACTATCTATGATACTTAGTATGTCCTTACCTGTATGTTTGACAAGCTGGTAGTTATAACTTAAGTTTGGTCAAATTGTGGTTTAGCTTGTTTCTGTTTTCTCTGTGTGGGGGCGTGTGTGCTGTATGCATGTGTGTGTGCAGATACATGTGTCACATGCATACAGGGTGGAGGCCCAGGAAGGGCAGGAGGTGATCTTTTCTGTCAGTCTTCTCCCTTATTTTCCTGAGACAGCCTTACTGAGCCAGGAGCTCACTGCATTTTGGTGAGAACACCTGACCGGGAGCCCCGCCACCCACTTGTCTCCCCACATCAGCTTTCCCGTCAGGCATCTTGTAGTATGCAGAGTCCACAGTTGGGTGAGACCATTGGTGTGATTACTGCTGTTCAGTTTGCTTCCCCTCTGATCTGTGAGCAGTAAGAAACATTTACGAAGGATTCTTGCCAAATGAAATCAACCTGTAGGACTGGGTTTGAGGAATGTTCCACAACAGGATGTGCTTCCTTATGTGAGCACTGCTGTTTGGTGTGTGATGTCACTAGCCATTGATGACCCTATGCCCATTAATTTATTAAAGGTTGCAAAGCTGGTGGTTTTGAATCCTTCCATTCATTATTTATTTGTTGAACTACGCCGATATGACAATGTGCCTTCCACAAGCTGAGTTACCTGCACTGTGCTTTGGATAGAAAAGGCAGCATATTGACAAGTTATTAGTCTCTGCATTAACCACACCTGCTGCAAAAATGAAATGAAATACAAACTGTTTTGACCAAGACTAAGAAGGCTGAGTGAGAGTAGCATTGAAATGTGGGCATAAACATAAATCTTTAGAGCCTATTTGGTAGCACATCTGATTAGCAAATCAAAAGTTGTAGGCTCCTCTCTGGGGTCTGTTACCATCCCATCCATGGGCTTTTGACCTATTTACTGTACCAAGCATGAACTTCCTGTTGGGGAACATTCCTCAAACCCAGTCTCAAAATGGTTGGTAACCCCAACAGTCCTTCCACTATACTATCGCGCCAATGGGCACACCTTACCTGACAGGTCAGGCATCTTGTAGTCTGCAGAGTCCACAGTTGGGTGAGACCACTGGTGTGATTACTGCTGTTCAGTTTGCTTCCCCTCTGATCTGTGAGTCTCTCACTCTGGAGTCATTCTCATACAGCCCATGCTCTTTTGCAGGCTTTCTTGCTTCCTGGAATAACAGGCTCCTGCACATTCGAGTTGCACACTTTCTTTCCTGACTTGAAATCAACCGTTGCCCAAGGAATATTGGTTGGTCTGGCAAACAGTAGAGCCATTACCTGGATAATGTAGCCAGAAAAAATGGATTTGACACTAACCATCAGCACTTATAGCTGCATCTGTGTGTCTTACTATAATTTTCCAATAGAAATGATGGGAATGTTGATGAGAAGACTAATGAATCAATACATGTAAGATACGTTGAACCTTGTCTGGAACATAAACTATATTTTGTAATTATCATAATTATCATTATTCTCAGATAATCACAGTTACTTCAGTGTTTTTTTTTTTCAGAAATTGATGATTCATCTTGATCAGATTTAGGATTTAACCCACCCCTCTTTTTCATCCTAGAACTGGTGCTAAAACTCTGGGTCTTAGTCAAATGCATATACCTCAAGGTCTCCATTTCAATCCTATTCTGCTTTTCTCGTTCCCTTTAATCAAAACATTGCATTCCAGAATGATATTCTTAGTTTCTTGTGTCTTAGAAATATTTGCCTTTATTGATTCTGTAACAGTTAATTCTGTGTTGCTAAGTAAACTGTCTGAATGTGACACTGTGCTGGACGTAGAAGGGGCGTATTGAGGTTACAGCTTTGAAGATCATCATAAGACTAAGCACCCCACCTATTCAGCCTGCGCTTATGGTCCCTAGCTTGCACAAGTAGCCGCATGCCAGAAAAGGAGACCAGAGGGATGCACGAGCTTGCCTTCGTTTCAATTGACTTTGAAGAAACTGACCAGAGTTCCATGCAAACTACAGTCATTCCTGCTGGGAGTACCGAAGCAGTGATGGTTAATCTTTACTGTCAGAATAACTGGAGACACTCCTAGAGGTATGACTCTAAGGGTTTTTCCAAACGTGCTTAGCTGACGTGAGACCTGCCCTGGGTTATGGTAGCAATATTCTATAGGAAAAGGAAAAAGAATATGATGTCATCATTTCCTACCCTGTTTTCTGACCATTAAGATGTGAGGAATCTGAGCCCTGCACTCCCTCCACCAGGAACTCTGCCAAAATGGAATGTGTCCTTGTCAATACAGATCCAAAACAAAACCTTCTTCAATTAAATTGCTTATTTTGTTTAGAACGATGAGAAAAGTAACCACCAAATCCCCCAGGGCAGTAATCATCTTCCGCTGCGCTGTGCCACCTGAAAACTGCTGTGCTGGGGCCAGGTTCCCAGCACACAGGCCTGAGGATAGACTTGCAGGAGCTCCTTTCTGGGGAGAAGCCCGCGAGCCATGTTAGCAACCCCCGATAGGGCATTCCCAACAGACTAAGGGCCTCTTCCACCAGAGTGACCCTGGTGAGCCAGAGAGTTTGTTGGGATTCCTTACAGAGCATGGGCGAGAGGTTGCTTGCAGGAGCAGGGAGACTCCAAAGCAATCAGAGCATCCCCCAGCATGAATGACCACCTCCTCGTAGCTGCATAGGTGGACTTCCCCATCCCTTGGTCACCTACCCCCATACACTTCCCCTGAGACCATGTGAGCTCAGGTGAGGGTCTGACGACCTTCCCTACGCCCTTCATTCTGAGGGAATGTCAACAGGACTGATCAAAGAGTCTGCTGCATGTCACAGCTGATTTTAGTCAAGATGGCAGTAGTTGTTTCTCATAGAGATCTGTGTCACACCCGGTACACAGTCAAAATATACCCAGGCCACAGCAGGCACCTTCCTCCATAAAAGGGATTAAAAATATAGTTTATAACTATGTTGTTATAAAGACTATGTTCACATTATACATTAAATTATTTTGTTTAACCTAAAAGTTTATTTTCTTTTAATTTTAAAAGTAGGTGCAACATTTTCATGAAACTAAAGGCACAGTGGACTCTAGACATTGCACCTAATCTAATGAATAAGTGGACCCTACTATGTCCCACTCTTCTCTGCTATGTGCCAAGACTGTAGAAACCTCACATGGCTGTCTCTGGTCCTGTCCACACAAGTCTTGTTGCCATTTTTACCTTATGGCTGCTTACACATGCCCATGTGATGGAGGGACTTTTCTTTAAGGCTCATGCATTTGGTTCATCATCTGTCTAGTCTCAGATTCCAAAACACGGAGAATCGATTGTGTTGTATCATATAGTAAACGCGTGTGTGCACATTCATGGGTGCATGAACACACACCCCTCTTGGGTAATGACTTTTTGAAAATTAGCTTCTCTTCCAGCCCTTGTTTTGTTTCTAAGAGCAAATGGGAAAGTTATATATGAAATTCAAACTGCATTTTACCTCCTTTTAAGTATAGTATTTCTAATACCTGAACTGTATGATTTAAATTTGGAAGGGGGTAGGGGAGTGACTCGGTGGATAAAGTACTTGCCATGCGAGCATGATGCCTGAGTCCGTGTCTCCAGCACCCACACGAAAGGCGGGTCTGACAGCTTGCACCTGTAACCCCACTGGGGAGGTCGAGAAGGGAGGATTTGGGATTTGTGGGCTTGCTTGTCTACCCGAATTGGTGAGTGCTGAATCCAGTGAGAAACTTGTCTATGAAAAACAAAGTCCAGGGATGGGGAAATGGCTCAGCAGTTCTTGCTTGCAAAGCCTGGTAGCCTGAGTTCAGCTCCCCAGTACCTAGGAAAAGCCAGGTGCATAACATGGCATGTGCATTTGGTGCATGACGTGGCGCATGCATTTGGACTTTGCAGTAGAAATTGGCTCTGGTATGCTTTCACTCTCTCTTTTCTACAAATAAATAAAATTTTTAAAAAACCAAGGCAGAGACTAATCAGGAAACACATTGACCTCTTGCCTCCACTTGCATGTATACACACATGCACACATACCCACCTATATACACCTATACTCCACATGCATGTGTGTACACATGCACACATACACACACATATACTGCACATGCATGTATATACACAAGCACACATAACACACATACATACTACACATGCATGTGTACACACATACACACATACACTCCACATGCATGTATGCACACATACACATATACTCCCCCCAAATATACTCCATATGCATGTATACACACATGCTCACATACTCCCCATATATGCACCTAACACACATATACACATATGGCACGTATATGCACAAAATAAAATAAAATATAAATTTGGAGACCAATAATTTTGAGGAACTTATTATTAGATATGGACATATTTAGAATGTAAACAATGCATGTTGGTACCATCCTCTCCCTCTCTGCCCCTTTTATGAAGAGGCCTTCCTCATTGGGGATGCTGTCAACCCCATGGGGATTGTGTGTCATGCATTATGGGGAGGAGACAGTATCTCTGTGCAAAATGTCCCAACTTGTGGCTCTAACAGTCTTTCCGCCCCCTCTTCCGCAAGATTCCCTGAGCCATTCTGGAAGCATTTTAAATCTACTTCAGTGATGGGCACATCGGAGCCTCTGGATCTCTGGTTTGGTAGGTGTTGAGTGTCCTCAGCATCTATGTCCATCACCCTTGTGCTGATAACAGATTCACTAAGAAAGCAGCACTCTTGCTCATTTCCCCAATTCCTCTGTGGTGTCAGCTGGAGCCCAGGTGGAGTGCACTGGGTCGTTTATCTCCTCAGGTCCAGCTCCTGTCTGAAAAGAGAAGGAGATTCTCCAATGGAGAGTGAAGTCAGCACTGGGATAACCATTTTTAACCAAATCCCATTAAATGGGATAACCATTATTAATTTAGAGAGAATTGAAAGTATGTAGACCCTCTTATAGTCTAAGGTTAGTGGGAGCTTGACAATGGAAAGTAGAATCATTATCTGGAAATAATTCTGACTTGTTTCCCAGTTCCAGATATGGTTTCCTATCCACTGAGTGGATCTGTTGTTAGCCAATCCAAGGGCAGTTGGTTACCCACCATGGCTATGTGCCACTATTGCACCTGTGTGAGCATCATGTCAGGTTGTTTGCTTCTGAGTCGCTTAGACTTTGAGTTGCTTGGACGGATGTTGGCCACTTTCCCCCGGTAGCTCATGTAGCGCCTTCCAGCACTAGATGGGCTAATTGTCTGGGGACTGGCTCTCTTCCAGATTCCAACCAGGTCTCTCCATGGTCCGTGCCAACAGCATATGGTGTCTTCAGAAGTAGGATTTGGATTCCATGTTTGAGGAAGTTGAGAGCAAGTCAGTGAATAATGTTAGATGGGTAAAAGTAAGATGAAATTCATTCGTTTTCCTCATTTAATCACACCAAACATATACTGTGTATGATCTCCATTAAGTATCTGTAGAGAGTGGAATAGGATGAATCTGTGTACTGTACATTTTCCATATCTTAAATTTATTATTTATTTATTTGAGAGAGAAAGAAGGAAGGAGAGAGGGGGGGGCATGCCAACACCTCTAGCCACTGCAAATCAACTTGAGATACATGCACCACCTTGTACATCTGGCTTAAATGGGTCCTGGGGAATTGAACCTGTGTCCTTAGGCTTTGCAGGCAAGAACCTTAACTCTAAGACTTCTCTCCAGCCCTACATTTTCCATATGTTAAATACCACTGATTTCATTTTCAAATTTTGGCATGCTTAAAGCTTGCAGACATATGATAATTTTCAGTGAGTTTCATTTTCCATAATTTTTCTCAAGGTAAGAATAATAAAAGCATGCATGCACTCAAGACACAACAACAAGAACACACAAAACTGTCAGGATCGTTTGGTGAATGAGTTCCTTTTGATGCTCAGTGTTATAGGAAGTGCTGGCTAGGGATTCTAAAACTGAAGCTGCCTGTGAGGCCTGATGATTTATAATGATGGTTGATAAACTGGTGACTTATGTGCACTTCCTTCAGTAATAACCATAAGTGCTCAAGTGACGTGCCAGTGATCAGCTTTCTTCTGAACTCAGTCTCCCTGGGCGCTTTGGGCATCTCTTTTACACAACATCCGATAACTGACTTTTAACTGTTCCTATTTTAAATAATACAAATCAATTAGAACACACAGCTGTTTAACAAAACTTCTCAGTGTTGGTTTAGGTCTCGGTGGGTATTTCCTGATGGCTCATAATGACATCAATTTAGTGCACCTGGTAGGATCTG
Organism: Dipus sagitta; assembly: GCA_036346955.1. Taxonomy (NCBI): domain Eukaryota; kingdom Metazoa; phylum Chordata; class Mammalia; order Rodentia; family Dipodidae; genus Dipus; species Dipus sagitta. The sequence goes on from CM070787.1 coordinate 4,629,239, forward strand.
TGTGAACTAGAAGTGGCTTAATTCGTAAATGACAAGAAAAACGAGTAGCTTTATGGATTGCTGCTGATGCTTCAGTGCCTGCCAACTCCGGGCCAGCCTCTCTCATGGTGAAGTTTCATGTAAATAGGACACAGGTAACATAATTGTTTTCTCTGCAATTGGCTGCTAATTTGTCGAAGCTGAGTTTGTAGATATTACTTCTTGGCATTAATAAATCATTTTAATAAGCATATTTGTGGCATCACAGTGATGTATCTATCTTGCAGGGTTGTACAGATCTGTATTTTAATAGTTCTCAGTGATCTGCCACTTTGTTGTCTTAGGAGAGTAAAATATGTTGCAGTGGTATCCTCACTTACTTTGATAATTTGGAGTAATAATCAAAATGCTATTTTTCTGTCTAACTCAACTAGTAATTGTTTTTAGATTGTTTTCTGTATGTGTGCTGTGGCTGTTATTATTTATTGAATGCTAATGGTTGTGCATTTGTGAAACTTATTGTTTCATCAGTTCAGAAATATCCATGTCATGCATCATGCATTATATTTTTCTTATTTAGGGAAAGACCTATGTTGTTATGAAGACTTCATAGATTATTAATATTGTTTGTGCTTTACACTTTCCCCATATTAAGATGCAAAGGGAACTCTTTCTCATTATCTTTTACTTACTTTTCTTAATTTTTTAGCTCTACTTACTGGAGCACTTGTGCAGTCTTGTCATTTACTCATTCAATTCTTTTTTGAATATTTGTTTATTTATTTGAGAGAGTGAGAGAAAGAAAAAGGCAAAGAGAGAGAGAGAGAGAGAGAGAGAGAGCGCGCGCCAGGGCCTCCAGCCACTGAAAATGAACTCCAGATGCATGCATCACTTTGTGTGTCTGGCTTTACATGGGTACTGGGGCATTAAACTCAGGTCCTTAGGCTTTGCAGGAAAGTGCCTTAACCATTGAGCCATCTATTCAGCTCTGTTCATCCAGTTCTTATTTTCTGAAGCTTTCAGCCAATAACCACTAATTAAATTCTCAAATTAATCTAAATAGATTCATTATTTGACTTTTGTCTTATTAATTTCTAAGGTATTTTGTTGTAGTTCATTTTAATGAGAATTTAAAATCTATAGTTTAAGAGTATAATTACTGAAATAACCAAGATCTGCTGCTGTATTTGAGTTTTACTTCTTTAAGTTGAAGTTTATTTCACTAGACAATACAAACAAGATAACAAGGCAATATTCTTTGTTGCATGTGAATCTGGTTGAACACAATAATTCTTACAAAGTGACACTTCTTAAATTTTTTGTTTATTTTTATTTACTTATTTGAGAGCAACAGAGAGAGAGAGAAAGAGGCAGAGAGAAAGAGAGAGAATGGGCACACCAGGGCTTCCAGCCACTGCAAACGAACTCCAGACACGTGCGCCCCCTTGTGCATCTGGCTAACGTGGGTCCTGGGGAATGGAGCCTTGAACCCCGATCCTTAGGCTTCACAGGCAAATGCTTAAACACGAAGCCATCTCTCCAGGCCCAAGTGTTGGGCTTTTTTAAAATATATATATATTTTATTGTTTATTAGAGAGAAAGACGGAGAGGAAAGGAGAGGAGAGGAGAGGAGAGGAGAGGAGAGGAGAGGAGAGGAGAGGAGAGGAGAGGAGAGGAGAGGAGAGGAGAGGAGAGGAGAGGAGAGGAGAGGGAGAATGGGCATGCCAGGGCCTCCAGCCACTGCAAACGAACTCCAAATACATGAGGCACCTTGTGCATCTGGCTTATGTGGTTCCTGGGGAATCGAACCTGGATCCTTTGGCTTTGCAGGCAAATGCCTTAACCACTAAGCCATTATCCGGCCCAAGTGTTAGGCTTTTTAATGTACCCATTAAGATTGGACTTTCAATTACCTTTCTAGCTAATTCTATATACTCCTATCTCTTCGTCCATTCTTTTTTACAAAATATTTTATTTTTATTTATTTATTTGAGAGAGACAGAGAGAATTGGCACACCAGTGTCTCCAGCCACTGCAAATGTTCGAACTCCAGATGCATGTGCCACCTTGTGCATCTGGCTAACGTGGGTCCTGGGGAATCGAGCCTCAAACCGAGGTCCTTAGGCTTCACAGGCAAGCGCTTAACCGCTAAGCCATCTCTCCAGCCCCAAAGTTACACTTTTTAAAAAGATGTGTGTGTGTGCATGAGTGTGTTTGTGTGTGTCAGTGTGGGTGCTTGTGTGCCACGCTGCGTGTGTGGCATTCAGAGGACAACTTTCCAGTTGCTCCTCACCACTACACCTCATTTGAGTTTCTCTCTGAATCTTGCTCTGCTGTTGTTCTTTGCTGTGCTGTGAACCTGGACTGTGTTCTGGGATTACAAAGACATGGAGGATTTCCAGCTTTTTATGGGGGTCCTGGGATTGAACTTCTCTACTGAGACCTGACTGATGAATGCTTTAGCCACTGAGCCATCTCCCCAAAGTCCCATTTTGACTCAGCACATGCCTTGAATTTTCACAAAGGCTTCATTTAAAGAATTTAATAGTATTTCATTGATCCTTGCAATTCTAATTCCTAAAAAAGAAGCAGCTTATAAATATAAAAATAAAATACCTTTTAAATATTTAATAATTAATTTTAATATTATTCACCCTAGCATTTTTCATTTTAATAATTACCTACCATCAATTTTTAATTTTTAATAAACACCTTAGTTTCTAACCTTCAAGTCTGAGGAATATTTATATTCTCATTTTCAGTTTTTGACAAAGAAGTTAATGGTGTTAATGGTGGGTGGATGGTAAAGCGGTGACAAGAGGCAGGCAGAGAGGGCAAGAGTGTGGGGAGGGAGGCACCGGACATGATTAAGGAACACAGGCTTTGCTGGTGCATGTGCTGGGTATATTCTTCCATAAGGGCTGTATGCTTTCTAAGGAAGATGCTATGTCTGATGGGCTGTGTACTTTCTAGGGGAGATGCTATGTCTGATGGGCTGTATACTTTCTAGGGAAGATGCTATGTCTGATGGGCTGTATACTTTCTAGGGAAGATGCTATGTCTGATGGGCTGTATACTTTCTAAGAACGATGCTATGTCTGATGGGCTGTATACTTTCTAAGAATGATGCTCTGTCTGATGGGCTATATACTTTCTAGGGGAGATGCTATGTCTGATGGGCTGTATACTTTCTAAGAATGATGCTCTGTCTGATGGGCTGTATACTTTCTAGGGGAGATGCTATGTCTGATGGGCTGTATACTTTCTAAGAACGACGCTATGTCTGCTGGGCTGTATACTTTCTAAGGGAGATGCTATGTCTGATGGGCTGTATATTTTCCAGGGAAGATGCTATGTCTGTGTGATGGGCTGTATACTTTCTAGGGAAGATGCTATGTCTGATGGGCTGTATACTTTCTAAGAACGATGCTATGTCTGATGGGCTGTATACTTTCTAGGGAAGATGCTATGTCTGATTTTTTTTTTTTTTTTTTTTTGGTTTTTCGAGGTAGGGTCTCGCTGTAGTCCAGGCTGACCTGGAACTCACTATGTAGTCTCAGGTGGCCTCAAACTCACAACAATCCACGTACCTCTGCCTCCCAAGTGCTGGGATTAAAGGTGTATGCCACCATGCCCAGCTCTGATTTTTTTTTTTTTTTGAGTATGTATAGCTCACAGCCTCAAACTCTATGTGGATCCAATACTGGTCTTAAACTCTAGATCCTCCTGTCCCTACCTCCCCAGGGCTGAAGTTACAAAAGTGTACCACTACACCTAGCTCATTTGATTTTTATTTTTATTTTTATTTTTTGGTTTTTCAAGGTAGGGTCACACTCTAGCCCAGATTGACCTGGAATGCACTATGGAATTTCAGGGTGGCCTCGAACTCATGACAATCCTTCCACCTCTTCCTCCAGAGTGCTGGGATTAAAGGCATGCACCACCATGCCCAGCTTGACCTTATTTTCGATAGAATAGTTGTTGTTCACATATATTCTTCAATGGATTTATTGAGCATTTTGTCATTTCATTTCCTACCCCCTTCAGCTTCTCTCCTTTTTAGTCATTTTCTGTGATTCTTTTCTGTATCAGCTACTGAATTTATTATATTAATATGTACATTCTATGTATTATAGTTAAAACATTGGCCAGTAAACAAAGATAACACCAAAGTGAATTAAGTAGTTGGACAAGTCATTAGCATTATCTTATTGTATTCTAATGTTCTTTTTCCATGTATTAATTCAAGCCTAATTTCTTTTGTCCAATCTGAATTTTAAAAATCTTTCAATACAAATGCATGTATAGCCACTCTAATAAAACAATGGAAACACATACCGTAGCCATCAACTCTAATAAATGAGACCTAGATGAAGGAGGGGAAATGACATATTTAATGGAAAAGCAAGACTAAGGGAAGTTGCTTAACTTTCTACAACAACAAATAAGATAGAAAAACAATTAAGTACATTACAGAAATATGTTGGAAGAGACAATTTTTTCATATGTTAAAGTCTAAGTAGATCATTTTTCAGCTACAAACCCCTTTCCTTTATAAATGTCATAAATAACATTATATGAGATGGGAAGTGGTGATGTTCAGCTATCCTATAACAAAGCTGTGGAATGTGTGTAGATTTTCACCCTTTTCCTTTATGAATGTCATAAATACCATTATATGACATGAGAAGAGGTGATGTTCATCTATCCTATAACAAAGTTGTGGAATGTGTGTAGATTTTCACCCTTTTCCTTTATAAATGTCATAAATAACATTATATGACATGAGAAGAGGTGATGTTCAGCTATCCTATAACAAAGTTGTGGAATGTGTGTAGATTCTCACCCTTTTCCTTTATGAATGTCATAAATAACATTATATGACATGAGAAGAGGTGATACTCAGCTATCCTATAACAAAGCTGTGGAATGTGTGTAGATTTTCACCCTTTTCCTTTTCGAATGTCATAAATACCATTATATGAGATGAGAAGAGGTGATGCTCAGCTATCCTATACAAAGCTATGGAATGTGTGTAGATTGTCACCCTTTTCCTTTATGAATGTCATAAATACCATTATATGAGATGAGAAGAGGTGATGTTCAGCTATCCTATAACAAAGCTGTGGAATGTGTGTAGATTCTCACCCTTTTCCTTTTCAAATGCCATAAATACCACTATATGAGATGGGAAGAGGTGATGTTCAGCTATCCTATACAAAGCTATGGAATGTGTGTAGATTGCCACCCTTCTCCTTTTTGAATGTCATAAATACCATTATATGAGATGGGAAGAGGTGATGTTCAGCTATCCTATACAAAGCTGTGGAATGTGTGTAGATTCTCACCCTTTTCCTTTTCAAATGCCATAAATACCACTATATGAGATGGGAAGAGGTGATGTTCAGCTATCCTATACAAAGCTGTGGAATGTGTGTAGATTGTCACCCTTTTCCTTTTTGAATGTCATAAATACCATTATATGAGATGAGAAGAGGTGATGTTCAGCTATCCTATACAAAGCTGTGGAATGTGTGTAGATTGTCACCCTTTTCCTTTTCAAATGCCATAAATACCACTATATGAGATGAGAAGAGGTGATGCTCAGCTATCCTATACAAAGCTGTGGAATGTGTGTAGATTCTCACCCTTTTCCTTTTCAAATGCCATAAATACCACTATATGAGATGGGAAGAGGTGACGCTCAGCTATCCTATACAAAGCTGTGGAATGTGTGTAGATTGTCACCCTTTTCCTTTATGAATGTCATAAATACCATTATATGAGATGAGAAAAGGTGATGCTCCACTATCCTATACAAAACTATGGAATGTGTGTAGATTGTCACCCTTTTCCTTTATGAATGTCATAAATACCATTATATGAGATGGGAAGAGGTGATGTTCAGCTATCCTATACAAAGCTGTGGAATGTGTGTAGATTTTCACCCTTTTCCTTTATGAATGTCATAAATACCATTATATGATATGGGAAGAGGTGATGTTCATCTATCCTATAACAAAGCCGTGGGATGTGTGTAGATGTTCACTGTAAGGGCTCTTCCTAGCAGCTTCATGTTCAAGTTTAGCCTAAAGAGATGTTTGAAATGTTTTGATGTTGTTGAATTTGAATGCTTTTATACTAGATGAATGCTATATAATTAATTATGTTACCTCTTCTAATTGCCTCATTCTTTATACTTTATTTACTTTATGTGCCTTCAAAAGGTATTTGACTTTTCCTGTTTTTTAATAATGCAAAATAGGAAGAAAGAACAACAATTTTTTTACTAGAAAAGAAATAAATAAAAAAGTTTTAATAAAATATATAGTACTGTAAAGGAAAAAATAAAATTACTCAAAAGCCCAAGCATTCAAAGTTATCACTGTTGAGTTTTTATCACATCGCTTGCCAGAATTTATGTGTGGGTCTGTATGTGTGTTATACATAACTAGAAATACAAGTGAGTCATACTGTGTATCTGTTTTAAAAATGCATAACAGACATCACAATATTTTAAATACCTTTTTATAACTGCATAAATTTCTAAGATGACCTTATAATTGTCTTAACCAATTTCATATTGTTTTTGAATATTGTTTTTTTCATATTGTTTTTGAATACTGTTTTTTTTTTCAATTGCTTGCATTATAAAGCTAAGTGAATATCCTTGTAATTTATACATTTGTCACATTCTTTGGGGTAAATTCTCCAAATGAAATGATGGATGAATGAATTTGCTTTTAAAAAGTTTTGTGATGTCAGGTGTGGTGGCACACTCCTTTAACCCCAGCACTCAGGAGGCAGAGGTAGGAGGATCACCATGAGTTCGAGGCCACCCTGAGACTACATAGTGAATTCCAGGTCAGCCTGGGCCAGAGTGAGATCCTACCTTGGAAAAAAAGAATTTTGTGAGATATTCCCATGTCAGTCTTAGAAATTCTCTTCCCAGCAGCACATTAAAGCACCTGTGTCCACTAACACTGGTCTTAGTTGCTCTGAATGTGTCATAATCTGATGTCAGTCAGAATCTGGGTTAGAGTTAAAAGTAAACAAGTTAACAGTGATGTGTTCATGGATAGTTGAAATGTAGAGGTTTTCTTTTGCCGTTACTGGGCATATACATTTTAAACCATGGGGACATTGATATGTTGTCAGCATTAAAGGCTCTGATTGTTATTCTTGCCATTCTCTGCTGTCCAGAGACAGCTTGCAGGAGTAATTCCTGCATAGTTAGCGGTGATTTGCATAAAGTCCATCATATTAGTGAAAACAACTGAGAAGAATTGCATGAACACCCTTAGGTCTTCCTTAAGCATGGAGCAGAGCGGCTTGGGTCATAATATTTTTGTGGGATTATTCATTATCTCCCTTGAATAATAAGACTGGTGTGGAATATATGATTGAGTAAAACTACATTAGCCACGCTGTGCTAATGGAGGGTAGACTCCCTTCCGGGCAAGGAGCATTTGACGACCTTAAAATATCCATCTGGATCCTGAAGAGCAGCATCCAGTAGGTGGGGCTTGCTGTCGAATAGCTGCATTTAAGCCAGTCTTCCTGGCACTAAATTAACTTCTGTTATGAGCAGAACCAGGTCACCTCCATAAAGACAAGTGCTTTGTTGTCATAGGAAACCAAGTGCTTACTGCTTCTAAAAGCTGTATGGGGTTGAAAATAAATGTCACAGTATGTGGCCATTTTATAACTTGTTACAAGTAGAATTTACCTTGTCTAAAGATTATTCTTGTAATAATAGCTAACACCTTGGGACCATTCCCAAATGCCAGACATTCTTCTAAGTTCTCTGTACATACCATTTGATGGAATCTTTGAACACCTTATATGGCTAATACCATTCTCATATAGAAAAAAGGGAACTGAGGCACAGAGATTAAGTAATATACTAAGAGTCAGCATCTAAGAAAGTGAACCAGAGCTGAAAGTCAGTAAACTGTATTTGGAAGCTCATGTCCTTACCCATCATTTTGCTGTTTCCACAATGCTCACCTTGTTCTTAGGGTGGGAGCACATTAAAGTAGATCTGATCCCTTTTATGGTCACAAACTTCCTTGAAAATCTGATGAAACCGTGGGAATATTTTCTGAGATACACAATATTATGCAGTCCTAATCATGTATTCTTTAAATGTCAAAGAGCATCCAAGTGCAATGACCAGGACTCAATGTCCATTTTACTGGAGACAAGTGAAAAGGTAAGATCCAATTCTTATGCCCTCTCTTGTAGGGGACTCCAGGTTTGATTTAGATCCATCACATTCAATGCATTTGTGCAGAAGTGTTTGGAGGCTGCACTTTTTCAGAAGCTCTGCCAGTAAAGGGTCTCTGTGTGGCGTCTGTAGAGGTTCCAGGGTCTGGTCACTAGCATGACAGGAGGATTGTGTATCCTTTGCTACTGAATCACAGTGACCCTGTTGTAGCTGTGGAGATGACCACAGAAGTCAGGCTCCTAGTCAGTGTGATTCTATAACAATTCCAGGCTGAGAAGTGGGTACCATAGCATATAGTTCTGCAGGTTATCTAAACTTTCTTTTTCTACTAGACAGAGTAGATTCTGTGACTGATAACATAATGTGTAGCTTGACCCAAGGAATTTCTTCAACAGCTTAGAGTTTGACTTTGAAGTCAGAAAGACTTGAGTTCTATTTTGTTAGTATTTTTATACCTTATTTATTTATTTTAGAGAGAGAGAGAGAGGCAGAGAGAGAAGGGGGGAAGAGAGAAAGAGAGAGAGAATAGGTTGCCAGGGCCTCTAGCCACTGCAAACGAACTCCAGATGCATGTGTTACCTTGTGCATCTGGCTTACATGGGTTCTGGGGAGCTGAACCTGGGCCCTTAGACTTCACAAGCAAGCACCTTAATCACTAAGCTCTCACTCCAACCCAAGACTTGGGTTCTTATTGAGTTCATCTACTTATTAGCAGGCAGAGTAAGAACATGTTATTTGCCCTTTACCTTTCTCATCTGCAAAATAGAAAATTACTTCCATATGAAAAATGTAAAAAGTACCCACTGGGTTCTCATAAGAATTGTGTGACATAATGCATGTTATATCCTTAGCATTATGCTTGGGGTATGGCTGATGCTATAAATATGAGCTACCATCATTGTTAATCCACAGACACTATGAAAGGAAGAGCACTCACTGTGCATGATCATTTCACTGTGGTTGATCAGTGGAGTCATTAAGCAATAAGGGCTGCCCTGCATCAGTACATTTCCAGGACCAGATTGGCAATGTATGAGAAGAAGGCTGATGTTTGAGCACTTAGTACATTCACTGAGTAAACTGAAGAGCTCTATAGTTCTCATTCAAATGTGGACTTTTGATAATGAATTTTCTTGACATCAAAATTCCTTCCCTAAGAGAGGCCTTTAGCTTTATTGTTGGATGGGGTTAAGAATCACAAATCACAGAAGGAACTTCCCAATGCTGCTGCAGACATAATTAGCCCTTCAGAAAGAGCCTGTCTCCACAGAGGTTCTCCTTCAGCTATGGTATTCGCAGTTGTTATTGGACCCCTGGCTAACCTTATATCTTGCCAAGTGTGCCATTTCCATACAATATACTTTACCTGTCCCACATCTAGAGTGAGAAATATAAATATTGTGTCTGGGCCAGGCGTGGTGGCACACACCTTTAATCCCAGCATTTGGGAGGCAGAGGTAGGTGGATCGCCGTGAGTTCAAGGCCACCCTGAGACTACATAGTGAGTCCCAGGTCAACCTGGACTAGAGTGAGACCCTACCTCAGAAAAACCAAATATATATATATATATATATATATATATATATATATATATATATATATATATATAATGTTGTGTCTGTTTTTTAGACTTCTCGCTGCTGAAAGGAATTAAGTTAAATGTGTAAGTAGCTTCCTCTAATCAATGTGCTCCTTTTCACCCAGGACTTTCTCCCATCTCCTCCACAGCCTTATTCAAATGCTCTTGATTAATCAAGATTGAAGAACCTAGAGCTCACCACTTCGGGTAGATTAATAAATCATTAAGCCCTAGGAAGTTTCCTGTCTTCACCTTCCAAGTGCAGCCCTGGATTAAAACGTGTGCACACCCAACAAGTATTTATGTGGGTTCTGGAAAGCCAAGCTCAGTTCCACATGTTTGCATAGCAAGTTCATTTACCATGGAACCGTCTCCTCCCCTGGTCCCCACCCCAGCACCAAATGATTTTTTTTGGAGGGGGAGGGTTTTGAGGTCAGTTCTCACTCTAGCAGAGGCTGATCTAGAATTCACTATATAGTCTCAGGGTGGCCTTGAACTCATGGTGATCCTCCTACCTCTGCCTCCTGAGTGCTAGGATTAAAGACGTGCACCACCACACCAGGCTTACCAAACTATTTTTTACAGAAGATTTACCATTTCATATTCCTACCAGAAATGTTATAGCCATTCCAGTTCCTCCCATCCTTACCAATACTTTTGTTAAATAATAAGAGGTGTGTGTGTGTGTCCCTTATCAGAACATGTGGACCCTTATCAGTTATACATTTGTCAAATTTCTCCCAGTGCATAGGTTGTCTTTCTACTTTGTTGATAGGATCCTTTGGTCATAAAAGTTTTTAACAATGATAAAGTCTAATTTATCTTTTTGTTTTTGGTCTCTCATACTTTAGAGTCATATTTACAAAACTTATCTAACCTAAAAACACAAAGGTTAAACTCTATGCGGTCTTCTAAGAGTTTTATGATTATAACTTTCAAATTGAGGCCCTTAATCTATTTATACCTATTTTTATGTGTTTTCATGAAGAGATCTAAATTCATTCTTCTGCATATAGATTTCAAGGAGTCTCAGAACTATTGTTATTCATTTTCTACTTGAATTGTGTTGCTAAGTCGATTGACTGTGGATATACATAACCATGACTAGAATCTCAATTCTATCTCACTGATGTATGTGACATTCTTGAGGCAGCATCACATTTTACATGTTGTTCTCTCCTCTTCCTCCTACTCGTTCCCTCCCTTCTTCCCCCACTTTTCCTACTCCTACTCCCTCCTTTTCTTTTTGTTAGACACTGCCTCATATGGTCCAGGCCAGCCTATACCTTGCTACGTAGCTGAGAATAGCCTTTAATTCCTAAATCTCCTTCCTCTGCCTTTGAAGTGCTGGGATTATAGCCCTGTGTCACCATACCCAGCTATTTCTTTTATTTTGCTGTTTCTTAAATTGAGACATGATATCACTGTATAGCCCTGGCTGGCCTGGGAACACACTGTATTGACAAGGCCGGCCTCAAACTTGAGGCCGTCATCTTGCTTCTGCCTCCCAAGTGCTGATATTATAGGTGTGCCTGTCTTGATTACTATGGCTTGGTAGTCATGTTTTGAAATTGAGAAGTATGAATCCACTGACATTGTTCTTTATAAAAATTTATTTGGGGCTGGAGAGATGGTTTAGCAATTAAGACACTTGCCTGCAAAGCCAAAAGACCCAGATTCGATTCCCCAGGACCCACGTAAGCCAGATGCACAAGGTAGTGCATGCGTCTGGAGTTTGTTTGCAGTGGGTGGATTCCCTGGCATACCCATTCTCGCTCTCTCCCTCTCTACCACTTTCTCTTTCTCAAATAAATTGTAAAAAAATTTACTTTTGACTCATTGGGGTCCCTTATATTTCCATGTTTATCTTAGATAAGAATTGTACATTCAGTTTGGGAAGTATTGCCATCTTACCAATATTGTCTTCCAATTCATGGACATGGAATACCTTTTTATTCTTTTAATTTCTTTCAAATATGTTTTATAGATATCTAATTTTCTGGTATCACATTTCTTTCATTAAATTTATTATTAGATATTTCGGTCTTTGGATGAATGGATTTTTTCCCTCAGGTAATTTTCAAAATGCACATTGAATGCATAGAAACACAACTGATTTTTGTAAGTTGTTATTGCATCCCATGATCTTGCTGAAGTCAGTTATTAGCTATAATAATGGATTTTTTATATTTCATAGGATGTCAATGTATAAAATCATGTCCGATGACATGTCTTACTTTTGATACCCAAATACAGGTAGCAAAAGGTTATCTGAAAAGTAAAATCTCTTCTTTTAATTAACCTTGGTGTTTTCCATGGGCAGATGACTTGTGTCCATGTCCATCTCTTGACATTTGGATGTGTCATTATTTACAACTAGCTGACTTCTCTTCATCTGTTATGTCATTTTCTGCCCATTCACCTTCCATAATTAATTGCTTCTGACTCTAATTGTAGCATATCTCTCTATTCTATCATCTATCTATCTGTCATCTATCTCACAAATTATCCATATATCAATATCTGTAAATAAAATGATGTGTGTACCCTGCCAACATATTCTTTTACTCTATCACATTCAAAGGTTCAGGTGACTTATCCTAGCTGAGCCTCAGTGTCTTGAGAATCTTTGCACAAAGCTAGGATTGAGAAGTGTAATCCTTTCCTTGATCTACAATTCAGAGTGTTCCATGCTCTATCCATGGAAAGTAAACGTGCTCACATATGTGTAGGGTGAAAATGTGGGCAATTGCGAGGCATCAGTAGACTGACCTTGGGGACCACTGACTGAAGAGAATGAGCTAATAATACAATTATCATTTCTTGAAGTTTACCTTTAACTCACCTAATTATAGTCTTCTGTGGAAATTCACTTCATAGACATTCTTGCTAAGTAATATTAGACCACGTGTCAGTGGAATGGAATAATACTTCACCTCTACTTTCCAGTGAAGTAGAAGCTGAAGGAAATAAACAAGGGAGGAGAGAGAATGAGTGCAGCAGGACCTCTAGCCACTGCAAATGAATGCCAGCTCATGCCCGCACCACTTTGTAGATCTGGCTTTATGTGGGTCCTAGGGAATCAAACCCATGTTGTTAGGCATTGCAGGCAAGCACCTTAACTGCTGAGCCATCTCTACAGCCCCTTAAAGCTATATTTTAAGATAACAAAATGATTTTTCTTTCTTTTTTCACTCCTTTGATGTGGTAAATTGCATTAGTGTTTGAAGTGTATTTAGCCTTCATTCCTGGGGGAAAAATTCAACTTGGTTATCACATAGTACAGCCAATAAATGCATATTTTTCTTAGGAATGCAAGGCTGCTTTAATATATTGTTGGATTTTATTTGATAATATTTTGCTTAGGACATGTCCATCCATATTCACAAGAGAAATTGGCCAGTAGTTTTCTTTTCTCATAATAGTTTGTCACTTTTAGATATCAGGCGTATGTTGCCATCATAACATGGGTTGGGAAAGGTAGGTTCTCACTCTTTTCTTGGAGTCTTGTGTTTTGCTGGTGTCCTTCCTTCTGTCACTGTCTGGGAGGATTACTCAGTGAAACCGTCTGGGTTTGGAGCTTTCCTCATGGGAAGGTATTTAATTTAAAAAAATGATTTCTGCTGCATAGAAATCACTACATAGTGATTTCTAGGTCAGCCTGGACCAGAGTGAAACCCTATCTCAAAAAACTAAATAAATATATATATAGAAATGGACCTATCCATCCCTCAGTTTAACTATGGCTTCTTTAGAGATGGTCTCTCCTTTTGAGGAGAAGTGACCCTTTATGGTTACTTTCTTGGTGTTTTTCCACTTTCATACATACTTGTAGACTTGTGTGTGTCTTGCCAAAATTACTAGATTGAAACCCAAATTCCCCAATGCAATGGTATTGTGAAGGAGAGTATTTTAGGTGAGTAAGTTATGAAGGAACCTTCATGCAGGCATTACTGCCTTTATAAAAAAGACCCTGTGGGGCTGGGGAGATTGCTTAGTGGTTAAGGCACTTGCCTGCGAAGCTTGAGGACCCAGGTTCCATTCCCTAGTACCCACATATGCCAGATGCAAAAGGTGACACATGTATCTGGAGTTTGTAATGGCTGGAGGCCCCATGCATGCCCATTCTCTCTCTCTCTCTCTCTCATAAATAAATAAATAATAAAATATTTAAAAAATAAAAATAGCTGGGTGTGGTGGCACATGCCTTTAATTCTAGCACTCAGGAGGCAGATGTAGGAGGATCATTGTGTGTTTGAGGCCACCCTGAGACAACATCGTGAATTCCAGGTCAGTCTGGGCTAGAGGGAGACCCTACCTTGAAAAACCAAAATAAAAAATAAATAAATAAATAAATAAATAAAAATAAAAATGAAAAGGACCCTATAGGCTGGAGAGATGGTTTAGGGATTAAGGTGCTTGCCTGTGAAGCCTAAAGACCCAGGTTTGATTCCCCAGGACCTATGTAAGCCAGATGCACAAGGTGGCAAGTGCATCTGGAGTTTGTTTGCAGTGGCTGGAGGCCCTGACAAACCCATTCTCATTCTCCCTTCTCTCCCTCTCCCTCTCCCCCCACCCCTCTCTCTCTCTCTCTCTCTCAAATAAATACTTTCTTTTACAAAAAAAAAAAAAAAAAAAAAAAAAAAAAAAAACAGGAAGCAATCCTCCTCTTCCCTCTGAGGACGTAGTGAGGTGTCATCTATAAACCAGGTTGTGGTCCTTCAGCAGACATGCAATCTTCTGGTGTCTGATCCTAGACTTCCTGATCTGCTGAACTGTGAGAAATAAAAATTTCTGTTGTTTGTAAGTCGACCGCTCTGTGGTGTCTTTGTTATAGTAGTCTGAATGGACTGTGCCATGTATCTATGTGTCATAGTCTCTCCATATAACCTCGCCGAGATGCATGGTTTTATTTTAGTCTGTGACATGATGATTTTCATTGGTGTTTGAAAATTCTTGGTCATTTTCTCTTCAGGAATATTGCTTCTGCCACATTGCTTCTCTTTTCGTGACTCTAATTACAGGTATTTACGCCTCTCCACCATATGTCATATGTCTGTTACATGCTTCCTTCCTTCACGCCTTCATTTTTGTTTCTCTGTGTCGTTGTGGATGTGTTTCTGTTCAGTCTTTGTGTCCATGTGACGTGAATGTGTTCACATCTGTAAGTTCAGGCACGCCGCATGTCGTGGTCTGCACGTGGACATTAGAGGGCAGCCTTGGGTGTCATTCCTTGCCCTCCACCTTGTTTGAGGTAGGGTCTTTTGTTGTTCTCTGCTGCCATTGTGCCAGGCTGGCCGGCCTGGGGGCTTTGGGGCATTCTTCTGGCCCCCCATCTTGCTGTGGTAGGACTGGGAGTACAGATGTATGCTACAGTATCTGCCTTTGTGTGGGTTCTGGGGATTTGCGCTCAGCCTACCGTGTGTACACAGCAAGCGCTTTTACCTACCGATATATTTATTCCGAATAGCCTTGCAGTTTCATCTTTTAACTTCTCTGAAAGCTTTTCATCGAGCTCTCAATTTGAGATTTAGTATTTTCATGGTTAGAACTTTCTGTTGTGTGTGTGCGTGTGTTGATGTGTATGTGCAAATGTGCAGGTTCCACGGCACACATGTGGAGTCAGAGGAAAACGTTGCGTGCTGGTCCTGACTTCCCACCCTGCCTGCGGCGGGGGCTCATGGTGCCCTGCTGGGCTGCCCAAGCCGCTAGTCCTGGAGCTCGGAGGCTCTCTCATCTTATCTCCCTCCCTGCCACAGGCTTACTGCGACTGCAGACGCCCACCACAGCACTGTGTTTTCATACAAGTTCCAGAGATTGATCCAAGCTAGGAACTCATACGTACACAGCACTGCTTATTCCACCGAGCAATCTCCCAGACCTCAACTTTTTATTAAGATTTGTCTTTTCAAGCCAGGCGTGGTGTTGCACGCCTTTAATTCCAGCACTTGGGAGGCAGAGGTAGGAGGATCGCCGTGAGTTCGAGGCCACCCTGAGACTCCATAGTGAATTCCAGGTCAGCCTGAGCTAGAGTGAATCCGTACCTCAAAAAACCAAAAAGAAAAAAAAAAAAGATTTGTCTTTTCTTTTTTTCTGTTCTCTCCTCTTGCCCCTCCTCGTTCCTCTCTCTTACCTCCTGAGTGCTAAGATTATGGGTATATGCCACCATGCTTTGTTTAGCTAATTAAAAATAGTCCAGCCACTTATGTGGCTTACACCTGCACTCCCAGCACCTAGGGGCCGAACCAGAAGCTGCCATGAGTGCCAGACCACCCTAGGCCTCCTCGGGATGCAGAGTAAGACCTGTCTTAAAAAATTAGACAAAGCCTCCAACGTGTTCATGTCCTGAAGAGCCCTTTATTGTCTGGATAATGTGGTTTGTTTATATTGTCTGTTTTACTTTTGAGTTTGGTCAAATCTTTTCCTACATATGTATGTGTGTGTGCATGCATACATGTACACATACACATGTACTAGCTTCTTTTAATTGGCACCAGATGTTATGCGTGTCAGTTTTTTACAGAGGTAATTTAAGACTTTATAAAATGTTATTTCTATCTGGAGAATATTTTCTTCTATTTCAGGTATGCAGCTGGTTTGAGGGCACTAGCAATTTCCAATCACATGATTTCAACTAAGATTGTGCTATTTTGAAGCTGCATTTCGATCCTCATGAGGACTGCTCTGTTTCCGGTGCCCTTACTTCCAGAGTGCAGTCCTTCCAAAACCCATCCAGAACCCTTACGTGCTTATAGAGCTCTTCTGTCGTGGTAGACACCGAACGTTCAGAACCGGCAGTCTTCAAAATGCCTCACCCACTTCTCTAAACTTCCCTTTTCTTTTGAGTCTGACCTACAATTCCCCAGTGCTCCTATAACTCTCTGATGCCATCAAATATTGATTTATTTTAGCTTTTTAGAAAAAACCATGCTGGAGTCCAGAATTCATTTGAGCTGGAGCATTTGAAGAAGGCTGGGGCAGGGGTCAGTGATACCATCTGCCCCATATCCAGGGACTGCATAAAAGTCTTTTGGGGCAGAATAAGAGTAAAGAATATATGCTGAGAAAGTGAGAAAGTTGGAAAGTTGGGAACCACGGAAAGCTAATTCCTTTCTTTCTTCTTTTTGGATGGAGTTAGTCAAACTAGGTGACATCTGAGTTCCTATGTAATTTGAAATTCTAGGAGTCGATTAAATGAAGCAGAGCTTCAATTTAGGTTAATTTAGAAGTTTAATTAGAACTTAAAATTTCTCCTATAGAGATAAGGAGGCTTATCATCATAAAGAAGACGTGGGTTTTAATTTCAGCACAATAGCTCCCAGTTGTAAGACATTGAACCAACTTCTTCCTATAGTATACAATGGAACTGAACTCTTACATCCAAGGGGAACTCATTGCAATATTATCTGCTAAGAATTTACTATTGTGTAGATCCTTGTACAGTATATATTTATGAAAATGACTTCATTTGTCCTGTTTTATAGTATATTGTGATTTTGTTATTTCATACCTGTACTCTGCAGGCTCCAGATTATCATGTTTATGATATGCCTCCACTTGCTTAAGCCTTATGCTCCTATATCTTAACAGCTATTCTTTTCTGTTGCTTTGCTCTCCTAACCCTGTTCTCCACTTCTCCCCTCCTAGCCATAATTTTCACTATGCTCTGTAGAATTCCTTCTCCTTGGAGGATAAGTTCCCTACATTCTGTCCCTTTTTATTGAGTATTTTAGCTATTGTCCTCAATTGAACCTTAGCTCTCTCTAGAGGGTTTTGCTTCCCCTGCAGCCTTCTCTTTCCTACACATCTCAGAATGCCATTTCAGGATCATGACTCCTTTACCCTTGTATGAAAATCCCCAGCTTCTCTGAGGCCCAGGCTGACATGCCCTCTGCCCTCCTGGTTGCCCTTAGAAACCCCTTGATTCACATATTGCCCATTCTCATGGCAGCCGGCCCCAGCTCCACTGAACCCTTCCGTGTATTAGCCTGTCCTTCTTACCAGTACAGTTTCTACCCCTCGACTTCCTCACATCTCTCCAGACCCAGGGTCAAGTCCATACCCTAATTCAATTATCATTCTTATTCAAATTTCTTAATATCTTTGTATTTCTACCATGTTACTCATATCCAAGCAATTGAAAATCTTGGGATAAAAATCACAGGACTACACTGAGCCTTCTTTCAACTTAATGACCACAAATCTCAAAGGACATTCAAAACTGCCAAGTCATTCTATTCCATTCTGCTAGTGAATTTACTCCCGATACCCTACAGAAAAACTGAGCCCTTTGTCCTTTCATGCTCTAAGCTCCTCTCCCACTCCTATCTTACTGCAGGAGCAGGGATAATCACAAGAACAGGGATAATCACAAGAGATGCGCCTCTTCTTTCCAGCACCAGTTCCCAAGCCTGCTGACCTCTGAACCTAAACCCTCTCCCATTGCTCCTGTTGCCAAGGGAAAATAAAGGATCTGCCTCTTTCCAGCACCACTGACCCTTCTGCTTCCTCCAGATGCTGAGCACACCCCTTTTCAAGCTGTGGCTTTCTTTTCTCGTTATTATTATTTAGTTACAAACAGAAGCTTTCTTATATCAGCCCTCCCAGCCACAGGATCTTCCCCGGATAATCACCTGTCTTGAGAAGCTTGTCTTCCAATACAAGCAAGTGTTTAAATACTTGAAAAGATACTCAAGCACATTCATAAAGCAAGTAATGCAAATTAAAACTACACTAAGCCTGGCCTGGTGGCGCACTCCTTTAACGCCAGCACTCAGGAGGCACAGGTAAGAGGATCACCATGAGTCTGAGACGAACCTGAGCCTACAGAGTAACTTCCAGGTCAGCCTGAGCTAGACTGAGACCCTTCCTCAAAAACAACAACAAAAGGCTGAAGAGATGGCGTAGTGGTTAAGGCATTTGCCTGCAAAGCCAAAGGACCCCAGTTTGATTCCCCAGGACCCACGTAAGCCAGATGCACAAGGAGGCTCATATACCTGGAGTTTATTTGCAGTGGCTAGAGGCCCTGGAACACCCATCCTTTCTCTCTCTCTCTCTCTTGTAAATAAATAAACAAAAAATAAATTTAAAGCCAGGCATGGTGGCGCACACCTTTACGCCCAGCACTCAGGAGGCAGAGGTAGGAGGAACTCCATGAGGTCGAGGTTACCCTGAGACTACATAGTAAATTCCAGGTCAGCCTGAGCTAAAGTGAAACCCTACCTCGAAACACCAAAATAAATAAATAAATAAATAAATAAATTTAGAAAACAACAAAACTACACTGAAATGCCATTTTACCCTATAACACTGGCAAAGACATAAAGGTTGAAAAGTATATGGGGGGGAACGAGCACTTTTTCTCTCTCCTCCCCTTTCATTTTTAGATTTATTTATTTTGTGGTGCATGCTACCATCAAGCTACACCCCAGTCCTGAAAGGAACAGCTTTATATTAAGTAAAAAGGTACAAACTACCCAGGCGTGGTGGTGCACAGCTTTAATCCCAGCATTAGTGGAGGCAGAGGTAGGAGGATCACCGTGAGTTTGAGGCCACCCTGAGACTACATAGTGAATTCCAGATCAGCCTGGGCTAGAGTGAGACCCTACCTCAGAAAAAAGAAGAAGAAGGAGAAGGAGAAGGAGAAGGAGAAGAAGAAAAGGTGCAAACTTACTGTAGGTCAGTTTGATGCTATCTAGAACAATACCAAGTGTATACACCTTTTGACCTCAGTCCCTGTCTCGTGTGAATCCTCTATCAGAAGTATGCATCTAGAGTACCTTCGGGACCTTGTCTTGAACTCTGTGCCTTTCTGTGTCTGCATTCTCTAAGTGAACTACCCAATTCCTTTATTTTTACTTAAATTTAATAGAGAAAGAGGCAGAGAGAGAGAGAGGAGAGAGGCAGATAGAGAGAGAATGGGCGCACCAGGGCCTTCAGCCACTGCAAACGAACTCCAGAAGCATGTGTCACCGTGTGCATCTGGCTTACATGGGTCCTAGGGAATCAAATCTTGGTGCTTTAGCTTTGCAGACAACTGCCTTGACCACTAAGCCATCCCTCCAACCCAAACTATCCAATTCCATGTTTTTAAATGCCTGTTTATATGCCACTGAATCTACAGTTAAGCCTTTAACTCAGAACTTCCTCTGTAGCACAGACGAGTTTATTGGCAAAGCTTCCTGATCATTTATTGGAACTTCAAATTTAACCGGATTGGCTTCCCTCCTCCCACATCTACCCCCACTACCACCAAGCCTCTCTCATTTCAACAGAGGATGTCATTATCCTCCCAGCTCTCAGGTCAAAAGCCTAACCACATCTTTGAGTTTACTTAGCTCTGAGCACCCCCCATACACCCTTTTTTTAAGTCTGTATATTTCTTGAGTCACTTTTTGGCCTTATGGCTAAAATTGCGTGTGTGTGCTCTTGGCTGATTCCAGTTTTAGCATTCCTCAACGTGAAGATGCTGACTGTGCTCTTCTCCTCACTCTCTAGTTTGAGCTTCCTTCTCTGACTGGAAGCCACGCCTCCTTGTAGACCAGGAATATGGTTTCTTCTGACTGTGATGCTGGCTTGGCATCACTTTCTGCCTTTGGTGCTTCGAACTACCTCTGCCATTCCTACCAGGAGACCTTCCATCTTCTGGCCACCATCCTCCTTCAGCTCCTTGGACAAAATTCAGAAAATACTAGCTAACTTCTCAAGTGGCCATATGGAAGACAATGCCAATGTATGAATTTCAAACTATGAATCAAAGCTAGTAAGTGAGTGGAAAGCTTTTATCAGGGCTGGAGAAATGACTCGGTGGTTAAGGTGCTTGACCACAGCCTAACTACCCTGTTTTGATCCCCAATACCCATGTAAAGCCAAATACACAAAGTGGCGCATGCAGGTTCTGGTGTGCCTGTTCTCCCTCTGTGTCTCTCTCCTCTCTCTCTCTCTCTCTCTCTCTGCAAATAAATGAATAAAAATTAAAAAGAAAAACTTTAAACAGCTTTTATCAGCTAGTTAGCATTGATGAAGAGTATTGGAGGTACTTTATGAAAAGAATATAGTCTATTTAGCCCTAAGCACAGCAAGAAATAGTTGATCTTAAAAATAGCATCTGAGCTGGGCGTGGTGGCACACACCTTTAATCCCAGCACTCAGGAGGCATAGGTAGGAGGATGGCCCTGAGTTCAAAGCCTGAGGCTATATACTGAATTCCAGGTCAGCCTTGGCTAGAGTGAGATCTTACCTCAAAAAATCCAAAAGAAATCTGGGTGTGGTGGCACACGCCTTTAATCCCAGCACTCAGGAGGCAGAGGTAGGAGGATGGCCCTGAGTTCAAAGCCTGAGGCTATATACTGAATTCCAGGTCAGCCTTGGCTAGAGTGAGATCTTACCTCAAAAAATCCAAAAGAAATCTGGGTGTGGTGGCACACGCCTTTAATCCCAGCACTCGGGAGGCAGAGGTAGGAGGATCACTGTGAGTTTGAGGCCACCCTGAGACTGCATAATGAATTCGAGGTCAGCCTGAGCTACAGTGAGATCCTACCTCAGAAAACCAAAAAAAAAAAAAAAAAAAAAAAAAAGAAAATAAAGATTAAAAAATAAGGACAATAATGTCTAGCCTGGCGTGGTGAACTGCAAGCTATTTCTACTGGTGGGAACAGCCGCTTTGTCACCTGGTGTGCTGGGACGTAGGGTT
Organism: Dipus sagitta; assembly: GCA_036346955.1. Lineage (NCBI taxonomy): Eukaryota > Metazoa > Chordata > Mammalia > Rodentia > Dipodidae > Dipus > Dipus sagitta. Next base: position 4,650,719 of record CM070787.1, read on the forward strand.
CCTGCAAACAAGTCCATGTGGCTTTTGGTCTCCATTAAACCCAGTGCTCAATACTGGGATGAAAACTCCAGGAATTCTCTGTTCTCCGCGATGATGGCTCATGAATATTGGTAAAGCTTGTTCTATGGTTCTTATTTTCCCTGGCCTCTGCTAATTAAATTACCTCCCTGCTATTGAAGCATTCTTTCAGATTTACCCAAACTAGTGCTTCTTTCTCTGTATTTTGAGCCTTAGATACCATCATGTAAGGTAACCTTGGCACAAACCTGATCTCCTATATGTAAGATTGAGTTTACCAGTTTATAATTAATGAGTTCCCCTTCACTGTTGTTTCATAAAATTGCCAAACTACTCATTGGCCGGGTTGTACATCCAGAAGCTAGAAGAGTACGACTTCTACTCATACTCATGGATTTCATATTATAGTCCATGCATACTTCATAATGTGCATATACTTAGAATACATTAAAATCCACAGATATTTAAATATGGATGAAAAGATGTTTCCAAAGATATGACTGATCTTCAAAAATACAAATTTCCAATACTGAGAGTAGTGTGAATATAGAACCTTGCTTATAGGTAAAACTAGAGCCAGAACAATTGGCATGATAATAATGATCTAAATGTATGGCATTTTGTGAGCTTAATGGGGTAATTTATTAGAAGCAGATGAAGACTACTAATTTACAATGTAGTTGCATTGTTGTTGCAACAATTATAATTGGTTTTCAATTATAATTATCATTATGATTAGGCTAATGGGATGAGTTTCTTTTTAATTCAAGAAAAATTTATTCAAGACTCGTTCTTGCCTTCAGTGTAAAACAAACTTGAGTATTGAAATATCACATTTTACAGGGATCTTCTTGTGCAGAAAAAGACAATCAGCCTGTTATGTCACACAATTTTCAGACCAGCCTGACAGTTTGCCAAAGGCCTTCTCTAGGACACACATCCCCAGACGGGACACTTTCTTGTCAGGTGGCAACTGACTCCCCAAGGCTCTTTTTCGGGACAGGCAAACAGGCAACCAGGGAAGAGTGCACAGGACAGAAGAGGGTGGGACAATGTGTGCTTCAACCGCACGCTGCCCAGTACCTGGCCACGTTCCTGACACATAAAAAGCTCTTGTCACGTATTTACTAAGTACCATGAATAATGGTGTGCATTTAGGAACTTGAAAGTGGTATCACATCACATTGGCAATATTCAGTTTGGTGGTAGCAAGTAAGGTCTGGCCTGCACACAAGAAGATGGGATTGCACAAGGGAGTGAATGCAGGAAGGTGATGATTATCCAATCATCTTAGAAAGTTACCAGGCCTAGATTCTTTTTAATGATGCTATTCTCAGAAAAAGAATGTTAATTTTTACATAATTCTTTTAAAGTCTTTTGAAACCATTCATGGTGCTGCATACCAAGAATCCTAGTACTCAAGAGGCTGAGGCAGGAAGATCATAAGTTCAAAGCCAGTTTCCAAGCAAAACAAACTCATTTGCATTAAGTGTTACATTGGTTTAGAAACAACAGTTCATTTTGTCCTGAAACAGCAACAAAAGACTAACACTGGTATAGAGCATCTGCATTGACCATATTAAAAAATGTATTTCCAGATAACTGCATTGTAATAAATAATAACCTAAGAACTCAAGACCCAAACACAAGGGAGGGACTGCAGAAGTCTTAATCGATGTTCAGTGTTGGGAGAATGCAAAATCAAAGAGCCAAGGATAGAAATCAAATTGCTTTTCTGCAGAAAGATCCTCAACAATTGAAAAACTGTTCTATAAAACTAAAGAGCAGCTTGATGATTTAGAAAATTGAAACTGTAAAAATGTTCTCTAGATTCTAGATATCTCCCCAGCACTCATTACCTTGTCTGCTTGAGAGTAAAATGGAAGGACAACAAAAAGAGGCTCAAATTAGTGAATTGTGCTCTAGCCTTGAGTCACACTGATTTAAGACTGTTAATGAAGTACATCCTGGAATCAAAATAAAACTTCTGCCCTTTGATTTTCAAGAAAGTTTTCTTCTTTTTTAAAAAAAAAATTTTTTAAATTTTTTGTTTATTTATTTATTTGACAGCGACAGAGAGAAGGAGGCAAAGAGAGAGAGAGAGAGAGAATGGGCGCGCCAGAGCTTCCAGCCTCTTTAAATGAACTCCAGATGCATGCGCCCCCTTGTGCATCTGGCTAACGTGGGTCCTGGGGAATTGAGCCTCAAACTGGAGTCCTTAGGCTTCACAGGCAAGCGCTTAACAGCTAAGCTATCTCTCCAGCCCAAGTTTTCTTCTTTATGTCCAAATCAGCCTATAAACATATAATACTTTCATATTTTATTTTTGTTTATTCATTTGAGGGGGGAATGGTCACACCAGGGCCTCTAGCTGCTGCAAATAAATTCCACATGCATGCGCCACCTTGTGCATCTGGCTTACATGGGTCCTGGGGAATTGAACCTGGGTCCTTTGACTTTGCAAGCAAATGCCTTACCCGCTATGCCATCTTTCCAGCCCTAAACATATAAACATATAATTATTAATTTACAGTGTATGTGTGTGTGTGTGTGTGTGTGTGTGTGTGCAGAAATGCATATGCCATGGTGTGAGGGTGGAAGTGAGAAAAATCTCAGCGTGTTGGTCCTCTCCTTCCACTTTGTTTAGCTGGCCTGTGAGCTTGAAGCTCTCCTGACTCTGCCTGCTCATTGTAGGAGCACTAGGGTTACAATTATACATATGTCCCACTGTGTACCCAGCTTTACATGGGTCCTATGGATCTGAACTCTAGCTGGCAGGCTTGTGGAGCAAGTACCTTCAGCCGCTGTGCCATCGCCCAGGCTTACAGAATTCTTCAATGAATGGATTGTGATGTTCTGATATGATGAAATTATTCATTGTATCTACAGGAATATTGTTGTTTCAAAATAACACAATCAAATTAATTACCTCAGCAATTTGTAATTCAGGAATGCTGACTGAGTATTATAGAACTAGAGATCAATGAAGACTGGCAGTATTTCATCAAGAACTCCCTCTACATACTGGCCTATGAACAGAAACGTCCTGCCCTGAGATGACTTAGCAGTTAAGGCACTTGCCTGCAAAGCCCAAGAACCCAGGTTTGATTCCTCAGGACCCAGGAAAACCAGATGCACAAGGTTGCACATATGTCTGGCATTCATTTACAGTATTTGGAAGCCCTGGCATGCTCATTCTCTCAATATGCCTCTTTCATTCATAAATAAATAAATAAATAAATACTAAAGAAAATTTCCTCCTCCAACAGCTGATTATTATAATAAACCTTACCAGTAAAATTCATGTGACTTTTTATTAGACTTATTTGAGGTATACCAATAAAAAATAATGATGGTGGGCTGGAGAGATGGCTTAGTGGTTAAGGTATTTGCCTGCAAAGCCAAAGGACCTCGGTTCAATTCCCCAGGACCCACATAAGTCAGATGCACAAGGGGGCGCGTGCATCTGGAGTTTGCAGTGGCTAGAGGCTCTGGCATGCCTATTCTCTCTCTCTCTCTCTCTCTCTCTCTCTCTCTCTCTCTCTCTCTCAAATAAATAAATAAAAATAAAGCTTAAAAAAAAAGAGGGCTGGAGGGAAGGCTTAGCAGTTAAGGCATTTGCCTACAAAGCCAAAAGACCCAGGTTCAATTCCCCAGGACCCACGTTAGCCAGATGCACAAGGGGCACATGCATCTGGAGTTCATTTGCAGTGGCTGGAGGCCCTAGCATGCCCATTCTCATTCTCTCTCTCTCTCTCTCTTCCCCTCCCTCTCTCCCTCTTTCTCTGTCAAATAAATAAATTGAATTAAAATATTTTTTTTTAAAGGATTATGATGGGGCTGGAGAGATGGCTTAGCGGTTAAGCGTTTGCTTGTGAAGCCTAAGGACCCTGGTTCGAGGCTCGACTCCCCAGGACCCACGTTAGCCAGATGCACAAGGGGGCGCATGCATCTGGAGTTCGTTTGCAGTGGCTGGAGGCCCTGGCGTGCCCATTCTCTCTCTCTCTCTCTCTCTCTCTGCCTCTTCCTCTCTCTGTCACTCTCAAATAAATAAATTTTTAAAAAATTTAAAAGAAAAGGGATTATGATGGTAGCAACAGCTTGAACTTGTCTTTTTACTCAGAACCCATTTCATAGAGGCAGAATGCCATGCCACTACTATAAGAATGCTTAGACCTGTAGTAAAATTGAGAAGATTGTAAGCTTCACAAAGAGCCAAGAATAGAAATCAAGTTGCTTTTCTGCAGAAAAACATGGCTTTGGCTATGTTACCTAAATTTCTTGGGATCTCAAGTGTCCTCCAATGTAAGATGAAACGATAATGGTGTGGGGATGGTGGCAATCATAGCTGGCCTTTGTGAAGCACTTCTTAACTACTAGGCACTGTGTTATTTATGTGTATTAGTTAATTTTTGCCTTTATTACATCATATTTTATTACATCATATATTACTTAGTAAACTTTAAAGAATGAGCACAATTATTTCATATATATGTGTGTTAAAACCTAACCTTAGCCATATGAACCTTTTGTGACATATTAGGCTTCCATATTCGTACATCCACATGTACAGGCACGCACATAAAGGCATGATGTTTACTGGCAGGCAATATGCTCCACACACATTTATCTCAATCCTCAAAATAGCCCCATGAGGAAGGTTGCAACAGAAAACTCTTTCTTGATATTCAAACACATGAGAATTTTTTTTAGCCTGTCACCTGGTAACATCACCATTTTCACCTTTCCCTAAGATCATTCAAGAACTACAGTCACAGATTTTAGCTAAACTCTGAATTCTACCAGTGATGGAGGCGAGATCCTTGTGGAAGTTTATAGCCTCCCAGATTACTGGAGGCCATTTTTGCTGACAGACCATCTGCTACGGGTCCTAAATATTTTTTCCCTTTATTTCCTAATAGTTTTTTTTTCATCTATAGTAAATTATTTAGGGTAAAAAAAAAACCACTTGAATTCATAGATCTTATTTCATCATTGGGTATTTTACAGAGAAAGAGTATTTGCATTTGCTTCTATTAATCAAGTCCAGTTGTTCCTGGTACAGTGGCCAGGAAGGAGTGATGGAGAGAAACTCATTGTCACTGGAATATGGAAGTTTCCTTCGTCTGCTGTTTACTGTCCTGATACGGCTATTGTCACAAGAACTCAGTCTCTGCAGTTTTTCCTTCATATGCATTGAACAATCTAAATGACACGTTCTTTATGGTACCACAGTAATCCCGTCCACTGCATCACTTAATTTATGGCAGTGTGAACACCAAAATCGATAAACATTATTTCTAAAATGTCAAGAGTGTTAATGGTGTGATTAAAAAGGAAAAAGATTCTAAAATCTCTCCTCCCAGAGCCCTTTGATATACTGTTGTCATGGCACACCTAACCAAAGCTGCAATATGGAAGATTTAAATCATTAAGACTCCGTCATTTTTTAAAATGTATGTTGGAAGCTATTTTTAGTTCCACGGATCTTTTGTGCCATATTGTAGAATTCTGTCAGCAGAGAGAGGGAGGGACTACATGTCTCAGGGAAGACTGTTTCAGGTTGTTTTGAGACATATCAACAGTTGCTAAGGAACCGTCGCTAATGCTTCTGGGAAATTCTGTAATATTTCACTTAGAAATTGGGAGAAAATTTTTATAGAGCAAATCTTCCTGGACAAGGAAAGCCTATGAAGGGTGATATTAGGGAACAGTTTCAAACTGTAAAAAGTGTTTTAAAGTTTCCTAGAAGACTGGGTTTAACTGGAGCTCCCTAGTGCCATTAATCTCTTACAGAACCCTGGAAGCTTTCTTTTACATCTGATTTTAGAGCAAGTAGCATTTTAAAATCTGGTCACATTTCAGTTTATTTTCCATGATTGATGCTTTAAAATGGAGATTAGCACTTCTTTTCACATGGAGAATTAATTAGCATGCAGAATAGTGGCTTCTCTGATTTCCTTCTTTTTCGTGAAAAGCTATATTAATACTGAGCATTTAATGGGCACTGATTGTTTACCAGACCCAACAGAGACATGGTTTCAGAATGTAATGGTGTTATAGCCTCGCCCTCTCTTATTGCCTGTGGCTTGCAGATAGTGCAGACTTCCAAAGCTGAGCAGTCTGTGTTGCTGGACAGTCCAGCTGGCGGAGTCCATTCTTGTGAAGCACTGCAAGGAGAACTGTGGAGCGGTGACTGGAAACATCCGCACACCCTTCAGATGGCCACATCTGACCACGGACAGGAGGTTCCTTTCACATGGGAATATTGCATTTAGACAAAGCGCCTTTTTTTGCACGTATGTGTGCATGTGATGCCTATGCATTTATATATGTGTGTTCACATGTGTATGGATGTACGTGTGTGTATGTCTGTCTGTCTGTCTCTCTCTCTGTGTGTGGGGGGGGGGCAGCATTCAACAATTTGGCTAGACTAGCTAGCCAGCAAGTCCTGAGGATCCTCCTGTCTCCAGCCCCCCAGCGCTGGGATTCCTGGCACATGCCCCTTTTACCTGGTACTGAGGTTCCAAATGCAGGCCCTCTCTGTGCTGCCTGCAAGCAGTCCTTCTCACCAGCCCTGGACAAAACAGTGCTAGCTCAGCTGTTGAATCTGCATGCTTCATTACTTCCAGACTTACTAGAAGCAAAGAGTAGAAGTGATGATTATTTTTTCTTTCTCTTTCTCACTCGTAAACACTGAATGAGCACCTAGTGAACAAGCGACACTGAGCACTGAACATTGATGAGAGACAGTCCTAGTTTACTAATACTAGTTGGATATGGAAACAGCTCTGTAGACAAGCCATGGCAAAATTATTGGCTAAGCACCACTCCAAAGGTGAGTGAGGAGCTAGGGAAGGAACACATGCAGTTTTCTATCCAGGAGAATAGCACAGGTCTCAGGAAGGTGCTGCTCCTAAACATGGGAGAGATTGGTATGTGCAGGGTCCAAAGCCATGACCCGGCAACAGACTCAACCAGTCCTGGTGCTGGAACCTGGGAGAAGAGGAGAGAGTCAGACATAAAGCAGGGTGGGAAGGCAGCCACATTGTGAAGGCTTATTCATTTATTGTGCATGTACTGTGACTCCCCAACTTCTCTTTGCAGATAGCTCCCCTCATCTTTTTGTTGTTGTTAACAGACTACTGCCAAGGAAAACGGATATAAAATAATGTTAGAAAAAATATTAAGGAGAGGAATATATGACTCACTAGGAGGTGACACAATATGCACAGCTTCTTCCCTCACATTCTACCTCTCTCGTGGCCTCCGTAACGTTTCCTGCCTCCATGCCTGGGCTTCTGTGGGTCTGGTCGGACCCCTTTCCTCGCTACCCTAGTCTTCCTTCCCAAGCCAGCGTGGTTCTCTGGGCCCTGGTGAGGCCTCTGCATTTCTCACTTTGTCATACATGACTAGGAGCAGCTCCAGGATCTCTGTCTCCTGCTGAAGTGCAACTTCCTCTACAAAAGCAGTAGATGCTATATAGTGTTTTGCTTTATTTAGTATGTGTAAGCATCTATAGAAGTGAGGAGGGCTAATGCCTCTTCATTGACAGAAGCTGATCTGATGAGTTCTTCAATGAAGCCACATAGGTACATGGGTTTTTTTGTTTGTTTGTTTCCTTTAGTTTGCAGGTGATATGCCACATGCAACAGTAATTTAGAAGACACACAGATGTCAGATAATCACAGAGACGGGGTAACCTAGACGATAACTCTGGTGGTGTCATTATCTGCTCGCTGAGGTCTTTCTAACAGCCAGAGAAGCCAACAAAGTGGCATCAAGCCATTTGGTAGCATTCAAAACCCACATTAAGAGGGCTCAAGGCCCTGATTCTGTCAATGGACGTGGGCATGAAAACTACATTGAAAATAAATAGAAGTGATGATCACAAGTAAATTCTGAGTGCCAAATGAGGGACTCAGGTGGTCCTGTGGTAGAGGAATACATGAGACACAGAGGTCCACAGTCCTCAAGTATATGTCACTCAGGTGGTCCTGTGGTAGAGGAATACATGAGACACAGAGGTCCACCGTCCTCGAGCATATGTCACTAGCAAACAGCATTCATTCCGCGTCTGAAGGCCTGAATTTGCACTCCAATCAGAATAGCATCCAAAACATGTTTTGCTAATGTTTTTGGTGACCATGTTAACCATGAGGCTTGTATCAGCGGTGCGTTGACGATCATGGTTGGAAGTAGGCCAAACTGGGACCCCGAGTCCTTCCTGTGTTACAAAACGGAAGTGGTCAGTGTGGCTGGTACTTGCCGCTCTGCTACAGAGGCGGCAGCGTGCTCGTGATCTGTGCTGGGCTTAGCTACCATGGTGAGGTAAACAAACTTGGCCACCAGAGTCCATGGTGTAAAACAATGGCATGCAGCCAGGTATGGTGACTCATGCCTGTGAGCCCAGCATTCAAGAGGCTGAAGCAGGAGGATTGCCGTGAGTTTGAGACCAACATGGGCAACATAGTGAGTTCCAGGACAGCTGAGCTATAGAGTGAGCCCCTGTCACAAAAATGAATAAATAATAAATAAAGCAATGGATGCCACACTGTGATGGCAAAAGCTGTGTTCATAGATGGAGAGAACCCAGAATTCTTAGTAGCAGGCAGCTGCTGCGGACAGTCTGATCTCAGGACCAAGGCCTGACACCGTTATCCTCTGGTACAGCAAGGCAGAGTGTGACAAGCGGCGCCACAACGTCCCAGGGTGATGGAGTGCATTAAGCAAGAAGCAGTTCGCAGTAGTGGTAAAAGACTTAGAGACAAAGATTCATTGGATTTAAAGCCAAAATGCTGATTCCTATACTGTGTTTTCGAAATGCATTGTGAAAACCTAGAGCAAGACACTGAGCCTTTGCAAACCTCAGTTTCTTTGACTGCAAAATGGCTGTACTGAGTGCAGACCTCTCAACGTTGTTCCTTGGACTAAACTCAGTAGCTAGTAGCTATTTAGATAGGTCCCGGCACATAACCTGTGGTCTCATAGTACATATTGGTTGTTACTGTTATTAATGACCTGATTTCAAGCTGATAATAAGCCTAGTCTTTATTAAATCATTCATCAAACCTAAAATTAACACTACTGTGTGGCTTGTGTAGGATATAAGTTTAAATAACAAGTAAAATTATATCTATATAGATAGAGAGAGATTCACAGTTTTATGCCATCAAACAATCATCGTTTGCTGAGCCATCTGGCACAGCTTTATGGAAGCCTGCCACAGAGGTAAATAGCTACCCACATGGAGATTGCCCCAGGCTCGGGAAGGTAAAAGACATTCTTTAGGCTTTCAAAGGCATATCAACTGTGCAGTTGCACGGGCATGAGAGGAGCTGTGAATGCCAGGAAAACAATCAGGCCATATCGTTCTTTCAGGTTTCAAAGAAAACAAGTATCGTGTTTAAGAAATTTAGTCACACCATCCGGGATATGGTCCTAAGAATAGCATTATAATTTGTATGCCATGTACTTGGTTTTAACAAGACATTTAATTCTGTTAAGCAAGTTGGTAGGTTAGAAAATCCTCCAACAGGCTGTATAAGCAGCATTTGTTTACTCTGTGAAGAAATGATGGTGAGAGTTATAGATGTAGATGAGAGATAGAAAATGCATTTACAGTGACTAATGGCACCAAACAAGGTTACATTCATATACCATTATCATTTACTATCTTTTTTGGTTTGTTTCTTTATGTTAAGATAGTCTTTGTTGCCTCCAAAGATTGCCATTCAGGTACCAACATGAAGGTTGGTCAGATAAGAATGTATCTATCCAATCTCTACTGTATGCAGATAGCAAAAGCAAATTATTATGTGGAATAGCAACACTCTTATTACATATTGTCTGCATGCCAATGTCTGCACACTTGTGGCTTGCCGTCAGAATGATGAATAACAGTGGGTAAGCTGGTTTGCTAAGTTGTGCATCACTTCGGTGGTATTATCAATCCCTAAGCAGAGAAAGCCTCTTTGAAATTTCTTCGGATCTCCCCTGAATGTTTGAGATAAGTTACATCATCTCAGGGGAATCGTAGCTTGCTATCAATCAGCAATAACTAGGAAATAGAGATGTGGTGGTGTGTATAAAAGGCACCGTGAGAGACAGCACTGTTTAGGAAACAGAAATCTATAGCATGGTCTCCTTTCTCCAAACATGGGTGATCACACAGAGGTGACACAGAAGACTTCAACAGTCATAATGTTGCACAGCAGCATCATAAAGCAACCCCTGTGTCTTATACAGGTGCTGCAGGCAGTCTATGATAATGTACCAGGCTCACTTTTGTGAGCTGAAACGATGAGAGAGACACAAGACAGAGACAGAGAGACATAGAGAGATATGATAGTGTCTTAGAGGAGTTTTCCAGATAGGGAGAACAGCACAGAAGTGAGAAAATAATAGGTACACTGGGAACTGAGAAAAAGATCCATAGTAGGAATATTAAATGCATGTAGAGCCAGACTTCTGTAACTGGAATTGCATGGCTTTTAGGCTGGGCAGCAACAGGCGAGGGTGTGGCAAGCCCTAAACCAGCCATAGCTGAGAGAATGTAAGAAACACAAGAGCCTCATTGTTGTTTGGCTGCTGTGCAATGTGAGCCCCGATGATGCTTTGGCATATGGTAGGTGCTCAGTGAAGCCTTCATCCTTTTCTGTGATTAGAGGGACTCTGATGGATGTTTAGACTGGGGAAAAATGCAGGAAAAACAAAGGAGGGTTATACAATTTAAACGTCGTTATATAGGCGTAGATTTTTACTGAGGGCTGCAAGTCCCAGGCTTTAGGGCATGTATAAACGCCTTGGAACGTGGACAGGTCACCCACATTAACTATTATTCCGAGATGCATAGTAAGTATGATTTTGAGCAAGGAAGTGACATCAGGCTACTAATTTGGTAGTAGTTCAGTGCTCAGTGAGGAGCAAAAAGATGGAGATTCTGGAACAGAGGAAGTTGGAGGGAAATCCTTGAGAGATTCCCATGTGTGGGACAGCTTGCTTGTCACCAAGGAGGGAGCGACAAATGGGAAGGTTTGAAGGAAAGCTTTGCTTTAGGGAGATGCTGACAAAATATTTTGGAGAGATGAAGGAGTAAGGACACTAGGATATAAGTACTTTCCAAAGAAATTCATCAATAAACACTTATTTACCCAGGTTTCTAAGATTTTCAAAGCTTCTATTCCTGTCATGGGGAAATGAAACCATCCTGGAAGACCTGATTAGATGCAATGGGGTGACCACCCTCAGTGTCTTAAAACTCGGACAGCAATATGTAAACTATAAGCTTAATTGAATGCTAAAAGTATATTACTTTTTTTTCAAAATTACCTGATTTGAATTTTCTAGTTTTATTTATTTATTTTTTTCCGAGGTGGGGTCTCACTCTAGCTCAGGCTGACCTGGAATTCACTCTGCAGTTTCAGGGTGGCCTCGAACTCACGGCAGTCCTCCTACCTCTGCCTCCCGAGGGCTGGGATTAAAAGCGTGCGCCACCACGCCTGGCTAGTTTTATTCTTAGAAGATTAATTTTCTTCAGACACTTTGGGTGTCCCTGTATGACAGGTATTTAGTCAACTGATAGGATAATTAAGCTCTTATACTTCTTCAATGTGAAAAGATTCCAAGTTGAACCTTTTTTTGTTTGTTTGTTTTTGTTTTTTGTTTTTCAAGGTAGAGTCTCACGCTAGCCCAGGCTGTCCTATAATTCACTATGTAGCCTCAGGCTGGCCTTGAACTCACAACAGTCCTCCTACCTCTGCCTCCCCATGCTGGGATTAAAGGTGTGCGCCACTATACCCAGCAAAAGATTCCAAGTTTTGTGGCTATCTCAGAAATGATTAGAGTCCCTCATGATGCCAGTGAAAATTAGTTTGAGTTGTACATATGTAATGAACAAAATTATTGGCATCTTGAAAAATAATACTGCAGTGATTATGTAATCAAAAACACTTATAATGCCCCCTCGGGTGATGCAAACATTTGGGGATCCTAGCCTGAGACCGAACTTCTGTTCACATTTTCCCTTGATCCCATGACCTAGCAAGGAAATAGTATGACTTGGGTTTTAAGTTGACCCCGCCTGGCATTTTGCAGATCACATCTGGAAGGCAGAGTCAAGAAGACGTTGTGGAAAGGAGGAGTTTCCTTAAAGACGAAGAGCACTTTGCTTTCCAAGCAGATTCCAAATTAGCCAGCTGCTGTTTGTTACACATGCTACAAATTGTCTCACAGTCGAAATGGACTTGGCCCCATTATTCGATAGAAAAGATGGCTGTGGCAGAGCCACTGACTGTGGCCTCTGCTGCCTTGAGCTCATGCCAAGCCCCCTACAGACAGCCTGGGGTCTTCCTTGCCTGTTTCCACAACAGCAGGTATAAGGAGTGACTCTGCGACTGCGGGCAATGGATGGCTCTCTGGCGATCTCTGGTGGTGAACACTGTATATGTTTACAGAAGGAACAGCCAATGATTTACTCTCCATTAGAGAAAATGATGGAAAAGAACATTTGAACAAGTATATTATAATTCTGTAATGTGAACCTGAGTCCAATTCTGGATCCTACCTACAACTTAGAAGTGTCATAATATTGTTTATATATAATGTACAGTAGCATATTAGAATTAGTATTTAAACCTCTGTTCCTTGATGTTCCTTGAGGAAGAGTTAATCGCTAAAGTCAGTAGTCAGTTCCCTCTCTCTCTCTCTCTCTCTCTCTCTCTCTCTGTGTGTGTGTGTGTGTGTGTGTGTGTAAGTGTAATCCCTTAAAACTCACATGTCTTTACTAATTTTCCCAACACGCAATTCCCAAGATGTGTCTGCATACTTGTGGGTTTTGTGATTGTGTATTTAACTTTCTGATTGCCAGCCCTCCATCAAAGTGAACATTAAACCTTTTAAGGATCATAATTATAAATGCTTATATTAAGCAGCTTGAAATCTTAGATGAGTAAATGACTTGGAGATATTGATTTGTCTTATTAAAGAGAACTGCTGTATGTTTCAATACATACATTAGCACATCGCCTGAGACTTCTTCTCTCACCCCCTCCTCTTTTTTCATTTTAATTCTTGGTAGACCATGTACAGTCAGTGAAATAAACATCATCCATTAGTCAGTTCAGTCTTCCCTGAAGTATTAGTATTCCAAACAATCCTATCACCACCAAAGCATTATTTTGATACTTTATTAAAAGTCCTGCAGCTCTAGCATAGCTATACTCAAACACAGCTTTATGCAATTAGGATTATAATAGAAACTTTATTACAATGATATATAACTTGTATCATCTTAATAAAAGTCCTGTACATAGCAATGCTTTAGTAATGCTGTTTCTGTAACAGTGATTTCTTAGTAATAGGGCTTCTCTCATGGCAACTTCATTATGAGGAAATGATTCCAGTAATAGAAATGCAAATAAAGATTTTGAGAGGAGCATTTTATGCATGACTCTATTATTGACCTACTGTCTCCTCATGCATTACATCTAATCATAACCTACCATGTAGATTATAGTCATGCTTATTACCATCCTGGTACATTTTAGTATTTGTGTCTTTCCAAATTATTGAAATTAGCTGCCATTTTAAAATAAAATTAAAGGGTTAAAATAATTTAAATTTTAATTAAATTTCATTTCTAAAGCATTAAAAATGTTTGACAACTTTCTCTAATTTTCATTGAATCATAGATTGAGTAGATCGTTGGCCTTTAAGCTGGACTCCTATATTCATTCGCTTAGGCATTCATGAAGACTTCTCAAAGGATATGTGGACATGCAAGTTCTAAAGGAATGAATTCCTTGAGAAGGCGCGGGCCACCCTGTCCCCTTGCAGCCTCTCCAGTGTACAGAAGGAGGGCACACAGCGCATCTACCCCTTGCCATGACGTGTGGCTCAGCCAGGGCAATGACAAGGGTGAAAGTTCACAGCCCCTTCCCTTAAAGTCACAATTGATACTTTTAAAAAACAACTTTATTTTTTCAAGTTTTATTTATTTGAGTCAGAAAGAGAGTGACAGAGAGAGAGAGAATGGGCATGGCCAGGGCCTCCAGCCACTGCAAGTGAACTCCAGACACATGTGCCACTCTGTGCATCTGGCTTACGTGGGTCCTGGGGAATCAAGCCAGGGTCCTTTGGCTTTGTGGGCAAATGCCTTAACAGCTAAGCCATCCCTCCAGCCCCACAACCAATATTTTCAAGAGTAGAGGGCCCAGGGAGATGCCTCAGCCATTAAAGGTGTGCGCGCACACACACACACACTTGCAAATAAATACTTTCGGAAAAAAGTAGAGAGTAAAGGGTAGTAGTTAAATCCCTGGGATATGGAGACAGAGAGTCTATGTATGGATCCAGATTCTGCAACTTAATCGCTATGTGACCTGGAAAAGACATTTAAGCTTTCTTCAACTTAGTTTTTTCATCTATAGAATGCAAATATTAGTAGGATATTGAGAGGCTTAAGTTGATTAATACATATATGAAGAAGGTATGTGTTATATGGAAAAGTATGCTAGGCATGGTAGCACACACCTCCCGGCACTTGGGAGGCTGAGGTAGGAGAATAGCAATGAGTTCAAGGCCAGCCTGAGACTAATTCCAGCTCAGCTCAGCCTAGGGTAGAGCAAGACCCTACCTTGGAAAAAAAAAAAAAAAAAGTACCTATGTACTGTATTATGTTCTATAAATTGTGTATACTATATTATGCTATTAACTCATGGTTTCCAAAATTATTTTACTGTTATCGTGTATAGTTGTTTACTGAAATTTAAATATATATTGTTTTAGCCAACTGAGCACTAGTGATCATATTTTTAAACATTTTATTGACAGCTTCCATAAGTTTAGATGATAAACCGTGATAATTAACCCCCAGCCTCATTCTCCCCCTCTCAATTCCACCTTCCTTTGAATCCCTTCCCCCTTCCAATCAATCTCTCTTATTTTGTTGTCATCATCTTTTCCTCCTATTATGATGGTCTTGTGTAGGTAATGCCAGGAACTGTGAGGTCATGGATATCCAGGCCATTTTGTGTGTGGAAGATTGCAGTGTAAGCAGTCCTACCCTTCCTTTGGCTTTTACATTCTTTCTGCCACCTCTTCCACAATGGACCCTGAGCCTTGGAGGGTGTGATAGAGATGTCTCAGACATATCTGTGTTAACACTTAGAACAAAATGGTCATAGAATTTTTTTTAAATACTCCTTCCCAAAGTTTAGCAAATTTTTTTTTTTACTTTTCATATTATTTTATATATAACAGGTTATACTCTTTTAGCCCTCATCCCTGCTCCGGTTTCCCTGGGCACAGGTGGGCACTTCTTGTCTGGCTGGTTGATCTGTAGTCTGCAGGGTCCCCTGTTTACTCATGCTGTTCTTGGCCTTGGTCCTCCAGCAGCTTGTGGAGGGCCGCCCAGCACGGAGAGGGCTAGCCGGGAGGGAGCCAGTTTCCCTTTTGGTTCCAGCATGGTATTCTGATGTCCTGTGACCACAGCCTGATCACAGAAAATTTAAAGCATAAACCCTTTCTTTGTATGTTTATTTTAGTTTTACATGATAATCAATAAGCTTTTAAGCATAAAATATACATTAGGATAAAGTTCTTTGAGAGAAGCAGAATGAAGATATAATACAAAGAAAAATATAAATGATCCAATTTACATATTTTTAAATGAATGATGGTGGGTGTTTATTTTCAATTAAACTCAATTAAGAGAGCGATATGATAGGTATAGTCACGATTGTCACCATTACAATACACCATATCAGACCCAACCAACAGCTTATTGGAGACTTGTGTCAGATCATGCAGACCTGCCTTTAGAGAGTAGAACCTTTGAACATATATATATATATGCATTTTATTTATCTACTTTATTTATTTATTTGAGACATAGAAAGAGAGAAAGACAGAGAGTGAGAATGGGCACGCCAGGTCCTCCAGCCACTGCAACCGAACTCCAGATGCATGTGTATCTGGCTTACGTGGGACCTGGAGAATCGAACCTGGGTCCTTAGGCTTTGCAGGCAAGTACTTTAACCACTAAGCCATCTCTCCAACCCTGAACATACTATTTTTTAAGTCACTGACTCTTGTCCTGAACAATCAGGACAAATATTATCAAGGGATACTTCATATATTTACAGTCATTCAAGAGTCATCCAGGCCTACCCCAAGCACTAACCCTTCTCCATTGGTTATCCTGCATCAAATCATCATTCATTCCTGTGGTCAAGTCAAAAGGGGTATAAAGCCCAAGCTAGTTGCCTGTAGTCTTTATAGTCTATATGATATTTATATGAAATGTTTCAGAGGAAATTTGGTTGTCATACTGACACTGATCTTAAAACAGGGAGGGACTAGGAAAGCAGCTTGTACTGGTGGCAAAATAAATTAACTGAATCTTTTTAGAGTTGATATGGTATAAATATTCCTGCTGTTTTAATGCATTCATGACAATTTCCTTATAAGGAAATAATCCACAAAAGATTGTACTTGCACAATCTATACTAATATAAAACTAAAAGTGATCTAAATATTGAACAATGAAATAATGTTAAAATGTATTATGATATATTAATCAGATTAAATATTATATAGCTATAGAAGTAACAATGCTTATACAAAATATAGAGAAATATGTATATGAAATAATTTAAGCGATACAGGAAATATTGAGCCACAAAGTTACTTTGTATCTTATGCTACCCTTAAACTCATTATATAATCCAGACTAGCCTCAGACTTGGGATCTACTTGCCTCATGGTGCGCACCTGTAATGGAAGATTGCTGGAAAACTGCTGCTACCCTGGAATAGGTAGCAAAACCTTGATTCAAAAAAAAATAAATAAATGAAAAGGAAACAATTGGGTATGGTGGCTTATGCTATTAATCCCAGCATTCAGGAGGCTAAAATGTGAATTCCAAGTCAGCCTAAGAGACATTGAGAGTCCATCTCATAAATAAACAAAAACAGAAAAGGAAATATGGGGCTGGGGAGATGGTTCAGAAATGAATGGTGCTTGCTTTCCTGCCTGCCTGGGTTTAATTCCCCAGACCTCTATGTAAAGCCAGATGGGTATTTGCAGACCCATCCATGTGGCACATACATGCATGTACAAATTATTATTAATAATAATTAATTAATTTTATTTTAAAAGGAAAGAAATAACT
The DNA here is from genome assembly GCA_036346955.1 of Dipus sagitta. Taxonomy (NCBI): domain Eukaryota; kingdom Metazoa; phylum Chordata; class Mammalia; order Rodentia; family Dipodidae; genus Dipus; species Dipus sagitta. Next base: position 4,667,910 of record CM070787.1, read on the forward strand.
CAATATTCTTTTCCATATCTATTACTTTATTCATTAATTTCTTCAATACTTGCTTGCAGAATGCAATTATTATCTGACAAAAATCTCCAGGATTATATTTCTATATGCTAGACAGATTTCTTCTCACTTTAAGCTGTAAATAGCATTTTTGTTGTTGTTGTTGTTGTTGTTCCCTAGTTTCAAATTATTAGTATTCTGGGAAGCAGGAAAAATACCTCTCAATAGCTAAGTTTTATAGGTCAGGTCTTGAGCTAACATTTTTCATTATTAGGAGGGGTAATCACAGATTCTGCAATGAGTTTATCACATCCTGGGGAATTTTCTTCATGGAGCCTCTTTTGAGCATCTAAAAGAAAAACTAATTTTAGCTCAACGCAGTCACTGGGAAATCTGCTTCAGGGAATAAAAGGAATCTTCTTATTATCAAAGTGAGGTAAGAGGCAGGAGGGAAAGGCATGGCAGCCAGGAGCTCTGGCTGTGCACGGGAGTGCCTTCATTAGAAACACACCTGGCCGCATGCATCTAAAGAGGACTATTGCCGTACTTTAAAGACTGATCTTGGAGATCTATCAGAATGTTTGTCTATTGTTTTAAAATTGTACTTGCCACCATTCTAAAAAGCAGTGATACTAATAGGCTTCTATTTTATGTTGCTCTTAAAATATCTTTCTATGTGATAGCTTCCAGATATTAATACCTGGTTATCAATAAATTAGAATTTTTATGGGATTTTTTCTTGAATATCATTGAATTTTATGCTGAATTCCTCATTGTTGCATTCTTCAACATACCCAGCTCAAAAGTGGTATCCCTGTTTTAGTATGTATCTGAGACTTAATGAACCAAAACTCACCACTGTCCTGTAATGCAGTGGAAGGGAAATAGTAAAGAATTGATGGTTGGAAACCATAGATTCCCAGTTGCTTTATTTTAAGATTAAAAACTGAATAAATGTACCCCTGTTGGTTATTTATGAGTAAGTTATATTTAGTCTTAGTGAGCTTGGCACTGGAAAGCTTAAGCTCTTTTCTTTCTGTTTTAAGTTGTTTTCTTTGTTTTCAGTGTTGCCATGCGGGGAGTTGAACCCAGGGCCATGTACTGCTGAACAAGTGTTCTACCTCTGGGCTACATCCCCACCCCCGAGTTCTATTTCTAGATGTGAATATAAGTCTTGACTCTATCACATATGAGTTTACATTTTGTAAGTCACTCTTCTGAGTAAGTTTCTACAAAATGGGAAGAAAACAGGATTGTGAAGATTAAATTGTATAATACATATTGCTCATGTAAAGCCAGATGCACAAAGTGACGTATGCATCTGGAGTTCATTTGCAGTAGCAGGAGGCTTTGGTGTGCCTATTCTGTCACTATATCTCTCTGTGTATCTCTCTCTCGCTGCAAATGAATAAATAAATATATTTTTTAAGGCCTTACCATCCCCTGATGGCTAAGAATGTACATGTTTTTATTTATTTTTATTTATTTATTTATTTAAGAGAGGGAAAGAGGCAGGGGGCGGGAATGGGTGCACCAGGGCTTCCAGCCACTGCAAGCGAACTCCAGATGCACGCACCCCCCTTGTGCATCTGGCTTATGTGAGTCCTGGGGAATTGAACGGAGGTCGTTTGGCTTTGCAGGCAGTGCCTTAACCGCTAAGCAATCTCTCCAGCCCCAAGATCATGTTTTTAGATGTTTATTTACCATTGATATTACTTCTTTTGAGAACTCTTATTTAGTTCTATAGCCCATTTTTTAAATATTTTATTCATTTGAGAGAGAGAGAAGAAGAAGAAGAAGAGAGAGAGAGAGAGAGAGAGAGAGAGAGAGAGAGAGAATGGGTGTACCAGAGACTCCAGCCACTACAAACAAACTCCAAACGCACACACCACCTTGTGCATTTGGCTTTGCGTGGGTCATGGGGAATTAACCTGGGTCCTTTGGCTTTGCAGGCAAGGACTTTAACTGCTAAGCCATATCTCTAGCCCCAATAGCCCATTTTTTATTGGGTTGTTTGATTTCTTATCGCTTAGTTTTTTGAGTTCTTTGTATATCATTGATACTAATCTTTGGTCAGATGGACAGCTGGAGAGTTTTCTCCCATTGGGCAGACTGCCTCTTTCCTCTGTTCACACTCTGCCTTTCTGACAAGGATGCGTTTTGTGTTTTTGCGCTGGTCGGCTTCCTCTCATTCTCCAGCTCTGTCTGCTGGCCTCGCACCACCAGGGAGCATCCTCACACACGTGCAGTAATGGATCTACACGACGGTGAGCGCTCTTGTACTGGGCAGTAGAAACCTGACGCCTGTGTTTCCTGTCTTAACTCAGCCCGTCATTGTGAGCCTTTCCTTCTCCTCCTTTGTGGTTGGAGAAAGACTGCCTTCTCCCCTAGGGAGCCACATGCGCCCAATCAAGTGCTCATGTGGATCACTCCCGACTTGATCTCAGGCTGGGAGAGGGGACCAGGAACCTGCAAGGTTAACGAGTTGAGTTGCAGCTGCGCTTGATGTGGTCGTGCCTGCCTGTAAATCTCAGCGGGTGGGCAGCCGAGGTAGGAGTTCAGGCCAGTCTAAGATGCCGTCTCAACGAACAAGCAAATAGCAAACAACAGATCCTCCTCATGGTCCTGAGATCCTGCTGCGAGAACCCGCTCTGCCTTTTCATTCCCCACTTCTGAGACTTTACTCCCACTCTCGTCCTGTTTTATCATTTTTTTGTTTTTGTTTTTGTTCATCTTATTTACTTCCTTATTTATTTATTTATTTATTTTGTTTTTCAAGGTACAGTCTCACTGTAGCCCAGGCTGACTTGGAATTCACTATGTAGTCTCAGGGTAGACTCAAACTCATGGCCATCCTCTGACCTCTGCCTCCCAAGTGCTGGGATTAAAAGCGTGCCATGCCCAGCTGTTTCATCATTCTGACCTTACATTTTCCCTGGGAATTTTCTCTAACATCCTTATAAGGCTATGTTCCTTATTAATCCTTACAACTGCCCCCCCCCCCATTAACACCAAAATTGGGTTGTTTTTCGATTATTGTTGTTGTTGTTTAACCTTTGGAGAAAAATAGGTGGGATCCTTCATTCTCCATTGCACCCTGTGCTATCATTTGGGTAAGGGCCCTCCCCACACTTTGGGTGTTGACAAGCACAAAAACCCAGAGGGACCTCTGCTAACAGAGGAATTTTTTTTAAATGAGTGTTTCCACCAGAACAAGACATTTTAATAAAAACATTGATATGGAACATAATAAGACTTTCAAACAGACATTCAGAGTCCTTTTTTGTCTTCATTTAAATCTGTTTTATTTTTCTTTCTGTGACACTATATAAAAATCTCATCAATATACAAAATCATTCTGAGCCTCAGATTTTCTCATTTTCTCTGGATGAGAGCTTTGATTAGCTTTTTACCAGTTCTTCATTAGTAGCTGGCTTGCTTTCTTGTTTCTGTCTTTAGCTATTGTCTCTAATAAGTTTATGTTCTGTCAGAGAATTCTTTGTAGATCTGGAAGATGCTGTGTTAGACTATGGACTATAGCAGCTCAACCCTGTATAAAATGCAACAAGTGCTGTTAGGATCAAGGGATCATTTTTCCTTCTTGATGCTGATAGCTGGGGTAGTTGTTCCGTCTTATGATCATGCCTGACCTAGTTGTGCAGCCGTGACTGTTTAATTAACAGACATTTGCATAAGCTCCTCCCCCCAGCAAGCTTTGTACCGGCCTTGGTGGTTATCTCCCTTTCACTCTGGGAAGATCAGCAGTGCTCTTTCCATTTTGCATATCCAAACACAGAGAGATTAAATTATATACAACCAATTGATAACTGAATACATTTGGGAACTCGGCGTTCTCGTATATTATCATGTTGCTTAAAGCAACAACCCACAGACTATGTAAATATATTCAAACTGTGCTGCTTGGAGTTGGGACTCTGGGAAGCCCAAGGAGGGGCCCTTTTTAGATTTATGCAGGAGAAGAGTATTACTTTCTGGGCTCTCTCTGGAGCCATGAGAGGAAGGTTTGTTAGTACACAAGGTAGTCTCCGAGAATTATTGCTGTGATGTCTGTAATTTTTAATAAAAATTCTAGAAATCTTGGTGGTATCTGTGTGGTGTATAAAGTTGGAGAACTATCTTATGGTGTTTTTAAAACCATTGTTCCCAAACACCATTAAATTTTTTGGGTCACAAAATGTCTACAGGCGCACATGGAGGGAAGCGTGGCTGATTTGACTCACCTGCCCATCCTGGAAGTAGAAAACATTGTCATTTCTTTCTCATGGTGCTCTTCTTAAGTATGATCTCACTGTATGCATTCTCGTCACCAGCAAGGAATAGTAATGTATGCTAACCTAATTCTTTCCTTTCCTTCCTTGGTTTCAGTAACTATAAAATATAATTGTCTCCATTTCATACCTTGCTATTTCCTATTATGTAGGCTTTGATTATTTCCAGGGAGTTCTTGGAACATAAAGGGATTGCCTCAATCAGCTAATAATATCTTTTTTGTCTTGTTTTGTTTTGTTTTGAGGCAGGGTCTCACTCCGTCCCAGGATGACCTGGAGCTCACTCTAGCCCCAGGCTAGCCTCCTACCTCAGCCTCCAGAGTGCCAGGAGTAAAGGGGCACCACCACCCTTGGGAAGGCTAGGTGACAGTATTTTTAACCAAACAACATAGACTTTTTGGTTTTTTTAATATATTTATTTATTTATTTAAGAGAGGGGAAGAGGCAGAGTAAGAGAGAGAGAGAGAGTATGGGTATGTCAGGACTTCCAGCCACTGCAAACAAACTCCAGACACATGTGCTCCCCCTTGTACATCTGGTTTACATGGGTCCTGAGGAATTGAACCGAGGTCCTTTAGCTTTGCAGGCAAGTACCTTAATGGCTAAGCCATCTGTCCAGCCCTATTTCGTTTTTTTGAGGTAGGGTATTTCTCTAGCCCAGGCTGACCTAAAATTCACTATGTAGTCTCAGGGTGGCCTCGAACTCATAACGATCCTCCTACCTCTGCCTCCCAAGTGCTGGGATTGAAGGTATGCATCACTACACCTGGCAGACATTTCTTTCTCTTCTGAATTTACTAAGCTTCTTGATATTATGTGAGAGATAGAAGTATGTCTTTCATTTAACTAATTTTCCATTAAGTTAAGAGTTGATTGTTTTAGCTATATTCCCTGCCATGCTCTTCTCTTTTGCCGAAGTCCTGCCAGTCCTTTGAGATCTGGAGAAAGTTAAACCGTCCTCTGCCCACACACAAACACAATCAGATGTCACCTCTTCTTTCTTTGAATACCCATGCCCCTAGATTTGTACCTTTGAATGGCCAGGATCCTAGTCTGATTACTCTGTCACAGTCTGGAGTCCTCGAATTGCAAAAGCTCTACGGAAGGATGCTGAGAGAGTCCCGCACTGACTGGGAAAGGGTGGAGCAGAGGCTGAGCTGAGCTCCGGATCTGCTGAAGTGGGCGGGCTGGAGTGACAGCTCTTCGGGCCTTCTAACTGGCCACCTGGCTAATTCTGCCTCAAGAAGAAGGAAACAGCGAGGAGGTAAAGGAAGAAGAGAAGAAAAAATGGAAAAGAAGGGAAGTGAAGAGAAGGAAAAGGGAGACTAAGGAAGGGGAGGGACAGACTAGCTCACAATATTTTAATTCTGGTGAACTGGTCTTTCTCTATAAAAAAAATATTATTGTTTATGGGCTGGAGAGATGGCCTAGCCATTAAGGTGCTTGCGTGTAAAGTCAAAGGACCCAGATTAGATTCCCCAGGACCCATGTAAGACAGATACACAAGGTGGTACATGCATCTGGAGTTCATTTGCAGAGGCCAGAGGCCCTGGCATGCCCATTCTTTCTCTCTGTGTCTGCCTCTTTTTCTCTCTCAAATAAGTAAATATAAATATAAATAAGATAAAAAATTATTGTTTGGGCTGGAGAGATGGCTTAGCGGTTAAGCGCTTGCCTGTGAAGCCTAAGGACCCCGGTTCAAGGCTTGATTCTCCAGGACCCATGTTAGCCAGATGCACAAGGGGGCGCATGCGTCTGGAGTTCGTTTGCAGTGGCCGGAGGCCCTGGCACGCCCATTCTCTCTCTATATATATCTGTCTGTCTGTCTGTCTCTCTCTCTCTCTCTCTCTCTCTCTCTCTGTGTCCGTCGCTTTCAAATAAATAAATAAATAAATAAACAAAAATTTTTTAAATTATTGTTTACATAGAAACTAGTAATATGACAGGAATGGTGGCGCATATCTGTAATTTCAGAACTTGGAAGGCTAAGGCAGAAGGACCAGCCTGGACTACATAGTGAGACTGTCACAAAACCAAAAAAAAAAAAGAAAAAAGAAAAAAGAAAAAAAGATAGGTTTTAGAATATATTGCATATTTGATACAAGTTCTTAAAGTAAGTTACATGTTGAAAGGTATTTCTTGCTATGTTCTTAAACCTTCTTCATTCTTAGATATGCTTGAGGGGCTGGAGAGATGGCTCAGTGGTTAAAGGTACCTGCTTGCAAAGCCTGATGGCCTTGGTTAGATTCCACAGTGCCTTCATCAGGCCAGATGCACAAAGAGGTGCATGCATGTGGAGTTGTGTGCTTCAGCTGAAGGCCCTGGCTACTCATTCTCTCTCCTCTTCTCCTCCCTTCCCCTCCTTTTTCCTCCTCTTTCTCTTCCTCCTCCTTCTTCTCTTTCTCTCATAAATAAATATTTAAACCAATATTTATTGAGTATATGAAAAGCACTGCCTTGGGTGCTGGAATTAAAATAATAGAATAGTTCCTGTGCCCTTAAAGAAATAAAGAGTGGAGGTCCATGCTTATGAACAGTCAGCTGCCTTCATGGAACAGTGTGGATTATGCAGGGGGGTTAAGCCAGGGGTGCAAAGAGAACATGGGTGGAGGGTACCTGACCCAGGGCTGAGATTAAAGAAAGCTGAACCGGATCTATAGGAAAGAAGCAGGCAGTAGTGTGAAGAAAGGATATAGGGAATTCCAGTCATTAAAGGGTCTACAGATAAGAAATAAGGGGGCTAAGAAGATTGCTCAGTGTTTAAATGTGCTTGCTATCAACATCTGCTGGTCCAGGTTCAATTCTACAGCCATCCATATAAAGCTGGATGGACATTCATTTGCAGTAGCAAGAGACACTTGAGTGTGGCATGCGTTCTCGCTCTCTCTCTCTCTCTCTCATACACATGCTAATAAATATAAAATTTAAAAAGAAATAATAGTGTGTTTGGGGAATATCAAGGTGTTTCATAATACACTACATGTGAATGACAGGTGTAATTCTCTAAGATTATATTCCACAGTTCTGAATCATCATAAATGGAATCTTTCCGCAGTGAATTTGGCCTGTTCTTTGTTTGGTCAGGTCTCCGCTCAAATGTTACTGCTGCAAAGAGGCCTTCCTTTACCAATTTGTATAAATGAGACTCCCATTCATCATTTTCTTTATAATTAAAAAATGTCTTTCTCTTCCATTTTACTTTCTCTGCCTTAATATGCATAAAACCAATGAAAAAAGAAAAGGAAACTTCTCTAGAAAATTCCTAAACACAAGTGTCTGTTGGTATGAAACTGTAATCTCTCCTAGCACCATGCAGAAGCATGTCAGAACTTCTTTACAGGGATATATCTTCAATCCTATACCTAAAGAATTATCATATTGATAGATATAGTATAATCTCACAGTTAAAAAATTGAGCATATTTGAATGAAAATATAAGATTGAAAGAAGAGACTGTCGAAATGGGCAGTGAAATAATTAAGTAAAACAAAAGACAACAATACCTGGAGAGGATCAACAAAGATACTGACAGCAGGACTGGTGCATAGCAATGCTTAATAAGTATGTTTGTTGCATAAAAAGCAACAGAAATGTAAACACACGTAATGAAAGGTCTGGAAGGAAATTCCTTTCCTTCATTCTCTGTTTTCTGACTCTGGATGCATCTTGCTCTTATGATAAGTGGATGCTTGTGAGGGAAGGGTACAAAGGAGGGAAGGAGAGCTGTCTTGGATAGCACCTCGGCCAGGAGCGTGCCGAGCTGAGGTGTGAGCGTGCACGTCATGGGCGCCGTGGAAGGCCTGGCCCCTGACTGCATGCATGGTCTTAAGCCAGGTGAAGCCTTCCTCAGAGGGCCGCTGCAGTCGGAGGCCTGTGGAAAGCCGAGAACGCTGCGGGCTCCTATAGCTGCTCATTTTCCTTCCCCACACAGGGTGTGGGGTGAAGGGGGCACCTCCTTCCATTTCTAAGAAATGCGCCCAGAGTAGAAGGCAAATTTGATCAGTCTGGAATATGAAACTGGGTGAAAATGTGGTATGTGAAATCATATTTGTGCCTTCCTGGAGAGCCAAGAAAATTAAGAAATGAACCAAGTAACTCATCACATTTATTACATGTAAGATGAAGGAGCAGTATTATCATTTCCTTCTGATAGTCACATCTAATAGTTCTAAAACCAATTCACAGTATTCATGTCAGGCTTATTTTATGAGACATTTAACCATTGCTAAATTAAATTTCATAAGGGAATGTGCCTGTCTATATAACTCCTCTGGAGTTACAGAGATAGAAATCTGACCCATCATTTCTATTTTCACGGAAAACCATTTAGCAGAACTTTGTTCCAGGAGAACTGTTTATTAAGTTGTGAGACTAACACACTTCATTGGCTGTGTGCATTTCCACACGTACGTTTCTCAGTGCAGATTTGCTCAGTTCATTAGTACTGACAGCAGATGGTAGCACTATCACATGAATTTACCTCCTGAATTATCGAAGAAATGTCACTAAAAAGATCCTTACAGTTTTGATGGTCTTTCATTTCTTAAAAAGGTATGTCAAGCAGATTAGGTACAGGAGTTTAGATTTTTCTTTAACTCTAGCACATAATTCCTTAACCAACTAAAGATTTCCTTCATCTCTGATTCTGACTAACTAAAGGAAACAGTAGAAAATGCAGATAATTTTTTCAGATTGCATCAGTCTTACAAAAAGAAGTCCGTTGCATGAAAGTGGCTATTAGAGAATACTGTCCAGTTTAATTGCCAACACTGATCACATACACCAGGGTATGTGTAGCTCCTCTACCTGGTTTGGTATAAATACAAATTCCTGGACTTGAATGGGACTGGAAGTGAATATTGGCTGAGGTCACTATGCGCACTGAGTTTTGTGACTTCTGTAGCATTAAAAGCTGCATAGACAGCCAGGCGTGGTGGTGTGCGCCTTCAATCCCAGCACTTGGTAGGCAGAGATAGAAGGATTGCTGTGAGTTCAAGGTCAGCCTGGGACAGCAGAGTGACTTCCAGGTCAGCCTAGGCTAGAGTAATTAATTTTTTTAAAAAGTGTACCCAGGGCTGGAGAGATGGCTTAGCCGTTAAGCACTTGCCTGTGAAGCCTAAGGAGCCCGGTTCGAGGCTCGATTCCCCAGGACCCACGTAAGCCAGATGCACAAGGAGGTGCATGTATCTGGAGTTTGAAGTGGCTGAAGGACCTGGCGTGCCCATTCTCTCTCTGCCTCTTTCTCCCTCTGTCTGTCCCTCTCAAATAAATAAATAAAAATAAACAAAAAAAATTAAAGGTGCACCCATTCTCTCTCTCCCTCTTTCACATATACACCTACATGCACACACATAAATAAATAAAAAAAAAAAATCAGCCTGGGCTAGAATGAAACCCCTACCTTGAAAAAATAAAGAGAGAGAAAAAAAAAAACAAAACAAGATTTCCATGATCAAGGTATGGTGACTGGTGCCTGGGATTCTGGAATTCCAGTACTTGGAAGATAGAGGCAGAGGCTCATGAGTTCAGAATCATTTATTCCATCCTTTCTGGTTGCTGGGGACAAATCCTCCATCAGAAGCAACTATGGAGTGAAAACTGTTTCTTTCAGCTTTCAGTTCCAAAGGTCGAGTCCGCCATGGGGGAAAGCATGGCCTAAGCAGGGCGCTGGGTCACGTGGCCACACCAGCAGGAAGTAGTGACCACACAGCTCTCTCCTCTACAGCCCGGGCCCGCAGTCAAGGTGTGTAAGGGTACCTTCTCACTGCTCAGACAAGGCGCCCAGAAGCAGATGATGGGAGGAGAGAGTTTATTTCAGACTTAACAGTTTCCAGAAGTTTCATCATGGTGGAGAAAGCATGCCAGAGCAGGAAACCAGCTCACACCTTCCTATTTCAGCAGCAGGCAGCAAGAGTGACCATAGCTAGTGAGCACCCAATAGGGCTGGATTGATAGAGGAACGCGAAGGTTCACCCCCAGCATCATACCTCCTCCAGCAAAACTCTGCCTCCTCCGCTGGCTGCAAGACTTAATCACAAACACGTGGGGCGCTGGGGGGACCTTTGTACTCAACTACCACGTGGTGGGTTTCCCACCTCAATGTTACAAACGCCTCACAGACATGGTCAGAGACCTGTTATATGGTGATTTTAAATCCTGTTGAGTTGACAGTCAGAGATTAACTATCACAGTCATCAGCTACTGAGTGAGTTTGAGGCCAGCCTGGGGTATAGGAGAGCCTATCTCAGGAAGAAAAAAAAAATGCCATATTAACCACATTTTGTTATTACAGATCCTTTGTCATGTATTGGTCTTAAATCAATATAAAATTAACAGAAAAGAAGACTTATTACTTGTCAAAAAATGAGAATATATGAATTTAAATCATATCAAACAAACAGTATTTTTCTATATAGTGTGAATGTTAGTACTTTCTTCATACTTCGTACTCCTATATATTACAGCTTGAGTGACCCGTATCTAAAGCTCTCAAATATCCTCTAAAATCCAAGACATTTTAAAAAAACATTTTAACATTTATTTTTATTTATTTATTTGAGAGAGACAGACAGACACACAGGCAGAGCGAGAAAAAGAGTGGGCACACCAGGGCCTCCTGCCATTGCAAACAAACTCCAGATGCATGTGCCACTTGTGCATCTGGCTTATGTGGGTACTGGAGAATCGAACCTGGGTTCTTAGGCTTCACAGGCAAGCACCTTAACCATTAAGCCATCTCTCCAGCCCCCAAGACTTTGAAAAGCAACAAAAGTTCAAAATTTGGAGCATTTTGGATTTTAGATTTTCAGGTAAGAGATACTCCACTTGTAAATCTGTGAAAATATTTCCAAACCCCAAACCTCATACTCTGAGATACTTTTCATTCCAAGCATTTAGGATTAGGAAAATGATATATTTAGAGTATTTTAAAAATTAATACTCCATCTGTACTTGCAAAGTAATTAATGATTTGCTTAATTTTCTAGAGCTAAGAGAAACTAATACATTTTAGAAAGCATTGAATGTTGAAACATGTACAGTTTAACCATGTAATTAATTATGAATGTTTTTTACACGTTGCTAGAAAAAATGCTTATTATTAACAATATACTTAAAGGGCTGATTTCACAGTCCAATTGAGCATTTGGATTCTAAATTCTCTCAAAACCAAAACCCTTGGGGTCTGAGGATAAAAGGAAACTTGACACTGGCTTGATTCTCCTAACACAGCAACCTCCTTCAGTGTGTTTCCTCTCCTTTGTGCTGCTGTCATGCATCCACTTGTGTTGTAACCCATCACTGCAGAGCCACGGCTTGTGCTTGTATGGTCTTACGTCATTTAAAAGAATAACAGGAAGAAAAAATCATGTCTTTGTGTCTTGCAATAGGATCTCACTATGTCATCTAGGCTGCCTTGAATACTCTGTCCTGTGTCTCAGCCTCCTGAGTGCACAGATTACACCATGCCTGGGTTTGGTATTTTAATCACCATGTATGGGACCTTTCTTTTTTTTTTTTTTTCTTGTGGACTTGAGTTATCCTTTGATATTATTTCTTTTTGTTTGTTTGGTTGGTTGGTTTTTCAAGGTAGGGTTTCACTCTAACCAGGCTGACCTGGAATTCATTTTGTTGTCTCAGGGTGGCCTTGAACCCATGGTGATTCTCCTGCCTCTGCCTCCCAAGTGCTGGGATTAAAGGTGTGCACCACCACACCCGGCTTGGTGTTATTTCTTAAAGGACTTCCTTGACTAAAGGTTACGGGGCAGACATGGTAGCCAGTAACTTTATTTCCCAGGAATCGTGTGTGTGTGGCCCTCATTTTTGAATGCAGTGTTGCTGGAGCTTGATTCTTGGGGCAGTTTGAGGGCCACTGCTCTCCTGCTGGAGCGTTCTCCATGTGGAGGCGGAGGCCTTCTCACTGTGCTTAGGATTTTCCCCTTGCTTTTGGCTTTCAGCTAACTTGACCTTGTTATGTCTAGTGTTTCTCATTTTTGAAGTTTTCAGCCAAAATGTGTTGGATGCTTTGTCTATACTAATACTTTTTCCTCTCCTTCCCAGGGTCATATTATGTGTATGTGGTAGTTGAGGCTCTGGTACCACACTCTCCATCAGAACTTCCGTCTGATTCTTCCTGCACTTCGTTTTCTCTTATTGATATACTCGACTTGCAGAGTCCAGTCATAACTTTACCCTTTTAATTCTGTAAACACAACTCAATTCTTTGAACACATTTATAATAGCTGATTTGAAGTCTTCATAGATCCAGCATCTTGTCCCAGCCAGTTTTTACTTTACTTGTTTGTTTGTTGATTATTGCACGGGTGTACATGGGTAACGGGTACCATGCGCATTTCCCCTGGGGTGAAGTGAACACTCATTCTCCCCACGGGTGACAACTCCCAAGCCCTCCACCGCCAGAGCTCAGGCGCCCCCTGCAGGCAGCTCGGCCCGCCTGCGTCACAGGTACGGGAGCACCAAGGCCAGGACTGGACAGCCTCACCCCACCTAGTCGTTTCCCTTTATATAGTCGCAGAGAGAGCTCTTGTAACCTTTTCCAAGACTTGCTGACTTCCTGAGTCTGCAGAACTTTCTTCCTTACCACCCCTCAGGATGCAAGGTTTCACTCACTGATTAACACTGGTGGAAATCTGTGACAGTACGCCTTTAATCTCAGCACTAGGGAGGCAGAGGTAGGAGGATCGCTGTGAGTTTGAGGCCACCCTGGGACTACAGAGTGAGTTCCTGGCTGGCCCGGGCTACAGTGAGACCCTACCTCAGCAGAGGTGGTGGGGGACAAAACAACAAAAACTGCCCTTTAACAGTTACCATTCCTGTAACCTCGGGGAGTGGTCCTGTGACCTTTGAAGTTTCAGCCCTTTCAGACTTGTTGATGTAATTTGGAGGAAATTGCTACATACAACAGTGTGATGTGTGTGTAGGTGCCCAGGCCCCGTGCGTGTGCATGCATGTGCGTGTGCGTGTGGCAATCAGAGGAGAATGCCCTGCTCATCCCTACATCACACTGTGCTTGCTTTGCATGGCTCAAGCATTTATTCCACAAATAGACATCTTGTATAACTTGCTGCAGAAATTTGGCATTCTAATAGCTTCCTCGGAGGGCTGTCTTTTGTCACTGTTGGTTGCTGTTAACTTTGTTTGTTTTAGTACCTTTTCTTGGTTTGATGCAGACTATGTCTCCCCTGTAAGTGTGCTCACCGATATGTCCCTTGTTTTTCTTTCTAATTTTGTCATTGTTTGGGGAGTTATTGGTGGTTGTTTGGTTTGAGTTTGTTTTGAGGCTAGCTTTCACCATGTTGCCCAGTCTGGCCTTGAACTGGTCTTGAATATGATTCCTAACTCCACCTCAAAAGGCGGAACTATAGTCATGTGCGCCATGCCTGGCTTTTTATTTTGATTTTGAACCTTTCAGCCTGTCTTCCTCATAGTCACTCAGCTGTCTGTATGTTTGCAGGTTAACCAATGACTGATGTTGTGCTCCACTATCTCAAGGCCACACGTAAGGCCTCCCTGTTCTGTGAGTGGCTGGTATGTGGGTGGGCAGAGCACACTCAGAGCCAGGTGGTACTCAGGTCTGCTTGGGTTCTCATTTCCTGCTCTACCTTGTGTCTTCCCTACACTTGTGTGTAGTTCCCATCAGCCAAGGGTGTCTGCTGAGCCTTCCTCGTGCCCCTGCAACTGTCTTCGTTCCACATCTCTCCAGTAACTTTCCAGCCTGTCTGCTGTTCTCTGCAGCTGTGACTGCAACGCCTGGCCCACAGAGCTGCAGTGTTTCCACCTCCAGAGCCGCTGCTGTGAGCTCACTGGCAGTGCTCGCTGTGTTGGCCATCTGGTCAACCCTTCTGGTAGCCAGCCCTGCTGCCTCCGCCCTGGTCAACTCCCAGCCAGTGAGGCCAGGGAGCGGTAAGACATGTCTAAACAAGAAGGCTGCGGATTCCCTCTGCTTCTGACTTGGAGTTCTTCCGCCTATCATGAATTCTACTTTTCAAAATTTTTATTTGAGCCGGGTATGGTGGTGCACGCCTTTAATCCCAGCACTTGGGAGGCAGAGGTAGGAGGATCGCCATGAGTTCAAGGCCACCTGAGACTATATAATGGATTCCAGGTCAGCCTGGGCTAGAGTGAGACCCTACCTCAAAAAAAAAAAAAATTCTTTTTTTGGCCCCAGCTTGATTTCTAGAACCTAGAAGTGGTTTTCATGGAAATGTTTTGTTTTTCACAGTATTGGTTGGGCTTCTGCTTCTTTGGGGAGGAGAGGGTTTGCTGACCTCTTCTCTCTGCCACAGCTGGACGGTCCCTCCTGGCAGTAGTTATTTCTTCATAAAACTTTGCTTAAGGGACAAGTGTTTCTATTTTTTCTGCCATATTCTTTCTTTGGGGTTTCTATTTTATTGTTGCCCTTTCTGTTACATGCGTTGTACACATCAGGTACTAAAAGGGTACATTCTACAACTGAGCACCACTTTCTGTAACTGAACAGGTAAAAAATTACACTGAACATCAGCATCTGGCAGTATTTTGGGGGAGGGAAAAGGTAACTAAAATGGGTTTAAATTGATTAACACTATTAAATTACATCTAATATTTTATACTGCATGATTCACTATAGCTATATGATACAATTATACAAAATGTGTTAACATCAAAGAACACAACCAAAATTAAAATATCAAACAAAACCTATAAAACTTTTTTTGTACTGGAAAATACTTTTGAAGTATGCATGTAACTGCCCATTCTCTTAAAGAAAATCTACCACAAGCAAATTATGAACCTCCAGAAGAATCACACACAGCATTACTTAAGCATATCCTCCAAAAGTGTTCAATATGCACACCTGGAAAATACAAAATTTTAAAATTGTAAGCAACAGGTGAACTTCATATTTATAAGAATGTGAAAATAAGTCCCATTTTTAGCACTGTTGTGTTAATGTCGTTATTATTTTAAGCTCACCAGCATTTCAAAGCTTGAACTCTCTCTTTTTCATGGGAGATAGCTTTTTTTTTTTTTTACTTTTAGAGATATTTATTTATTTGAATGCTCTATTTATCTACTCAGAAGCAAGATTTCAATATAGTAAGAGATTTTAAAATTTTTCAAACAGCTAAATGTACCTTTAAGATGTGGCTAAGCTAGTGTAACAGCTCTTCTGTGGTATGAAAATCCTTATTGTTTTAAAAAGTATTTAGGGGCTGGAGAGATGACTTAGCAGTTAAGGAACTCACCTGCAAAGCCTAAGAGTTCGAGGCCAGCCTGGGACCACAAAGTGAGTTCCAGGTCAGCATGGGCTACAGCAAGACCCTACCTTGAAAAATAAAAATAAAAATTATAGACCACTGAGACACGTTGGCCCACAAAGACAGAACTAATAAAATGTTCTTATGGTTTACACTATGCAAACGTAGCATGTGCTGTACCGTACTCGACAACACTGTTGACTGATGCTCCTCAACAACCTGTGTTTAGATTACAAATGGAATTTCAAAGTAGAAAACCAACCTGTATGGATCCATTTATTTGGAATTTAAGAAAGAATTTTCTTTTAATAAAGTAAATCAGATTGTGTATTTTAACTTTTTCAAAGCAAATCACAAAGACTGTTCTGGTTCTTACAGGAGCATCCAATACTTGGACAACCCTTTTTTGTGTTACATCCATGCAAGACAAACGAATTCATGACTCCCGTGTTGAAGAATTCTCAGAAAAACAGTAGGTAAAGAATGTTGTCAAGACACATTGGCCTCTGCTCTGATTTTAAAAGTGTAAATCTCCTTTCTCTAAAGTCTCGGCTAAAGAAATACTCTGTGTAATAATTGCAGGATGGCTAATGTGGTGGCTTTTACTGTGTTCTAAGTACCATTCTAAACGTTTTCGATGTATAAACACGTGGGACTTTTATAGTGTCTGTTCTACTCAGGTCACAGAGAAGAAAGCTGAAGCTCAGAAGAGTTAAGTGACTCTGCCAAGGTCTTGCAGCCAGTCAGTGGTGGAAATGGGACTGGAATCTGAACATTTTTGCCTTAGCACCATGTTTTTAACGAGTCCAGTCAGCCACCTCAACATTTAATTTGAGTCATCAAGGGGAGCTCCAGTGTTTTGTCTTTCAACTACCACAGTGAGGGATCTTCAAAATCTGAGGCAAGCAATAGGGCAGGTATTCAGGAATGCTGAAATCCCGGCCCACATCTTTGAAGAAAGCTTTATTTTGGGCTGGAGAGATGGCTGAGTGGTTGAGGCACTTGCCTGTGAAGCCTAGGCACCCAGGTTCAATTCCTTAATACCCACGTAAGCCAGATAATCAAGATGGTGCATGTGTGTGGAGTTGGTTTGCAGTGGCTAGAGGCCCTGGAGGGCCCATTCACTCTCCCTCTCCCTCTTTCTGTCTCTCTTACTCAAAAGAAAAGAAAAGAAAAAAAAGTCTCACTTCTCTGTCCTTGTTAGTGACTACCTGAAGTTCTACCATCCTTCCAAACACTACACCAGGAACACCTGTGCCATGTGTACCTCACTTGTTTCCTAGGAATGTCAACTACATTACATCCTGGCTGAGCATCATGGGGCCTGTAGTTGGGCTGAATCTACCTCTGAGCTATGCCCAAGCAGCTTCTCTGGATGAGTGACAAGGTAAAGAGAAAAGCTTGGGCTTTGTGTTTTGCTGGGTGTGCTGGGCATGGTGGCCCACGCCTTTAATCTCAGCACTTGGGAGGCAGGGGTAGGAGGATCGCCATGAGTTCAAGGCCACCCTGAGACTACATAGCCCTACCTCAAAAGAAGAAAAGAAGAGGAGGAGGAGGAAGAAGGAGAAGAAGAAAAAGGAAAGAAGGAAGGGAGGGAGGGAAGGAGGGAAGAAGGAAGGAAGGAAGGGAGGGAGGGAGGGAAGGAGGGAAGAAGGAAGGGAGGAAGGAAGGAACAGAGGGAGGGAAGAAGGAAGGGAGGAAGGAAGGAACAGAGGGAGGGAAGAAGGAAGGAAGGGAGGGAGGGAGGGAGGGAAGGAGGGAAGAAGGAAGGAAGGAAGGGAGGGAGGGAGGGAAGGAGGGGAAGGAAGGGAGGAAGGAAGGAAGGAAGGAACGGAGGGAGGGAAGAAGGAAGGGAGGGAGAGAGGAAGGGAGGGAGGGAAGAAGGAAGGGAGGGAGGGAGGGAAGGAGGGAAGGAAGGAAGAAGGAAGGGAGGAAGGAAGGAAGGGAGGGAGGGAGGGAAGGAGGGGAAGGAAGGGAGGAAGGAAGGAAGGAACGGAGGGAGGGAAGAAGGAAGGGAGGGAGAGAGGAAGGGAGGGAGGGAAAAAGGAAGGGAGGGAGGGAGGGAAGGAGGGAAGGAAGGAAGAAGGAAGGGAGGAAGGAAGGAAGGGAGGGAGGGAGGGAAGGAGGGGAAGGAAGGGAGGAAGGAAGGAAGGAACGGAGGGAGGGAAGAAGGAAGGGAGGGAGGGAGGGAAAAAGGAAGGGAGGAAGGGAGGGAGGGAGGGAAGAAGGAAGGAAGGGAGGAAGGGAGGAAGGGAGGGAGGAAGGGAGGGAGGGAAGGAGGGAAAAAGGAAGGGAGGAAGGGAGGGAGGGAGGGAAGAAGGAAGGAAGGGAGGAAGGGAGGAAGGGAGGGAGGAAGGGAGGGAGGGAGGGAGGGAGGGAAGAAGGAAGGAAGGAATCGGTTTCTCTGTTGCACAAAGATCCATCCATTTGCCTCCGTTGTGGAGCGTCTGGTTCCGGTCTGTTCTCTAGTTTCCGACGTCGCATTTTGCTCTGCTGTAAGGAGCACTCACTCAACTGTAGGCAGTGGGTTTGATTTCAGCACTGATAGTCTTGAAATAAACTGCTGCACTCTGTCAGTTTTATTCTCTTTGCTATTGTTTTTTGTTGTTGTTTTTTTCTCAGATCTTCTATTGATCTTAGAAACTGCAGCATGAAGAACACCAAGAGTTTACCTGAGCAGCCCTGTTTTTAATGGAAATAAGACTGCAATACTGCATTTTGCCAAGATTTGACGTAGATACTTTTTTCCTCAGGAAGAAAATGTCTTCAGTACATATTTAGAATAATGACTGATTAGAATAAACATGTCAATGATTCAGATTTCTATAAAAATAAAAAGTTGAAACTAATTCAGTGCTATAACTGTTGACATGATTAGAAAACTTGTGGGTCACTCTTTTCTAGGCCAAGCACTTCACATTCCTCCTGGAGTCTGGTGGACAAGCGTGCTTATGTGTTCATTTTCATATGAGATATATGAAAATTGAAATTTGAAGTTTGACAATTGAACTTTCCTGTACCTAGAAACTGATGTTATAAACATTACCTTAAGTTATTCTGCCACAATCAAACTCACAAGTAATAAGTTTAAATTATTTCTATTTTGCTCCAAAAGAAGTGTGTGTGTTTGTGTGTGTGTGTAGATAAATAAATACAGAATAAGTAAAACCCAATATTTCAAGTAAAATAATGTGTTTTCAAGCAAAGTATAGCACAGTGATTAGATTTTAACGAGTTATAGGAAATATTTAAAAATTAAGGTGCTTTTTTTTTTCTTTCTTTCTTTTTTTTTTTTTTTGGTTTTTCAAAGTAGGGTTTCACTCTAGCCCAGGCTGACCTGGAATTCACCATGGGGTCTCAGGGTGGCCTTGAACTCATGGCGATTCTCCTACCTCTGCCTCCCGAGTGCTGGGATTAAAGGCGTGTGCCACCACGCCCAGCTGGTGCTTTTTGCTTATAGTGCTGAAACAGTGGCCATCGTGTCCTCTAACCCACAACTGCTCTGCTGCATCGTCAGAAGGATTTTGCACAAGTCTTCACACCCTTAAACTTGCCTTCTACATTTTTCCTGTGAGAAAACAAGCACCTCACAGGGTCCCTGGGAGAACCAATGAGAACATTAGTGCAAGAGAGAATATTGTGAAGTTGTGGACAAGTATTCATGCCATGTTCACCTTTCTTATATTTCATTGCTTTTCATTCAGTTTATAAATACATTTACTTTTCATTCAGTTTATAAATACATTTAAAATAGCCATCAAGATATTAATATGACCCTTATCTGGAAAATAACCTATTTGTTGCTGTTTTGTTTTCATTTTAATTTTCCAGAAGCCAAAACAAAGAGGAAATTGCAATTGATATCTCTTCTTTCAATGCAGAATCAGCTGAGCATGTTTGACAGACACAAATACAGGGGCCACCTTTGGAAACGGTGTTTCTGAGGTGATTCTGAGGAATGCCCTCCCTGAAGAACATCTGCTTCAGGTGAACTTCCATCCTGGCATTTGTAGTGTCTGGCCCTGCCATCAAGCCCTTTCCAGTTCCGTGCAAGGTGGGCTTGCTTCTTGGTCTAGGCATTACAGTGCTCCTCAGCTTAACACAAGCTTGCGCTATGACCCAATGAACCCACTGTAAGTCAAAAATACTGTAAGATGGAGATGTGCTCAGCACACACAACCTACTGAACACCACAGTTTAGCCAAACTGACTTATGTATGCACAGAACACTTATCATCCAGGAGGCCGGCAAAATTACCTTATCCTTATGTCTTATCATAAAATGTTAGCTGTCTCTCACACACACCCAACTAGGAGTTTTGTGGATGTTAAGGGAGATGAAAACACAATGTCCGCAGGAGTACTGTGGAATGCTGGTTCTTATCCTCATGGTCCCCGGCGGCGCAGCTCGCTCTGCAGCTGGGCACCACAAGACGCTGGGCCGCGTGGAGCTAGCTCAGGAAAGGGTCAGCGCTCCAACCGTGGTTGACAAGACGCTGGGCCGCGTGGAGCTAGCTCAGGAAAGGGTCAGCGTTCCAACCGTGGTTGACAAGACGCTGGGCCGCGTGGAGCTAGCTCAGGAAAGGGTCAGCGTTCCAACCGTGGTTGACAAGACGCTGGACCGCGTGGAGCTAGCTCAGGAAAGGGTCAGCGTTCCAACCGTGGTTGACAAGACGCTGGGCCGCGTGGAGCTAGCTCAGGAAAGGGTCAGCGTTCCAACCGTGGTTGACAAGACGCTGGGCCGCGTGGAGCTAGCTCAGGAAAGGGTCAGCGTTCCAACCGTGGTTGACAAGACGCTGGACCGCGTGGAGCTAGCTCAGGAAAGGGTCAGCGCTCCAACCGTGGTTGACAAGACGCTGGGCCGCGTGGAGCTAGCTCAGGAAAGGGTCAGCGCTCCAACCGTGGTTGACAAGACGCTGGGCCGCGTGGAGCTAGCTCAGGAAAGGGTCAGCGCTCCAACCGTGGTTGACAAGACGCTGGGCCGCGTGGAGCTAGCTCAGGAAAGGATCAGCGTTCCAACCGTGGTTGACAAGACGCTGGGCCGCGTGGAGCTAGCTCAGGAAAGGGTCAGCGCTCCAACCGTGGTTGACAAGACGCTGGGCCGCGTGGAGCTAGCACAGGAAAGGGTCAGCGCTCCAACCGTGGTTGACAAGACGCTGGGCCGCGTGGAGCTAGCTCAGGAAAGGGTCAGCGCTCCAACCGTGGTTGACAAGACGCTGGGCCGCGTGGAGCTAGCACAGGAAAGGGTCAGCGCTCCAACCGTGGTTGACAAGACGCTGGGCCGCATGGAGCTAGCTCAGGAAAGGGTCAGCGTTCCAACCGTGGTTGACAAGACGCTGGGCCGCGTGGAGCTAGCTCAGGAAAGGATCAGCACTCCAACCGTGGTTGACAAGACGCTGGGCCGCGTGGAGCTAGCTCAGGAAAGGGTCAGCGTTCCAACCGTGGTTGACAAGACGCTGGGCCGCGTGGAGCTAGCTCAGGAAAGGGTCAGCGCTCCAACCGTGGTTGACAAGACGCTGGGCCGCGTGGAGCTAGCACAGGAAAGGGTCAGCGCTCCAACCGTGGTTGACAAGACGCTGGGCCGCGTGGAGCTAGCTCAGGAAAGGGTCAGCGCTCCAACCGTGGTTGACAAGACGCTGGGCCGCGTGGAGCTAGCTCAGGAAAGGGTCAGCGCTCCAACCGTGGTTGACAAGACGCTGGACCGCGTGGAGCTAGCTCAGGAAAGGATCAGCGCTCCAACCGTGGTTGCCTACCGCATGTGTCCTCACTTGACGCCATCATCAAGTAAGGCAGTGCGAGCAGAACCACTGCAAGTCGGGCTGTGTAAATTTAAGGGACGTCTGCAAAAAGATGGCTTGAGTATGGTTCATCCTCTCAGAAACTTCTGGTGATTTTTTTTTAAATTTATATTTATTTTTGTTTGTTTGGAGTGTGTGTATCATCTGAATATGTGCAAATGACTTGGGAATGAACTATAAGAACAACCTGTGGGAATGAACTACATAAAGGAAATATGAAAATGAACTATGGAAAAGAACTGTGATACGATTTCTTATGGATCTTACAAATAACTTTTCTAAGATTATTGCTATGAGATGCTAAATTCCTAACTTGCATCTTGCCCTAAAGTTAATGTTACAACTATGTAATCCATCCTCTTAAAGCAATGTGCTCTTAAAGCAACTCACAGATGACCATATTGTTTTTTCTTCCATTTGGTTTTTACTTATTAATTATAGACATACTTAGTGTGGATACATCATGAATTGGTACCATCCTTAACCTCATCCCTGCCCCCATTCTTCTGCAGGCCCTCCTAGTGAGACTGCAGGTATCCCCATGGGGTTGTGGGTTGTGCATTATGGGAGCAGTAGTCATTTGTTGGGGAAAGGCAAGGCCTCTGGGCATGGTGTCCCACCCTATGACTCTTAGAGTCTTTGAGCCCCCTCTTCCACAAGGTTCCCTGAGCCATGTTGGGTGGGTTTTAAGTCTGCTTCAGTGATGAGCTCTTAGGAGCCTCTGGATCTCTGCTTTGGGTAGGAGTTGAGTGTCCTCAGGGTCTGTCTCCTTCACCCTGGTGCTGAGTGTCAAGTTCACCATGGAAGCAGCACTCTTGCTCGTCTTCCCAGTTCCTCTGTGGTTTCAGCTGGGGTTTGGCTGAAGTTTGAGGGGTTGTCTATCTCCTCAGATCTCACTACCTTCTGAAAGAGAAAAAACAGATTCTCCAATGGAGAGTGAAGTCAGCACAGGCTAAATGGCATAAGCCCTATTAATTTAGGGAGAATTTAATGGATGTTACCCTACTTTTAGCCAAAAACTAGTGGGAGCTTGCCAGTGAAGAGCATAGTCTTTGCCTCCATAGGATTCAGACCTGGTTCCCAGTTCCAGATATGGGTTCCTTTACACTGAGTGGATCTCTTAGACCATCAGAAAGCTATTGGTTACACACCAAGGCTGTGGGCCACTGTTGCACTGGAGTGAACATCCCGTCAGGGTGCTAAGGGACTCTGAGTAGCTTAGATCCCTGGTTGCTCAGACCCTTGCTGGCCACTTTCCCCCAGGAGCTCATGTAGCGCTTTCTAGTACTTGACGGGCTAACTGTCTGGGGACTGAATCCCTTCCAGATTCTAGCCAGGTCACTCTGTGTTCTGTGCTGGTAGGATATGGTGTCTTCAGCAGTAGGATCTTACCTTTTACCTCAGTCGGGTAACCAAGTGCTTTGACAGAAGCCTGTCTTGTTTTGGGGACCTCATAGGTCTCTCTGATCAATAGCTCATTGTGGGTGGCAACCGCATTCTGTTACTGGGAATTACAGGCCAAAGTCAAAAAATTTTTTAAGGTTAGGCTTCATCCCACCCTCTCCAGAGCCCTTCTTTTCAGGTGCTCCCCCCATGTTCCTGTTGAGGGTTCAATCTTTTAGTCTGTCTTCAGGGATAAAGGTTTCTATGGTACCAGTTCATTTGGGGTTTAGTTTTGTGTTTTCCCCCTATCCTTCCCTTCCCCTCTCCCCAAGTCCTTCCATCCCTATTGTCTTGGCCTCAAGATGCATATCAGGTATGTCAGCAACTCGAGCTGATTCAGGTTAGGAACCGCAGATGAGTGAGATCATGCGGCCTTTGTCTTTCTGTGATTGCGTGAGTTCGCTGAGGATGATCTGTTCCAAGTCTGTCCATTTTCCTACAAATTTCATTGTGTCATCTTTTCTTACTGCTGAATACAATTCCATTGTGTTACTGTACCACAACTTCATTATCTGTTCATGCAGTGATCAGATGACCAATATTGACCAGCAATGTTTGGAGATGCTCACTGATCTTAAGCTATGTTCTTTGCCCAAGATCCACAGTGACCTCATTGGACTCTCGACTCAGAACAAGCATACTTGTGTGAGAGGTGCTGACCACAGATAGTGTTGAAAACAACGAGGGCAGTAACTAGGGGCCAAGAGCTGTTGGAGACAAGAGGTCAACTTACTCTGATTGCATCTGTGAACAGGGTGCACGTGGGTTCTGGATCAGCAGAGTCCAGCAGGTCATACTCCACAATCCCTTCCTTCAGCAAATGTTTAAGGATTACCCAAAGTTGGAAGTGTCTTACCCTTTGCTCACACAGTACACTACTTATCCATGTTATCACGGGGTTTGGGCTGTTCAGTGGAAATGCCAGTGGGCACCTGGATGCCGAGGAAGCCCAGCCACAGGGCCATGGTGACAGCAGCCACAGTAGGTTTACTAATGGCTTGACCTAAACTTCAGTTTCTTTTCTCCCCAGGCTGCTGCTAGAGGCAGATAGCCCACTCCTGGATAGGAGTCAGTTCTAATTTCCCAGGCTCTGCTCCTAAAAGCAATTTGCCCATTTCTAGATAGGAAAATTCCAGGAATTAGTCTTCTCAATTCAGGGCTGTGCCCCACAAATAGGGGGTGTGTGTGTATATATATATGCATATTCATGCATGTGAGTATGGACACCCATGAGCTAAAGCATGTGTATGGAGGACAACTTCAGTTCATCCGGCTTTACTGGTCAGGAAACTTTTCTGTCTCTGCCTCCTTTCTTGCTGTTTGTGCACTGGGATCACAGAGCCCACAGTGTCTGGCTTTTACATAGGGTCCAGGCATCTGGACTTGGGTGCTTAGAGTTTGTAGCAAGCACTGTATCCACTGAGCATCTCCCTCTCCCCTCCTCCCCCATCTCTGTTGAAACTTGATTCCCAGGGCAAGTGTTGAGAAGTGGTGAGAGGGTTAAGAGGAACACAGGTTGTGAAGAGGGCCTGATGCAGTTCTCCCAGGCCTGAATCTGTTCTTATGGGAATTGGAGTGGGGATGTAGCTCCCTGGTAAAGAACTTGCCTGGCATTCACAAGGCCCTTGGTTCAGTTCCCAGCACCGCAGACAACCAGTTGTTCATCATAAAGCGGCTCAGCTCTTTTGCCCTCCACACACGCTCCCTCCCTCTCTGCTCCCTGCTTCCTGCCATGAATTAAAGCAACACTGAGGCCCGGCCAGATGTGGCTGGCAGACCTTGAACTTCCCAGCCTCCAGAATTATGAGCCAAAATAAATTTCTTTCCTGCTAAGTTAATTGCAGAAGTTTTATAACAGGATAAACATGCTGCATTGGTCAGAGATGGCTTTGAGGGGGAAGGAATCATGACCCTGATAGTGCTGTGCTTAAGGACCGGCCATAGAAAAAGCAGTAGAGAAAGGGTTAATTCAAACTGCTGGAAAAGCTAAGAGTACAGTTTAAAATGCTGAACTGCACGTATTCTAGGGTGAGAGCCTGCTTATATATTTGCTGGGGATTTGGGTGTTTA
This sequence comes from Dipus sagitta, assembly GCA_036346955.1. Taxonomy (NCBI): domain Eukaryota; kingdom Metazoa; phylum Chordata; class Mammalia; order Rodentia; family Dipodidae; genus Dipus; species Dipus sagitta. Next base: position 4,692,765 of record CM070787.1, read on the forward strand.
CCACTTTAACATCTTTTCAAGGGAGTCCACACACACCCACACACTCTCCTGAATGTAAACAGAGATTTCTCAGCAAGTCATTTCTCACGCCATCAAGCTATGTCATTTCACACACCAGCTGAATAATACACCTGCCTGGGAATATGCGTTAGCCTTTGTTAATGGGTTCTGAGATGGTAGTCAGTTTAGGGCATTGCGTTTTTGTTTTGAGATACTAGGGACTGAGCCCAGTGCTTGTTTCTGCCAGGCTGGCCCTTGACCAACTGAACTGTACCCTCAGACCTAGGTTTTTTTTTTTAATTAAAAAAAATATGCTGAGTGTGGTGTCACAAGCCTATAATTTCAGCATTTAGGAGGCAAAAAATAGGACAATTAGGAGTTTAGGGATATCCTTGGTTACAGAGCAAGTTCAATACCAGGCTCAGCTACTCTGTTGAGGTGGTTTGATTCAGGTGTCCCCCATAATGTTAGGTGTTCATAATGCTAGATTCCCAGCTAATGGAGCTTTGGGAATTAATGACTCCTGGAGGCGGTATATAGTTGGGGGCGGGTTTATAGGTATTATAGCCAGTTTTCCCTTGCCAGTGTTTGACACACTCCCCTGTTGCTATTGTCCACCTGATGTTCGCCAGAGGGTGATGTCCACCCTCTCTCTGCTCATGCCATCATTTTCTCCGGCCATCATGGAGCTTCCCCTTGAGTGTGGAAGCCAAAATCAACCCTTTTTTCCCACAAGCTGTTCTTGGTCGGGTGTTTTCTGCCAGCAATGCGAACCTGATGGCAACATGTCTTACAACCTTCCACCCAAAAAGGTGTCTGACCAATAAAAACCTAAAACTTCATCAGTGGCGGAAAAAAAAATGTTCTTTTTATAGATTTTGGAGATCTCCTTCCCAGAAAAAATCCATCTCTTTAAGCAACTTCATTTTTAGAAATGTTTTCATTTTTTAAAAAAAATCATTTAATTTGAAGCTGGGTGTGGTGGCACACGTGTTTCATCCCAGCACTCAGGAGGCAGAGATAGGAGGATCACCATGAGTTCAAGGCCACCCTGAGACTTCATAGTGAATTCAGGTCATCCTGGGCTAGAGTGAGACCCTACCTCAAGAAAACAAAACAAAAAAATCATTTAATTTGAGCTGAGCATGGTGGTTCTTGCCTGTAAACCCAGCAATTGAGAGGCTGAGGCAAGAGTATTACCAGAAGCCCAAGGCCAGCCTGGGTGAGACGGTGAGTGCCAGGGCCAGTCTGGGCTCCAGAGTGAGACCCTGCCTCAAAACAAACAAAAAGAAAACCCTTTTGATTTCTGGTTGATAAAAATTTCCACTTTTATATTTTATTTTTATTTATTTGAGATATATATATATATATATATATATATATATATATATAGAGAGAGAGAGAGAGAGAGAGAGAGAGAGAGAGAGAGAGAGAATGGGCACACCAGGGCCTCTAGCCTCTGCAAATGAACTGCAGACACATGTGCCACCTTGTGCATCAGGCTTGCATGGGTCCTGGTCCTGGGGAATTGAACCTGCGTCCTTTGGCTTTTCAGACAAGTGCCTTAACGGCTAACCCATACTCCAGCCCAAATTTTCCACTTTTAAAACTGTAGTTATACTAATAAACTGTTACCTAACCATAATTTAGCAGTGGAAAGTCTTGTGACAAAATAATAATCTTTCAGAAAACTGTTCCCTCCTGGCATCCTTCCCAACTGAAATAATGCAAAAAACCTTCACTCAGAAAATAAGGTCTCCTTTGTGTCACCTTGAAAAAATGGCTTTTAGCTCTTGAGTGCTGGGTTTTCTCACCTGATAGTCCTCTGAGGCCCACTTGACCTCTTGCATCTGGACTAGACAGAATTCCCGAGATCTAGACTGAGGCTGGTGAGCTACTGCTGTGCCACTTGAACCAATTTTTCCCCCCGTTACTATTTAATGTTTCTAAAAATATTACCTGACAAGGGCATGGAGAAGACCGAAACAATACGCAAATCCCTATGTGCCGCACAACTGGCACAAAGGGATGAAGGGCTGGCAATGAATGACAGCCTGGCTCCTGCCGTGACACCAGTACCCACTCTTTGCCACCTTATTGCATGTCAGAACCCTCCCCAATGCCAGATGGATTGGCTGACCCGGAGACTTCTCCCATATTGTTACTAAACCATTGCTCAGGATGGCTCCCCTAGAAATTACTCAGTCCAGCTAGGTTCACGCTATTCCTACTTACACAGCCATCTTTGACCCCCATGTGTTTGTGTTTGAGCCTCATTCTTGATCCTCAGCTGGCGGCAGTTTTGGAGGTGGAGCCTTGCTTAGTCCAGTTCTAAGCCCAGTGCTTGGACTGTTTCCACCTAGACATGTGACAGCTCACTGTTGCTCCTGCCAGCCGCTGCGGCAAGACGTGAGGCCCAGCCTCTGTTCTCCCTGGCTTTCTCCACCATGAGGAAACTTGCCCTTGAGGCTGTAAGCTGAAATAAACCTTTTCCTCTCAGAGGCTGCTTCGTTCAGGTGTTTTGTTCCAGCAGCTACAAGGTAAGTGCTTTGGTGGGTCGTCCCACCTCAATGAACCTAGTCTAGGAACTCCTTCACAGTTGTTACGAGTCATGAATGCAGTGGCATGTTGTGATGTCCATGAGACAGCAGCTTTCCAAAGCACTCCTCATCTTTGGGCTCTTACATATTCTCGGTGTTCCCTAGAAGGCTCTCGCCTTTGAAATGAATTTTCATGTTCACAAGTGAGGGCAGTTAGTGGGTGAGACCTTGCACTTCCTGTTGTCTCAGTGAAGAGGACGGGGTCCCCTTTGCATCCTCTGTACCCTTCTTTACTGCAGATTTGAACTTGGTCACACAACTTTCTTCATCAAACTTCACATATTTCTTATCTTTGTGCTTCCTCTCACTGTAGATGTGAATCATGGCAGTGAGCAGTAGCCACGCCATAACCTCAGTACTGAGTCCTGCCTTCCTAGTTCCTCCACTGAACACGTTCTCCATTACTTTTGAATCCATCCTCACTAAGTTATCAGGACACGGACAGAACGGAGCCGAATTCTTCATCAGAATACATGAACTGCCCCTGGCCCTGCTTCCAACAGAATCCTTGTTCCTCCCTGAAATCTTATAAGCCATGCCTCTGATGTCGGCATTTCTCTTGACATTCTTGTCTTCAGGACTCCTATTTGAATGGCCCATTGAGCTCTGTTTATAGCACTCTAGGGCTTTTCTAGTGGTAACTTCAAAACTTTTCATGTTACTCCCATAAATTCCCAAGGACTTAAAAAGCACACGACCAGATTTCCATAGCTATGGCCATGTCTAGGCACCAGCTTCCTGTACTGCTCCTCCCACTGAGCAGCAAGATGCCAGATGCAAGCATGTCGAGTAAGAACGGGTTATGTGGCTGACAGGTGGCTTCAGAGCCCATCGCGGTGAGGAGAGCATGGTGGCAGGGCAGGAAGCAGCTGGCTATGCTGTGCCCATGGCGAGGAAGCAGGGATCGTGAATGCTGGCTGCTCAGTGTGATCCCTCCTTCCTATGCAGTCAGGCCCCCATGCCCACGGAGCAGTGCCACCCACAGTTAAGGTGGGTCTTCCCCCCTGAACTAACCTAACAGAAATTCCTTCATTGGATTTGTCTCCTAGGTTCATCTAGATCTTGGTAAGTTGTCATTATTAGCCATCACACCTGAATCATGTGGAAATACTTTTTCTTACTTTTATTTGTTTTGATTTTTTTTGAGGTAGGGTTTCTCTTTAGCCCAGGCTGACCTGGGATTCACTATGTAGTCTCAGGGTGGCCTAGAACTCATGGCGATCCTCCTACCTCTGCCTCCCAAGTGCTGGGATTAAAGGTGTGGGCCACCACGCCCAGCTTGGAAATGATTTTACTGAACCCAGGGCCACATATGTAATAAGTAATTGCTCTACCACTGAGCTACATCTCCAGCCCTCAACTGGAAATTCTTACAGATATTTACCAAGCTCCTTTTACATACTGAACCCTGAGCTAGGTGCCAGGGATAGAAAATGGGAGGCATGACCTTGGTTCATGAGAATACCATAGCCCAGGGGCTGGAGAAATGGCTCAGCACTTAAGGAACTTGCCTGCAAAGCCTAGCAACCTGGTTCAATTCCCCAGTATCTATGTAAAGCCAGATGTACAAAGTGGCACATGCATCTGGAGTTCGTTTGCCACAGCTAGAGGCCCTGGGCCCATTCTCTCTCTCTCTTCCTTTTTCCTCTGTCTACTTACAAATAAATAATTTAAATATGGCCAGGTGTGAATGTGCACGCCATTAATCCCAGCACTCTGGAGGAAAAGGTAGGCAGATCGCCATGAGTTTGAGGCCATCCTGAGACTACATAGTGAATTCTATCTAGGTCAGCGTGGGCTAGCGTGAGACCCTACCTCAAAAAAAAAAAAAAAAAAGAAAGAAAGAAAAAAAAGAAACAGACAAAATAAAAGCACAGTCCCACAATCCAGTGGAGACAAATAAGATGGAAATGGGAATGATGGGAATGGCAGGATACATGATGGGCCAACTTGTGGGAAAAAGGTGATAAGGAAGTCTTTGAAGGAGTGTGACCAGAGTCTTGAAAAGCTTAGGTTTTAGCCAAGTCCAGCATGGAGAAAACCTCACAAGTCGTGTGTGGAGGGCCAATGAAGCTGCCTACCAGAGCTGGGCCAGGTCTGGAAGAGCCTTCATTGCCACCCTTGGATTTGTGTGTGGCCTGAAAACCTCAAAGAACCACTAAGGTACTCGAGGAGAGATGAGCCACTGAGGGGGTTAGCAATGTTGAGAGGGATCACATTCGTAGTTTAGAAAGAATGTGTTTTTTAAAATACTGCTTCATGTATCTATTCACATCCTTCTGTTAGGGGTTCTCCTTTTGATATTCTAGCCAGTGGATTAGAAGGTAGAAGACTATGGGTAAGTCTGGGAGTGTGCCAAGAACATGTTCAACTGTTACCTGAGGTATTCCTAAGCAAAAGTTGTTGGTGTCTCAAGTCTGGGTCTTGTGTCCTATGTTACCTGGGGCAAGTCACTAAATGTCTCTGGACTTCTTTTCTTATGAATCAAGCATAAGGAGAGTATTAGATCAAGTAAACTCAGCTTACTTGTTTGGTGATTTGCATTTTTATTTATTTATTATTTATTTATTTATTTGAGAGCAACAGACAGAGAGAGAAAGAGGGAGAGAGAAAGAGAGAGAGAGAGAGAGAGAATGGGCACGCTAGGGCTTCCAGCCACTGCAAACGAACTCCAGACTCATGTGTGCATCTGGCTAATTGAGCCTCAAACCCAGGTCCTTACGCTTCACAGGCAAGCACTTAACCACTAAACCATCTCTCCAGCCCTGATTTGCATTTTTAAATGAAGAATACATTAAGAAGAAAATATTAAAGAGGGCTGGAGAAATGGCTTAGCAGTTAAGGTGTTTGCCTGTAAAGCCAAAGGACCCAGGTTCGATTCCCGAGGACCCACATAAGCCAGATGCACAAGGGGTACATGTGTCTGGAGTTTGTTTGTAGTGGCTATAGGCCCTGGCGTGCCCATTCTCTCTCTGTCTGGATCTCTTCCCTCTACCTCTCTCTGCTTGCAAATAAATAAATAAAAATTTTTAAAAATGTTTATTTATTTATTTATTTGGGAGCAACAGAGAGAGAGAGAGAGAATGGGCACGCCAGGGCCTCCAGCCACTGCAAACCAACTGCAGATGCATGTGCCCCCTTGTGCATCTGGCTAACATGGGTCCTGGGGAATTGAGCCTCGAACCAATGTTCTTAGGCTTCACAGGCAAGCGCTTAACCACTAAGCCATCTCTCCAGCCCCAATAAATTTTTTTTTAAAAAGAAAATATTAAAGTGTATTGGATATAGTAAAAGTGGAGTGTTAAAATAAAAAAGAAGAAAAAACAAATAAAAAAGTGGAGTGTTGTTTTTTTTTTGAAAATTTAGTTTCAATCATAATCATTCATCTCTTAATGATGAGGATATGTTCTTAAAAGTAATACATCACTAGATGACATCATCATTGGGTGAACATCATAGCATGCACTTACATATAACCTGGATGGTGTAATCTACTACACACCTAGGCTAGATGGGGACGGCTGGCATATATGTGGTCTGTCATTGACTGAACTGTTTAGCAACATGACTGTGTGTGTGTGTGTGTGTGTGTGTGTGTGTGTGTGTGTGCTGTATCTGTGTAGGAGTTTTGATATAAACCAGATTTCTCACTCCAAGGAACAGAGAGCTGAAAACTAACCGGCAGATTAGCTCCCTTGTAGTAGGTCTTCTACGAAGACACTGTGGTCACCTCCCAAATCTGCTGACCAGTAAGTTGCTGTAGGCTTTCCTATGAGAATATAGGAAGTGTTTATTTGCATGGGACACTGGACTGTCTTCATGGGCACATGGCTCTGAATTGAGTTACTCCTCTGTCATCATCAAGTCATTATTGGAGGCAGCAGCTCACCCCACAGCTCAAGCTAGTCCAGAACTGACTGGGTAGCCCAAGCTAACCTCAGACTCATGGAAGGCCTCCTGCCTCAGCCTCCCATGTGCTGGGATTGAGATATGAGCACAACTGTCATGCCTGACAGCAGCTCAAGGCCTAGACAGTAGGGATGGAAGGGTTTGGGAGAGGGGAGGGGGAGGAGGGGAAAACAAACACAAAATTAAATTCAAAATGAGCTGATACCATAAAAACCTTTATCCTTGGAGACAGCCTAAAGGATATAGCCCTCAAAGGAGTAAGGGAGGAGCATCTGAAAGTGGGGCTCTGGTGAGGGTGGGATGAAGGCTAAGCTTAAAAGAATTTTTTTTCTGTCTCTGACCTGAAACTCCCAGTCCTAGAGATTAGTTGCTGCCCACATGGAGCTGTTGATCGGAGAGACCTACGAGGTCCCCAAATCAAGACAGCTTTCTGTCAAAGCACTTGATTACCTGCCTGAGGTGAAAGCTAAGACCCTATTGCTGAAGACACCGTATGCTGCTGACACAGAGCATGGAGAGACCTGGCTGGAATTCAGAAGAAAGCCAGTCCCCTCACAACTAGCCTGTCTAGTGCTGGAAAGCACTACATGAGCTACTGGGGGAAAATGGCCAACAACAGTCTGAGCAACCAGAGGTCTAAGCTACCCAGAAGCAAACACCCTGGCACGATGTACACGCCAGTGCAGTTGTGGCACACAGCCTCAGTGGGTAAGCAATAGCTTTCTGATTGGCTAAGAGATCCGCTCAGTGTAAAGGAGCCCATATCTGGAATTGGGAACCAAATCAGCATCCTATGGAGACAAAGATTATGTTCTCCAGTGTCAAGCTCTTACTAGTCTTTGGCTAAAAGAAGGGTTACATACATCAAATTCTCCCTAAATTAATAATGCTTATCCTATTTAAACTATGCTGACTTCACTCTCTGTTGGAGAATTTGTTCTTCTTTTTCAGAAGGTAGCAAGACCAGAGGAGATAAACTACCCCTCCCACTTCAGCCAAGCCGCAGCTGAATCCACAGAGGAATGGGGAGACGAACAAGAGTGCTGCTTCCATGCTGAACCTGATAATCAGCACCAGGGTGAAGGAGACAGACCCTGAGGACATTCAACACCTACCAAAGCAGAGATCCAGAGGCTCCTCAGAGTCATCACTGAAGCAGACTTAAAACTCACCCACTGTGGCTCAGGGAATTTTGTGGAAGAGAGGGCAGAAAGATTGTAAGAGCCACAGGTTGAGACATCATGCCCAGAGGCATTCCCTGCCCCCCCCCAAAAAAATAAATGACTGCTGCTTCCACAGTGCATAACCCAGAACCCCGCAGGTAATACCTGCAACCCCACTGAGAGCATCCCCAATGGAATGGGTCAGGGACAAGGGAAAAGAGGGTACCAACACGTGATGTACTGATACAAAACATCTTGTTAATAATAATAATAAAACATTTAAAAGATATGAGCACAATACCTGGCTTACTACTTGATTTTCTTTTAAATATTTGTTTAATGAGGGATTTTTATTGCAGCTTTCCTTATTCAAGCACCACACAGAAACAATAAATGACATTTGAATTCGATGTATTAGAGTTTACAGAAATGTTCACCATTGGGCCTCTCCCTGTCCTGACCATTGCCAACACCAAAGATTCACCAATAAAATGGAGAACACCTCTAACGGGTTAAATGAGTGTAATTCAAGTAAAACTTCTTCATAATTAACCTTAAGATAAAAATCTCAAATGCTTGAGAAGTGTACATGGACAGCATATTACTGCTCCAGTGTGTGTGAGGTTTCTCCCAGGTGCCGGGCAAACTCACAGGGCCGCTGAAGGCCCTTGGGCTTGGGCTCTCAGAGGCACAGGTGACAAGACTGACACTGTTCAAAGTTAAGCTGCATGCTATTTTCTCTAGGAGAAAGAACATTTTCCTCAATTTCTCTTGACTTGGAGTGTTCATGATGAAATAGCTCAAGCCTCAGTAATAAACCCCACAGCATCGAGTAGAGGGCTTTCCTCTCGACGTGGCACTAACAAACCACAGCATCGAGTGAGGGCTTTCCTCTCGACGTGGCACTAACAAACCCACAACATCGAGTGAGGGCTTTCCTCTCGACGTGGCACTAACAAACCACAGCATCAAGTAGAGGGCTTTCCTCTCGACGTGGCACTAACAAACCACAGCATCAAGTAGAGGGCTTTCCTCTCGACGTGGCACTAACAAACCACAACATCAAGTAGAGGGCTTTCCTCTCGACGTGGCACTAACAAACCCACAGCATCAAGTAGAAGGCTTTCCTCTCGACGTGGCACTAACAAACCCACAACATCAAGTAGAGGGCTTTCCTCTCGACGTGGCACTAACAAACCCACAACATCGAGTGAGGGCTTTCCTCTCGACGTGGCACTAACAAACCCACAACATCAAGTAGAGGGCTTTCCTCTCGACGTGGCACTAACAAACCCACAACATCGAGTGAGGGCTTTCCTCTCGACGTGGCACTAACAAACCCACAGCATCAAGTAGAGGGCTTTCCTCTCGACGTGGCACTAACAAACCCACAACATCGAGTGAGGGCTTTCCTCTCGACGTGGCACTAACAAACCCACAACATCAAGTAGAGGGCTTTCCTCTCGACGTGGCACTAACAAACCCACAACATCGAGTGAGGGCTTTCCTCTCGACGTGGCACTAACAAACCCACAGCATCAAGTAGAGGGCTTTCCTCTCGACGTGGCACTAACAAACCCACAACATCGAGTGAGGGCTTTCCTCTCGACATGGCACTAACAAACCACAACATCAAGTGGAGGGCTTTCCTCTCGACATGGCACTAACAAACCACAACATCAAGTAGAGGGCTTTCCTCTCGACGTGGCACTAACAAACCCACAACATCGAGTGAGGGCTTTCCTCTCGACGTGGCACTAACAAACCCACAACATCAAGTAGAGGGCTTTCCTCTCGACGTGGCACTAACAAATCCACAACATCAAGTAGAGGGCTTTCCTCTCGACGTGGCACTAACAAACCCACAGCATCGAGTGAGGGCTTTCCTCTCGACGTGGCACTAACGAACCACAACATCAAGAGAGGGCTTTCCTCTCGACGTGGCACTAACAAACCCACAGCATCGAGTGAGGGCTTTCCTCTCGACGTGGCACTAACAAACCACAACATCAAGTAGAGGGCTTTCCTGTCGACGTGGCACTAACAACCCACAACATCAAGTAGAGGGCTTTCCTGTCGACGTGGCACTAACAAACCCACAGCATCGAGTGAGGGCTTTCCTCTCGACGTGGCACTAACAAACCCACAACATCGAGTGAGGGCTTTCCTCTCGACGTGGCACTAACAAACCACAGCATCAAGTGGAGGGCTTTCCTCTCGACGTGGCACTAACAAACCCACAGCATCGAGTGAGGGCTTTCCTCTCGACGTGGCACTAACAAACCCACAACATCGAGTGAGGGCTTTCCTCTCGACGTGGCACTAACAAACCACAGCATCAAGTGGAGGGCTTTCCTCTCGACGTGGCACTAACAAACCACAACATCAAGTAGAGGGCTTTCCTGTCGACGTGGCACTGACAAACCCACAGCATCGAGCGGAGGGCTTTCCTCTCGAGCCAGTACTAACAAACCCCACAGCATCAAGTAGAAGGCTTTCCCCCAGGCTGAGACCATGTCCTTAGGTCTTGTGATAAGTAGCTTTGTGATTCTGGGCAAATCACTTGCCTTAACTTCAATTTGCTTGTTTGCTTAATATTGCACAGATGCATTTTTGCCACAGTAAATTAATATTCCTTGAGTGTAGCAATGTAGCCATGTATGTGGATCTTTTACTATTGATTAGAGATCCTCTGTGAAAGGGTGCTAAATAATGAACACAGGTGCGAACCACCTGCTACAAGCACAATAACAATGACAACAATAGTGCTGAGCGTGGTGGCACATGCCTGTAGTGCCAGCACGTGGGACGTGGAAACAAGATTGTGAGTTCAAAGCTAGTCTGGACCACATAGAAGGACCATGTCTCAGAAAACAAACAAACAAACACAAAAAGGAACAAAACTCCACACACAGACAGAACCCAGATACCTAGGCCAGAGGGTAGGCGCCCGGCCTTCTGTTAGGCTGACTGCTCAGGACTATCCCTAACATTCTTCTTCATGTGGTGAAGGCCTCCTGTCACAGGACAGCCTTCCCCAGGCCTGCCTCCTCCATCCCTTGTGTGTCCATGTGGCAGCAATGAAGGGCAGCTGCCACCCTGAGAAACATCTTCTGTTTCAAAGTTGGCTCAGAGAAATGGTTTGGTTTCTGTGTTTTCACAGGAAAGGAATATTGTGTGCTAGATGTTTATATTATGGTTTCCCCAGCTTCTCAGGAACTGTGTTGGAGCATCTACTCCTTACTCCTGTGCAAAGTACACAGTGCACGAGACAGGCAGGCAGCCTCAGGAATGGGAGCATGTGCTCCTCACTCCTGTGCAAACAACACAGCACATGTAAGGCAACTGGACAGCCTCAGGAGGTTGGTGGCCTTCTGAGAGTTTCTGTAAGTCTGGCCAGCCCCAGCACACTCACCTTCTGGACATGCTTGTGTCCCTGGCTCCCGGGCATGGGGTGAGAGAGCTAAGCCAGCCAAGGAAGAGAGCGGGGCCACAAGAACAAGGATGAATGTGACTTGCACCCGTGGACATGGCTTTTCCTACTGGACCTGCAGTTCTTTAGAGGCAATTGCAAACACAAACTCAAAAATGACTACCTAGTACTGGCAGCATTACAGTACGGAGATGGCTTCCTATGGTTCTGAGTTATCATAAACCACGTTTTAAAACCACTGAGGTTTATTTTTAAACTGTGTAAAAGCACTGGTCAAACAGTAATTATACCTATGAGTATAAAATAATATATATGGTGTGTGGGTGGGATAGAAGTACTCTTAATTTTTTATAGTCTAAGGACCAAATTCAGCACTATGTCTTTTGGCAGCAGCCACCATTAAAAACAGAGAGCTGGTGACTGGAGGGATGGCTTAGCGGTTAAGGCATTTGCCTGCAAAGCCAAAGGACCCAGGTTTGATTCCCCAGGACCCACGTTAGTCAGATGCACAAGGGGGCGCAAGTGTCTGGAGTTCGTTTACAGTGGATGGAAGCCCTGGCGCACCACTTCTCTCTCTCTCTCTCTCCTTCTTCCTCTGTCAAATAAATAAATAAATAAATAAATAAATATAAAAAAACAGAGAGCTGGACACTGAAGAACTGAACAAGGAAGCTGAAACAAGAAATAAACAGCATGTGCCAGTCAAAGCCAGCCTTGGACTCTAACTTACAGAACCTCTGGGCTTCGGGGCTGAGGCTAAACAGGCTCTACCTCAGCTGTGCACAGAGGCAGCACAGCACAGCAGAGCAGAATGGTCAGCAGACCCAGTTACATCCTGGCTTCACCCCCTTGCAGCTGAATTACTCTCTGCAAATTACTTAATCCCTCTGGGGCCCAGCTGCCCTGCTATCAAATGCCTAGTGAAGGCCCTAAGAAACTGCTTTTGAGAAACAGCAGTTCCTCTGTAAAGTTTTTTTTTTTTTTTTTTCCAATTAAGGGTGGTAATCTACTTGTATATTAAGAGATCAAGCTGGGTGTGGTGGCACCTGCCTTTAATCCCAGCACCCAGGAGGCAGAGGTAGGAGGATCTCTGTGAGTTCAAGGGCACCCTGAGACTACATAGTAAATTCCAGCTCAGCCTGAGCTACATTGAGGCCCAACCTCGGAAAACAAACAAAAAAAAGAGATCAAAGTAGTGGGTTGAAGCTGGCATATTTAAAAAACATCAGGATGCATTGCACATAATGGTAAATATTTTTTTCATGTGCTTATGCTAGGTTTTGATTTATATACATTTATTTTTACTATGGACTCCACCACAAATTTCATCTCCGCTCTACATAAAATTCTCAAATTTTAACATCAAAAAAGTCCTTATCCTTGGCACTGAAAATTTTCTAGTAACAATCTATGGCTTCTGGATGTGCCATTATTCAAGAAAGTAGATTTTCATATGTCTTATTCAGAATATCTTTATTTTTGATTGACTGTCCTTGCCCCAACCCTTCTTTTATACAATCTCTTCCCCTGACCTCGCTTAGGCCTTTCCCCTCCCTGTAATCTGTACTTCTACTTACATATATACAATACCATCCTTCCCTCTCCTCCCTCCCTTATAGCCTTTTTCTAGCTTATGGGCCTCTGCTACTGATTTTTGGCTCCAGCTCACACACAAGTCTATACATTTGTAGCTAGGATCCGCATATGATACCTTCCAGTGACTTGTTGGCCAGGGAGGTCCTTGTTGCATACAAAACATTATAAGCTATTGCCAAGGCCCTTGGTTTCCCTTGAGAAAGAGATGGTAAGACCCTACTGCTGAAGACTTCACATGCCTGAGTGGCAAAGTCACTGAGAAATCAAGCTGGTGCTGAGCAGAAAACCTTCTCCCTGTAGCCCAGCAAACTGAAAGCTGGAAAAAGCTGCACTGTATGCAGCCCTATGGGAGACAGAAGTCATCAGTGGTGAAAACAGTGGACACTGGAATCCTCAGGTTTGGCCAGACAGGCCAAATGACTGAACGAATGCAATAGTGGCATGTCTGCTCTGGGGGAAACCAACTGCTCTCTAATTGGACTGAAGGCCTACTCTATGGGAGGGAATACATGCCTGGTACTGAAAACATAATCAAAAGCCTATGGCAGGGGAGGTCACGAGCCTTAGGGGTATAAAGCCTGCTCTTGTATGGATAAATGCATACATTGCTCTCACCAAATTGTCCTGAAAACACTACACTTAATGTTCATTTTCATATATTAATGCTAATCTCACTTCTGGTTAGAGAAGCTTCTCCTTTCATATGGCAATGACCACTGGGATGACCCAAAAGGCAACATAGTGCTGAGAAGAGGGAACAGAGGAGTGTCCAGCACTGAAACATCTCACACCCTCCAAGGCTCAGGGTCCATTGCGGAAGAGGTGGGGAAAGAATATAAGAGCCAAAGGAAGGGTACCACTCCTTACATACAACTGTCAGGACAGAAATTGGCCTTGATATCCAACACCTCACAGTTCCCAGAAATACTTACACAAGACCCTCATAATAGGAGAAAAAGATGATAACATCAAATTGAAAGAGAGACTAATGGAGAGAGGGAGGGGATATGATGGAGAGCAGAGTCATGAAGGGGAAAGTGGGAGAGGGGAGGGAAATACCATGGTTTGTTATCTGTAAGCATAGAAGTTGTCAATAAAAGATTATATATATATATACACATATATATGTGTGTGTGTATTTTAAAAAAAAAAGAAAGAAAACAAACAAACAAAAAAAAAAGTCCTTAGGCTGGGCATGGTGGCACACACCTTTAATCCCAGCACATGGAGGCAGAGGTAGATCATCATGAGTTTGAGGCCACCTTGGGACTCCATAGTGAATTCTAATAATGTTGGAGATATTTGGACTTTTCTTTTTCAACTTAGAGGTTACAGAAAGAGGTGACTAGCAGTGGGAAACATTAGAAGATGGCAGATAAGAGTCCTATTAATGTGGTAGAATTCACCCTGGCCAATTAAAGAGAATAAGAAAAGAGAGAAGGTAAAAGGCCTCAAATCCTTCAGTGTTAGGACTGTGAGCTTCTCAGTTAATAGGTTTACCACATGAGATTCTGGACTCTTTATTTGGTGAGGCAGGGAAGACTTCAGAAAAAACCCATAGAAGAGGTACAGCTCAGAGGTAGAACATTTGACTGCAGAAAAGAAACGAAGATACCTGCAAGAGAAGTTGGGCTTCTCTTTCAATTTTCTTATACTATTAATTTCCTTCACCAAAAACATAGATGGATCAAAGTGCAATTGGGTTCTCCAAGTGTACTCCATTATGTAGTTTACCTGGGCCCCTTGTCAGTCAGCCTTTCACCTGAGAGAAGCTCATGGATTCCCATTCTTTCCTCTCTAGAGATCTAAACAATCCACAGAAACACTTAGCCTTGCCTCCAGCGTATTTCCTCACAGCTTAGGTATGTGGAGTTACAGGTTCAGTTTTCACATTTCCAGGAAGAAAAGTTGCTCTTTGGCAGTCATTAAACTTGATCTGACAGACATTATACACCCTCAGCCCAGGCGCCTCCATGTCTAACATCTCCATTGACACTCAGCAAACAAAATACATCCACTTATCACAATTCAATGTCACAAGGGCATCCAGAGCCATGGCCATAATATGACATTTCCAACAGCTGAGTGTCCGACAGCAGCACGGTGCTTGTAAGGGCAGATATGCTGGCACCAGTAATCCTGAAGTTGGGTCTTTAACTACATTTTTTGTCAGTGTGGCTGGGAAGATCTGGACAGCTGGAAGTGAGCTTCTCCATCATTTTCTGTTTCCATCTTTGTATCAGTTTTCCACCAGTGAAGCCCAACGCCCCACCACCAAGTGCAGCTGCAATTCCTGCCACTTCGAAGCCTGCAAGGAGGCCGATAGGACCCCTACCCCTCCTCCGATGAGCGCACCCGCCACAGGCAGGGCTGCCAGCTTGGATTTTGCAGCCTTCCCCAAGTTTTTGGTTCCCTCTTCAACACTCACAGCTGCGCTGTTGACATGGTCTGCAATGCTGTCAATCTTCTGCTGAGAATGCACTAGGAGAGAGAAATCAGTGACCAGTCGGCTCAGTTCAATTAAGTCCGCTTCTAAGTTTTCCCATGGCTCAGCAGCATTTTGATCTCGTGGAATTTCAGGCAACACATATGTCTGAGTCAAATTCTGACAACTAGCTTCTGCTTCTGCTTCCGTAGTGTGGAATGCTCCACCAGTCATGGATCTGGTCAAAGGCTGTAACACAGTCTCTTCACCGCTAAATTGCTTCTCCAGCTCTTCAACAGACTCTGAGTGGAGCTGGAGGAACTCTGCTATTGCTGCCGCTGCTTCTTCAACAGGACGGGTCATGCTCTGCAGAAGCACCAGGTCACCCTTGTGGACCTTCAAACAAAGCTTCTCCATTTCTTGGGTACTGGAGCAGAGTTGCTTCTCAACATTTACCTGGTGTTTCCTTAACCTCTCCAGGTCTGTGGGAATTACTGTTTTGGTGAATTTCTGGATCGCTGGTTCAAGACGGCACAATTTCACCTTTTCCCCATCTTCAGACATCCTGAAAAGGTTGTGTCACTTCCCCCTGCAACACCTGTCTTCTCCACATGCACAGAAACACCTCCCTCCCGGGCGCTGGAGGCCAGTCGGTGCGTAGCGCGCCCTCCTGGGTATGTTAAGGTTTACATATAAAAATGTTTTCACATATTTATTGTTCAGTGACAGTGTTCATTAAAGCAGTACAGTGATGGCAAGCCCTGCTTTTACTCTTATGTTGTCAGTAGCGACATCTAGTGGTCCTGCTGCTAGGATCCTTGTATTCTAGACCTGTAGGGCTGAAAAGGACTTTAAAGCTCCCATTTTGTAAGGTGGAGGTGGAGTGGAGAGAAGGGAGAAAAATGGGAGGGGATTAAGATAAATTACACTATGTTAATGTGGTGGTTTGAATAGAATAGATGGCCCCCAATATATTCAGTTGTTTATTTGTTTGTAGTTTGCATCTCTAGCCATCTGGCTGGAGGCAATGCCATTGTGTGGATCTTAAGGTATGGTGGTGGGTTTGAGATTTCAATCTAAAGATATGCAAATTGTGCCTAGCTGGAGTTCCTGAAGTGTGCCTGGCTTTTGACCTTTAGGCTTGTACTGCTCCTCTCTGCTTGGGCCTGTGAAGGCAGGCCAGTTTCTTCTGCCATTATGGAACTTCCCCTGGACCTGTAAGCTTCAATAAATATCCCTTCCTCCATAACTGTGCCTGGTCTGGAAGTTCATCTCAGTGAACCTGAAGCTGACTAATAGAGAATATGTTAAAATTTTCAATAAAAGTTAATGTAACTCTTTTCAGATGGCCGTGACCTCTGGAGTGACTCAGAACTCACCATGGTGCTGAGAACTGGCAGTGGAGTTCAGCACTAAGTGAGACATCTCTATCACACTGTGCAAGGCTCAGGGACCACGGCAGAAGAGATGGCAAAAAGAATGTAAGAGCCAAAGTTGGGGGAGGAGTGCTTTGGAAGGCTGTCTTCCAGACAGAGTGGCCTTGATATTCATGACCTCACCATGGCCGACGCTACCTAGCTACACATGACCTGCACAGTAGGAGGGGAAAAGCGATGGCATTGAAATGGAAGAGAGACTAGTTGGAAATAAAAGTGATTCAGTGGAAGGGTGGGGGGAGTTGGGAGGGAAAGATGGGGCTGGTGGGATGGGGCTATCATGGTTTATTGTCTATACTTATGGAAGTTGGCAATAAGCATTTTTAAAAAGTGGGCTGGAGAGATGGCTTAGTGGTTAAGGCTTAGTGGTTAAGGCGCTTGACTGCAAAGACTAAGAACCCAGGTTCTATTCCCCAGGACCCACGTCAGCCAGATGCACAAGGTGGCACATGTGTCTGGAGTTCTTTTGCTGAAGGCCCTGGCATGCCCATTCTCTCTCTTTCTCAAATAAATAATTTTTTTTAAGTTTAAAAAATTATTTAAAAAATGAACTGAAGCTCATGTGCTCCTACGTTCTGAGAGACACCACAGCTGACCGACCCACAGTTCTGTAGCACTTCCCTTGATCCCCTAGAACTGTTACAAATGCCCAGTGGAAGCAGAGCGCAAACAAAGCCTGCCAGGCTGGGTAAACCCGAACCTGCCATTGAGCATCTCTACAGTCCTTGGCACACTCTTGCTTACAGGTGTCTGCGAAGCCTGCTGCGTAGGGTCTGATTCTTGAAAGCACTCAACACGTCTTTGAGTGTCTGAATGTGTAGGGGTCACTGAGCCCAGAGGGGTAGGGATTTGAAGTATTGAGGGGGAATTTGATAATAAACTCGAAGACCAAGAGCATTTAAACTCAGGAGCATGGCAAGCTGAAAAGGAAGCCACTGGAGCAGAATACAACAGGGCACCCTATGGTTTCACCTACAAGGGTGACTAGATGGGGTTGCTGTTAGAGAATGCTCTTGCATGTGTAGTATACGTTTAGTATATATGGTGGATTCAAAGGAAGAGAAGTCAGATAAAGGTCAAGAGGCTAAGGTAACAAAGAGGTGGTGAGATCTTAGGTTAGGATGCTGACGAACCCAATGTCAAAAATATGCTGAGGGGCTGGAGAGATGGCTTAGTGGTTAAGGCACGTGCCTGCAAAACCAAAGGACCTAGGTTCAATTCCTCAGGACCCATGTAAGCCAGATACATAAGGTGGCACATGCATCTGGAGTTCATTTGCAATGAGTAGAGGCCCTGACGCTCTCTCTCTTTCTCCTTCTCTTTCTCTCCCCCTCTCTCTGTCTCAAATAAAAATTAAAAATTAAAAAAAAAAACTTAATTTGAGAAAAAACACTATAATGAAACCTGTAACTTATTTGTACACTAATTAAAAATAAAACTTTTTAAAAACAATATGCTGAGGCCAGGCATGGTGGTGCATGCCTTTAATCCCAGCACTCAGGGGAATCACTATGAATTTGAGTCAGGCCTGAGACTGCACAGTGATTCCGGGCCAGCTTGAGCTAGAGCAAGAGACCCTATCTCTAAAAGAACATAAATATAGCTGAGTGTGGTGGCACATGCCTTTAATCTCAGCACTCTGGAGGCACAGGTAGAAGCATTGCCATGAGTTTGAGGCCACCCCGAGACTGCACAGTGAATTCCAGGCCAGCCTGAGCTAGAATGAGACCCTCCCTCAAAAAATTATCGATGTATGTATGTGTACATGTATATATATACACATATATGGAGATAGAGAGAGAGAAGAACTTGTTATATCTCAGGTCCTAAGCTGGTAGTCCATGCTTAGCCTTGGGTTGGCTATGCAGGTCTCCTTTCTATAGATATCGTGGATGAACTAGCTTCTACTGGAAAGTGCCACTCATCCTATCTATCCTTTGGGAAGATCTCTCTCCTACCCCCGGCAGCAGAGTAATCACTCCTCCTTCAATAGGGTCACAGAAAGATCTCCAGGTACTTTCTTGCTTATCAGCAGGGAGCTGACTAAATAAAATGTCTTAGTTACATGCTTGTAACCCGAGACATGGGAGGTTGAGACAAAAGGATTACTATGAGTTCAGAACTGGACTGGGCTACAGAGTGAGTACTAGGCCAGCCAGGGCTACATAGAAGCAATAATAATAAATAAAATGTAGTATGTAGCACTTAAGGAGGAATTAATTCTAATCCCCAGGTATCAAAATGGGCAAATCGCATAAACTGATCATTGAGTTAAAACAAACAAACAAAAACAAAAGATGTCATTTATGTGCTGTATTTTGACTGGGTTCCCTAACAGTATATACTGGAAACTTGAAACTTGGCCAACATTGTTATATTGGTAACAATATGAGTTAAGATGTCAGTAGGTCCTGAGAGCCCTACCCTCATGAATGGATTGATGCCATTATCTTGGGAGTGAGTAATTAGAAAAGAATGTCTCTCCCCCCCTCATTTTTTTCTCCCCTCATGTGGTGCTTTATACCAAATTAACTTTTTTTCTTTTCTTCAAGCAGTGTCTTTGTTGTTCAGATTTGCCTTCAACTTGTGATCCTCCTGCCTCAGTCTCTCAAGTGATGTCATTACAGGCATGGCCACTGTGCCCAGCTCCACCATGCTGTGATAGGGTCAAAAGGCTTTCACCATATGATGGTTATATTGGGCTGCCTAGCTTCCAGAACCATAGTCCAATTATCAGTTTAGCATACAGTATCCTATGTATTTATACTATAATAACGGCCCAAAATAGACTAAGACGTTGTGTTGGTTTGATTCAGGTGTCCCCCATAAACTTAGGTGTTCTAAATGCTAGATTCCCAGCTGATGGAGATTTGGGAATTAAAGCCTCCTGGAGGCAGTGTATTGTTGGGGACAGGCTTATGAGAATGTGGTGGTTTGATTCAGGTGTCCTCCATCAACTTAGATGAGCTGAATACTAGGTTCCCAGCTGATGGAGATTTGGGAATTAACGCCTTCTGCAGGCAGTGTATTGTTGGGGGCGGGCTTATGGGAATGTGGTGGTTTGATTCAGGTGTTCTCCATCAACTTAGATGAGCTGAATGCTAGGTTCCCAGCTGATGGAGATTTGGGAATTAATGCCTGCTGGAGGCAGTGTATTGTTGGGGCGGGCTTATGGGCATTATAGCCAGTGTTCCCTTGCCAACGTTTGGTATACTCTCCTGTTGCCATGGTCCACCCTCTGCTCACATCATCGTTTTTCCTACCATCACAGAGCTTCCCCCTTGAGCCTGTAATCCAAAATAGCTTTTTTTTTTTTTTTTTCCCTGAGAAGTTGTGCAGGGTCGTACCATGAAGAAAAGGACTGGTGTGAGCAGGGGGATATGGCACAGAAAAAATGAAATTTGGGGGCCTAAACTGCTGCCCATTCAGCTGCAAGTTGCTTGAGAGATTACAACCATTGAGGTTGGGCCAGCTGACTGCACTGGGGCAACAAGAAGAACGTAGACTCTTGGGGCCTGAGTGCTCAAGGACTGTCCTGTTCTTCAGTCTGCTTTATTCTCACCTGGTATTGTGGAGTATAAGAAATGCAGGAAAGAGGGTCATTGCAACATGGTCTTGTGTTTTGGAAATGGCCACGCGCAGTGTGAAGCAGGATGCCTGCATGGAGACCCCAAGGGGCTGTGAGGATGGACCGTGGGTTGCAGTAGAGACTCGGTGGAGATGCTGGGACCAAGAGATGGCTGCCAAGGAGAGCTGCCGGCTCTGGAAATAGTTTTCCAAGACTGTGAGTAGCCTAGCTGGAGGGGAAGAATTAGAATTCCAGAGACTTGCTGGGGTTAGTTATTGGACTTGGAGATTTGTTATTGACTAGAGTTGTTGGACTTGAAGCTACAGAGTTTGAGGTTTGCCCTGGTTGTTTTAAGTCTTGTATTGCTTGAATATTTCTTTACTATGCCCAGTGCCATCTTTTGCAGTGTGAATGTTCATTCTGTGCCATTATGGGTTTTTTGAGGTTACTTTTTGGTATTATGGCTCAGTTAAAAGATCTTGGACTATGGGGATGTATGAACATCATTGGAATTGATAAAAACTTTGGGGACGTTTAAAGTTGGCTGAATGCATTGCATTTTACATCATGTATGGTTAGCAGTTTATAGGGGCCAGGGGTGGAAAGTGTTGGTTTGATTCAGGTGTCCCCCATAAACTCAGGTGTTCTGAAGGCTAGATTCCCAGCTGATGAAAATTTGGGAATTAAAGCCTCCTGGAGGCAGTGTATTGTTGGGGTGGGCTTATAGGTATTATAGCCAATGTTCCCTTGCCAGTGTTTGGTATACTCTCCTGTTGCTATTGTCCACCTTATGTTGGCCAGGGAGTGATGTCCACCCTCTGCTCACATCATCGTTTTTCCTACCATCACGGAGCTTCCCCCTTGAGCCTGTAAGCCAAAATAACCCCCCCGTTTTTCCCACAAGCTGCTCCTGGCTGGGTGATTTCTGCCAGCAATGAAAACCTGACTGCAACAGACATTACGTGTACATTTTTATAATTTATATAAAAATAAGTTAATATCACATAACTTCAATAGGCATACACACACACACACATATAAAATCTATCACCCAGACATAACTGCACTTAAATTTCTCATGTTATCTCCTTTTACTAGTTTTATTATTACACTCATTCCGTATATGGTTTTGCATACTGATTTTTTCCATTTAGCCTATCAGGACATTTCCCCATGTCATTTTAATATTACTGCTTAAATAGCGATTTAAACTGACTAGGATTTCTTCTATATAAAAATGTACCCAGTGATTCTCCTGTTTGACTTGTGGTATCCCTAAGAGCTGGCATTCACTGCACACCTACTTTCTGGAGTCAGGAGTCCCTTTACTCAAGGAGCTGTCAAGGTTGTAACACTAAGCAATGAATGCAGAAACGGGTGCGCATGTTGTTTCTTTAGGCTGCAGTTACTGAGGGAGTAAGTGGATCCCAGGAATAGAATCAAGTTGCTAAACTGTTCATCAGTAAGCCTATCCAATGTTTCCTCAATTTTTTAAATTTGAGAGGGAGAGAAAGAGGAGGAGAGAATGGGCTCACCAGGGACTCCAGCCACTGCAAATGAACTTGAGACGCATGTACCACCTTGTGCATCTATCTGGCTTACATGGGACCTGAAGAATTGAACCTAGGTCCTTAGGCTTCGTAGGCAAGTGCCTTAACCACTAAGCCATCTCTGCAGCCCACATCCAATTTTTGAAAATGTTTATGTGACTTTACTTTTATTACTGAGTTGGACATTTTTTCCCTCAGCTCGGTTTCTTCCCAGCATGCTAATAAAGCTAGGTTTAGCTATCTCTGTTCCTTCCTAGTCAGTGGACTGCCCGTGCATCTGCACAATGCCAGTTAGAGCTGACGGCCATATATATAGTACGTGCACAGATGTTCTAGTGTGACTCGTGGTGGACTGCCCGTGCATCTGCACTCTGCCAGTTAGAGCTGACGGCCACATATATAGTACGTGCACAGATGTTCTAGTGTGACTCGTAGATACACTAAATTCCATCTTCTTCAGGATGAAGCCTAGATCAAGAGCCCTGACCAATAAACTCATTCACAATGGCTTTCGACAGGCACCCATGCCATGGGCAGGAGGAAGAGGGATATAGTAATGGAGGAACACACCTACATAAGACAATGTGTAAACTACTTAGGAGATGTGATGGAGACTTTAGGACTGGGCCTGAATACCTGCTTTGTGTTTTAGTTTTGTTTAGTTATTTTGAGTTTGGGTCTGATGTAGTCCAGGCTGGCCTTATTAAATCTTGCCATGCTTTGCTACAAACTCCTATGGAGACATGACCATGGAAATCAATCAGATCTAAAATCTACTTCTCTTCCTCACAAACAAAAAGTACTTTTCCAAGTAAGGACAGAGATTGTGCTGGAAGACAGAAATACTCAGTACAATCTGTGAAGTCAGTTCCCCAGCCACAGTGTTATACGAGTTATTTTTCTACTGACCTGGAATTCACTATGTAGTCTCAGGGTGGGCTGGAATCCACAGCACTCATCCTACCTCTCTGCCACCTCAGTGCTGGGATTAAAGGCATGTATCACCACACCTGGCGATTCTTGAATGATCTGTATGTTATTGGTTTAACTTAAGAGTATGCAAGCAGATGTTGGTGAATCTTTATGGTAATATACTTAATATACTTAGTCTCTTTTCCTGACTTTGGGCAATGACAATAAAGAATTGTTAGGTACAACAACCTTCTAACAGCCTCCAGGAAGATGAGGCACAATGACTGAATCTACAACTAATATCTTCCTAGAATGAAACATGGAGATTTAATACAGATATATTTTCATACACACGTGTGTGAAATTAAAATTGTTTCTACACATATCAGAAGCACTGTTAATTTACTTTTAGAACAAATGATTTTGATAATTTCATAAACATACAAAAAGTCATGTCTTACCCTTCTTTCCTTCACAAGACCCAGAACAGACTCTTGCTAAATATGCAGCACTACTCTACACCTGAGCTGGCCCCATGGCCACTTGGAAGGCAGCACATACTGTTTTGCAAGTGGCTCAATTCCCTAGAGCAACAATTTTGTTTCTAGAGGACTGATGATCACTGTAACCTCAGCTG
Source organism: Dipus sagitta (assembly GCA_036346955.1). Classification (NCBI taxonomy): domain Eukaryota; kingdom Metazoa; phylum Chordata; class Mammalia; order Rodentia; family Dipodidae; genus Dipus; species Dipus sagitta. The sequence continues at coordinate 4,715,994 of CM070787.1, forward strand.
TACAATTACTTGAACAAACGACCATTGAGCTTGTGCGTACGGTGCACATGCCAGTATGCACGGCAGATCCCCACCCTCTACCTCGGGACAGCAGCTACCTTTTGCTGCTGCAAACACCACACTAGCTAGCTGCTTCTGGATTTTCCAGACTTGTTGCTCATTGCCCTAGATCCATGTTCTGAACTCTGGTGGTCAGGTTTGCACAGCATGCACCATCTAAACAGGCTATTTATAAAATGTTAAGACCTATGTTCAGTGGGCTTCCAGTTATATCATGAGCTGGCCAGATAAGAGCAATGGTTCCTGAGTAAGACAAGAGTGGCACCTCAACTTACTAATGTTAAGAACTAGGCAGTAGGCATGTATCAAAATGGAGACAATACAGGTGAGCATTTCCCACGGTGGAGGAGTCAGATGGCTCCATAGCCACTGAATTACTCTGGAACACAGTAACACTGTTTCCCAGGAAGAGGGGGCAAAACAAAGTAATGAGATTATGGTCAAAATAAAATACTTTACGTACTTGTGAAAAAATTGTCAAAAAAGTTTTAAAGTACTGCCAACAAGTGGCTTAAGAATCCAACATTCCTTTGGTTTGAGATCCTGAGGACTAAGGGAGGTTCAGGTTTTTATTTAGAGGGAGAAAAAGAGAATGGACATGCCAGTCCTCCTGACCCTGCAAACTCCAGAAGCATATGCCACCTTATGCACATCTGACATTATATGGATACTGGGGAATCAAACCTGGGCAGGCAGACTTTGCAAGCAAATGCCTTTAACCACTAAACCCTCTCCCCATCCCATAATTCTTTCTGCTCTAACAACTTCTGATTTGTCTGCACTTAGCTGCACAATTAGAGCTAACTGATAAAAGGATGGGCTAAATAACTACAAAGTCAAAAATTTATATAGCATATAAAATATATGCAAATGATTTAGGACTTGGAGATTTTGCAAAACCTTTGTTCTTCAGCCAGCTTTCCCAAACATCCTTCATCACTATACTTTTTAAAGAAAATAAAACCATGCCATCCCATCATCATAGTACTGATTTGTGAGAACCCCGGCAGTCAAGACACTGAACTGTTTCATCACCCACTAAGCAGCTCCCGAGTGGCTCATAAGATCACAGAAGTCGTTGCAGACAAGTACCTGAGCCCTCCCCAGCCACTTACTGCAGAGCAGTTGTGCAGGTCAAAGGAGCGCTTTGTACAGGTCCATGACACCTGGGGACAGCAGAGAGCAACCCCAGCACCGGACCTCACCCACTGGGCAAAACCCACCCCATTTTAATTAAGTAAGCAAGGAAGATACCCATGCCAGATTCCATGCGCAGGCCACTCTATCTCCCTGGTCAAGTGCCTGCCAGCCTGCAGAGATGCCCTTCCCCGGCACTGCCTCTGGCTCCTGCAAGGCCCAAGTCAAAGGGCCCAGTCAGCTGTTTGGTACAGTTTAGCCAGTATTGCATCTGAAACTACATCTGCCAGGAACACTGGCAAAACTTTCTACCCTTGTGTAAATACAGATATATCTGACAGAACATTTGTGAGAATGTAGATCCTGTCATCACAAAGTTGTTGATGAAAGAATTTGTTTCCTTCTGTGTTCATGACCCCTGCTCAATGTAATTTAAGTGCACAACTCTAGAAATTTAATGCATGTTAAGTACTATATACTAAAATACAGCTTTACTTACTCCAGAAAATGAGGAACTATAGCCTGTCACCAGTACAGCTCACAATGCCACTTTGTAGTGAGGAAACAATATACACAGTATTATTTGATTATGAAATTTATTATTGTTTCCCTCATGAAAATTTATGATCTTGGCCTTTCTTTCTTGCCTTTGTACAGGGCCAAAAGAGACACATTGGCTACTTTAACAACCTTGAAGCGGACTCCAGGAATATCACCAACAGCATGACCTTTGCGACCAAATCCTGCAACCAGAACTTCATCGTTTTCCTGAAATAAAATGAATAAAAAAAGGCTCAGTGGCAATCAATGTCAAGTGTGCTCATTAAGTAAACTACTAGCCAGAATGAAAGGAAAAAGGAAACATGGCCCCCAGAGGTAACTCCAGCTTCGGCTGGAGATGCTCACCTCAATGAAGTTCAAGCAGCCATCATTGGGCACGAAAGCTGTGATCTTCTTGCCGTTCTTGATGAGCTGGACACGGACACACTTCCGGATAGCAGAGTTGGGCTGCTTAGCCTCAACACCTCTGAAACACCAACAGCACAGTGGAGTGAGCAGGCTTGTAAAAGGGGGATATGTTAGCAGCAAGTTAATCAGAAAAGTGTTCTGCTTTCTAGTCCCAACAATATGATAAAGAATTAGAACTGTGGATCCCTGCACTTGGTGGGCAGAGGTGAGGATTGCTGAGCGTTCAAGGCCACCCGGAGCTACAATGAGATCCTACCTCAACAAAACAACAAAAAAGAATTAAGAGCTAGAAAGTTGGACTCAAACTTAAAATTTTAGCTGGGTGTGATGTCACATGCCTTTAATCCCAACACTTGGGTAGCTGAGGTAAGAGGATCACTGAGTTACAGGCCAGCTGGACCACAGGGTGTGGTGGTGCACACCTTTAATCCAGCACTCAGAGGTAGGCAAGAGGTAGGAGGATTGCTCTGAGTTCAAGGCCACGCTGAGACTACATAGTGAACTCCAGGTCATCTTGGACTATAGTGAAACCCTACCACGAAAAATACAAAAAAAAAAAAAAAAGCCATCAATTATTTGCAGGCCAATGCTGAAATTAACAACCTTAACAGCATCCGAGGAAACGGGGGGAAGGATTGCTGCGGGTTCAAGGTTCCCCTGGGGCTTCGTAGTTCAACTCCAGGCCAGCCTAGGCTACAGTGAGACCCTATGACCCTAACGTGAAAAATAAAACAAGGCCGGGCGTGGTGGTGCACGCCTTTAATCCCAACACTCGGCACGGGGGTGGGGCGGGGAGAAAAGGTAGGAGGATCGAGGCCACCCTGAGACTACATAGTGAATTATAGATCAGCCTGGACTAGAGTGAAACCCTACCTCGAAAGGAAAAATAAAAAATAAAAACAAATTGGGAAAAAAGGCCCTGGCCTGTCTATCTAATCCATAAGCAAACACGACCTCCAACTCTACCCTAGCTTTTTCTTTTTTCAAGGCTCGGAGTTTTCGTCCTGTTCCCAGAACAGCCCCTTTAGGAAGCCCTGGCCTCCCACTCACACTTTCTCGAGCACGATGCCCTTGGCGTGGGAAGCCCCTCCGAAAGGGTTGGCCTTCAGGGCGGTGCCCAGGTGGGCCTTCTTGTACTGCTTGTCATGCCACTTCTGGTCGCGCCGGTGGCTGCGGAGCTTCCTGGCGGTACGAAGGCCGCGACACTTGCCTGCGAGCGGAGCACAAGGGTGACTCCCGGCCACACTCCACCCGCGGACGACGAGAGCCTCCCCGGCCCGGCCGCCCCCTCGATCCCCTCGCCGGGGCTCCCTCCCAAGCCCGCTCGCCGCCCCGCTCCCGCCCGCTCGCCGGTTCGCTGCCCCACAGCGCGCTCACCCATCCTGCCGGCGCCACAGGCTGCAGCGAAAGAGAGAAGCGTGGGCCCGAGAAGGACCCACAAGCCCCCGCGCGCGCGCACGCCCCGCCCCGCCGCGCCAGGACCCCGCGCGGCTGTCCACGGAACGCCTGTCCCTGACGCTGGTGATCCGTCTGGAAACGACGCGCCGCGACACCTTTCCTCAGTCTTGTGTAAGTTGCAACAAATTCAAACCTATCGAATTTACGTTGTTATTGCTACTTTTTTCTCTCTTTGTTTTCCTTAAAGGTGAATGCCGGGGACAGAGGAAAATGGACTACATATCCCAGAACTCCATGCGCGGACCTGCTCAGGGCGCAGGCGCGGAGGCTTCTCGGGGCTTGGGCAGGGTGGGCGTGGCGGAGCCGGCCCGAAGCAACATGGCGGCGTGCCGTGCGCTTGCGCGTGCGCGGGAGAAGCGGGCTGCGGACGGAGGTAGTGAAACTCAGCTGATGACGTGCTGATCAAAATGCACGCTTTCCAGTGTGACCTGGGCCTAAAGCAGAAACTGTCGTATGCGCTGGAGAGATGGCTGAGCGGTTAACGCGTATGCCTGCGAAGACTAAGGACCCAGATTCGAATTTCCAGCTGCCACGTGAGCCACATGCACATGGTGGCACATGTCTCCAGAGTTCGTTTGCAGTGGCTGGAGGGCCTAGCGCGCCCATCTCTCTCCTCTCTGTCTCAAATAAATAAAATGTTTTTTAAAAAGTGTTAGAAAGCTGCAGTAGATGCGACCCTGCTCAATCCATTTAATTTTTTGTAACCTGGCTTTCTCCTACAAAGTGGAGTGTGTTTTTCTGGGATGTTTGTTCACTCAACAACAACAGAAAACAGTTTGAATGACAGTTCTGTAAACTAACAGTATGATATGTAAGAGAATGTTTCTGCTCATGTAAAGTTTATGTTCTAGGTGTGAGATGAGCAGACATAAATACAAGGATGATTTTACATACTGATGAACAGTAGTGAGAGGGAGTGAGGTGGCTTTGCCAGGTAGTTTAGGTCCCTGAGTAGCAAAAATGCGGTCAGGCAGGTGGTAGTGACTTTGGCCTGGAGGCGGCTTCTCAGAATGGAGTGGTTGGACAAGGCATCTCCCTGGGGTTTACGTTTATGCTAAAAGCCCAGCGACAAGGCACCAGAGAATTAGGAGAGGATTACAGAAAGGGTGGTTCTCAGTAAGTGGACTGAGGTTAGTGACTGAGGAGCAGTGTGGCACACTGGAGAGCTGTACAGGGACACTGACCTTAAAGTCATCTCTTCTGATGATTGTAAAGTTTTAAACACTGGCATACCTTTAGAGGATTTATTATTATTTTTTTCCTGGAATTACTCTGGCTATTGTGAGGAGAATAAAATATGAATCTTTTTGAGACCATTTGTAAAGGTGGTATATGATAATGATTTGGACCCTCAATGGAGGCAGTAAAAAAAGTGACTGGATTAATTATACTGTTTTATGGTAGTGCTAACAGGATTTGCTGAGGATTGTAGGTTGTGAGTTAATTGCCACCTCATAATTTTTGACCTGAGCAACTAGGAAACACTGAAGGAACAGATAGTTTTGTTGGGGTTTGAGACATGACACATCTCATGTAGTCCAGGCTGGCCTTAAAGTAGTCCTAATGTTTCAGATGGGATTACTGCTATGATCCACCACACCCACACCTAGTTTGAATGAGAAGATTTTGAAGAGGAAATTTTAGGAATTCTGTTTAGGGTGCAGTAAGTTTGACATCCAGGGTGTGAAGTTGGTATGTGAATAGTAAAGTCATCAGGGAATAGATACTGAAAACTGGCTCTGAGTGAAATTACAGAAAGATAAATACTGCATGCCCTTAAATGTTGGGCAGGGAGAAATTAATAAAAAGAAGCATTTACAGCTTTCTCCTTCCCAGACACTACTTGGAATGGGTATAGCTACCTCAGCCTCCCAAGTGCTGGGGCTAAAGGAATGTCACCATATTATGGGAAGGTTATTAATAGAAGTATTCACAGGCTAATTTCCTTCTTGGATTTTTTTTTTTTTTGCATGTATATGCTGTGGTGTGTGTATGTATATTGTATGGACATGTGTGTGCAGATGTGTGCATCCCATGTCCCATGTGCATGCATTCTGAGCCTAGGTAGTAGACAGCTCCAAAATGCTGGGTTGAACATCCAAACCAGACCCAAACTAGGCACAGCTCAGGGGAGGACGGGATTTATCCCGAGCTTACAGATCTAGGGGACGGTCCACTCGTGGTGGAAGAAGCTGGCTCACATTATAAATCCAAGCAGAAAGAGAAAAACCACCAGCAGCCAGCAAACACCAAGAAGCAGCAGACCGGTCCTGACAGCAGGCAGGACCCTGCCAGAGCTCACACTGCTCTCCACACCTGTCGGCTGGATCCCAGGATGGCCCCGGTGACACCTTCTCCAGCGAAGCTGCTGGAGACCCAAACACCTGAGTCTATGGGGGGGCATACATACATTCACATTCAAACCACCACACCAAGGAACAGCATCAAGTGTCTTCTTTTGCTCAGCCACGTATTTCCTTGAGAGAACATCTCTCACTGAACTCAGAGCTGCTATTTTCAGTTTCCTAGCAATTCTCTGGTCTCTACTCCACACAAGACTGGGGTTATAGGTATGTGTGCCCATGCCCAATTTTTTCTTTTTTTTTTTAACTTTTTTATTGACTAAGTCTATAAATATAAACAATATGCCATGGTCATAATCTTCTTTAAAACTCATCCTTCATTGTCTGTGAGATTTGTTCTTTGATTTCCAGGAGACAACCCAGAGCCACTGACTCAGTAGAGCTCGGGTGACTGTTGAGTGCCTGGTCCCCTGGCTCCTGGGTTACGGCCATCGAAAAGCCGAGACAAGGCCCCATTGCTCTCAGCCGCCTGTTGCAGCATCTTTAGGTTATCAGAGGCATATAGAAACGGAGAGACCGTCAGTCCTGGGTTGACTCTGGCAGCTCCTGCACTGCGGGAGAGTGGCCGCAGAACAAGGCAGTGATGTTTCTTTTTCCGGGTGTTTACCAGGCAGGAAGCTGAACCCCACGTTTCTGTGGTTGCGCTTACTCCAGGCAGATGAGGAGGGGCAATGTCTGTGGTGTAGTTAAGAACAGTCTGGGGCTGGAGAGATGGCTTAGTGGTTAAGGCATTTGCCTGCGAAGCCAAAGGACCCAGGTTCAATTCCCCAGGACCCACGTTAGCCAGATGCGCAAAGGGCACACGCGTCTGGAGTTCGTTTGCAGTGGCTGGAGGCCTTGGTGTGCCCCTTCTCTCTCTCTGTCTGTCTCACTTCTCTATCTTACTCTGCTTGCAAATAAATAAATAAAATTTAAAAGAAAAGGGAAAAGAACAGTCTGGGTCTGCTTGACTTTCCTTTTGGAGCCCAGGGCTACCCACCCATGTCCTCGGTTGTTTCCCCGCAGGCCTCTCTTCCCCGGGGAAAGCATAGCGTTGCCAACCCCCGCTGGCACGTCTGGCTTCTCTGAAGCATCCAGCCACCATCCATTTTTCCTCTCCTGGCCAGTCTTAGTAACTGAGGAGCGGTTCAGCTTCATCTGCCTTCCCCTCCCTTTGTCTGCACTCAGTGAGAGCCCGGGCCGGGCGGGGAGGCTGGTCTGCACAAATGACATCAATTGGTGAATTTAGGTCAAGGGTGATGTGGATACCTTATACCACCCTTGGGAGAAACTTTTAGCTTTTTGGGCAAAGAGCCAAAGGTTTTCACAATGTTGGCAATTGATATTGGAGCGTTTAATATAGTCAGAACTGATTCCTAGTGCTTTAACGTGTAAAAATTGAGGCAGTGGTTGCTATGGAAATGTAACGAGTTAAACTAACAGCTTTAAGTGAGGAGAAAGAAGCAGTGAGAGCAAGACCTATGATTACTCGCTCTGCGCCACTACTGGTGGTGAAGGCTGAGTGCTTCATTTTGCATGATTAAATTATTAAACGTAATTTTTTCTTTATCCAAAATGAATGGAATTTCTTATCCTTTCATTTGAGCTGCTGTTTGGTGTGGTGATTATTTCTTCTCACATCCATTCCAAGGTGGAACTAAGAAGTAAGCATGTGTTGCCATGTAATCTTACTAATATTCAGGCCTGATCTTCAAAAATCTCTGTATTATAATTAAACCTTTGTGTGGGACCAAAGGGCAATTGACAAAGCTGTTCTCTGATGCCCTTTGTAAAATTCCTGGAAGGGAGCTCTAATTTTCACGTGCATGTTAAAACTCTGTGTTCTCCAGCTGGGCTGAGAAGCAAACAAAGGAGAATCTGCTTCTACTTCAGCAGTGGCCTTTGACTTATAAGAGAGGGATTTCCCTCACCTGTATGAAGAGTAACGTTTAGGATCTCCTTCCCTGGAGAGAGGTAGAACCACATCCGTGCTATCTATAAATGCAGTAGGTCCTTGGGGATGGGGAATGTCAGTAATTCTTTTGGTCCTCACATTCCACAGTAAAATGAAGATTGAAAAGGAGTATTTTGGGCTGAAGAGATGGCTTAGCAGTTAAGCGCTTGCCTGTGAAGCCTAAGGACCCCTGTTCGAGGCTGGATTCCCCAGGACCCACGTTAGCCAGATGTACAAGGGGGCGCACGCGCCTGGAGTTCATTTGCAGTGGCTGGAGGCCCTAGCGTGCCCATTCTCTCTCTCTCTCTATCTGCCTCTCTCTCTGTCACTCTCAAATAAATAAATAAATAAATAAAAATGAACAGAAAAGTTAAAAAAAAAAAGAAAAGGAGTATTTCCAATTTCTAGATTAAAATCAGTTGCCTTAAAGTTATTGATAAAATATTGTTTTCAGGGCTGCTAAAATGTTCTGCCTGTACTTAAAACTGACAGATACTTAAATGATAGAATGTGTATGTTTCTATGTCCCAGATATAGCTTACACTGCCACCTGACAACTAAACTAAATATTAATCAAAATGATTTTTAAACTGTTGTGTCATTCTCTAATCAGATCTGCTTTGCTAATAGATATGTTCTGCACCCTTTTAACCTAATCTATTTTGCTAATCAGACATATACAGTCTCTCTGAGTGATTAATAACCATATGGAAAAGCCAAAATTAATAGAAACATTGGAGTTAAAAGGATAACCAATATTTTGGTTACTGTTCCTGGGTCAAAAGGCCACAGGAGATGATGGGACACTTGAACTTCTAGCCTCTATGAAGGTACCTCTCTTCTTGATCAGAGAGCATGTGGGGACCCAGAAATGAATTCCTGGTCGTCAGTGTATCTGCAACAGGAGAGTCACATTGGAGGAAAATCAATCCTCCAGGCTTCCCAAAAGAGGGAGGGCCACTTGGTTGGCATGGCCTTGACTTATCCTAGCAGATGACAATTCTGAGAGTCATAGAACTCCTCACAGGTCCTTAAAAGTCTCTCCTATAGCACCATTATTAACGTCCCAAAATATACAGTTAATTCTGGCAGCCTACGTGGTCTTAATCACCCAATGAGAAAACTATAACTGCAATATAAACAATGATTCAGACTAATAGGCTTCCCTATCTGATGATGACAAACTCTAACATTAATTCAAGTCTTCTTCCTCTGCCTGTCCCTGATTAACTTCACCTACCCTGACCCCAGCTCCTCCCACTTGACTTCAGAGCTATTCCTCAGGCCCCTGCTTCCTTAGCCCTTACCCTATCTCATCCAGGGATAAGTACACTGCCACCCCAATGGGCATTCTCGAACGTAAACTCTCTTGTGTTCCTTCTCTGCTCTTGATCCCAAAATGACCCTCTGTCTCCTCTCTCTTGCCCCAAGCCCTCTGTCCCTTGCCTCTGAATGCTCATCTTCCCTTTATGCCTGGTGTTTTGATGTCATAGGTGTTGACCAGAATATCAAGCTCTTTTATTCTCCCTTCTGTCTTCTCACGGAGGTGCACAGAGCCCATCTCCCTCACCTTCCCTATAACAGGTGTCTGCCAGTGACTGCCCCAAAGCCAGATCAATACAGGGATGGTATGAGAGAAGTCTCTTTCATTCTGGACCAAGTCGTAACAACACGCTACACTGGCACTGTTGATCTCACCACTCTGCCACCTCTAGCCACCATGAAACTGCCTCCTCATCACCTGCTCTGAAGGGAGACCCACCTACTCCATTATCCAGCGTCTCCCATAAGAACTCATCGCCCTTATGGTCAGCATGAAAAATTAACCTTTGTTTTGTTAGGTCAGGACAAAATGGAGTCACCAAAGACAGCAGGAGGGTGACAGACACAAGGAAGTGGGTCATCCACATTCCTCAGAAACTGCCCAGCCATTATCCCTTCCTTGCCTAACAATGCCCCAGGTCTAGGTTTCCTGCCCCCTTATCTTGTGGTCACTGTTCTGGTGTCACACCCTGGCTATCTTAGATCTCCCCTAAAGAAACCTTTCTTTTTTCTTTTTTTTTTTTAACTTTTCCCTTCCTCACCTTCCCCCAGCTGAAGAAGCCTATGTAACACACTATCTGGAACCTCAGGTTGGCTGTGCTCCGCCCTTGAGAGTCCATCCTGGCAGCTCGTGTTGTTCCCAAACAAAAGCTTCCATCTTTGCCTCAAAGGAAAAAAAAAAAAAAAAAAGGAATATTTCAAGTTTACTATTTTTTTTTAATTATTTATTTGCAAATGGGAGAGAGAGAGAATGTGAATGAGAGAGAGAGAGAGACAGATATGAAGAGGTTGGCACACCAGAGCCTTTTGCCTCTGCAAATGAACTCCAGATGCATGTGCCAGTTTGTTCATCCTGCTTTATGTGGGTCCAGAGGATTTGAACCCAGGCTGGCAGGCTTTGTGAGCAAGTTCCTTTAACCACTGAGACCTCTATCCATTCCCATATTACAAGATTATTTAAAAATAATGTGTGATTACACTATACAAGTATAAAGCTATCAAAGTAAATACACCAAAGTTTGGGCATGTTATATCACTAAGACTTTATTGATAAAAAAGTTTATGTAAAACATTCTTTAAATTTTTTCTCAAAAGGAAAAAAAGGGATTATTTCCTTTTTTGGAAATAGAGAAAGAAAGGAAGAAAACAAGAAGTGAGGGGTTTCTGGATTTATACAGTCACACAAAATAATAGTAGTAATTTTTTTCTATTAATTAAAAAAAAAGCTGGGCTGGAGAGATGGCTTAGCAGTTAAGCGTTTGCTTGTGAAGCCTAAGGACCCCGGTTCGAAGCTCGACTCCCCAGGACCCACGTTAGCCAGATGCACAAGGGGGCACATGCGTCTGGAGTTCGTTTGCAGTGGCTGGAGGCCCTGGCGTGCCCATTCTCTCTCTCTCTATCTGCCTCTTCCTCTCTCTGTCACTCTCAAATAAATAAATTAAAAAAAAAAAAAAAGCTTTTGATCTCATGGGTTCCAGTAGCCATAACTGATAAGGACAGACACATACTATGGAATAATGTGCTCGTGACCTTCACTTTTTTTTGTTGTTGTTGTTTTGATTTTCGAGGTAGGGTCTCACTCTAGCCCAGGCTGACCTGGAATTCACTATGTAGTCTCAGAGTGGCCTTGAACTCACCCAAATCCTCCTACCTCTGACTTCCGAGTGTTGGGGTTAAAGGTGTGCACCACCATAGCCGGCTAGTGAACTTTAAATGCACATGAATTTTAAAATTTATTTAGAAGGCTTTCATTTTAAAATTTCCAAATGTATGTTAATTATCTAGAAAATAGTATCTTTAGCACATGTCTGGAATTTCAGCACCCCGGAGATAGAGACAGGAGGATCAGAGGTTTATTGCCAACCTGAGGTACATGGTGTGATTGAGGCTAGCCTGGGTTATATGAGACTTGAAAACTATACACACACACACACAGACACAGACACACACACACATACACCACACCACACAGAGAGAGGAAATGAATAATATCTTTGATGTTTTGCCAAATAGTTTCATACAATGTTCTCTTTGCAGTTAAATGTGCTGGTTAATTTCTGTCCAAAGAATCTACTTCATTCTTATCATATATGGTAAGCATTAAGTACAAAGTAAGTTTTTTATATTAATTTTTATTTTACATTAATTATAACAATTATTCTCTTTAATCACCTAGCCCCAGTTCCCATTACCCTGGAGACCCTCCTCAAAAATCCTTATGATTTTTGTTTTTTTGATTTTCAAGGTAGAGTCTTACTCTAGCCCAGGCTGACCTGGAATTCAGTATGTAGCCTCAGGGTAGCCTTCAACTCATGGCAATCCTCCTACCTCTGTCTCCCGAGTGCTGGGATTTAAAGGCTTGTGCCACCATGCCTGGCTGGGTTATGGTATCCACTGAAGTGTCATGAAGTCAGTCCCTGTAGGGTAGCAGGGGACCCTGGTATTCCTACCTACTCTGCGGCTCTTACAATCATTTTGCCCCCACTTTCACAATGTTCACTGAGCCATGGTAAGCCTGTTGGCAGTCTGATTTAGTGTTGAGCTCTCTGTAGTGTAGCCTCTGGATTTCTGCTTTGATTGGCTTTGATTGACCAACACGTTTGTCACCATCAACCTGGGGCTGGTTGTCAGACTATCAGACTAAGTCTTCACTTCTGCAGTTTCTCCTGGGCTGTGGCAGATGTGGTGGAGGTGACAAGTCTCATGGTGGGCGGTTAGCTAATTTCTTGTCTTACTGATGGGTCTTGGCTCTCCTTTACATTCTCTGCCTTCGGTAAAATAAAGCAGATTCTCCAAACAAGAGTGAGAGTAGCTTGAGTTAAAGGGGGTGTGCAAATTTGAGTGTGTGTGTGCGCGCGCGTGCAAGTCCACTCTTTTCTCACAGAGAACAGTGGGGATTTCTCTCTAGATTGTATGAATTTCCTAACGATGGGATTCTGACTTGGTTTCCAGTACAAGATATGAGTTCTCTCCCACTAAGCAGGCCTTGCAGAGCCATGTCCTATGGCACAATGTGTCCTTCTTGATCCACTGGTTGATTTTGTAGTCTAGCCGGTCTCCAGCTTGTTGGTAACCATTTCTTCCAGTGGCTGCTATGGGGCTTTAGAGCACTATGAGGACTAGCCAGGGGACAGCTCGTTTCCCTTTCTGTCCCAGCATGGCACTCCAGTGTCCTGTCACTGCAGCCAGCAGTGTCTGCAGCAATAGGGCCTTACTTTTAGCTCTGGAAGGTAATCGAGGGTTTTGGCAATGGCCTGCATTGTTCTGGAGATCTTATGGGTCTCCCTGGCCAACAGCTCTTTATGGCGAGCAACTCAACTCTGGGCCAGGGAATTACTGGCCAGAGTCATGGTTTTAAGGTTAAGCTTTTTTCACCTTCTGTCTGATTTTCTCCCCTCCCCCTTTATTAGTGGTTATCTCTTGTAGAATGCTAGCCAAAGTGAGTTTTATTTCAGTGAATGAAACTGATTTCAGTCTCTGGGTAGGCAAGGGACCCTGCAGATACCTGGAGAAAACTTTTTGTTTTGGTTCTTAGAGGAAGGGTCTCACTCTAGCTCAGGCTGACCTGGAATTCACTATGTAGTCTCAGGGTGGCCTCAAACTCATGGCAATCCTTTTACCTCTGCCTCCTGAGTGCTGGGATTAAAGGCGTACGCCACCACCCTCGGCTGTGGAGAAGACATTTTTATGGGGTGAAGCCCTTTTCTTCTCTTAGGACCCAAGTCTGAAGCTGCTCGTGACCCTCTGGTGCTCTCTTCCTACTCCAGCCCTCACCACATGAAGTGTGCTATATAGCATATCTTTTCAATAAAGGATCTTTTGTGCAATAAATAATAGAAACCCACACCAAAGTCTCTTGTTTGTATATTAATCCCTGTCTCTTTTTCCCCCTAATTTTATCAGCCATTCACTTAGATGGATGGGGCTCTCAAGAGGTCACTCCACTGGTTTCCTGGGTGAATAGAAGAAAGGTGTTTACCTCAGCAATTCTGTGTTTACATGTTGCATAGTACTGGGTTTTGTTTTGGGCAAGGACTGGCTGTTTTTTATATTTATTTATTTATTTATTTATTTATTTATTTATTTATTTTGAGGTAGAAGAGTCTGGCTCTAGCCCAGGCTGACCTGGAATTCACTATGTAGTCTCAGGGTGGCCTGGAACTCACGTCAATCCTGCTACCTTGTTCTCCCGAGTGCTGGGATTAAACACATGTGCCATCACTCCCTTCCTGCTTTGTTTCTTCTGTGCCTTGTAATCCTAGTCAAGATGCTAGCACAATGCCAAACAACAGGGGTTGGATGGACATCGATGAGCAGGCGCACACCTCAGCATTGGCGTAGTTTCAGCAATGATTAGTGCCTCTGCTCCGGGACAGGAGCCATTTGGAGGACGTCAAAGGAAAACCTAATGTGAGCATCACTGACATTTAAATTATAAACATTTATCACTGATTTACTATTCTGATTCTAATCAACTTACTTCATTTGATGGACATTGATGGGAACCTTAGCAGCAGTTAGTCTCTGAACATAATGTGGAGACACCCCTCGCCCAAATGCACCATCAAGGAGCAAAGCGTGCGTACCACCACATTTAGCTAGGAAACTGTCATGACCTGGGTTTTGTCAATTTATTTAAAAAGTGTGTTATTAAGGTTTTTAGTTTTATGTTGAAAGTAGTGGGTTTCGTTACGGCATTTTCATACACACGTGTCATGTTTTGTCAATTTCTATTTTCAAGCAACTAAATTCTGCAAGTTGCTTAATGTAATTCACTTCCCAGTTAGAGTTGCCTAAACATTCAGCCCTAGGAGTAATGCCTTCTGGCATAAAGTGGGGATCTTGTGGCTATTTTGCTAAGTTCTTTCATTCTATGCATTTTATTGACTACCCATACCTGGGAGCGCTTTCTCTCGCTCTCTCGATGAATTAGTTAGACATAGTCTCTGTTTCATCCGGTAAGGCTTCTGATGAGGAAACACCAAATAAATAAGTAAACATGAAAACAAATGTTTAAGCTCAAGTTGTGGCATAGGATTGTAATCAAAATTAGGGAATTTGCCCGTGAAGCCTGTCAGCCCAGGCCCAATTCCAGCCCCCGTGTAAAGTCTGATGCAAAAAGTAATGCATGCATCTGGCATTCATTCGCAGTGGCCAGAGACCATGGCACACCCAGCTCTGTGACTCTCTCTTGGAAGGAAACCCTCTGTATGTATCGACATCCACTGGAACCCACCTGCATTGCTCCATAGGCAAGCGATACCGACCCAGATGGAGACGCTCACGCGACTAAAGAGTGGCGAGTGATAAAGTCCTGCGTTGCTTTGTCTCTCACCCAGGAGAGACAAGTGGATGAAATCTCAGACTTTGCACAGTTCTTGACAGAGACTCCCAGGCGATGCGGGCAGGCAGGTGCAATGATGTCAGGCAAGGCAGTGCCCTAGTGCTATTCAGTCTGAAAGGTAGCCAATTAGCAGTTTTCACCATTGCCTTTCTCCTCCAAAGTCACAAGATGAGGTATTCTCAATCACCTCGCAAGTGTGACTGCTCTCCCAAAATACATGTGTGAAACCTGCTAGCTATTAATTATTCTGCCTTGAATGTTCTTAATCATGTGGGAGGATTTTTTCACAACAGAAAGAATGGTATGCTAAAATTTTATGATTTTAAGACATAAAATATGACACTTGATTGAAAAGTAAGATATTTGTGCATATGAGTTTGAATGAGCATAGTTTTCTGAAAGATTATATTATAATTGCTAAGGGCCTGGTACTATCGTCTCTCAGCCTTTCCAGAACAATGAAGGCTGGTCTTGGGCTTGCAACTCCTCGCCACTAGGGAACTGAGGGGCAGCCCTGCCACCACTACCATGAGAGATAACAAGGGACTGCTCTGGCAGCAGGAGGAGTCATTCTTTTTTAAAATATTTATCTATTTATTTTGAGAGAGAGAGAGAGAAAATGGTCATGCCACGACCTCCTACCAGTGCAAACAAACTCTAGAAACACTTGTTCATCTGGCTTTACATGAATACTGAGAAATTGAACCTGGCAGGCAGGCTTTGCAAGCAAGCATCTTTAACTGTTGAGCCCCCAGATTAAGATGTTCTGTATCTCCACTGTCAAGAACAGTGGCTACAAGCCATGAGAAGTAGTTTAACACTTGCAACTTGACCAGTTTGAGATGAGAATTGTTGTTAGTGTAAATTGCATACCAGATTTTAAAATTAGGATAGAAAAGGCATAAATATCACATTAAGAACTTTCAAGGCAAGGCATGGTGGTGCACATCCTTAATGCCAGCACTTGGGAGGCAGAGGAAGAAATATTTCCATGAGTTCAAGGCCAGCCGGGGGCTACAGAGTGAGTTCCAGGTCAGCCTGGGTTAGAGTAAGACCCTACCTCAATAAACAACAACAAAATCACCAAACAAAAAGTGTTCTTAAAATTCATTATATTTGGAATGGTAAAATTTAGGTTAAAATATTAAAATTAATTTCACATGCTCAATTTGACTTCTTTCAGTGTATTTGTTGGAAAGTGTTTGAAGAATGCCATTCTAGATTGCTGCTATTCAGAGGGCAGACTGGGCCACTAGCAGTGCCGTGTGCAGGAACCCCGACTCCACCACCCACCCAGACCTGTGCGCTGAGAACACACATTCCAGCAACACACAGGATGTGTCTGAACATCACAGGCTAAGAGCAGAGAGTTTAGATTGTCAGACTTATCCAATAAAAAAATAGGATATTCCATTAAATTCAGTTTCCTGATAAACAGTGTATATTTCTTAAATATACTACATCTTAAATATTGCATGGGACCAAATTAAAATTATTTACTTTTTGGAATTCAGATTTAACTGGATATCACATGGTTTATCTTTCAACATAAGAGCAAATTCCTCCTGTCCACACCTGTCTTGTTGCTTGAAATTTGACAGAATCAGGACAAAATCAGATGAATAAAACAAGAGGTAGAAGTTAAGAAATGAAAGCATAAATTCCAGCACTTGGGAGGCAGAGGCAGGAGAATCACTGAGTTTGAGGCCAACCTGGGACTACAGAGTGAGTTCCAGGTGAGCCTTGGCTAAAGTGAGACCCTACCTCAAAAAAAGAGAAAGAAAGAAACAAACAAAAAAACCCAAACGCACACACACAGAGAGAGAGAGAGAGAGAGAGGGAGAAATGAAAGCATAGAAGGCAGGAAAAGATATATAGGATGAGGAAGGAGTAAATTAGGGTATAAAAAAGTCATATTTAAGATTTTAGTTTTAAAATTATTATCATCATCATTTTTTGTCTTTTATTTTTTATTTATTTATTTTTCTTAATTTTTATTAACATTTTCCATGATTATAAAAAAATATCCCATGGTGCTACCCTCCCTCCCCCCACTTTCCCCTTTGAAATTTCATTCTCCATCATATCCCCTCCCCATCTCAATCAGTCTCTCTTTCATTTTGATGTCATGATCTTTTCCTCCTCTCATGATGGTCTTGTGTAGGTAGTGTCAGGCACTATGAGGTCATGGATATCCAGGCTATTTTATGTCTGGAGGGAGAACATTGTAAGGAGTCCTACCCTTCCTTTGGCTCTTACATTCTTTCTGCCACCTCTTCCACATTAGACCCTGAGCCTTGGAAGGTGTGATTGAGATGTTACTCAGTACTCCAGTCACTTCTTTCCAGCACTATGATACCTTCTGAGTCATCCCAAGGTCACTGCCATCTGAAAAGAGAAGATTCTCTACCCAAAGTGAGAGTAGCGTTAATATAAGGGTATAAATATTAAGAAAAGTGCTTACTGGGCAGTTTGATAAGCATAGTATATACATTTTTCCAGACATCAGCAGATGTTACACCCCTAGGGCTCATGAGTACCCCTGTTTTAAGTTTTCAGTATCAGGGATGTATTCCCCCCCATGGAGCGGGCCTCCAGTCCAATTGGAGGGCACTTGGTTTCCACCATGACAGACGTGACACTATTGCACCCGTTGGCTCATTTGGCCTGGCCTGGCCAATTATAAGGCTTGCAGTGTCCACTGTTGAGTATCTTCACTGGTGATATCTCTCTCCCATTGAACTGCATGTAGAATGGCTTCTTCCAGCTTTCTCTCAGCTGGTCTACATGGAGGAGGTTATCAGCTCAGTTCCAGCAGAATTTCTCAGTGGCCTTGCCACCCAAGTATGTGGAGTCTTCAGCAATAGGGTCTTACCATCTATCCCTGGTGGGAAACCAAGGGCCTCAGCAATGGCCTATAATGTTTTGGGGGCATCAGGAACCTCCCTGGCCAACAACTCACTGGAGGTATCCCATCCCTGGCACTGAAAATTTTCTAACAACGATCTATGGCTCCTGAGTGTTCCATTGTCCAAAACCAGAGGATTCCATATGATTTATTTGCATCCTCTAAGATTTTGATTAGCCCTCCCTCCACCTTTCCTTTACTCAATCTCTTCTCCTGACCTCACTTTGGGCCTTTTCACCCCTGTTAACCTATTCTTCTACTTACATATATACAATATCAACCTATTAAGTACCCTCCTCCCTTCCTTTCTCTTCCCTTTATATCTCCTTTTTAACTTGCTGGCCTCTGCTACTGAGTTTTTTCCTTCTCACACAGAAGTCCAATCATCTGTAGCTAGGATCCACATATGAGGGAGAACATGCGGCACTTGGCTTTCTGGGCTTGGGTTACCTCACTTAGTATAATCCTTTCCAGATCCATCCATTTTCCTGCAAATTTCATAACTTCATATTTCTTTACCGCTGAGTAGAACTCCATTGTTTTTTGTCTTTTTGAGATAGGGTTTTAGGTAGTACAGGCCAGCTTTGAACTCGCTCTTGCCTCCACCTTCCAAGTGTTGGGATTACAGGTGTGTTCCACAATGTCCCACTACCTTATTTAGAAATTTTTATTAGCAACTTTCCCCCTTATTCCTGTCTTCTCCTCCCTCCTCTCTCCTCCAGTTGGCCTGCAAAGCAAAAGGACCCAGGTTTGATTCCCTAATACCCACATAAAGCCAGATGCCCAGGAATTCTTTGCAGTGGCTGGTGGCCCTGGTGTGCCCATATATTTTTTTCTCTCTGTCTCTCTAGTAAATAAATAAAAATACACACACACACACACACACACACACACACACACATGCATACATATATATATCTTCCCCTTAATAAATTAAAATTTCTTTTGTTTATTGTTATTTATTTATTTGAGAGCAACAGACAGAGAGAGAGAAAGAGGCAGAGAGAGAGGGAGAGAATGGGCGCTCCAGGGCCTCCAGCCACTGCAAACGAACTCCAGACCCCCTTAATAAATTTAAAATGCAATGAGTACTTAAAAACCTGAACCCTCGGGCTGGAGAGATGGCTTAATGGTTAAGTGCTTGCCTGGGAAGCCTAAGGACCCCGGTTCGAGGCTCGATTCCCCAGGACCCATGTTAGCCAGATGCACAAGGGGGAGCACATGTCTGGAGTTCGTTTTCAGTGGCTGGAGGCCCTGGCGCGCCCATTCTCTCCATCTCTCTCTCTCTCTATCTGCCTCTTTCTCTCTGTCACTCTCAAATAAATAAATAAAAATAAACAACGACAACAACAACAAAAATCCCTGAATCCTAACAAGCTGGGCGTGGCCTTTAATCCCAGCACAAGAGGGGTAGGAGGATTGCTGTGAGTTCGAGGCCACCCTGAGACTACATAGTGAATTCCAGGTCAGCCTGAGCTAGAGTGAGACCCCACCTCAAAAAACAAACAAACAAACAAACAAACAAACAACAAAACACCCCTAAATCGTGGCTTCACACTGCACTCTAGGTCCCACCCTCCTTCCTCCCCACCAGTATATTCTGGGAAAGCTATCTGTTATTGGTGGGATGTGCTGTCACTCATCGAACGTGAACAGCTCTGCCTGGGCTCTGTTTGCATTAATTAACCAATGCGCTTGGTTTGCAGGAGCAGTCATTTCTTGATGGGAAGAAAAATCTTGTACAGCTTTTCACTCCTCTTTTTATGTATGGGATTTTCGCTAACTTTGGACCAGCTGTTTTCCAGGAAGAATGTAAGGTGAGTAATTGCATACTTTTTAATGCCACACATTTATGAAGCTCAGTGCGAGTGAAATTTGGTAGTTCTTGTAATTTCTTTATGTTGTCATATTTGTTATCTGTATTTATTTATGGTTCATGTTAGATAAACTGGGTTAGATCATATCGTTAGCTATGAAAATCATAAAGCTAGTGTTTATAATGGGAAGATTAAATGTATTTTTAATGAGGCAAGGTCTATTTATTCAAAATAGCGAGGAAACACTGCATAATGTACCAGAGAATATGACTCTTCAGATCAGCACTAGTTCAGGTTTCTTTGATATTTATAAATAAGTGTTAAGTTTACAGTTTTTTCCTGTCATCATTATGTGAGAAGAAAGTAATGAAAAATTTCAAACCTTAGAAATATTCAACCTACTCCCCCAAAGAAAAGGTGTCAAACCATTTTAACTAGTAGGAGATAGTAATTGTGTGTGACATAGCATTTGTGATTAGCAAACACCATTTCTATTTCCCTTATTCCTTTGTTTTCTTTGCCTATCACATAAGGAAGCATATTGAGATTTACCTGTATAAAATTTCAGAATCCCAGCTACAGTTTAGTATGTCCTTTCCCAATTACTCACTATGCACCGTCTCAAAAGATGCCCCAGGGACTTTAGTGGGAGCAGAGCTCAGCAGCAAGCAGGACCACCGTCTCACGGAACTACGTCCACCTTAAGTACAGACATTTAAAAAGCGCTTCCTTCCCCCTTTCCTGTAAATCAAAATCAACTGGTGCTTTCTTTCTCTAGGTGTTACTCACCCCCCCCCCCCCAATATAGAGTCTCACTCTAGCTCAAGATGACCTGGAGTGAGCCCAGTCTGGCCTCAAACTCATGACAATTCTACCTTAGCCTCCTGTGTTCTCTGGTTTGCTTTTACATAGTGGGTGATTTATATTCCTTAAGCCATTAAATTTTACCTCATTTGGCTTGGTTTTAAGATCAAGTCACATGTTGCCCAGATTGGCCTGGGATTCACGGTGTAGCCATGGCTGGTTTTTCACTTCTGATCCTCCTGCCTCCACTCTCTGAGTGCTGTAACTACAGGCCAGCACTACCACACTGCTGATGGGAAAGGGAATCTTACTTTTTTTCCTTTTTGTAGTACTGGGGATTTAACCTACAGTCTTATGAATGTCAGGCAAGCACTCTACCATGTAACTATATCCCCCACCCAGCAATTAACATTTAATAATATTTCTGTACAAAGTTTACATAGAAATGAGCAGCTTTTGTAGTATATTGGTTAAAAAAATGTCAAAAATTATCAAATCCCCAATTCTGCTTTTTAAGGCAAGGGAAATGTTTTTAAGTAATTTTAGCATCAGAAGATTTGATCTTAGCAGTCACATAAATGGCTGCGCTATTCACAGTAGCTAAGAAATGGAGCCAGACCAGATGTCCATCGACAGATGAATGAATAAGGAAAACATGGCTCATATACACAATGTGTAACTATGGAGAAAAAAAGTAACACCTCCTGGGTGGGGATCCAAACTCAGGTCCTCATGCTTTTATGGCAATCCCTTTACCTACCGAACCATTTTTCTAGCCCCAAGTTTGGTTTATTCTTGAATCCAAAGGAAATCCTGTGTGATTCCCCTGTTGTCCAGTCTGGTTTGTTTGTACATATGACATAATTTTAAAGGGCTTGGTCCAACTTTTCAACAGCTAAACACTCAGCTAGGTATAGTCATCAGTTGGTAAGCAAGATAGGTGCAGTCTCTTGGGGGCTGGAGAGACGGCTTAGCGGATAAGTGCTTGCCTGTGAAGCCTAAGGACCCCGGTTCGAGGCTCGACTCCCCAGGACCCACATTAACCAGATGCACAAGGGGGCACACACGTCTGGAGTTCGTTTGCAGTGGCTGGAGGCCCTAGCATGCCGTTCTCTCTCTCTCTCTCTCTCTCTATCTGCCTCTTTCTCTCTCTCTGTCTGTCGCTCTCAAATAAATAAATAAAAATAACAACAACAAAAAACCCTCCATGGGTGAAATGAAGAAATAGATCAATACATTACCTTACTGTTTAAAAAAAAAAAAGATAGGTGCAGTCTCTGCCTGCACAGGTACTCTTTAATCACATTGTATATACGACTCCAGTTGAACTTGGAAGTGTATTGTGGAAAAAAGGTACAAGAGACTATGAACAAATGCATTGGGATCTAAACGGGGCTGAGACGTTAGGGGCCATACTCCTGAGGAAGTGATGCTTGAACTTCGATCTGGACAAAATGGGGATGGAGAACATTCCAGGAGGAGGGCACAGCATGCGATAAGACTTTTTTATGCTGGGAGAATGGAAAATGAAGGACTTGGCAACGGAAGGTGCTAGTGCGGCTGGAGCAGAGGAAGGAGAGAAGTGAGGCAAGCCTAGTGGCAGGCTGACAACTTCAGAAGCTTGGAAGAGATGGAGCTCTTGTCCAGAGAAGGACCACGGAGGGCTTGCTTCACCGTCACCCTCGCCTTCATGAAGCCTTAAGCCAGCCACTACAAGCGCACGGTTCTTGACACTTTTCAGAGGCCCACTGTGCTGGCAAAGGGTCTGAATATTGTAGTATTAGTCAGGTTGTTCGTTACTGTGACTACCACCTGATGGGACAACTTACAGGGCAAAGATTCATGTTGCTTTCAGAGGTGTCAGCTCATCGTGGTTGGGAGGGCATGGTGAAGGACAGACAGAGCGGTTCACTCAAAGGAGTGTGTGGGTGAGAGAGAGAGAGGGAGAACTACATCTCTAAGGGTAGGTAGTGATATATTGGGTAAGGTACATTTTAATTGTAATTTCCTGGTTACTTTGTTGGAAGCCCTACTTTTACCTCTCAGGAAACTAAACTTCTCAGTGCTTCTAGGTGTTTTGGGGCTTAGGAGACTGTTTCATGCTAACAGTACTCACAAGAGACTCACTATAAACACGAGTGTAGCTTAGTGGTAAAGCACTTGCCTAACATATATGAATGAGGTCCTAGGTTCAATACTCAGCATTGCAAAAAACAAAAAAACATGGTTAATAAATTGTTTTACTTAAAGAAGCTTTTAAGCTGGGTGTGTTGGCAAATGCCTTTAATCCCAGCACTAGGGAGGCAGAGGTAGGAGGATTGTCATGAGTTTGAGGCCACCCTGAGACTTCATAGTAAATTCCAGGTCAGCCTGGGCTAGAGTGAGACCCTACCTTGAAAGACAAAAAAAAAAAAAAAAAAAGCTTTAAACTTTATTTATAGTCTCAAACTAGAAACACCATAAATGTCCATCAGTTTGTGCATAAACAAATAAAATGTGGTATTGTAGTTACTTTCTCATTGTGGGAATAAAACACCTGACCAAAACCAGCTGATGAAAAGAAAGTTTTTATTCTGGCTTAGAGTTTCGAGGGGAAGCTTCCTGATGGCAGGGGAAAGGATGGCGTGAGAAGAGGCATCACCTCCGCCACAGTGGGTGGAAAACAGCTGCAGGACAGTGAGCCAAGTTTGGCAAGGGGGAGCTGGCTGTAGTGCCCTGATGTCTGCCCCCAACACCACATCTCCTCCAGTAAGGATCCACTTCCCGAATTGCCGCAACATGAGGACCGAGTATGCAAAACACACGAGTTTATGGGAAACATCTAATTCAAACCAGCACACGTGGTATATCTTTCAATGAAATATTTAATGACAGTGAAATGGAAGGAACTATTGATATGTGTAACAATGCATGTAAATTGTAGTCTTTTAAAAAGTTTAAAATATTTGTATTGATTTGCAAGAAGAGGGAGAGAGAGAGAGAGAGAGAGAGAGAGAGAGAATGAATAGGTTTTCCAGGGCTTCCTGCTGTTGCAAACAAACTCCACATGTATGTCAAATAAATGAATAAATAAATGAATATGGACACGCCAAGGCCTCCTGTCACTGCACATGAACTCCGGATGAACGCACCACTTTGTGCATCTGGCTTTATGTGGGTACTGGGAAATCAAACTCAGGCAAGCAAGTGCTTAAGGCACTTGTCTGCAAAGCCTGAGGACCCGAGTTTGATTCCCCAGGACCCATGCAAAGCCTGAGCTAGAGTGAAACCCTACCTCAAAAAAAAAAAAAAATAAATTCAGTTTTGACGGGTTAAGGACATCATACTGCACTACTCTGAGAATAAAACACATATGCTCAGATATGCTTCATAAACTTCATGTGAAGTCTGAGTTGTAGATATTTGCTCAGAATTTAAAGCTCTTTTTCCAATTTCAGTTCTCAAACATCATCAAATAAAGAAGGGGCCATGAAGAGTGGTAAGACCTATATTCGCTCATATGTTTTCCTGGGGGGGGGCAAGGATGAGAGAAGAGCTTTTCTGGGGTACACTTCCCTGTTCAGTGCTGCTGAGTCCTTCATGTGAAAATCTTTTAAACTAGAATGTTTTAAATTATGGACAAAATAGGCTCAAACCTGATATGTATCAGTGACTGGCATATTGTTGTCACTCAGTTACGTTGACTATTTGGTGACATTTAGTCTTGGAACTCACATCATTATGTTTTCGACAGATCAACAGGATAATGGAGATATGAAACCAATCCAGAATTTCACAACAATACCAATCACACAGGTATGGACATCGGGGCATTAGATTGTAACTTATCTTTTAATAATTTAATCACTTTTGAATTCTGTCAGAGCTATTTTTGGAATGTAAATAATAATTCTATTGGTAATTAGCATATTCGTACTTGAACTTTGGGTGGGGCAGTCTTACAGTTGAGAAAAACATGAAATACTTAATTTAAAAAAATATTTTCTTTATTTATTTGGTTTTTTTTTTTTTCTTTCTTTTTTGAGGTAGGGTTTCACTCTGGTCCAGGCTGACCTGGAATTCACTCTGTCATCCCAGGGTGGCCTTGAACTCATGGTGATCCTCCTACCTCTGCCTCCCAAGTGCTGGGATTAAAGGTGTGCACCACCATGCCCGGCTTATTTATTTGTATTTATTTGAGAGAGAGAGAGAGAGAGAGAGAGAGCGAGAGCGCAAGCGAGCAAGCGCACACACCAGGGCCTCCAGCCACTGCAAATGAACTCCAGACACCTGCACCACCTTGTGCGTCTGGCTTATGTGGGCCGACAAGCGCCTTGACTTCTAAGCCATCTCTCCAACCCCGAAATACTTAATTTTATTTGCTCTTATAGTTTCACGACGATCTTTGGTCCTAACGCTCTCCAGACAGAGTCTCTGCGGTAGCCATGCAGCTGTGACCACAGTGCAGCTGGCTGTTCCTTCTTAACTAACTTTTCATTTGTTTGTGTTTGCACTGGGGCCATTTGTTCTCTGTGTGGGTTGTACACTTTATGGGTATATAATGACACACGTCCACTGTCATAGGGTGTTAACCCTTTCACCTTTGTACCAGGGACACAAATTCATCTCTTAATTTTTCATTTGGTTGACTAGGCTCCCAATTACAATCTGAGCAGAGAACACTGGAGTGCATTCAGCCATCATAACCCGGTCAAGTTCTCCAGGGATGGAGTCCCATGCATTCTCTTCTGGACCAAAAGAATCACAATTAAATTTAAGAATCAGACCCGGCTGGACCTTACAGATGAAGCATTTGGTGAAAAGGCAACAGTGGACCTTGGTGGCTCAAATTGCAGTGAAGACAGTGCTGTGTAAGTTGGATTTTTCTGGCTGAGGAAGCCCGTAGGGGTGTAGCTGTCAGTTAACTATGGGGTCCAGTTTGAGTGAGTGTGTGTTCTTTGGTACTGTGGAATAGAAGGCTCCTTTGTATATGCATAGTCCTGACACTCATTTCTGAGGAATTGCTTCATATCTAAATGAAAGAACAAATTAGACATTAGCAATTTTCTTCTGAGTTCTTTTTTTGTTTTGTTTTGATTTTCAAGGTAGGGTCTCACTCTAGCCCAGGCTGACCTGGAATTCACTATGTAGTCTCAGGGTGGCCTTGAACTCATAGCTATCCTTGTACCTCTGTCTCTGAAGTGTTGAGATTAAAGATGTGCACCACCACTCCCAGCTTCTTCTGAGTTCTTTAGCAAATTGTCCCAAAAACTTATGGAAAATGAGGGTCTTGAAAATGAAAGTTTCCAAACTCATTCTCAAAAGAGAGAGAGAGAGAGAGAGAGAGAGAAAGGAAAATAAAGATAAAAGGATTTCAGACTTTACCAAACTACTTTTTTTCTCACCATGAAAGAGACTACATGCCACAGTGGGCCATAACTCACGTTAGCCAGGACTAATATCTGACTCTAGATGGTGTGTTTGGGGGAGTGTAAAGTGTTTGTTTCACAGTTTGTCGTGTCAGGGAACCACTGGTCAAATTTCAGAGAATTCTGTAGGACATTTCAGCATGGTTCCACATATGCACATATGTATGTAGGTGTATGTGTGTGTGTATATACACACATATACACATATATGGAATTACACATCACATATCAAATGTATATATGTGTGTGTGTTTGATAAAGGTATATTAAACAAGTATCACTTTTGAATAAATCATTGCCAAAGGCTGTCTGCTTTTCAGGCACCCAAGTACAATAACATTGCTGTCGTTTGTTGTGCTCCCTGAAGAGGGATCTGATGGGCAGCACTGGTGTCCGATAACCTCCTCTTCAGTGCGTGTGGCACTTAAGTGGCACAGTGGTTGATCTGGAAGCATCTCTGCTTTTGTTCCAGCCTGGGATGGTGAGAGTACACTGTGTGGACCATAATATATTGCGAATATCTGCATGTTTTTTTTTTTTTAATTTTAGAAGTCTTTAGTTCTTTCAGTTTATGTCTGGCTGTTCTGCCTCCTTCCCTCCTCTTGTTTCTTCACATATACATGGATGGATGCCTAGAATGGGAGCAGGGGAAAGATAGCTCAGTGGTTGAAGGCATGCTTGTAAAGCTTGCAGGCCCCAGGTGTAATTCCCTAGCACCTACATAAAGCCTGATGCATAAAATGGCACATGCATCTGGAGTTTGTTTGCAGCAGCAAGAGGTCCTGGCACACCCATTCTCTCTTTCTGTGTTTTGGCTTTTTGAGGTAGGGTCTCAATCTAGCCCAGGCTGACCTGGAATTTACTATGTAGTCTCAGACTGGCCCTGAACTCATAGGGATCCTCCTACCTCTGCCCCGTCCCGCAGTGCTGAGATTGAAAACCTGCACCACCACGCTTTGGAGGGAGAAGGGAAGGAGGGAGAGAGGGAGAGAATATGAATGAATGGGTACACCAGGGCCTCCAGCACCTACAAACAGACTCCAGACACGTATGGCACCTTGTGTATATGACTTTATGTGGGTACTGGGGAATTAAATATTGAGCTCAGGTCGTCAGGCTTTGCAGGCAAGCTCCTTGGCCTCTGAGCCATCTTTGCAGGCCACAATGTATATTCTTTTATATTAGATATATTTTGACTAGAAACATAAATTTATTTCCTAAATTTTGTTTCTCATTTTAACAATTCTTGAAGATGGGTAAAAGTGGGGCTGGAGAGATGGCTTAGCAGTTGAGGCACTTGTCTGCAAAGCCTAAGGACTCATGTTTGACTCTCCAGGTCTCAGAGAAGTCAGGTGCCCAGTGACACAAGTGCACAATGTCATACATGTGCACAAGGGGCGCACGTGTCTGAAGTTCACTTGCAGTAGCTGGAGGGCCTGGCGTGCTAATATTCTCTCCCTCTCTTTCTCTCGCTCTCTTTCCCTCCCTCCCTTCCTTCCTTTCTTCCTCCCTCCCTCCTTTGCATTAAGAAAAAGGCCAGTCTGCCCCCAGTAAGTCACCTGTCTTCCTGATCAGGAAGGATACGGAGACCCAAACAAAAAATTGGTGTACAGTCTGGAACAAGAAAGTCACAACTGAGGAGCAATCAGTCCTCCTGGCTTCCCAAAGAAGGAAAAACTACTTGGCCAACATGGCCCTGACTCATCCTAACAGATAGAAAACATTGTGGTTGATCAAGTTAAGCTAATCTCTTCCTGAGACAGCCCCTAGTCCTAACCAACCAGCTGGCCCTCTGGTGCACCTGGGCCAAAAGACACCACTCTAAGGTTATAAATACCTTTGCAAGAGGAGGGCAGGCTGTCTGGCTCTCTGATGACTTAGGAACTTACAGCTGTGGGTGAGCTTTTCCCTTGGCGGGGCCTGGGTAGGCTCATCCCAGGCCCAGACTCAGCCTGTAGGGGCTCTGCCTAGGCCCTAGCCTAGGCCCAGTCGGGAGGGCCCCCCAGCCCTTACTCTCCACATGGGTTCTTTATCTCCTCCAGCTCCCCACGTGGCAGGAGCTCCTTGAACTTTCTTTTCTCTTTTCTTTCCACGCTTTTTCACCCAGATCTCTATCTGGCCACATGGACTCCTGAGCTACACGTGGCCCACATGGGCTTTTGGGCACCATGTGGTGCACTTCTCCCCATTTTGTTTCCCCTTACCTCTCAGCCTTCCCCTTTCCACACTCCTTTGTAAAATCTGAATAAAATGTGGTATTAAAAAAAAAAAAAGAAGGGCTAGAGGGATGGCTTAGCTACTAAGCTGTTTGCCTGCAAAGCCAGAGGACCCAGGTTCAATTCCCCAGGACCCACGTTAGACAGATGCATAAGCGTCTGGAGTTCATTTGCAGTGGCTGAAGGCCCTGGCATGCCCATTCTCTCTCTCCTTTTCTCTGTCAAATAAATAAATAGATAAACTAAAATATTAAAAAAAGAAGACCAGTCTGTTGGGCTTGCTTTAAATAATAAAAAACAAAAATAAAAAAGATGAGTAAAAATGGATATATTAATATATAATTAAATGTCCCATTATAAGCCTTTGTAAGTATTTTGCTATTCAGAATGACTGTCTCTTAAGAGAGAATTATAAGAATCCAGAATCCTTCCTGACATGATTATCCAGCTATATCAGGACTATCAAGAGCTATCAAAGAATCCCCTTCACTGCTGAGAGCTCTGCATAATTCCCTACAGGGCTCTTAATTTGTGGTCAGTTGCTTGGAGAGAAGCTGATTGCGTGGGGGATGATCTGGCTTGCCCAAGGCTGACCGGACCTTCTTGATTCCATTTATCCTGACCTTAAGGCATTTGTGAGGAAAATCAGACCCCTACAAGCTTTTTACTGGGCTTCAGAGACCTTTGTCGTCACTGGGAAACTATGGATGTAAAAAACAAAAACTTGGCTTCTAGGTCCAGTTCTGCCAGTGAGCTTTGGGGCTTTGTTCACAGGACCTGTCAATCATGGTCAGTCAGGAAGAGGCAATGGCATCTGTTCCCTGCAGCTTTGCACGTGTACCAGAGGCTAGGACTGGTGCGGTTGTCCTCAGCTCCATGTCAGTAACTCCCTCAGTCACAGGTCAGCGTCCCTGGTCCAAGCGAGGAATCGAGGCAGAGTGGCCAGGAGTAGACCACAGGCTCTCAGCTTGATGGTAGAAGAGAAGGTTCTAAAATGTCTTTAAAGATGACACTGTACCTCCTTCCTCTTGGCTCTGTATCTCAGGGCTGTGAAAATCCAGTGAGGCAATAACGGCCTCAACACTTGGAGAACTTGCCAAGCCCTACTTCAGGCAATGTCTGCTTCCTTCTTAATGCCAAAGGACAACCTCAGAGAAGTTAGTATCTAGTTACCTGGTCTTTCAAGCAATGGTTTTATTTATTTATTTTTACTTATTTATTTGACAAAGAGGGAGAGGGAGAGAGAGAGAGAGAGAGAGAGAAAGAGAGAGAATGGGCACGCCAGGGCCTCCAGCCACTGCAAACGAACTCCAGATGCATGTGCCCCCTTATGCATCTGGCTAACGAAGGTCCTGGGGAATTGAACCTGGGTCCTTTGGCTTTGCAGGCAAACGCCTTAATTGCTAAGCCATCCCCCCCCCAGCCCAAGCAAAGGTTTTTACAGCACATACATTAAAAATTGGTCAGGAATTGAAATTTTGTCTTCTTGGTCACCCACCTCGAATTCTACTCAACTGTGAGCTCTGGGGGTGCGGTGGCCCCACCTCCTGCAGGCCTGCTCAGGTGAGTATGCAGACAGCAGGGACTGGCCCCATCCGAAGGCCACGAGCACCCAGCCGGGGCTTCCCGGGCAGTGAGGGGTTCAAGGACCAGTGGTTGACACTTTGTGAAGCTGAGTCCAGGGATTGCGTAGATTAATGAAGTGACATTGTATGCTGGCGAGGGAATCCTATGTTTGAAAGAACTGGAAGGAGGGTTGCCTACAGGGCGAGCCCAAGCAGAGACATAACCATGTAAGGTCAAAAGCACAGACTGAAAAAAGATGACCACGTTTCAGCTCCTGCAAAGCACATGTTCAGGGAGAGGCGAGTTTGGCAGACGGATTTGCTGTGGAAGTCTTTCAGACAGTGAAAGAAAGCCCTGCAAGTAGAACATGATCCCAGCATCTGTGCATATTTTGAAGTCGGACGATTATAGCCTGAAGAATTCAAGAGTCTGTTTCAAACATGTAAGAATAGGGTACTTAAAAAAAAAGTGTCTTTTCCCAACTCTTGCACTGGGTTTCTGTCCTTTGTGTCCCCGGTTGGTGATGTGAGGCCTGGGTGTAGAGACGCTCCCCGAGCGAGCGCTGAATCTGCTCTGTTGAATCAGGCCTTGTTTCTTTGCTCCGAAGTAGAGTGTGCTGAAGAGCTTCCGCTGCCACCAGGACTTCGGAGGCAAAGCTCTGTGTGGGTTAGCAGCTGGGAGGTGGGCACTGCTCCCCACCCCCTGCCCCAGACAGGCAGGGGTCAGGCATCTTGAGATGTTTCTGCTCAGAAGTTTAGTCCATTAGCTGCAGAGTTAAACGACTAGTGCAAATTTATAAAATCCAACTCAAGAAATGAATTTTATTTCTTTAAAGTATTTTTAAAAGTAAGTTGTACCAGGCAATAAAAATTCTGTTAGAGTAGGGGCCCCTTGAGGAAGTGCTTTACTAAGTGTTTAAAGTGTTTGCAAATGAGTATACATGTGAGGTGTTTAAACTTATGTTAGGAAATATAAGAACCTTATCAACCCTAGTTACAATGGTTTAGTTTGTAATTATTGTCAACCTTCCCCACAAATAATATTCAGGTAACTTTCAGCTCATTTGCTGATACATATATATTTTAAATATCTTATTTTTATTTATTTATTTACTGGAGAGCAAGAAAGAGACAGATAAAGAGAGAGAATGAGTGCATCAGGGCCTGTAGCCACTTCATCAAATGAACTCCAGATGCATATGCCATCTTGTGCAGCTGGCTTATATGGGTACCAGGAATCAAACCTGGGACCTCAGGCTTCAAGGGCAAGTGCCTTAACTGCTACGCCATTGCTCTAGTTACTCGCTGGTATTTTTATTTCATGGTAAGTAAATGGTATCAAATAAATGATGATACATATGTTTGGTATTTTTTTACCTTTTCATTTGTTTTTTGTCTTTATAATGTACATTAAGGTATTCTGACTTCTAGATATTGTATTGTCCAGCATCAACTTCTTCTCCCTTGAACCGTGTGGGCATATCTTTGTTACATTTGAGCATCCCTTTCTTTTAAGACTCACATACTCTTCCTTGTAACATTTAATACTTTTTTTATGGGCAACTTAAAGAGAGATCACTTTTCAGTGGATCACCTTTCTGTATGTCGATCATTTTGTAAGCTTGATACTTTCTTTGTTTTCTTTTTACAGTGTAGATCATTTCTTGTTTATCACCTTTCCTGTATTGCATAATTTAACTTGACCTTATGTCGACTCCTTCTTGTATTACTTCCTTTCATGACTTTAAGTTACATTTCTGACTTGAGTCACTCCTTTGTACAGTATTCCTATCGGTCACTTTCCTTTGTACCATAGACCATCCCTCTGTACCGTGGTAGCACATGCCAACCTCTTCCCTTCTGTAACCCAGTCTTGAGCACTCCCACCTCTCTCCCTTCTGTAACCAGTGCTGAGCACTCCCACCTCTCTCCCTTCTGTAACCCAGTGCTGCGAGCACTCCCACCTCTCTCCCTTCTGTAACCCAGTGTTGTGAGCACTCCCACCTCTCTCCCTTCTGTAACCCAGTGCTGCTGAGCACTCCCACCTCTCTCCCTTCTGTAACCCAGTGCTGTGAGCACTCCCACCTCTCTCCCTTCTGTACCCAGTGCTGTGAGCACTCCCACCTCTCTCCCTTCTGTAACCCAGTGCTGTGAGCACTCCCCACCTCTCTCCCTTCTGTAACCCAGTGCTGTGAGCACTCCCACCTCTCTCCCTTCTGTAACCCAGTGCTGTGAGCACTCCCACCTCTCTCCCTTCTGTAACCCAGTGCTGTGAGCACTCCCACCTCTCTCCCTTCTGTAACCCAGTGCTGTGAGCACTCCCACCTCTCTCCTTCTGTACCCAGTGCTGCGAGCACTCCCACCTCTCTCCCTTCTGTAACCAGTGTTGTGAGCACTCCCCACCTCTCTCCCTTCTGTAACCCAGTACTGTGAGCACTCCCACCTCTCTCCCTTCTGTAACCCAGTGCTGTGAGCACTCCCACCTCTCTCCCTTCTGTAACCCAGTGTTGCTGAGCACTCCCACCTCTCTCCCTTCTGTAACCCAGTGCTGTGAGCACTCCCACCTCTCTCCCTTCTGTAACCCAGTGCTGTGAGCACTCCCACCTCTCTTCCCTTCTGTAACCCAGTACTGTGAGCACTCCCACCTCTCTCCCTTCTGTAACCCAGTGCTGTGAGCACTCCCACCTCTCTTCCTTCTGTAACCCAGTGTTGTGAGCACTCCCACCTCTCTCCCTTCTGTAATCCAGTACTGTGAGCACTCCCACCTCTCTCCCTTCTGTAACCCAGTACTGTGAGCACTCCCACCTCTCTCCCTTCTGTAACCCAGTGCTGTGAGCACCCCCACCTCTCTCCCTTCTGTAACCCAGTGCTGCGAGCACTCCCACCTCTCTCCCTTCTGTAACCCAGTGCTGCGAGCACTCCCACCTCTCTCCCTTCTGTAACCCAGTGTTGTGAGCACTCCCACCTCTCTCCCTTCTGTAACCCAGTGCTGCGAGCACTCCCACCTCTCTCCCTTCTGTAACCCAGTGTTGTGAGCACTCCCACCTCTCTCCCTTCTGTAACCCAGTACTGCGAGCACTCCCACCTCTCTCCCTTCTGTAACCCAGTGCTGTGAGCACTCCCACCTCTCTCCCTTCTGTAACCCAGTGTTGTGAGCACTCCCACCTCTCTCCCTTCTGTAACCCAGTGCTGTGAGCACTCCCACCTCTCTCCCTTCTGTAACCCAGTGCTGTGAGCACTCCCACCTCTCTCCCTTCTGTAACCCAGTGCTGTGAGCACTCCCACCTCTCTCCCTTCTGTAACCCAGTACTGTGAGCACTCCCACCTCTCTCCCTTCTGTAACCCAGTGCTGTGAGCACTCCCACCTCTCTCCCTTCTGTAACCCAGTGCTGTGAGCACTCCCACCTCTCTCCCTTCTGTAACCCAGTACTGCGAGCACTCCCACCTCTCTCCCTTCTGTAACCCAGTGTTGTGAGCACTCCCACCTCTCTCCCTTCTGTAACCCAGTGCTGTGAGCACTCCCACCTCTCTCCCTTCTGTAACCCAGTGTTGTGAGCACTCCCACCTCTCTCCCTTCTGTAATCCAGTACTGTGAGCACTCCCACCTCTCTCCCTTCTGTAACCCAGTGCTGCTGAGCACTCCCACCTCTCTCCCTTCTGTAACCAGTGCTGTGAGCACTCCCACCTCTCTCCCTTCTGTAACCCAGTGCTGTGAGCACTCCCACCTCTCTCCTTCTGTAACCCAGTGCTGTGAGCACTCCCACCTCTCTCCCTTCTGTAACCAGTGTTGTGAGCACTCCCACCTCTCTCCCTTCTGTAATCCAGTACTATGAGCACTCCCACCTCTCTCCCTTCTGTAACCCAGTGCTGCGAGCATTCCCACCTCTCTCCCTTCTGTAACCCAGTGCTGTGAGCACTCCCACCTCTCTTCCTTCTGTAACCCAGTGTTGTGAGCACTCCCACCTCTCTCCCTTCTGTAACCAGTACTGCGAGCACTCCCACCTCTCTCCCTTCTGTAACCCAGTGCTGCGAGCATTCCCACCTCTCTCCCTTCTGTAACCCAGTGCTGTGAGCACTCCCACCTCTCTCCCTTCTGTAACCCAGTGCTGTGAGCACTCCCACCTCTCTCCCTTCTGTAACCCAGTGCTGTGAGCACTCCCACCTCTCTCCCTTCTGTAACCCAGTGCTGTGAGCACTCCCACCTCTCTCCCTTCTGTAACCCAGTGCTGTGAGCACTCCCACCTCTCTCCCTTCTGTAACCCAGTGCTGTGAGCACTCCCACCTCTCTCCCTTCTGTAACCCAGTGCTGTGAGCACTCCCACCTCTCTCCCTTCTGTAACCCAGTGTTGTGAGCACTCCCACCTCTCTCCCTTCTGTAACCCAGTGCTGTGAGCACTCCCACCTCTCTCCCTTCTGTAACCCAGTGCTGCGAGCACTCCCACCTCTCTCCCTTCTGTAACCCAGTGCTGTGAGCACTCCCACCTCTCTTCCTTCTGTAACCCAGTGCTGTGAGCACTCCCACCTCTCTCCCTTCTGTAACCCAGTACTGTGAGCACTCCCACCTCTCTCCCTTCTGTAACCCAGTGCTGTGAGCACTCCCACCTCTCTCCCTTCTGTAACCCACTTAACCACTTGTTGGCTCTCTACCACTAGAGATTAGTTTGTGTTTTCTGGAGTTTTATGTAAAATTTTGTTTTTTTTGAGGTGGGGTCTCACTCTAGCCCAGGCTGACCTGGAATTCACTATGGAGTCCCAGGGTGGCCTCGAACTCATGGTAATTCTCCTACCTCTCCCCCCCCCAAGTGCTGGGATTAAACGTGTGCACCACCACACCCGACAATGAGTTTTATGTAAATTTAAATGTATAGTGTGCAGCCTATTTCTCATCTAGCTATTTCACCTAGCATAATGATTTAGACAATCTTCTGTTCCAAGTGTCAGTGCACACTCCTTTCCATTGTTGAGCAGTATTCCATTTTATGAATGTATCACAACTTATTTATCCCATCACCTATTGATGGAAATTTGCTCTTCTCCAATTTTTATATGATTTTAGAAGGTAATTATGGATATTCATATGTACAAATCTTGGTGGAAGAATACATTCTTACTTGTTTTTAAAATTACTTATTGGCAAGGAGAGAGAGAGAGACAGACAGAGAGGAGAATGGGCATGATAGAGCCTTTAGTCGCTGAAAATGAACTCCAAATACATAGTCCACTTTGTGCATCTGGCTTTACATGTTGGTACTGGGGCAATGAAACCCTGTTGTTAGGCTTCACAGGCAAGTGCCTTAACCACTAAACCATCTCTCCAGCCCTACATTTTCACTTCTAAGTTGTTATTTCACATAGATGTAGAAAAGCTAAATCATGTCACATTGGATGTATTTAACTTTTTTTTTTTGTTTGTTTGTTTTTGCGGTAGAGTCTTACACTAACCCAGGCTGACCTGGAATTCACTATGTAGTCTCAAGGTGACCTCAAACTCACAGTGATCCTCATATCTCTGCCTCCAAAATTCTGGGATTAAAAGTGTGTGTCACCATGCCTGATCCTTTAACATTTTAAAAAACTGCTAAGCTTAATTTTTTGTAAGTTAAATTTTTTTTTCTTTGTGTTTTGAGACAGGATCTCACACTGTGGTCCTGGCTAGCCTGGAACTTATTACAAATTACAGGCTGGCCTTAAACTCACTTCATAGTCCTGCCTCAGCCTTCCAAGTGATGGAATGCCATTTTTTTTCTTTTCCATTTCTTTTTGGTTTTTTGAGGTAGGGTTTCTCAGGCTGACCTGGAATTCACTATGTAGTCTCAAGGTGGCCTCGAACTCACAGTGATCCTCCTACCTCTGCCTCCTGAGTGCTCGGATTAAAGGCATGCACCACCACACCTAACTTTTTGGTTTTCTTTTAAGTGAACTTTTTAATTTTTTAAAAAACATTTTTATTTATTTGTTTATTAGAGAGAGAGAGAGAGAGAGAGAGAGAGAGAGAGAGAGAAAATGGACATGCCAGGGCCTCCAGCCACTGCAAAGGAACTCCAGACGCATGCGCCCCCTTTCAGTTACAGGGGAACCAATGTTGTTATTCCTATGAGTATGTAATTAATCTGTTTTCATTCTAGAAAACCCTGTGTTTACTTCAGGACAATGTTAATAAATATAGGTATTAGAAGCTGATGTTCACTATACATATATATATATATATTGGTTTTTTGAGGTAGGGTCTCGTTCTGGCCCAGGCTGACCTGGAATACACTATGTAGTCTCAGGCTGGCCTCGAACTCATGTCAATCCTCCTACTTCTGCCTCCCAAGTGCTGGGATTAAAGGCGTGCACCACCATGCCCAGCTATTTTATATATATAATTTTTTTTAAAGGAGAGTTTCATGTAGCCTGGTCTGGTCTTGAACTTACTATGTAATTGAGGGTGACCTTAAGTTTCTGATCTTCTTGCCCCCACTTTCCAAGTGCTGGGATTACAGCCGTGCACCATGTCTGGTTTGGAGCACAGTTTTATGTACTTATTTGCCATTTGTATATCTTCCTTCATAATACATCTGTTCATGTCTTTGGACTATTTTCAAGTTGAATTATCATATTCTCGACAAAGTCCTTTGTATTTTGGTGAGTACTTTCTTTGTTTCTGTATTGCATGTGTGTGGGGGTGCACTCATTCCTTAGTTAGTTAGTTAGGTAGTTTTCCTGAGTCATGGTCTCATACGTATCCCAGGCTGGTCTTGACCTTGTAATTCTCCTAACTTGGCCTCTTGAGTGCTGGGATTACAGACATGTACCAATATGTTTGGTTCTGTTTTGTTTTATTTTGCTTTCTCTTTCTTTTCTTCCTTGTTTGTTTTCATTTGTTTTATTATTTATTTGCAAGAAGAGAGAGAGGATAAGAATATGGGCACACCAGGGCCTCTAGCTGCTGCAAACAAACTCTATATGCATGTGTCACTTTGTGTATCTGCCTTTATGTGGCTACTGTGGAATCAAATCTGAGTCGTTAGCTTTTCAGGTAAATGCCTTAATTGCTGAGCCATCTCTCCAGCCCTTTTAAGTACACTGTAAAATAAGAGATATTTCTACTTTGTTGTTTCTATTTTCTTAGGTTGTCTCTGAAGTTTGGTGATGCTAAAAGTACCAAAGATCTCGTCATAAGGTGAGTGGGGTACCTACCACTTTGGAGTGTGACTGCTTCAACACTTCAGATTAGCTCTACTCAGTTTATTCATTTCCACATGTGAGCATGTGGCAACACCTGTAACAGATTGAAAATGCACTGAGAACGTCAGTGGCTGTGTGTGATGGGGTCCTATAGGAATACATTCCTTAAATCTTTCCTACCAGAAGACTTCGACTCCTCACCCTTGTCAGTGAGCGACTAAGGAGCACATGTCACTGAGAATGTAGGATCTTTTCCCTCAGAGCAAAGAGCAAAATAGATACAAAGCTCCAAGGGCCCAAGGGAGTCATTTGAAGTAATTATGATTATTTTTGTTAGTGGTGTGCATGCATGCTTGTCTGTGTGTTGGGGGACATGTGTGTGTGTCAGGGTATGTGTGTGGGGGGTACATGTGTGTGTGAGGGGTATGTGTGTGGAGCGTACATGTGTGGGGGTACATGTGCGTGGGGTACATGTGTAGGGGGTATGGTGTGGGGGTACGAGTGTGTGTGGGGTATGTGTGTGTATGAGGTACGTGTATGTGTGGTGTATGTGTGTGTGGGTACATGTGTGTGGGGTATGTGTGTGTATGAGGTACGTGTATGTGTGGTGTATGTGTGTGTGGGTACATATGTGTGTAGGTACATGCGTGTATGGGGTACATGTGTGTGGGGTACATGTGTGTGGGGGTATGTGTGTGTGGAGGTCAGCAGTTGATATCTTTAGCCGATGACTACCTTATTCTTTGAGACAGAGTCTCTCTCTGAATCTAGAGCTCACTGACCTGACTAGATTAGTGAGCCAGCGAGCCTGGAGTTTCCATCTTTGCTTCTCCCAAGGCTGAGAATATAAGCACACCCCACTATGCCTGACATTTTGCATGGGTTCTGAGGATCCAAACTCACACTTACCTGGCAAGTGCTTTGCACACTGAGCCATCTTCCCAGCCTATGATCTGAAGAAATTCTTCATATCTCCCCCTAATGATTCAGTTACTTGACTATAGTAAATCTTTGTTACTTAGTTCCCCAGGCACGAGCCACATAGGCCTCTGGTTTTCTGTATTTATGGGTAGAAGAAAACAGCTACCAAAGATGGTTTATCTCAGCAGTTAGGAATCAAGAAATTTGAAGGAATGATTTGTCTTCTTATACAGTGCTTGTGTTCCTATCATAGAGGTAAGCCATTCTGCCTTCAGCATTACTTGGAAAACAGTCCACCATGCTAGGGGATGTCCCCTTTCCCGTCAGTGGCTCCACACTGGGCCTTGTGAAATGTTCTTAAGATTCTCCAGAGAAAGGGCTCTGTAGTCAGACTTGTTTGACAAAGATTCCATGCCATCCCTTCCTCTTGGAAATTCACATTGTAAATTTACTTAGAGAAATGTCTGTAAAGACAGGTTCTTAAGGAAACTGTTGTTTTGTAACTTTGTGTTATTCATCGTTTCTTATACTTGGCCATTGATAGCTTCCTTCCCCAGGATACTTGCCACTGGATTGTGGGACGTTGGTGTTTCACCAATCATTCTTTAGTAAATTCATGCCACTATCTTTCAAAGAAATTTCGTTGTTGTTGTTGTTGGAGAACAACCACGGGGCCTTGTGCATGCTAGACAAGAGCTCTACCTCAGCCCTTCAGAGAAACTTCATAAGAAAATAGATTGCCACTAGGTGACCAAACACACATACCTATCTGACATAGAAATAGAAAATACTTTTGACTTGGAGCAGCACTTTTAAGAAAAAAAAATTGGAAAATGCTGCTGTTATTATCATCAGTGTCGTATATTGTCAACGCCCTGTTTATGTGTACTTGGCTGGGCTTTACTCTTTGAGAGCAGCAGAACTTGTCTGCTCTACTTTCCATAGCTGGCCTGTCTGAGTGAAAGTCTTTTCTGGCCAAAGGAGCCCTACTGTCTCTTCAGTCCACTAGGAGAATAAACACCCCGGCCTCCTCTCTCTCGAGTGAGGTAATTCAGAACTTGGTTTTGACTTGGGTCCCCAGGCTTCCTCATGGGCTTGTGGCTTTTCTTGTCCACAAGGAAAACTTGCTTCGTAAGGAGTCCTGGGACCTGCCCTGCCCCGCCCCGCCCTGGCTTTGCAGCGCTGCACGTGTTTGAATGACTGAGCCCTTCTTACGTTCACATCCTTGTCTCAGGGTCAGCCTCTGCAGGGTCCCAAAACAACGTAAGAACCATGCGAAACAGAAAATTTAGAAGGGTTGTGTCATTAGAATAAGAAAGTGAAAGTTACTAATAATCCAAACAAACATCCTCTCTCCCCCCTCCCTTCCTCCTTCCCTCTCTTCCTTCCTCCCTTCCTTCCTTCCTTCCTTCCTTCCTTCCCTCTCTCCTTCCTTCCCTCCCTCCCTCCCTCCTTCCTTCCTTCTTTCTTTTCCTTCCTTCCTTTCTTTCTTCCCTCCCTCCTTTCTTCCTTTCCTTCCTTCCCTCCCTCCCTCCCTCCTTCTTTCCTTCCTCTCTTCCTTCCTCTTCTTTTTTTAAAGATAGTGTTTCATTCTAGCCCAGGCTGACCAGGAACTCACTCTGTAGTCCCAGGCTGGCCTCAAACTCGCAGTGATCCCCTTACCTTTGCCTTTCAAGTGCTGGAATCAAAAGCATGCACCACCATGCCTCGCCCAAGCACCATTTCTAAAACTAATAATGGTTTTAGTCCTATCATTCATGCTTTTGTTCTATATAGTCATGTTTTTAATGAAATGATCAAGATATATATATATATATATATATATATATATATACTTTAAGATGTGTTAAATACATCACCACTTTCTGGGTACTGGGGAGTCAAATTTGGTCTGTTAAGCTCTGCAAGCAAGTGTCTTTAACAGCTGCTCCATCTGCTCAGTCCCCTATTGTAACTTTTCTTTTTTTTTTATTTCTTATTTATTTATTTATTTATTTGAGAGCGACAGAGAGAGAGAGAGAGAGAGAGAGCAGAGAGAGAGAGAGAGAGAATGGACGTGCCAGGGCCTCCAGCCACTGCAAACGAACTCCAGACGTGTGCACACACTTGTGCATCTGGCTAACGTGGGTCCTGGGGAGTCGAGCCTTGAACCGGGGTCCTTAGGCTTCACAGGCAAGCACTTAACCACTAAGCCATCTCTCCAGCCCAACCCTATTGTAACTTTTCATGACTGGAGAATATCCCACTTCAAAATTATTAAGCATAAGAGCTCGGGTCTCAGGTTGGATCTGAAGGCCAGCGCCAATACACACTCTGTGAATGACTGTGTACAAAGTATTTCTACTCCGAGGCTCAGATTCCTCTTTTGTGAGGTGAGGACGGCAATATTGCTGGGGCTGGGTAGATGCCATGAAGCGCTTGCCTCGCCTCGCCCGAGTGCCCGAGTTTGATCCCGAGACCTCACATAAAAGTCCGGAAGCCATGGTGGGCCTCTGCACTTCCAGCGAGCCCATGAAGACATGGGAGGCAGGCAGCCGGATTTCCTGCTTGCTCAGAAGCCAGTTTGAGTACAGTAGTCAGTAGCAACAAGGGGGGGGGGGGGTGGGAGAGAGAGAGAGGGAGAGTAGGTGAGGGGCAAGGACTGCCATCCAAAAGTTGTCCTCTGACCTCCACACGTGTACAGTGGCCTGTGTGCACATGTCACGCACATGAAGTCAACGTCGTCTCTCTCAGTGTTGTGGTCAAGGTTACATAAAATACACGTAAACAACGCAGAAGTGTCACTGGCACATATGAAAGCTACTAGTATTTCTTAAGCCACAATTTAATTCTATGGTGGCATACATTTAAGTTTTTTCTCAAATTTCTTGCAATAATAAACACAGAAATCTTGATTCTAAAAAAACAAAACCCCCCACAAAAACAGGCTTTATTTTACAGGAGTTTGTATTACTCACAAAAA
Source organism: Dipus sagitta (assembly GCA_036346955.1). Classification (NCBI taxonomy): domain Eukaryota; kingdom Metazoa; phylum Chordata; class Mammalia; order Rodentia; family Dipodidae; genus Dipus; species Dipus sagitta. The sequence goes on from CM070787.1 coordinate 4,756,571, forward strand.
GCCTTCTTGGGCTGGAGAGATGGCTTAGCGGTTAAGGCATTTGCCTACAAAGCTAAAGGATCCTGGTTTGATTCCCCAGGTCCCACGTAAGCCAGATGCACAAGGGGGCGCGTGCATCTGGAGTTCGTTTGCAGTGGCTGGAGGCCGTGGTGCACCCATTCTCTCTCTCTCTCTCTCTCTCTCTCTCTCTCTCTGTCTCTTCCCCTCAAATATATGTATGCATGTAAAGGTATTCTTCTCAAGTCAGCTCCACTATCTGACAAAAGAGGGCGCTCTTGTACCGTTCACGATGACAGCTCGCGTAGGCGCACAGGGGTAACGCAGATCTGTAATCATTTTCAGATTCCTCCTTACGAATTACAACAAGCTGTCCAGCCAGAGTTGGTTCAGTTTGCATCAAGTCGAGATTATTTTCAACGATTCAGTCCGAGCAACTTTTAACGCGACTGGGATATACGCTCTGTCGAGTTATTCCTATCACTGCGGACGCGTGAGCAGTCTGCAAAGGAGCGAGGGCCCCCTGCTGGCCAGCGCGGAGGGCGTCCCCGGCCTGTGGGAGGTCACTTTTACTGACTTCCAGGTAAGAAACAAAGGCACCTGTGCGCTCACAACACCTGCGTGCTTGGGGCCCAAGAAAATCAAGTGTCTGGAATCACCTGAGACAGTTGGTGTTTAAGGGAACAGGAGAAATTGCTGTCTTTAAAAGTAATATTGATTTATTTTCACTTTTCTAAGGCACGAAATGCAGCAGTTGAGATTGTCTCTCCCTGTGGCCTCTACACACTTTTTCTTTCCTGCTTGCCCAGTTATCGGGGATTATCTAAACCCCCCAGCAGGAGCAGCTGTGGCTGAAGTGGGGTGGCTGACATTTCCTGGGCTGAGAGGCCCTGCTGACATGACTTTATTTCCTCTAGGGAGTGCAGCAGGCTCCTATCAGGGCAGATAAGTACGCAGGTAGTGTGAGTGACCACGTTGGCAGTTAGCCTGAGAATGGAGCCCCCAGCCAGGGAGTCAAAAATATCGCAGAAGCATTTGGAGAAAGGCTGAGGAGCGTGGCAGGCCCCTTCACCACAGAATCCTCTCAGGCCCACAGGCGTTCTGTCAAGCTCTTCTATCTTGTTTACCCGTGGAAAAAGCTTAGCATGTTCCTCCAACTCCTTGAAATAACAGACACGACGTTGTATGTCCCCTTTGAAGGCATGCCCCATCTTTTCCCATACATGCGTGGGTGTTGTATAAAGGTATCCCCCTATGAGGCCAGTAGAGGTGTAGTGGTGATAAGCATCCCCACGTGGGACCTGTGGATTCTGAGGGCCAACTGTAAACACAGGGAAGACCTTGCATTTGAAGTCAGACAGACTTCACTTTAAATTACCTCTCAGCTACCTGGGAAGGTTACCTTAACCTTGCCAATTTCTGACCTATCTTTATGAACACAAGGAATATCCAACTTCAGACATGCGAAACACCCAGGACCATATCGGGTGTGGATCAACAATTCTACGCATGAGCTCCCTATGTTAGTGGCTAAGACTATATAACCCTACACACACGCACACACACACGTATATAATGTCTTCTTCTTCTTTTTTTTTTTTTCACAAGGTAGGGTCTCACTCTGGCCCAGGCTGACCTGGAACTCACTATGTAGTCTCAGGGTGGCCTCAAACTCATAGCGATCCTCCTACCTCTGCCTCCCGAGTGCTGGGATTAAAAGCATGCACCACCATGCCCGGCATCTTTAGAAAGTGCTCAAACACATTTTTTCTTTTAAGTTTTTTTTTTTGTATTTTTTAAAAAATATGTGTATGTGAGAGAGAGGGAGAATTAGTGCACCAGGGTCACCAACCACTGCAGTCGAACTCCAATGCACCATCTTGTGCACATGCACATGTGCAACCTTACACGCTTGCATCACCTAGTGCATCTGGCTAATGTGGGATCTGGAGAGTAGAACATGGGTCCTTAGGCTTTGCAGGCAAGTGCCTTAACTGCTAAGTCATCTCTCCAACACTATAATTTTATTTTTTTTCGAGGTAGGGTCTCATTCTAGCCCAGGCTTACCTGGAATTCAGTCTGTAGTCTCAGAGTGGCCTTGAACTCACAGTGATCCTCCTACCTCTGCCTCCCAAGTGGTGGGATTAAAGACATGAGCCACCAGGCTTGGCCCTATAAGTGTTTTTAAACACATTTTTTTTTGGATACTTTAACATCTAAAGGCTGGAGAGATAGCTCAGCAGTTAATAAAGGCACTTGCTTGTGAAACCTGATGGTCCAGGTTTGATTCCCCAGTGTCCGTGTAAAGCCAAATGCACAAAGTGGCACATGCATCTTGATCCCATTCGCAGTGGCAGGAAGCTCTGGTGCACCCATACTCTCTTCCTGTTTCGGTCTCCCTCTCTGTCCAGTAAGTAAATAAAATTATTTTTAAGATCTGTAAATGCCGAATCCATGAATATGTAGGATCCTTCCCAGCAGGTTTCCGTGTGTCCTTGGGAGTTGAACGCCTTGCAGGCAGGGAGGCTCCTGGACAAGTGCTGGAGGACTGTAGTGTCAGAGGAGGCAAAACCTGTCAGCGAGTGCGGCGTCAGAACATGCGTCTGCTCCCAGAGCACAGCTGCCTAGGCCTGAGTTATATCTTCGCAGAACCTACTCTTCTGTGACTCTTGGCCAGGGACTTAACTGTCGCGTGTCTCAGTGTCTTCCTTACAGACAAAGCGTGAAAGAGGAACGGGTTCTTAGGCGCTTGGGAGGACTAGAGGAGGCGAGGCACGTCTGTTATATAGAAAGCTTTTGATTAAGTGTTACTTTTATTTCCAGTTGTATTTTTACCACGCTAGGCATCATATCTCCCTTAAGACTCTTCCCAATGACTGACTACCTGTCAGTGGACTCAAAGGATGTGGGGTTGAGGTCTGTAAGCCCTGTGAGACTAACACTTAGAAAACGTAGAGTCTGCATTGAATTTGCAAACTGTGGTGTCGCATGAACTAGAATATTCCCAGGAATCAGATTAAAGGAAGTTTTATTTCAGAGTCTTGAATTCAGGAGCACGTTAGCGACAACAGGTATCCAGGTCAGATCCGTTCTGGCCAGTTCTGATGGGGCATCAAGTTCCAAGCTGGACATGGTGGCTCACACCTTTCATTTCAGCACTGGGTTGGGCGGATCCTAGGCCAGTTCCAGGCTAGCCTGAGTCCCAGGTGACTGCGTATTGACTTTGGCTGGTCAGGGCCTTAGAACCACCAGCCCGAAAGGGAATTGGATGAATTGGATGCTCGCTCTTGTTTCCCCCTGGGCAGATCCAAGGCTTCACGGTCCCCGGGCCGCGGTTTGCCCCGGCCCGAGACTGCGCGGCGCCCGCGTCCCCGGCGGTGCTGATGGGCCTGGCGGGCTGCCTTCTGCTGCTGCTGGTGCTGGCCTACGCGCTGCACATGCTCGCCTACCTGCGCTACCTGGACCGCCACTACGAGCTCATCCCCTCCCCGGCCCGCGCCCCCGAGGACAAGGAGAGCTACGAGCTGAGGAGCCAGCCCATCTGCAGAATCTACGTGTAGCGCCAGGGCCCCTGCGACTTGCAGCGCCCAAGCTGGCTCTGAAAGGCGCTTGCTCTTCCGGGCTCTTTGACTTGCCAATTAACTCGATCGACAAAGAGAACGTGGGCTTAGCGTGGTCAAGGCGCTGCCCAGCCTAAGGACCCAGGTTCCAGACCCCAGCACCCACCTAACCCGGATGCGCAAGGGGGAGCATGCGTCTGGAGTTTGTTTGCAGTGGCTAAAGGCCCTGGTTTATTCACTCTCTCTATCTGCCTCTTTCCCTCTCTCTCTCAAATAAATAAATGCATTTTTTTTTTGTTTTTCTGTTTTTTTTTTTTTTCAAGGTAGAGTGTCACTTTGGTCCAGGCTGACCTGGAATTAACTATGTAGTCTCAGGGTGGCCTCGAACTCATGGAGATCCACCTACCTCTGCCTCCCGAGTGCTGGGATTAAAGGCGTGCGCCACCACGCCCGGCTTTAAATAAAATACTTTTAAAAAGTAGAAAGAAAAAGGATGGCCGGCCTGGGTGATGGCTCAGTGAGTCAAGCGCTCTCTTTGGAAGCAGGTGACCTCACTTTTATCCCTAGAGCCCACGTAAAAAGCCTGGCATGCCACTGCCTGTAATCTAGGCACCTGGGAGGGCAGCAACCCGCAGATCTCTGGAACACATTAGTTAGCCAGTGGAGCCTAATTCGTGAGCCTTGTGCCAGTGACAGACTCTGTGCCAAAAAAGGGTGGCTAGGGGCTGGAGAGATGGCTTAGCGGTTAAGGCAGTTGCCTGCAAAGCCAAAGGATCCCGGTTTGATTCCCCAGGACCCATGTCAGCCATATGGACGAGGTGCTTCTGGAGTTCGTTTGCAGTGGCTGGAGGCCCTGGCGTGCCAGTTCTCTCTCTCTGTCTGCCTCTTTCTTCTCTTGTTCTCTCAAATAAATAAAAACGTTTTTTAAAAAAAGGATGGCTAGTGTACCTTAGGCTGTTGTGGGAGTTTGTTCCTTGGTCTCCACAAACATGCACACATGTGCACCCACACGCATGCAAACTGACACATACACCGTAAGTGCATCCACATGCAAAGTACATATAAAAAACAGGGAATATGTAGTGAAGTGGTTTGGAAATGTTCATTAGCTAGGTAGGTAGATTTGGGGCTGTGAAAAGGTATCTCATGAACCCCATCCCAATAGGACCTTTCTGTGAAAGCTGCCTTGAATCTGAAGATGAGAGGGAGGAAACGGAAGGAAGGAGAGAGAGAGAGAGAGAGAGAGAGAGAGAGAGACAGAATGAGAACACAATACAATATGGAGAAGTAAAACATACTTGGTTCACTTTGTGTCAGTTTGGATAAGTATAGAAACACTAAAGCCAAGATTATTTGGAAGTTTAGAATTTAAACTGTTTTGTAGCATAATTTCCAGTTTTTCAGAAATTATGTCCCAGATTCATTAAAAAAAATCTTGGGCTGGAGAGATGGCTTAATGGTTAAGGCACTTGCCTGCGAAGCCTAAGGACCCAGGTTGGATTCCCCAGTACCCATGTAAGCCGGATGCACATGGTGACACATGTGTCTGGAGTTTGTTTGCAGTGGCTGGAGGTCCTGATGTGCCCATTCTCTCTTTCTCTCTCAAATAAATAAATAAACATAAAATATTAAACATTTTTAAAAAATGGTCTTTTAAAAAGTCTTTTTCAAAGAACTCTTTGGGGAAGACTGCTGTCAGTGTGGCAGAGCACTTTTCTAAAGGGGTGGTCTGTCAGCTGTCACTCAGATGTAGCCCAGCTCAGTTTGCGTGGTGGGGTGTCTTGCTTTCCCATCTGGCTTTTTTGTCTGGCGTGGAGCTCCGTAGCCGTTCCTAACACAAGCAGCCGGGCAGCGTGAGCGCAGCGCGCTTGCTGCGCAGGTGCAGCTGCGAGGCAAGTCCTTCGGCCCACTGAGGAAGCGGCCCCCAAACGCTGCTTCCCCAGTAGAGATTCTGGAGACAGCACCAGTGCTCCTGCCACCGCTCTCTTCCTCACAGACGTCTCCCTGGCCATGTCAGCTGTCGGCAGATAGGGAGAAGTGATTCATTCCATGTCTCTCCAAAGCCCGTGGAATATGCCTTTTGTGGGAAGGAGCTTATGCATGTAAGAAGTACATGCCATGGTCCGATTTCTCTTCTCCTTTCCCCTCTTTTCTCCTTCCCTCTCCTCCCTCTCGCTCTTCTCTTTGCTCCTCCCCCTCTCTTCCTTTTGTTTCCTCTTCTTTCTCCTCCCTCCCTCCCTCCCTCCCTCCCTCCCTCCCTTCCTTCCTTCCTTCCTTCCTTCCTTCCATTTCTTCATAGTCTCATGTAGCTCAGGCTGGCCTTGAGCTCACTATATAGCCAAAGATAGCCTTGAACTTCTGATTCTCCCGCCCCCACCTCCCAAGTGTTGCGACTGCAGGCATACACCGCTGTACCAGTCCAGGTGGCGCCGGGGTCGGGGCTCAGGGATTTATGCGTGCTAGGCAAGCATTCTGCCCACTAGTTATGTTCCTCAGCCCGTTACATTGCATTTTCCTAGCCTAGGTTCTACACATGATCAAGGTTCTGCTAAGAAGACATCTCTGCACCAAATTTACAACGCAGATGGGAACCATGTGGGATGGGTGTAAAGGGGTGACACATACTGCCGAGCCTCATCTTAGATGGTGAGCAGTGGGTGATCATTAAACTCTGAGGTTGGCTGTTTCATTGTTATCTGAATGCAGTTCCCACTGTGGCCCTCATGTGATTCTGTAAGGTTGTAATACTTGATACTAAATTCCTTTTGATTTGATATTTAGAGTAAATTCTGTAGTCTGCTACTAAGAATCCTAATTTAGGGCTATAGACATGGCCTAGTGGTTAAGGCATTTGCCTGCAAAGCCAAAGGATGCCAGTTCAGTTCTAGTCTCCAGGACTCACCTCAGATGCATAAAGGGGCGCATGCATCTGGAATTCGTTTGCAGTGGCTGGAGGCCCTGGTGTGTCAATTTTTTCTCTCTCTCTCCCTCTTTCTCTCTCTCAAATAAATAAATAAAATATATTTAAAAAGAATCCTAATTTATTATTATTATTTGGTTTTTCAAGGTAGAGTCTCACTCTAGCCCAGGCTGACCTGAAATTCACTATGTAATCTCAGGGTGGCCTCAAACTCATGGCAATCCTCCTACCTCTGCCTCCCAAGTGCTGGGATTAAAGGCGTGTGCCAACCACACCTGGCAAGAATCCTAATTTATATAGTTATTATACCAAGAAGATTGCAAGAAATATATGCTCAAGAAAAGTTGGAACCTGCCTCTATTTTGCTTAAAATTAATAAAAACTCTGTTCACATTAGAAAACAGTTAACTCATAGCCTACAGTATTTAGTAATGGAAGTTAAATTTTCACTGTTGCCTTGAACGTTTAGTGGTGGTATAAATGACTGATAGGCTATATGTACATAAAAGGTAAGTATAATTTATTGTTCAAACTAGGGTACTGTTGAAAATGAAGGGAAAGCCATTAAAAATTCCAAGGCAGCAGACATGGGCAGTGTCAGGCCAACTGGGACATTGTTATTGGTGATATACTTTAGGCCAGGCTTGTCTCTCTATTTCTGCTAGATGGTTTACAGAAAAAAAAAGCTCAAGATTTTTAATTAATATCTTAATGTATAATCAAAAATATGGAGAATATCTATGATGGATCCAAAGGAATTCCTCACTTCTTGTCAAGGAATTGACATAAGTTAAAAGCATAATCAGGACTGGAGAGATGGCTTAGTGGTCTCTTGCAGTGGCTAGAGACCTTGGTGTACCCATTCTCTCTTTCTTTTTTTTTTAAACATATATTTATTTTATTTTATTTATTTGAGGGAGAGAGAGATACACAAATAGGCAGGTAGAGAGAGAAAGAGAATGGACATGCTAGGGCCTCCAGCCACTGCAAACGAACTCCAGGTGCATGCAACCCCTTGTGCATCTGGCTTACGTGGGTCCTGGTGAGTCAAACCTGGGTCCTTTGGCTTTGCAGGCCAGCATCTTAGCTGCTAAGCCATCTCTCCAACCCCATTTTCTCTTTCTTTGTCTGCCCCATTCTCTCTCTTTCATAAATAAATACATATAAAATAAAAAAAAAACAGAATCAAATTTGAGTCTGCAGAATGGTAACTTACATTGTAGGTGGGATTCATACTCTGGCCTATTTTCTCATACGAAAATACTGTTGATAAGAGTGAGACTTTAATAATAGGAATGGTAGCTTTGGGGAAGATGTAGATAATTTTAAGAATTTTCTTTCTTTTTTTTTTTTTTTACTGGGATTGGATTCAGGGCCCTGTGTATGCTTGGCAAGAGTTGTACCATTGCAGCATACCCTCAGTTCTCTTGTTACTTAAAAAAAATTGTTTATTTTTTTATTTATTTGAGAGTGACAGAGAGAGAAAAGAGACAGAGAGAGAGAGAGAGAGAGAGAGAAAGAGCACGTCAGGGCCTCCAGCCACTGCAAATGAACTCCAGACGCGTGTGCACCCTTGTGCATCTGGCTTATGTGGGTCCTGGGGAATCAAGCCTTGAACTGGTGTCCTTAGGCTTCACAGGCAAGTGCTTAACCTCTCAGCCATCTCTCCACCCCCCCTGTTACTTTTATTTTGGTAAGGCCTCTTGCTCTGTAGCGAGCCTGGCCTTGAATTTGTGATCCCTTTTCCTTAGCTTCCCAGGTAGCAGGGATTTCAGGTCTAGAGCCCATGCATGCCCTGCTAAGAATTTTGAATATTGAAACTCCCAATTCCACACAGGTTTCTTGCGTTCAGTAACCCCTATGAGAAGAAGCTGTCTGCCATGCTTGAAGGCCCTGTGATCGCCTTGCCAGAGACAGTTACTTAGCCAAGGGTGCCAATTCATTTTATTGCCTTTAGGCAATTAGAAGTACATTGTAGCGTATCCCCAGAAGCCAATTACAAAGTCAAATTTGGGAGACTGGAATTGCAAATAAATAAATAAATAGTTTTGCTAACTTATGCAGCAAAACATAAATGTGGGGACTTAAGGGATGCAAGCCCAAGGAGAGAAGTTTATAATTTTAGCTTGCACTGACTTGATTGATAAAGGTTCTTCTCTTAGAGACTTGGGGTTGAATGTGCACATTTTATCAGCTGAGAGTGCTTCTAACAGCTTGTAGTTTGTTAATTAAAACCTAGGCTCAACAATGGAATACTCTAAATAAAGAGCTCAGACTGCCTTGGCATTATGTGGAGAAAGAAAAGACATTCAGTGACTTGAGAACTGTGAGGTAGAGATGGCTGTACCACGTATGCAATGCTTTCCTTCTTCGTACTGATTTTCCACAGTAAGGGCCCAGAGAACATTCCCTTTGTTCTAGCAGTGAGAAATATGCTGGGAGCACAGAAGTGGCCGTTTTGAAGAGTGCTTATCCTTTCTACACTATGGGTGAAGGTAGAAGATGCCACCTTTGAAATAGAACATTTATTTCAAGAGGGACTCTGAGAGCCTGGAGTGCCAAGGTCATGCAGCTCCACAGTACCCTTGAAGAGTTCAAGGGCAAGGGTATCAGTCAGATTAGACTAAATTTGTTGATAGTAAAATGATCTATTGCATATGAAGCAGGACAGTTCACTGGTGTCTCTTTAATCGGTATATTAGTGATAAAATCTAGTTTATGTGTAAAAAGCCTCATTTGAGCCATCATGGTAGATTACCAGAGCTAAAAGTTGTTTGTAATTCATAGTCCTTAAGTAAGAATACTGCTTAAGAAAGGTTGAACACTTGTATGCTTTTTGGCATTATGGTAGGTTTTATCTTTCTGGTGAAAAGCTATGCTAATCCTGTGTATACTTTTACTACTAACCCACCAGAGACTGTATCACTACTATTTAATTATTAGTGCTTCAGAAGCATAGCCCAAGGGATATCTGTCCCCATAAGGGATAAGGAATACCATGGCAAAGACGTTGATGGCTGACATGAGTAGGCGTCGATCAGGGAGATAAGGTGGGGAAGGGAAAACATGGCAAAGTAAATACATGTTCAACACTGCGCGCTATCATGCAGGGAGGGAGGAGTCTAGGAACACATAGAATGTGCCTAGAACAGCAGGGCAGAACGTGGAGGTGAAGACTTAGCATCTTGACTGTAGGTATTGGGGAGAACTTCTAGAAGATTTTGGAGGGTCTAGAGGAAAGTGACTGTGGTATGTAAGTATGAATAGAACAGAGGCAGAAATGCCAATTCAAAAATTATTGAACTGTCAGGTAAATAGTGACGAGGATGATGATGTTAATGGGGCCGGAACTAAAATACTGCGATGGAGGAACTAGCAGAAATCCTAGGAGATTGGCAAGTCACAGGTGACTGGTAGGTGTCAGATCTCGGGACACTGCAAGGATGGTGGCACCAGTTTCTACAACAGGGCTGATTATGGAAGGAGGATGCAACTGAACAGTCCTAATAGAAGGTCTGAACACAGAGCTGGATAAACAGATCTAAGATAACATTGAGATCAGTGTCCCACTCTGATTGCTTTGCTCATTCTATTTCAGTGAGTCCTGGCACGTATGTCTGTTGACAATAACTTCTCATGGCAAGTTGGAAGTGCTGTCCAGTCAGTGTCCCCAGGAGTGACCCAGCTAATAACTGTCAGGAACTGTGTATAAATATACCAGTTCATTTGACCTTTGACTATGATAGCTGTAGACTCCTAGAGCTCCTCAGCAGGTGGGGCTTTCCCCCCTCCCCATTGTGGGTTCTTGTTTGATGATATCTACTTTATCGGTTTTTGTCTTTTGTTGCCTCCTAATAGGGTCTCTTGACAGTGTCTCCCAAAACAACTAGTATTTAAATATCTCCCTCAAGGTTGACTTCTTAGAAAACTCTACCTGAGATGGGTAGTAATATACGTATGAACAAAGTTGAAAACTAGGTGGCTAGTGGTGATGGGGACATCAGTGAGATCTCCTAAGAAGAAAGGATGGGCTGATCGCTGACCATGAGGGACACCATCATTATGGACAAGTCTGGAGAGGAGTTAGAGTAGGAGCACATGAAGAGGAAAAAGGTAAGTCGAGGAAGAATAGCATCTTGTCCATCAAAGGAAGAAAAATAATTTATAAGATGGAGTCACTGGCCGTGTCAAGTGTTAGAGAGGGGTCAAATTAGAAATGAATTGAGGAAGTCATTGATAGATATCGTACTCCATTGGCAAGGGGGAGTAGAATTGTTCACGGTACTTTCTCCTCTGCTGTTCTGCCAGGGGAAGCCGTTGGACTGGCTGAAGTTCTGGTTCACTGTGCTGTTCCTCGTGCCTCTCTCATGCTGTCAGAACACTGACAAATGGTTCCTTTAGAGGGCTCCATCTGTTGACTTGTGGCAATCAGGCTTATACAAAGGTTTAGACAATTACATTTTATTTGTTGTTTATTTTAACCCCTAACCTTACAGAATTTTTTTGATAAGATCTAAGAATATTGAGTGTGCTGTACGATAAGATGGTAGTTGTGTGTTATTTTTTCATTCTGTGATGCTTTTTACAACGCCATTCACAATGTTCAATGCATGCCCATGGAAATGTCTACATGTTGTTACCTTGGTTCCCAGCCTCCAGGACTCTGCAGACCGCTCTTCCTTTCATGTCACATGAAGTTCCGTGGGTACCTGAGGTGGGACGCAGGCCACTGACGACTCATAAAAACCTCATCGCTAACAAGTGGTACATGCGCACCAAGTTGCCCTCTGCAGCTGGGAGTTGGTGAGCAAGGAGCAAGGAGCTAGGATATTCTGAGCAGTAGATACAAGTCAGGGGAGCAAACTGCTGGAGCTGAGCCCTCGGCGGAACCTTAGGGCTAAAGGGTTCCGTTCCTGGGCTGGCAGCCAGAAGGAAGAGGCACCCTTCCCTTTTCTCAGGGGACACATAAAAAGGACAGTATTTTCAGGGCAGAATATTGAGCCATCATCTCTTCTGTCTGTCTCTGTTTAGGTTTCCAAGTTCTCACATCTAAAAGGATGGAAAGATAATGAAGTCATTTGATCCAGTTTTCCCACACGACTTTTTTTTTTTTTTTGAGACCGCCATTTGAAAAAAAAAAAAATCAAAAAAGAACTTGCAATGTTTGCTATATTTTACTCCTGAAATCAACATTTTAAAAGGCTCAAATGGTGCTAGAGCAAAAACTTTAGCTCCAAGAAAAAGAAACAGGATTTATATGTGGGTCTTCTGATATTTTTATTTAAGGAAAAACAGGGCGGATGAAACTGGGCCAATTAAATTGTTACAGTCGTACTATTGTGGAACACATGAAATTGATACTGGCCACTTGGATGTCCCCACAGCCTCTGGCCTTCTGGAATCAAACTGTGATGTCCTCTGTGAACAAAGTGCTTTAGTCCCTTTAGTATGAGAAATGAGTTCTCTTGATGTAGCTGAGGGTCCAGCAGGTTGGGGGATTGGCGTCACGAGCAGCAGTGCTTCTCTCAGTTCTGGTCTCCAGCCTCTTTTGGTTTTCATCCAGTCCCCAGAGCTGCTGCCAGATCATCTCATGAACATCACAGATCACCTAGAAGTTGAGGAATAATAGGATAATTACCATACAGGACATGAAGTGACTCCAACTTCTCTGCTTGTGGAAGCTTAGTGCTTGCTCTGTCTCAGTGCCTGCACTTTCGGCCTTGAACTTTAGCCATCTTGGGGGCCACCCATTTTCTTCCTCTAACTTCTTCATACAGCCCTTATGACCTTCTAGTCTCAGCGACTTACAAACTCCTCACTTCCAAGTCCACAATGAGAAGTTCCACATTCTTTATTATGCAGAGTAATTTCATCCTTAACTAGAATACTCCTATAGAGATTGTACTTTAAGAGTCTCAGCTTTCATAGCCAAAATGCTCAATATGGTATTGTTCTTACAGTGGAAGGCACTTATTCTTCATAAGAATTATTATTTTTAGTTTTAATTATTTTTTGAGGTAGGGTCTTGCTCTAGCCCAGGCTTACTTATAATTCACTATGTACTCTCAGGGTGGCCTCGATCTTATGGCAGTGCTCCTACCTCTGTCTCCTGAGTGCTGGAATTAAAGGCGTGTGCCACCACATCCGGCAAGAATTATTTTTTTTAAAGTCACCCAGCTCAAGGTGCAGGCAGGTTGAACATACCTCTTTCTCTCCTTTCCTTTCTTCCTCCTTCCTTCCCTTCAACCATCTAGCTACCCATCCTGATATGTATATAAGATGAGTATGATTTAACGATGTTAAAAGAATGAAAGATATTTTGAAGGCCTATAAATTTAGGTCATGAAAAATGCATATACATATTAGCCCTCTAATATAGAAGTCATCACAGAAAATTATGGAAAGAAGAAGAAAAAATATTTTGTTCTTTGCAAAATACTTCACTGTACAATGCACATTATTACAGTTTTGAGCTAAGGAGTTAAAATTTATTTCTAATAATAGTAAAGTGTTCCCTAAAATGTTTTAGTGATATTATAATGGAAAGGTAGTTACACAAAATGGTCAACTTTATCCAGCAATAGCATCTGTTGTAGTTTGAATGTATGTTCCCCATAGACTCAGGTGTTCTATTAGACATGTATCTTGGGTCTCTAGGCAGTTGGCCCGAGGAGGTGTTGCCAGGGGCTGATCCTGGGCTCCAGCCGAAAGCTGTGTTTTAGGGGCAAATCTGAATTCCAGCACAAAGGTTTGCAATGGGGTCTGCTCTCTAGGAGTCCTGCTGGCTGCTGGTTGTGCTTGCTGCTCCGTTTGGTGGTGCTTGCTGGCTGGTGGCTTCTCTCTCTGCTTCGGTCCATGAATGGGAGCCAGCTTCTTCCATCACTGATGCAACTTACTCTGGATCTGTAAACTGAAATAAACCCTTCCTCCCATAAGCTGAGTCTGCTGTGGCTGTTCATCCCAACAGCGTCATCCTGAGGACGATCTGTTTCTAGAGTTAAAAGATTATTGAAACATTCGTGTGAAGCATTGGACTTAAAAAACCTATCCAAATTGTCTCAAGTTCTTCTCCTTAAACAAGGCATATTCCTATTCTTGCCTTGGTAAATCATTCCAATGGGACTGGAGAATCTCCTAACATGCTATTGTCATTTGCTCTTAGCTTGTAGTCTCAGAAAACGTTTGCAGCACTTTATTTTTATTTTACATTATTTTATCTATTTTTATTAATTGTAAGTTACCATAGAAAGTAATGCATTTTGTTCATCATTTTCATACAGATTTGTCGCTGTGCTTTTTTTTTCCCCAAATTACTCCTTTCCCACTGTTCTGTCCCACATCTCCTGTCTCCCTGTCTGGCTTATTACCCTTCCTTTCCCCAACAGTCCTCCTTTCTGATTTCATCTAGCAAATATTCCATCACCCTTTCTCTTCTGCCCTCTCTGAAGGTCTCTTCCTCTCCTGTCAGGATTCCCTTTCTAGTTTTCACACACACACACACACACACACACACACACTTAAATATAGGCCATACATGTGAGAGAAAACATGTGGCATTCCTGTCTGAGTCTGGCTTATTTCACTTAATATAATGATTTCCAGTTCTATCCATTCTTTTCCTGCAAATGTCATGATTTCATTTTCCCTTATAGTTAAATAAAATTTCATTTCCTTGTGTATAGGCCACATTTTTATTTTTCAAATTTATTTTCTTTTGTATTTTATTTGTGTGTGTGTGTGTGTGTCTAAATGTGTGTGCATGCATAGGTCAAAGGATACTTTGAATGTTGTTCCTCAGGCACATCACCCACCTTTTTAATTTTTTTTTTTTTTTAGAACAGGGCTTCCCATTGGCTTGGAACCGTCCATTTAGATTAAACTGGCTGGCCAGCAAGTCTCAGGAGTTCACCTGTCTCAATGTTCCCAGTTCTGGGATTTCCATGCCCAGCTTCTTTATGAGGACACTGGTGATTGAATTTAGATCTTTGTACTTACAAGGCAGCAAGCATTTTACCAATTGAATATCTCTGCAGCTCAGTTTGTTTCATTTTATTCTTTTTTAGAATAAGTGTTTTATTCTGGAGCCAAATATGAGGGACCATAGCCTGGTAACACAGATTCATGTTACCTCAAAATCCACTGGTAGAAACATCAGGTAGGTGGGTGACGGTAAAGTGGGGACATATCTGCTACAAGCTTCAGATATTATCTGGTGACACTTATAACCTCTGGGCTGGTAGAAGCTGATGGTCTGTTAGTATGTCTCAATCAAAGTTTCCACTTGATCACTCAATAGTCATAAGGATGTCAGGTCAGACACAGAGGTGAATAATACATGCCTCTTAATGGGGCTAAAGATACCCTAAGATAATTTGTCTCTGGGCTTCCAATATTCCAATTTCTCTGCATTGAAATTATAATCAGTTGCAGTCTTACAGGACAGAGGAACTTTTTGTCCCTTCCTACTCTAAACTTCCGTTTACAGTTCCTCCAAGCACTGGGATTACAGAATGTGCTTGACTAGACATTGCTGTTTTTAGTAGGCCAAAAAATAGCTAAATATTAGAAATTTCACATGGTTCAGCCTATATGTTAAGGAATATTTCAACCCAAGAAACAGGAAAGATGTAATCTTAGAATAAAGTACTGGCCCTCAAAATAAATTTGTTTAATTTCATGAAAAAAGTCTATTAAACCTTCATTTATTTTCTCATTTCATCATGGGCCATGAAAGCATCCTCATAATATAACACTAGCATTTGGTACATAGTCTATTTATTTGTTTAATTTGGAGAGAAGGCTTGCTAAGTTGCCCAGGCTAACACTAGACTTGTTCTGTAGCACAGGTAGGCCTTGAACTTGCTATACTCCTGATCCTCTTGCTTCACGTTCAAGGAGCAGCCACGTTCTCTGAGGTCCTTATACAGTTGCTAGGTGAATTTCTCACTCGTTCCAGACTTAGGAGATATGTTTGTAGCACCCTATTCATTTTACAAACCCCCTCATAAAGCGTGTGGTCACATTTACAAAAGCATCCCCAGTGGCCTCCTGCAGATACTCAGTGAACAAGTGCTACCAACTGTGGGTTAGTTGGAGGTGATTTCCTTTGACATAAGTTTCGATCATCATCCTTGTGTCCTTTCCACACAACTTTGCTGTCATCTCTGACAGCTCCTCCATTACCCTCTATTTTCTACCCAAGAGATACTCCTCTCTCTTACAAGCTAGATCCAGATAGATTGTATAACGAACTGACTTTGGTTATTAAAAACATCTTTTTAGCTTTTGGCACAGCAAGCAAAACCATTCCTGATGAAAAAGAAAGTCTGTCCCATATGGTTTTCGAAAGAAGTACAATTTAAAAAATTTACTTCACATGTGAAAATAATAAACAATTTGCATTTCTTTCTTTTTCTAGTAATTCAAACTCTAACCTGAGGATTTTTAAAGAATGGATGTGCAAATTCATACCACTTTCATAAGTGTTATGGATTCTAAGTGAAATAACTAAACCCTAACCAAACGTTTCAGTTTTTTTTTCTCTCTGTGTCTCTCTTTCTTGCTCATCTCTAAATGTGTCAGAAAAATGTTCACTGTAATGCTAGAATGTGCATGTGTTGGCATTAAAAATGTGGTTTGTCCCTACAGGGACTCAAATAGAAGCAAAATGACAGTTAATTCTTGGTATCTGTTGTAATGAAGAACAGACTTTGTACCCAATAGTATTTTTGAAATTTATTTTATAATTTAAGTTGAACCTTGTCCTTTACTAAACTTTTTTCCAGTAACTCCACAAGCAGAGAAACTGTTCTTTCTCCTTTGCCCGACTCAGTCTCTTGGGTGTATGGAGATGGCCAGCAGGAAAAAAGGGCAGAATCAGAAGACATTCACAAATTACATGTTTATTAGATTTTCCCCAACATTCTGACTAAACCACTCTGTAGGAAAAGACAATAGCAACCTTGCTACTTTTCAGTATGGCTTCCTGTTATTCCTGATGATTGGAGAGATAACATCTGCCAAAACTCATGTTACTTCTTTTCTAAACTCAATTTATCTAGTAGTAGAGAAAAATAGTAGAAGGATCTCCAAGAATTTTAATGCCTTTTTGAGTTTACCCTCCTAAAAAGTGATTATTTGAGAGCGAATTATCATGGCTTATTGTCTATAATTATGGAAGTAGTCAATTAAAAACAGAGATTATTTGAAGGTCTGGAGAGATGGCTCAGCAGGTGAGAGGCCCAAGGCGGCCTGAGGCTGCCTGAGTTTGACGCCCTGGCACCCATGCAAGTAGGTAGGTATGCCCATGAATGCTTGTAATCCAAGTCCTGTGAGGAGCAAAGACTTAGGAATTACAGGGGCTTGCAAAATTGGCAAGATCTGGAATGAGTAAGACTCCATCTCAAAGGAAATACATGAAGGATCCATGGAGGAAGGATACCCTACATTCTCCTTTGGCCTCTATATATGTGTACACTGGGAATGTGTATCTGCACACATATGTATAGTCCCTCCCCACACCACACGCATATATCACATCACACATATTACACACACACACTAAACAAAAATGGAAATTATTTGAAAATTAGCTGAAAAAAAAAAAAGGCACAACAACAGAGTCATTAATCTCTAGCCACTAGCCTGAAAGAAGAAGGATGCATTTCACATAGTTCAGCTTCTAATCTTTGGAAGGAGGAGGAGGTATACTATCTTGCAACCGAACAAAGAAGTGGAGCTTAGCTTATTTTGAATCTGGGATGTTTTCTGAATGTCAACAGCTCACATACTTACAGGGACCAGAGAACAGAGACATGCTTGTCCAGATGTGGTGCTTCGGTGACGGAAGCTACTAATTTGTTGTGGAAGTATTACTGTTATCTATTGGATAAGACATGTAAGAGAACTTCCAGTTTAAAATAATAGTTGAGAACTTTGTAACTACCACTCATAACATCAATCTTGACAAAATTCTGCAAAAACTTATGCATGTCTGTATCCCACAAGATATATTAGATTATGGTAGGGATGGAATAATCTTAATTAACTCAAACTAGAGAAACTGGAAATACAAAATAAATGAGGCTGGGTATTCTAATACATCCAGACAGTTCCTTTGTACCAGGGAGAGCTTTCCCAAATAGCCACATTTCTTTGTATGAATGTCAGATTAGAAAACAATTTATGCTCCTGTGCTATTTTCCTATTCCTCAGACCAGAGCTTCCTTGGGGTCTTGTGAGATGCCCAGTGAGACCAAAAAAAAAAAAAAAAAAAAAGTGTCTTTGCTATAATGCACTCTTCATCAGGCAGCAGATATCCTCAGACCCTAACCTCTGTGACGCTGGAACCCAGGGTGAATTTGTCTCCCGGTTTTCTACACTTGAAGAACCTTTCCTGTCTCTATGGCCCATCTGTTCATGGTGCTCATGGTCCTAGGGGAACTGTCTCAAAGATGTCAGGTTGACATCTCCACTTCTTTTGTGAGAAAACAGACCTATGACCAAATGGAGTGCATTGGTTCACACAGAGAATAATCCAGTAGACCAGGGACAGGTGTCTTCAAGCAATTCTTTGCCATGAAAAACCAGGGAAAATTAAAGCAAGGAAACATGTAGCTGACTGGCATGAATAATGTTATCTTTAGTTTTTCATAAGAGACATCATTTGTTCCTTGATATCTCTTATAGAAAACTTGTCAGGAAAAGCAAATTTATTTCTTGCTCTCTTCTTCCAACAAGTTTTCCCCATTAAAACACTTAATTGGTTACAGTCATCACTAAGGGAAATGTAGACACACCCAATCTTTCCCTATAAACTATTCCCCCAAATCTGTATTTATTTGTTTTTGGCATCCAAGATTCCTTTTTTAAAGTCTTCAAAAATGTTTCCATTTTAGTAGATAGATTAACACACAAAATATGTTTCTCCTTCCCTCAGAGAAAGCTAAGTTAAGGACTTTTTGCTTTTCCAGCTGACGGTTCTTGGTTCAGAGCACAGAGCTAGCTTTTGCCCCTTGAAGCACATGCTGTATTCCTTAAAACCCACGTGCCTCTCAGCAACGAGTACAGGAAGGCAGTTAAAAAAAATTCTTGTCAGGTTCACTTACACTGAGGATCAAAAATTAGCTGAAATTAGCTGAAAAGTTAGTTCATTTTAGGGGCTGGAGAGATAGTTAGCTGTTAAGGCGCTTGCCAGCAAAGCCAAAGGACCCAGGTTCAATTCCCCAGTACCCATGGAAAGCCAGATGCGCAAGGTGGCTCATGTGCCTGGAGTTCATTTGCAGTGTCTGGAGGTCCTGGTGTGCCCTTTCTTTCTCTATATATATGCCTTTCTCACAAATAAATAAAATATTAAGATAAAAATATTGGTTTATTGTTTCACATTTAGGTGAACAAATGCTGCTATTTCTCCCTGTCTCCAGGATTAATACATCCATTATATTTGATTTTTAATTTTAAATTAGTAATATGCTAAAATGTAACACATTTTATAATAAATATATTAGTTGACTAGTGAATAAAACTAACACTGCATTTAGTTACGAATAAAGATGAATTATTATATGTAACAACCAGATTTTTAGTAGAAAATAGGATATTTTCAGGTCATATAAGACCAGCGTTTTGGTTGCCCCTGACCCCACAGGTCTCACTATGAGGCCCTGGCTGGCCTGGATTCACCACATAGGCCAGATGGCTGTGAACTTGTGAAGGTCCTCCTGCCTACCTCCTCAGTTCTGGGATGGCAGTGGCATACCTGGCTCTAACGGTGTTAACATGAAGCATCCCGTCGTATTAGTTATCTCCTCATTGCTGGGAAAGAATACCTGAAGAAAATCAGGTATTTAGGGAGGGAGGATTTATTTCAGTGGACAGTTCAAGTTCCAGTCCACCATGGTGGGGAGGCACGGCAGCAGGAGCGTGAGGGACTGGTCATGTTCAGTGCCCAGTGCAGAAGCAAAGATGAACACTGGTGCCCAGCCAGCCCTCTCCTTTTTCATATCGCTCAGGACCCCTCTCTGCTGTGTACAGACGAGCAACATCCTCCAGAGAATCCCTTGCTGGTGATTCGAGGCCCTGTCAAATTGACAATTGACATAAACCAGCACAACAGCAGACTAGGGAAATATCTTTCTTTTGAAATATCTAAGCAACTGCAGAAATGTTCTACCTTAAAAATTTTACTTATTTGTTTATTTGAGAGAGAGTGAGTGAAAGACACAGATAGAGAAAGAGAGAGAATAGGCTCACCAGGACCTCCAACCATTGCAAATGAACTCCAGATGCATGTGCCACCTTGTGCATCTGGCTTTATATAGGTCCTGGGGAATAGAACCCAGTCCTTAGGCTTTGCAGGCAGGCACCTTAAACCCTGAGCCAGCTTTCCAGTCCTTTTCTATGTTTTTCTTTAGTAATCCAAAAACCCAAACCTGAAATTTTGAAAGAGAGATATGTATCTTATGAGTAGATATTAAAACATCATATTTTCCCCATGTAATTTGTATTTTTCCTAAAGACATCTTACTTTTATAGATAAATTAAACAAATCTGCCAAATGTAAAACTTGATCAATCAGCAATTTGTTATAAGCTTGACATTCTCTTATTAATTTCAAGTTAATATTGATTATTTAAACTGGGATTGTCAAATTCCTGAGTAATAATAGCACCTAAGTTATAGTGTACATATTGCATCACATTATAGCATGCATTTTTAAGTATTTATACATTTCACAAATATTCAAGTATATCCTTCATTCCGGACTTTGTGTCTGCCTGCCCATACAGCTTCCTATTACCTCGGGAATACTATTATCATACTTAATAACTTCTTGGTAGAGATGATTCAACCTCAGCATGTATTTTTCAGAGCTCAGGAACACTAACGAGTTAATAACTCTCAGAAGGATGGAAAACTGGGAAAGCCATCATGGTTTTCCCTACCTGTGAAAGCTAGGAAGTTGATTTTACAGGAGAGAGTAAAACGGGCGCTACCAGTTCCTATGTGGGGGAGCAGGAATGAAGGGAGGATAGTTAATTGGTAAAGGAGTCCAGTTTCATAGGAAGAATGACTTGTATGTTTCAACACAGCCAACAGAGAAGATTTTGCATGTTCCTGAAACAAAGAAATGATAAATGTTTGAGGTGGTAAATATACTAATTACATTGTACATCATATATATAATTGAAATTTCATATTGCATCCCACAAATATGTATAATTGTCAACTAAAATAAAGTTTAGTTTTATATTGCTTATGGCCATAATAAGAAAAAAATATGAAGTGTTTATTATTAATGCTATATCTAGTATAGTATCTGGCATCTTTAAAATCAGTATTTGGAATAAATGGCATATAATTTATTCAGTTATTTTCTCATTCATTTGTTTGTTCAATTTTTAAGAAAGGAATATTGGTACCTGCTATGTTCCAGATACTCTGGTAGGTGGCAAGACACATTGAAGAGAAGTTCAGATGCAGGCATGCTGATTCTGTGATAATAATAAGGGATAATAGCTATCACTTATTGAACATCATCCCTCCGGTTAACTCTGGAAATTCTGACATTCCACAAATCTAGGAACCACTCAGTTATGTCCCGAAATCTGAGTTTGTGGTGTACTTTGGGGTTATGAATGTCACTATGTCCTCCTGAATTTTTTCCCCTTATGCTCTTGAAAGTGCACAGCAGAGAGAGGGAAAGGGGCATGTAGGGCTGTTCCTGGAGGAAGACCCAGCGGCCACCGCAGAGGACAAGGGCTCTTCTCTGTTGGAGGATGCATGAGCACCGCTGTGAAGCAGTGGATTGCCTTGGCTTCCAGCTATTGGCACAAAGTCAGTATCAGCTGGGAAAGAAATACACAACTCCAGGAAAATACTTCTGGGTCTCCTTTTGATTGTTTGGCTTTTCTATTTTTTTTTCCTATTGTCTAAAAAATGTGTCTCTCCAGAGATTTTCACTGTCTGGAATGAGGAATACAAGCAAAGCACTGAGGTGAATAAAATAAAAGAAAGGAGGGCTCCTTCTAAGGGAATGCTTGTATTTGGCCCTGTGCAACCTGGTATTGCTTGGGTGTGGACCCAGCTGAGTGGGCGAAAATCATGACCAATGCTGTCTGTAAAGGAACAGCTCACCTGGATGTGCTGAGCACCTGCTCTCGATGCGGCAGATTCATTAGGGTACCTAATAAGAAAGAATGAAGGTAAACTATTTGAGTAGATTTTAGTATAGTATTCTTTTCAGGGTTTGATGAAAATTCACACAGCTATTTAAGGATGTACTATATGATTTTCTGACCCATGGGTGAAAACTAGTTATGAGAATAAGGGTTATAATTACATAGATCTATATTCTGGGGAGACATATCCCAGACTTAAAGGCACAGAATTTTTTTTTGAAAGAAGTAAAAAAAAAATGTATACCTGAAACTAGAGTGAGATGCATAAAGTATTAGGAGAGCCTTCAAATGCCAGCGAGTGCAGAATAATGAAATCTGAAACTTGGGAGAAGGTTTGGAAAGTGATATTGATCCCAGGAAGAGGGCATACAGACTAAACTTTGATGAATAGGATGAAAGCAAATGCTGTGTAGAAACGGATAAGGAGCAAATAACATATACTGCATAAGTGACTCTTTTATCCTGAATCTTGGGTAAAGGGACTCTAAAAAAAAAAGAAACCAAAGACCTGATAGTGGGAATGTTCATAATTGACAACTTCAAATGGAGAAAATGAAAAAGGAAGTTTGAAAGAAACAACTAAATAGAAACATTAAGTGTGAGCAAAAAGAACTCATGGGCTACTAGCTATCTACCTGAATCTGTAATGTATATTATATGTATGCATTTGATATAGAAATTTGGGTGTCTTTGAGAGTGATAGAGCCATTCTTGGCTCTAGGATGGGCAATAACTCAGGAGTTAGAGTCCTGGACAAAACTTCCACCGAGTCAGAGGCCTCCAGTCTCCTCTCTCATGAATTCTGCCAATCAAATTCATAGACCAGAGGATAAGGTTCAGAAAAAATTTATTTATAGCTTACAGTTTGGGGATGGAGAGCTTTAAGGGAAAGGGTGCTTAAGAGAAAGAGCTAATTCACCCAGGATCCAGTGCAGAAGAGGTGGTGGGAAGAATGCAAGAGCCAAAGGAAGGGTAGGACTCCTTATGATGTAATCTTGCAGACACAAAATGGCCTGCATATCCATGATCTCACAGTGCTTGGCACTGCCTACACAAGACCAGTACAATAGGAGGAAAAAATATTGACATTAAAATACAAGAGAGACTGATTGAGAGGGGGAGGGGATATGATGGAGAGTGGAGTTGTGAAGGGGAAAGTGAGGGGGGCAGGGAATTATCATGGTTTATTGTCTATAATTATGGAATGAACAAGAGGGGGTTCTAGGAAAATGAGAAGCCCACCTAGAGACCTAGATTAGGGTTTTTTATGTGAGCCCCCTGGATGGGCAGCTGGACTGGTTAGTTCATTCTTGATTCCAGGTGTTTGGGGTCAGGTTTTCTGGAAAAGAGAATCTTCCCAGAAATCTTAATCTTCAAGGAAGGGTCTTCTCAGAAGGAAGTGATTATCTCATAAGGTGGGGGGACTCCCCCAGGGGACAGACATGAGGATTGTCCAGGCCCTGCTGACATTTCTGACCAGTAGCAAAGTGGAACGATCTAGATTCTTTCCCTACAGGTTCAAACACATCCCTTGTTTCTAATTTTTGTTGGCCAGAAGTTATTCTGAAATTGTCTCACGTGTGTGTATGAGGGTGTGCGGTGTGAGTATGAGCATTATACTTTAAGTAAGGTAAGCGTGCTGAGAAAAATAAGAACAGGAACAAGACGAGGAGGAGGAAGAAGCAATGTTCAAGGTAGAGAGACAAATCTCTTAAGGAGGAGGGGTGTTTTAGACCATGTAATAGGTAACACCTCAGGCTCAGCGAACCCAGCATATGGCCGTAAGTGTAGGCTCTTGGCCCTACTTAGGCAGAGGCCCTCTGACTTTCACACTGCACATTGTTTGACTTTCTTTGGGGGATGATATCAAGAACACTGTATTCAACACTTCAACCTGTCAGATCTGAGGACAGAAGGGACCACATCAAGAATGTCATTCCCGCCATTGATGGCATGATGGTAACGGGCTGGGCTCTTATACACAGCAGGTAACATGAGGGTACTCAATATTCATGCATCGCTCCCTTAAAGCTGGTTTAACTACATGTTTATATACAGCTTAGGTATGGGACAATAAATTTAAAAGTAGTTGCTTCTTTTTGAACAACTCTACAGGTATTCAATAAATAGTTGCAATGAAACAGCTAGGAAGTAGAGTTTAATTACATGACTATCTTCCCAGATCACTGATAAAACCGGAGGAAATGTTAATTACTCTAAGCGGTGTATATTTATAATAATTTGTTTAAAAATACATGTACCAAATTATTAAAATTCCACTTAAACCATTAGAGATAACTATGTGGCAGAGATTTTTCTAAGCACTCTATGGATATTAACTCCTGTACTTGTCTAGATTAAATGACTTAATGGAAGAAAACTTATTTATGGAGGAATTTTATAGACAGAGGGAGTATAAGAGATTGGACCTGAGCTGTGGACATATGAAAGCCTAGAAACAGCTGTGATATACCACTTTTTAATGCCCAGAGCCCACCATAGATAAACTTGGCAAGTAGTCAGCTTGCCTGTATGTTATTAGGCCTTCAGGTGCCAACTGAGTGCCCGTGTTTCACTTTTAAAAGTTTCTCACTCTGGTCTTCTAATTGGTTTTATCTACATGAAACTTCCAAGACAGTGGAGTAGGTCACACACTAATGCCAGTGCTAGGTGCCAAGAATTGTGGTAAACTGCTTGTGAAGATATTTGGGATAGATTTTGGGGGATGTCCAGTGACTTTCCTTGCATCAAGGGTTTTGTCGTTCATCAGTAGAAGATATAATAGATTCATTCCAGCAATGTGATGGTTATCATCATGCTGACTGGGCACGTGCCTCAGTTTTCATTAGTAAGTTCAGAGCCAGGGATGAATTACGATGAGAACTGGCTTAGAGAGACTTCTCTTTCCTGACAAGGTGGCTTACCACCTCTGCACTGAAGCTCCAATTCCAAGTTCCCTTCCCTTCCAAGAATAGATGTTCTTCTAACGGAGGTGCCGATTTGATCCCCCCTCTCCCTGCTGCCATTCCTAGAATATCTGGAAGCCACCGCTAAGAGTTTCACAAACAAACCCTGCTGAGAATAGCGCTTTATTTCTAGAGCCTCAACAAGAGATCCAACACCCCACTGGAGTCAGATAAGCAGAGCTTTCGAGAGCTTCGAGATTGTAAAGGACGGCGCCTGAGAAAGACCTGGGTCAAACAAGTCCCAGCTGACCATCATACGGAGGCAGCATTGTGGGACGCTGGATCAGACTGGGGGTGCCTTTGGCATACCTGCTGAGCTGACTGCTTGTCAATGTCTTTGGGTCCCAAAAGACCAGCACCAGCTATGTCCAGTGGTCAAAGTAAAAACTCTCTCTACTATCTTGCACTTCTTAAATACTAATTAATGTTCTGAAATCTCTTTCACTTGTTTTCCTAAATTGTTATTTTAGAAAGCTAAAGGTCTTTTTCCTTAAGCCCAAAGGACATTTTTTTATTCTCAATAGGTTCAATTTACTACTTCCTAAATTTGCTATTACTTTGCCAGTGATACTTGATTTCCCTCTGCTAAGGACCTTGATAGAGCAAGAACTATTGTTCTACTTTCATTAGTGGGAAGCGGCCGTCGGTGAGTGCCTGCTCAATTTAAGAGTTAGTGAATGACGTATCTGGAACTGGATCGATCCCCATTGCTTCACACGATCTCTGCCCATGTTCCTAAAATGCCCAAGTCCTGTCTCCTCAGCTGCTTTCTAACGTATCTGTTTAACTTAACAAAGAAAGACATCCTTAGCTTGAGCCTATAGTACAATATTGAGGCAAATATAATTTTCTCTTGACCTAAGAGGGACCATTTCAGTAACAGTTCTGTGTGCTTCGCCACAACCATGAAAGTATCATGAGATTCTTTTTCTGAGGGCACTAGCTCTGTTGTTTTGACATGCTTGCGTTTGTTTAACATAAATGGTTTCATTTAGACTATGTGGTGCTTTCTGATCCAGCCTAAACTTTTCCTTACAAGTCAGAATCTTTTTCTCTTCTTTGGCATCCATTAAAAATCATGGGCAACATGGCCACCCTCCAGAAACTCTTCTGTGATGCTAACCGCAGGACTCGCTGTTTAAAAATAAGAATTGAAAAGAGATTTACGTGAATGCCCAGAAAGAAATCTTTCCAATGTGTCTTCAGGAAAACTTGGTGAGACCCATTGTTGGAGAAAGGGCAACATAAGAAAACTGTGCTGCGTCTCTGTAGAAGGGCTGGATAGTCAGTGAGCACTTGTACCTGTTTACCCGACTCTCCCGATTAGCCGCTTTTCACTCTTGTCTGAAGACCATGGCGGTCCGGGGATGCTCTGGTTCTGCGCAGGGCTTGCAGCTAGCAGCTTCCTGGGCAAGGGACGCTCCTCCCTCACCGCTCCCAGCTTTTGAAGTTTCTATGTTCCTTTGGACATTATTTGTTCTTCCTTATGGAATTGATTAAACTCACCAGATGATGAAACATGAAGTCAAATAGTTTGGGAAGAGTGTGGGCAGTTTAAAATTTGTTTGAAATTTAGTATGGAAACTAAAATTTAAAAAAAAAAATAGTTGTGGTCTCCCTAACCTTTCTTCCATCAAAAACTCCCTTCCAGTTTATTTCACAAGAATTATTACATGCTACAATAAATCATTCTTTTTTTGTCTTTTATTAATCTTTACCCATCTTTTCCTTATATTTTTAATCTGATTTTCAAGTACATGGCTTTCTTATAAAATTATATAGCCCAGTCACTTGTAATTTCTCAAATGCTCCAATCCCAGTATGCTAATAACTGGTTTTCCCTTTCTTTATCCTTTCCTTTCTTCATCCTTCTTCTCCCCACCCCCCCTTCCTTTGTGCACACAGACAATAATAGAGATTCTTAGAGCAGGCTGTTAGGGATTAGGGGTAATTGCAGTTACTTTTTCTGGAACATGGAAAAAATACAATTCAGGCTGGATCCAAAGATGAGACAGTAAACCATTTAATATGTAATTATGTTTTTTAAAATTATTACTGCACTTTTAAAGCTTCACATGTGGCTGGTGAAGTGTTACAGACATTTAGTCCAGAGAATAGCAGTCAGGACAATTGTGCAGCTGCTCCTGCTCCTTATTAGTCTATAAATGGCATTTCACACCTTTGCCCGGATTAGATCTAGGCTGATGAAGTTAGTCACTCTTCCAGGTTTGCAATGTGTCAGCCTTATTGCTATTTTCTAAAAATTTTAGTTTGTTACCTTTTCATGTTAGGACTGTATTGTCTACTGGAGATTAGTGTGGATTCATACAAGCACAAAACTTAATTATTTCTTCCTCAGAATAATTTTGTTTAGACCTTTTTTGGGTTCAGGTCATTGTGTTTCTTTCATTTTTTTTAACCTTATATTGACAAGCGCCATCCATATTCACAATATACTCTGATCATAATTCCTTCCCACAATCCTCTTTTGTACCCCCATGTCTCATCTGTAGAACACATCTTCTTTCCAGCTAGTCCTTCTTCCATGTTGACGTTATGATTATTTTTTTCCCCTCATATGTAGTGTCAGCCACTGTGGGGTCATGAATGTAATGGCCCTTTTGTGTCTGGAAGACAGTATTCCAAAGCTCTCCTCCACTTCTTGAGCTCTTACATGATGTGCCTAACTTTCTTTCTTTTTTTTTTTTTTTTTTTTTTTTCCAGGTAGGGTGTCACTCTAGCCCAGACTGACCTGGAATTCACTATGGAGTCTCAGGGTGGCCTCGAACTCATGGCAATCCTCCTACCTCTGCCTCCCAAGTGCTGGGATTAAAGGCGTGCGCCACCATGCCCGGCTGACTATCTTTTTTATTTTTATTTTTAATTTTTGTTTATTTTTATTTATTTATTTGAGAGTGACAGACAGAGAAAGAAGCAGATAGAGAGAGAGAGAATGGGCACACCAGGGCCTCCAGCCAGTGCAAACGAACTCCAGTTGCATGTGTCCCCTTGTGCATCTGGCTAACATGGGTCCTGGGGAATCAAGCCTTGAACTGGGGTCCTCAGGCTTCACAGGCTAGTGCTTAACCACTAAGCCATCTCTCCAGCCCCGTGTCTGACTTTATGAGCCTGGGTTCCCTCACTTAATATAATCTTTTCCAGATCCATCCATTTTCCTGCAAATTTCATAACTTCATTATTTTGTTTATAGCTGAATAAAGCTCCACTGTGGTGTCGGGCATGGTGGCGCACACGTTTAATCCCAGCACTTGGGAGGCAGAGGTAGGAGGATCTCTGTGAGTTCAAGGCCACCCTGACACTACATAGTGAATTCCAGGTCAGCCTGGGCTAGAGTGAGACCCTACCTCAACCCCCCCCAAAAAAACCAAACAAATAAACAAAACAAAAACAACAACAACAAAAAAAAAACAAAGCAGCAACAACAAGAAAACAAAACTCCATTGTGTATATGTACCACATCTTCATTATTCATTCATCAGTTGATGGGCATCTAGAGAGGTTCCATTTCCTTGGTCTGGTGAACAGAGCAGCAAGATTCAGGAATTTTTTTGTATTCTTGTATTCATAGACTATGATGTCCAAAGTTCTAGATTTTATTTTGTGGTGATGGTGATAGAACCCATGCCTTTGAACATAAAAATCACATAGTCTACCATTGAACTACATTGCCAGCCCAAAGTTATGGATTCTTTTTGTTATTTTATTTAAAAAATTTTTTTAACTGACATCTTCCATAATTGTAGACAATAACCCATGGTAATTCCTGCCCTCACCCCCAACTTTCCCCTTTGAAACTCCACTCTCCATCATACCCCTTCCCCTCTCAGTCAGTCTCTCTTTTATTTTGATGTCATGTTCTTTTCCTCTTATTATGATGGTCTTATGTAGGTAGTGTCAGGCACTGCAAGATCATGGATACCCAAGCCATTTTATATCTGGAGGAGCACGTTATAAGGAGTCCTACCATTCCTTTGGCTCTTATATTCTTTCTGCCACCATTTCTGCAGTGGACCCTGAGCCTTGGAAGGTGTGATAGAGATATTGCAGTGCTGAGCACTCCTGTCACTTCTTCTCAGCACTATGGTTCATTCTGAGTCATCCCAATGCCACTGCCATCTGAAAAGAGAAGCTTCTCTAAACCAAAAATGAGACTAGCGTTAGTATATGGGTATGAACATTAAGAGAAGTGCTTACTTGGCAGTTTGATGAGCATAGTATATACATTTAGCCAGACACCAGCAGAAATTACACCCCTAGGTCTCATGACTACCCCTGTTGTAGGTTTCCAGTATCAGGTATGTATGTGCCTCCCATGGAGTGGGCCTCCAGTCCAATTAGAGAGTGGTTGGTTTCCCCCATAACAGACATACCACTATTGCACCCATTGGCTCATTTGGCCTGGCTGGACAAATTTCAGGCTTGCAGTGTCCATTGTTGAACATCTCCATTGGTGATTAATCTCTCTACCATTGAACTGCATGCAGTGTAGCTTTTTCCAGCTTTCTCTCACCTGGTCTACATGAAGGAGGTTTACAGCTCTGCTCCAGCAGTGACCTTGCAGACCAAGTATGTGGAGTCTTCAGCAATAGGGTCTTACTATCTATTCCTGGTGGGAAACCAAGAGCCTCGGCAATGGCCTGTAATGTTTTGGGTGCATCAGTGACCTCCCTGGCCAACAACTCACTATAAGGTATCTAATCCCTGGCACTGAAAAATTTCTAGTAATAACCTATGGGTTCTGGGTGTTCCATTGTCCAAAAAAAGTAGGTTTCCATATGATTTATTTATATCCTCTTAGATTTTGATTAACCTTCCCTCCATCTTTCCTTTACTCAATCTCTTCCCCTGACCTCACCTAGGCCTTTTCACCCCCATTAATATATTCATTTACTTACAAATATACAATACCATCCTATGAAGTTCCCCCTCCCTCCCTTTATATCCCCTTTCTAGCTTACTGGCCTCTGCTACTTTTATTCCTACTTACATAGAAGTCCAGTAATTTGTAGCTAGGATCCACATGTGAGAGAGAATATGTGACATTTGGCTTTCTGGGCCTGGGTTACCTCACTAAATATAATCCTTTCCAGATCCATCTATTTTCCTACAAATTTCATTTTTCTTTACCACTGAGTGGAACTCCATTGTATAAATGTGCCACATATGGATTTTAAATTTATGTGACTCTAACATAATGTCAGTATTCTTTTTCAATTAGTCATATTAGTCCCAGGGTAAACCTAGACTTATTAATTTTTAATATGATGAATTTTCTTTCTACAAGGAGAAAGTGACTCAAAAGCAGGATCAGCAAGTCTTATTGGTCATACCAATTATGACCTTGGTCTCGAACTCACAGCAACCCTCCTACCTCATTCTCCTGAGTGTTGGGATTAAAGGCATGCACCTCCATGCCCGGCTCTTTACCCTTTTAAACTGTTACTACTTGATGTTTTTTTTTCTGCAAATCAATGCATTTAGTAATCTTGCTAATACCCTAAATTACTATTTTTAATATTCTCATACATTTAGGACACTCCTTTCCCAGCACATAAAGACATGGGCAGTGTCTTGCATATTCCCAAGGTGCCATTGGGACGCTGTGACAGACGACAAGGATGCTTGTCCTTCCAGTGAAGTCTGTCCTGCTCTGCCTGGCATGGCTGACTGTCTGGTGTCACCACTGCTTCACGTGTAGCCTGGGGAGGGCAGCACTCATGCCGGTAACAACCATCTCTACCTGCCATGGAGGAAACCCAGCAGCCCGCATCCACTACTTGTCCTACTGACCATCAACATGTGTCGAGAAGTCTATAAATGCAGAACTTGGTCTCTGAAATTAGAGGGCAACACCTGTCAGTTACATGTAAATTATGAAGTCTTAAAGATGATTTGATATTTTATTTTATTGGAGTCTTTTTACCTCAAGTATGACATATGTTGAGGTCTGCATTGATTCAATCCAATACATTTGGTATTGTACCCAGAGCCCCAGGTTCTAGTGTTGGAGGAAGAGGGGGCGGGGAGGACGATGTTTTCATTTCTCCATTGCCCACTCTGAGGTCCTCTGATGACAGAGCACGGGTGACAGATCCAGCTGCTGCACATGACTGGGGGGACGGACAAGCGGGCCTCGCGGGTGATCTATCACATAGTTTGCAGTCACTTGGTAAACTGAGCATGTGACTTGTCAGAATTGCTTTTCTTCGATGTTTTAGCATGTTCCCTGTACGGGAAATTCAATCCATATGCGTCAAAGATCCATTTACACTTAAATCATTAGAGCATTGTTCTGAGTTTTTTGATGTCTGACAAGTCTTTAGAGTTTTTCCAACGAGTTCTAAGTTATGGGCCAAGGGCAATCCTAATCCTCAGTAGTAGAAAATTTAGGGTTTTTTCCTCTTGAGTATTAAATCCTTCGCTTCCATCGCTGGGAAAAGTTGCTTTAAAATAGGTCACCTTTACCTGCTCGCATTCCTAAATGCCTCTGAGCAGCGGAGCTCCCCTCCGGACGGGCAAAATATGGTCTGGTATGATTTCCACATCTGTCCCTGATCTGGGCTTGTTTCATAACTTGGTGGGAAGGGACAGCATGTATTTTTCTTTCATCTACCTCTGCTTCTTGAAGACATTGTGTGGGGCCAACACCAGAATATTCTACGTTCATCTGGTCTATGGCAATGGAAAGAAAGAAGCCTGGCTTTGTGGAAAGGATTTGGGATAGACGCATTGCAGAACACTCATGCCCAGAGAAGGAGCGTGGCTCAGTTCTTCCCGGGCTAGACGCTGCTCTGCACCGATCTCACCACTGGTCTTCAGTTCCGACAGTTTGCAACAGTCCAATAGCCTGCTAGCAAGAGCTGGCGGCTTGGCTCTTTGCTAATAAATCTGAGTGCATGAAGCAGAATTCTGCTTCACTAGTACCAATAGTCCCGGGTCCCTCACTTCAATAATATCTTTAGCTCCTGTGTTAGGGGTAGGGCTGGCTGTGAGGTGCTGTGGTTTGCAGTGAAGTCTGCCTTCTAAAGGAACTCTGTTTTTCTTTTTTTATTAGTCAGTTTTGTACTCAGTGAATTCAGTCAAGTTGGTACCATTGTTAGCCTCTTCCCTGTCCTCTCCCCTCCCCCTACCCCCTCCTTGTTGAGGTATATGGGTCGTGCATTGTGGGGTTAGCCATCAGTTATGGGTAGGAGGAAATGTCTCTGTGTATCATGACCCAACATGTGGCTTTGACATTCTTTCCGCCCCCTCTTCCGCAAAATTTCCCTGAACCGTGTTGGGTTCATTTTAGGTCTGCTTCAGTGATGAGGTGTTTGGAGCCTCCGTGTCTCTGGATATCTGATTTGGTAGGAGTTGATTGTTCTCTGTGTTGATCTCCTTCACCCTTGTGCTGGTACCAGGTTCACCAAAAAAGCAGCACCTTAGCTTGTTTTGCCAGTTATTCTTAGTTTCAGCTGGGGCCCTTTTGAGGTATGATGGGGTGGTTCTCTCCTTAGGATCTGCGTCTATCTGAAAAAGAGAAGCAGATTCTCCGACAGAGAGTAAAGTTAGCACCAGATAAATGGGATAACCCTTATTTTTTTTTAGAGAGAATTTAATAGGTGTAGGCCCTCTTGTAGCCCATGATTGGTGGTAGCTTGATAATGGAGAGCGGGCTCATGTTTGGATATGGTTCTGACTTGTTTCCCAGCTCCAGCTATGGGTTCTGTTCCACTGAGCAGATCAGTTAGCTAAATCAAGAGCAGCTGGTTTCTCACCATGGCTGTGCACCACTATTGCACTTGTGTGAGCAGCATGACAGGTTATTTGCTGCTAAGTAGGTTAGACCATGAGTTGCTTGGACAGATATTGGTCATTTTCCCCCAGTAGCCCATGTAGCACCTTCTGGTACTAGACGAGCTGACTGTCTGGGGACTGACTCTCTTCCAGCTTCCAGCCATGTCACTCCATGTTACATGTCAACTGCATATGGTGTCTTCAGCAGTAAGGTCTTACCACTAACCTTTGGTGGGTCTTCAAGTACTCTGACAGAAATCTGTCTTTCTTTTAGGAAACCCTGTAGGTCTCTCTGATCAAAAGCTCAGTGTGGATGATAGCCACCTGCTGGTACTGGGAGTTACAGGTCAGTGCCCACAAAGAGAAGGAAGAAAAAGATAACTAATATAAAAGAGTTAGAGAGAAGAGAGAGAGAGAGAGAGAGAGAGAGAGAGAGACTGTAGAAAATTAGGGTCAGTCTTCATTGTACCCTCTCCAGTGCCTTGTGCCTCAGGTGTTCCCTCTAAGGGCCTGGTGAAGGTTCAATCATTTTGTCTGCCGTTTAGGTTGTAGAATTTTATGGTCCCATTGCTGTTTGGGTCCCAATTTTTGTCCCCCACCCCCTCTCTTGCCTTCCTCTCCCTCCTCACCCTCCCTATTGTCCGATCCTCAAGATGCTTGCTGGGTATGTCAGCATCTTGGGTAGATTCAGGTTAGGTGCTGTAGATGAGTGAGACTATGTGGCGATTATCTTTCTGTGATTGGTAAGTTCACTGAGAATGATCTGTTCCAGGTTCCACCATTTTTCTTTAAATTTCATTGTGTCTTTTTTTTTTTCTTACTGCTGTATAGAATTCCATTGTATAGCTATACCACATCTTAGTTATTCATTCTTCTAGTGATGGACATCTGGGTTGGTTCCAGCTCTTAGCTATTACGAATTGAGCCTCTATAAACATGGTTGAGCAACTCTCTGTGGACCTGAGGCTTGGAGGTTTTAGGATACATGCCTAATAAGGGAATAACTGGGTCTGTTGGTAACTCTATAGTCAGCATTTTTTAGGAGTCTCCATATTGCTTTCTAAAGTGGTTGTACCATCTTACATTCCCACAAACAGTGGATGAGGGTTCCTATTTCTCCACATCCTCACCAGTATTATTTTCATTTGATTTTTTGATGTTTGCTATCCTTACTGGGGTAAGGTGGAATCTCATAGTTGTTTTAATTTGCATTTTCCTGATGATTAGGGATGATGAACATTTTCTTCAGTGTGTGTTTGCCATTTGTATTTCTTCCTCTGTGAGCTGCCTGTCTAGCTCTTTGCCCCATTTTGTGAGTGGGTTGTTTGCTTTTCTTTTTGGTTTTTCAAGGTAGGATTTCACTGTAGCTCAGTAGCTCAGGCTGACCTGGAACTCACTATGTAGTCTCAGGGTGGCCTTGAACTCACAGCGATCCTCCTACCTCTGCCTCCCAAGTGCTCGGATTAAAGGCATGCACCACCATGCCCAGCTTTTTCTATAGTATTTTACTATGTAACACCAACTCCATGTTAAAACTTACACTAAGTAGTGACAGCCTATGGCCTAACCCTTTGAGGACAGTCTTTCCACCACCCTCTAATCACCACAGGAAGGAGGGAGGGCTTTTCTCTGCTGATTGGTGTGGGCTTGCACTGAGGAGTGTGTGGAGCCATCACTTCCTTGAGACTCTGGTCTTTGTGGTTTGATATTCTTACCTCCTTCATGTGAAGGTCAGACTATGGTATGAATGCAAAATGCATTCAG
Organism: Dipus sagitta; assembly: GCA_036346955.1. NCBI lineage: Eukaryota > Metazoa > Chordata > Mammalia > Rodentia > Dipodidae > Dipus > Dipus sagitta. The sequence goes on from CM070787.1 coordinate 4,790,754, forward strand.
TCCAATTTCAAGAGTTCCCGTGGTCTTAATAGTCTCATGCTAGTCAAATATACAAAGTCTAATATCTCTTCTGAGCTATGAAACCTTTCTAATTGCTGTAACAAAATACTGAGCAGAAGCAACTTAAAGGTGGATGAATTTATTTTGCTTTGTGATTTAGGGGCCATCGGTCCATCATGGTGGGGCGGGTGTGGCTGTGGGAGTTGATCAATGCTAATGGCATCCTGCTGTGGGCACATCTTGGTGGACTAGGTAGCAGATAGCAGGACCAGGAGCAGGGGCAGATTATTAACCCACAAAGTGTTGTACCTTTGCCCCCATTCCTCCCCAAACAGGACCACTCAGCTTGAGATCAAGTGTTCAAATACATGAGCCGTTAAGGGACATTTCATAGTCATACCATAATAACATGAAGATTTACTTTAAAACAGGAAGAACAGTATTCTTGGAAAGGAAAAAGGAAGTCTTATGGTTTGAATAGGCAACCAAATCCTTCATTATGTGGTGGAAGATTGGCTCGAAACTAGGGTCTCACTTGGAAGGGGAAGGGAAGCATTTTTGTTATGTACATGTAAAGGTTGAGGGGGTGCACACAATTTTCAGATACATTTTTCCTTTTTTACTACTGAAAATTCACCGTATTCTTTTTTATTTTTAAGAGAGAGAGAGACAGAGGGAGTGAGGAAGAGAGAATGAGCTTACCAGGGTTTTTAGCCACTGCAAACAAACTCCAGACACATGTGCCACCATGTGCATCTGGCTTATGTGGGTTCTGGGGAATTGAACCTGGGTCCTTAGGCTTCACAGGCAAGTTCTTTAGCCACTGAGAAATTTCTATAGCCCTCATCTCATTCTTTATGCAAATTATCTTGTGGTGCCAAGTTGGAAAGCAATATAGTAGTCCTTCCTTATCTGTGAGGCATACAACCTGGATTCCAGTGAATGAAACCACAATTTATACTGAACCTTATACTTACTATTTTTTGTTAAGCTAAAGTATAATGCATATGTTAGGTATGTGCAAGACTGACAATAGCTAATAAGAAATTAGACTATTTATAACAGTCTGCTCTAATGAAAGCTGTACGAACATTCTCTCTTTCCTCTCTCAACCTTTTATTGTACTTAATTAAGCACAAACACTGACACCGTGACAGTTGATATGATAACAAGATATGACTGTTCAGTGACTAATAGGCAGTTGCAGTTAACTTATATAGAATAGATGTTCTGTTTGCTTTTTTTTTTTTTTTTTTTTTTTTGGCTTTTTGAGGTAGGATCTCCCTCTGATCTCAGGGTCGCCTCGAACTCATGGCAATTCTCCTACCGCTGCCTCCAAGTGCTGGGATAAAAGGCATGTGCTACCATGCCAGGCCTGAGTAGATGTTCTGGACAAAGAAATGGCTCGTGTCTCAGGCAGGATGAGTGATAGTATAAGATTTCATGACATTACACAAAACAGTGTGCAACTTAAAACTCCTAAAATGTTTATTTCTAGGATTTTCTATTTAATGGTTTGGACCAAGGTTGACTGTGTATAACTAAAACCTTAGAAAGTGAAATCATGGACAAATGGGTCTTCTGTATTTAAAGGGGTTTCTTCTATATTTAAAGGGGTCTTCTGTATTTGAAGGGGGTTTCTTCTATATTTAAAGGGGTCTTCTGTATTTAAAGGGGGTTTCTTCTATATTTAAAAGGGTCTTCTGTATTTAAAGGGTTCTTTTTTTCTATATTTAAAGGGGTCTTCTGTATTTAAAGCTGATTACAGTAGGTTTCTTTGGGAGAATTCCTGATTAGAGTCTCGTAAATGTTAGCTAGCTGTCCATCGGAAGCTCAAGTTTAGATTAACACAATATATTGCCTTCTTTATACAGAAATTTTCTAGATTATGTTACAGACATCATGACACAATATTGAGAACTGGTATTAGAACCAATAACGTATGGTTTTTATCAATAAGATATGATTAGACTTCTTTTATTATACTAGAAAAGGCTAAAACATCAAACTGACCCTAAAACAGTTTTGGATGTAGGCTAGGTTTTGCAAATTACATATGAGATCTCATGCGCCTTCTGCTATGAATATGTTTTTGTCTGCATGTGTATGTGTACGTGGTCTGTGCACATGTTTGTGTATGTGCAGAAGTGGGCAGGCATGTCTGCCCTTGCGTGTGCATGGACGGGGAAGCCAAAGGCTGATGTCAGGAGTTTTCATTCGTCACTCTCTGCCTGGTTTATTGAGTCAGGGTCTCTCACTTGAACCCAGGACTCACTGACTCAGCTGCCGTATCAGTCCTCCTCGGCCCCTAACTCTGTTTCTGCCTCCTGAACTCCCGGATTACAGGTGCATCACCACACTCACCTGGCATTTATATGGTCACTGGGGATACAAACGCAGGTCCTCACCATGGCATGGCAAGCACTTTATCCACTAAACCATCTCCCCAGCCAAGAATGTGTCTATTTGCAATGAAAAATGAAAGTGTTATTTTTAGAAATGAAACAATTTATTGACATAATGAGTTTGTTTTTCATTACCCAGTGAACATTGGCATCTAAGAAATATTTTAAATGAGAGATTTTTGAATAGGTAATTTTTGTAGTTCTAAAAAAATGATATAATGTGACACCTTTGTGAAATCATGTGTTTGTGTAAGGAAACCCATTTTAGTCACAGCAGGGGATTATTCATCTAGCTCACTCAAGCATAACTCTTATAGTTATTAGGAATATAGTAATTGCATCCCCATAGTAGAAGATTGTTTTATTATGTCATTATATATCACAAGTTTAGACACAAAGCTAATTTTTTGTCATATATTGCCAAAAATACTGGTCACATTTCCGAGCAATCCAAAGTATTCAGTCACTGTGCAGTTTTTGTGCTGCGTCAAGGGTTTCTCCTTCGCCAGGCACACGTAAGTCCTGCCGTCAAAGCACACTGTGGTATGGATTGACGGCATAGCGTAAAGGTGAGGCCACCACTGACTTTATTCTATCATTCTCTTCGAGTGCCTACTACGTGCTGGGTGCTGTGCTGAACAGACTTGGATGTGTGGCCGTAGCAATGAGCTGGCCTACGTGTCAGAGCTATGCATGTTCTGCTATGGAGCTATAGCCTCATAGAAATAGGGAGATGTGCGTCGCTTAAACTGGCCAAATGTCAGTTTTGGAACCCTTACTCTGAGATCCACGTCTGGGGTTATCTTGTTAATTTTGTTTTTAAGGCATTCATACATGTGTGATAAATAAAATATTATACCAACTGATTTTTAAAAGCTTATTCTAGTTTTTAATTATGTATTTGCAAGCAAAGACAGATAGAAGAGAGACAGGCAGAGAGAATGGGTGTGCCAGGGCCTCCAGCCACTATAAACAAACCTCAGAGATATGTGCCACTTTGTGCATCTGGCTTTTCATGGGTACTGGGGAATTGAACCTGGATCATTAGGCTTTGCAGGCAAGTGCCTTAACTGCTGAACCATGTCTCCAGCCCCTATGTCAACCAACTTTAGTCAGTATATAAAATATGTGCATGGACCTGCATACACATTCTCCTATGTGCTGAGCACTAAAGGAGTCTTCCTGGGGTATTGTGCCCATTCTCATACTTTTAATTGCTACTCAAATATTGATGATCCCATAATATCAATATAGTTCCAAACCTGCACTGAAGCTTCATATATACACACATTCCAAACGAGTGTCTCTATGTGGGCATCCCTCAGCAACCGCAAATTCAAACGATGACTTGAATCTGAAATGCCCTCTGCAGGCTTATGTTTTGAACACGTGTTCCCCAGCTTGTGGAGCTATTTCTGAGGCTGTGGAGCCTTTAGGTGATGGGGTCCGGCTGGCTGGGGGAAATCGGCTACTAGGGGATAGGCCTTTGAGGGTTATACTTGCTTCAGCCCAGTCTCTGTTCCCGGTCTGACTCCCCGTGAATAAACGTGCACCATAGCCTCCTCCTTCCACCCTTCCTGACCATGGTGGACTGACAGTGCCCGAAACATCCAGCCTTCCCTGCATTCACTTGTTTCTTTTCTCCTGATTTTTTTTTTTTTTTTGAGGTAGGGTGTCACTCTAGCCCAGGCTGACCTGGAATTCACTATGTAGTCTCAGGCTGGCCTTGAACTCACAGCCACCCTTCTACCTCTGTCTTCCGAGTGCTGGGATGAAAGGCGTGCACCACCACGCCCGGCTCCATGAAAATGTTTCCATCAGGTACGATGGTCATAAGAACACAAAGTAACGAACACAGCGATGTAAAAGGACTGATGTGGACCCTGTAGCTCAGTCTCTTTTCAGCTAACGGTGTGCCCAGGAATAAGGTAGAAACGTGGGGCCCATTCTAGACCACCGCCTCGTTTTCAGAGCCTCACCCGATTCAATTATTTAATCTAGCTCTGAGATCCTCATAGCTACCACCTCCCTCCTCCTTATTCCAGTCACTTCTACTCTAGTGGGGGACCTCATTCCGGACCACCTGAGAAGCATGAGAAGACCTGTGTGGCGCCCCTGCTTTGATCGTCCCCTCAACATCAGACTCAGCCCAGAGACTGACTTAGTAGAATAACTACTCCTCCTCGGGCACCTCCTTGTTAATGTCCCCTTGATCGCTCTACCTCAACCGTGACATCAATTTTTGCCATAATTACACTATAAAATTAGTTTAGCCATTTGGGACCAGAGCTTTCTAGAATGGAAAATAAGATTAGAAAACAATAAGCTAGGAAACAGATAATCATCTGTACTAGAGAGCAAGAAATAGTCTCAAAATTTTGTGGTAGGGGTGTGTGTATGTGTGTGTGTGTGTGTGTGTGTGTGTGTGTGTGTGTGTGTGTGTTGTACTGGGCAGCTTTGAATAATTTATTTATTTATAATTTATTTACTTGGGTATACTGATTTAAAAACTTATTGAGTTACATGTTTCTTGGTCCCATTTACCCTTTAAAAAATTATTTGCAAGGAGAGAGGGAGGGAGGGAAGGAAGGAGGCAGAGGAAAAGAGAGAGAGATAGAGATAAAGATAGAGAGAGAGAGAGTGCATAGGTGCTCCAGGACCTCCAGCCACTGCAAACTCACTGCACAGACATGTGACACTCAGCGCATCTGGCTTCACGTGGGCACTAGGAAAGCAAACGTAGGTCATAGACTTTGCAGGCAAGAGCCATCTCTCCAGCCCTCATTTCCCTTTTAAAGTAGGTGGCTGGTAGGCCTTTTTGAATATTTAAATGCCTCTGGTAGCAAAGTGGAAACTCCTCATTTGAGGCATTCTGGAAGGGATGGGGAGGAACCAGTAGGGTAGAGTAGAGTACCTTTACTAGGATAGAGTACCTTTGTGGACAGACAGGAAGTGTAAGGACTCAAAAAAAAAAAAAAAAAAAAGAGGAACAAAGTTCGGTAAGTATGAGCTCTTGGTTGGCAGAAGGACCTCAGGTATGGACACATAATATGTGAAAGGAGGCTGGGGCCTGTTACAGGGTCTCCAGCTTATCTAAAGATTCTTAACCCACATTAGAGGTGAAAAGGTAGCGAGGATGCAGACTGTGAAGAGAGGTAAGATAGCTTATCACCTCAACAAACATCATAGCAATGGTGAGTGATGGATGAGGAAGACCATGTGTGAGCCTCAGCCCTGGAGCTGGGGACCATGACTGCATTCCTTGGCTGCTAGAGTTTCACTCAACATCATTCAATTAAAGGGCAAAAGTGGGGACTGGAGAGATGGCTTAGGGGTTAAGGCATTTGCCTGTAAAGCCAAAGGATCCCGGTTTGACTCTCCAGGTCCCACGTAAGCCAGATGCACAAGGGGGCGCGTGACTCTGGAGTTCATTTGCAGGGGCTGGAGGCCCTGGCATGTCCATTTTTTTTTCTCTCTCTCTCAAGTAAATAAATAAAACATAAAAAAACAAAGTGGAAAAATTGATTGTCATTACGTACCTAGACTTGATAAGTGGGATTTATGTTTACCACAGTCAGTTTTTGGGCTTTATATTTGATGCTCTGAGCCCCTCCCCCACACACTTGTAGCCGACATTTTTGCAACTTAGTACTTTATGTATCTTGGCTAATTTAATTGTCACAGTTCTTATAAGGTTGGCCCTGTTGTCTTTACTTTGCAGTTGAGAAAATGGTGTCATGAGCAGCCTGCTCCAGATACCAGACAGTGAGTGGTAGAGTCTGGTTTGGAGCCTGGGGCAGCCGAACTCTGCTGTGTCTGCCCTGACCCTGGCACCAGCCCACCCGCCCTGCTGTGCAAACTGCTGGCACATTCCTCTCTGCAGTGTTTGTGCCCATCTTCGTCCCTCAGGGGCATCAGCGGTGATCTTTGATCAAGGATGAGTTGTCATGCTGGTTGATATGTTGGCCTCACAGGAACTGACCTGTTGAGGTCACCTGGCTGCTCACCCCTGACCCCCACCTCACACCTTTTGGCCAAGAGAAGAAGGACGGTTAAAGACGAGTCTCTTCCCTTCCCTCTCACCATGGTGCTCTTCCTGCCCATGGGGAGTGGTTCAGCTGGATTGCATACAAGCTGCCCGGGCACCCTGGTGGTAGTGTTTCAGGCCCTGTGGAGAACTTCTGTCTCTGAGTGGAGAGGGACTTCTGAAGCGAATGTATGAGGCCAGCCATGAGGTTACTGTTCCAACTGCTCAGGTGTCCACAGTAGAAGGATCCCTGGGGTGATGTCCCAGTGTGGCAGTCACTCTCCTTTCCTTGACTGGGGACTAGGAACTTGGGAATTGTTAGATGAACTGCAGTGGTATGTCGGGCTTGGTGGCTTTGATGGTTAATGTTGATCAACTTGACAAGACCCAGAATTACCAAAGAGACATGCCTCTGGGCATGCCTATGAGGGAGCTTCTCGCTGAAGGTTAATTGGGGTGCCACCTTGATTGGGTGGCACCATTCCACGGGCTGGGGTACTGGAGTTCACGGCTGTCTGCTTCCTGACCCGAGGCAGTGCGACCAGCTCCCGCTCCTGCTGCCACGCCTTCCCTTCCATGATGGGCTTCTGTCTTTTCAACTGTACGCCAAAAATAAACCTTTTTTTCTCCCCTTAAGTAGCTTTTTGTCAGGTATTTGGTCTTAGCAATGAGAAAAGTAACCAGTCCAGTAGCAGAAGAGGGAATGTCCTGTCACGGCTGACTGACGATATTCAAAAGCCTCCTTCAGGGAGCAGAAGCAAAGCCCCAGTGGGGAGCCGAACTCCCCCTCAAACTTACAACGTCACTTCCCAAGGAAGAGATCACCTTCAGCTTTTGAGACTTGGATTCGAGACCAAGTGTTCCACCAGGACAGAAGCACTCTGTTCTGAGGCTATCTTTGCAACAAGAGTGATAGTGTGAGCTCTCACCGCCCACCACACCGGGGCCTCGCCGCCGGCCACAGAGTGCCAATTCATGCCCATCCGGGGGCTGCTGCGCTGTGTGAACTCCAAGGGGAAGCTGTGGACTGAGGGCTTTTGTGGCTCACAGACTGGAGGGTGAAATATGAACTATTTCTGTTTTCTTGCCTTGGTCTCAACTAAGTCCAGGAAGTGGAATGAGCTAAGGTCTGGGGAGGCAGCAGAGAAGGCTATTTCTGGAAGGTTTCTGCTGGCTTCCCACAGGACCAAGGGTCTTTTTTCTGCTGACCTCCGTCAGGGTGACCCCAACCAGCTCAGTGTCAGACATCTTCTCAAATTCAGAGCAACACGTCAAACATGAATAACCGCAGGCTGAATCGACCTCTCCCGGAAGATTCAACCTTGGCTGTTTTGGGGTATTGAGTTTGGTGGTTTTGAAAAGCGCACACTCAGCTGCAGATGCTGCTGCTGGGGTCTGTCACAGTGCTGTGCTGAGCCTTCAGTCCACAGCTCAGATGCTGGCCTCACTCCTGAACAAATTAAAGAGTTGTTAATAATAATAGGTTGTGTCTCTCCAAGGATTGCTGGAGAGAACTAGCCATGCACCAGTCTGTTGTCCTTTGCTTTAAGCTCTGTATTTGTTCACTTCTACAAATTTACTTCCTCCTTATATTTGATTAAGGAGGTGAAGAGGATATTTGTGTTCTCAGGATAATGTTCCTCTTTAGACTTGAGAATGTAGCTACTGGGACTCATTCACAAACACCTGGCTCATAGGAGGCCAGCCTTAATGTCACGGTTCCCACTGCTCAGACAGCCTGAAAAAGGTCTGATGTTGGGTATATTGGCTTTTCTCACTGCTTCTCACATGCATGGACACTGGCTGTGAGCCCCCTGACGGCTCAGTCCCAGGCAGGACGTGTGAAGGGGAGATACACACCTACCTACGCCCACTCTCTAGCATGGACCTGCATGCCGTCTGACATACTTCACTGATGTGTTTTTGGCTCTCAAGATTCAGAATGTTGGCTGGTCCAGGGCTGGACAATGCCAAAGGGACATCATATGCTTTCTATGTATATGTGTGTGTGTGTGTGTGAGAGAGAGAGAGAGAGAGAGATTTTCATGCTCCCAGCTAGACTTTTCCTATTTAGTACAATAAAATCTATTTTTGATTTTAAAATCTATTTCTTCTATCTTTCCTGCTGAAGGAGGAAGAAAGTTCTAAGGGGTTTCTAAAAGATAAAAAAAAAAAAAAGAGGGGCCAGGGACCAGCTCAGTCAGTAAAGGGCTGTGTTTGGATTCCCATGTAAAAAGATGGGCATGGTGGCATGTTCTGGTAATCCCAGTGCTGTGAAGGTGGAGTCAGGAATCCCTGGAGTTGACCAGGTAGCTAGTCTAGTTGAGTCACGGAGCTTTAGGTCCAGCAAGAGACTCTGTCTCAAAGAATCAGATGGAGAACAGCCAAGGAAGACCCCTGGTGTTGACCTCTAGCCTCAACACACATGCAAACACACACCATGTATACCACTCCCATATGCATGCAAACAAAGAAGGTAGGGAGAACTTCTTTCCCCCTGCGCTAAGAATACGCCTTTGGCTTATTTTTTTCTTGGCGGAACCCCTCTCTGGGCAGTCCAACTTTGTGAACTGAGGCGATGAGGATCTGTTTGTGAAGTCGGACCAGGACTACATTGGAAGTGCATTGCCCAGGGGAGCAATGTCATCTCCCATTTAGGGACAGGATGGAGGGCCATCTTCCTATGGGGCACAGCGTGCTGAAGCTAAGGAATGGCCCGAGCTGGGCCGCACCCCAAGGTTTGTGAATTCTAACCCTGGATCAGGCCCTGCTTCTGATAGGATCTTTTGGTGATAGTAATATCTCTCAATTACGGAGTTTCTTCTTATTTTATTTTGTCTTATTTTTAGTGTGTATAGAGTATGTATCTGAAATGGGGAATTGTGGGGTGTTTAGGAATAATTCTGGAACCCCAAGCCCTAAGTCCATGTATGTAATTTAACTAAAGAATTGGATAAACCAGATTGAGAAGAATGTTTCTTCAACCACCACATATTATTCAGACAGAGAGGAAAGGCTGAGGGTTCAAGAGCTGAGGGGGAAGGGAAGGGAAAGTGGTCAGGGGAGGGAGAAAACACCCTGTGGTTCAGGAGCCCATGTGGAGGAATGAACATGGGCCCGTAAAACAATAATGTGCAGATTCTCCAATGGAGAGTGAAGTCAGCATAGTTTAAGTGGGATAAGTGTTATTTTAGCAAGACCCAAGGAGATAAACTACCCCTCACATTTCAGCCGACTCACAGCTGAAACCACAGATGAATTGGGGTGATAAGCAAGAGTGCTCCTTCCATGGTGAACCTGATAATCAGGGCCAGGGTGAAGGAGACAGACCCTGAGGACACTCAACACCTACCAAAGCAGAGATCCAGAGGACCCTAAGAGCTCATCACTGAAATAGACTTAAAACTCACCCACCACGGCTCAGGGAATTTTGCAAAAAAGGGGGCAGAAAGAATGTAAGAGTCACAGGATGAGACATCATGCCCAGAGGCATTCTCTCCCTCAAAAAATAACTGACAACTGCTCCCTCAACGCATAAACTACAGCCCCTTGGGGAATACCTGTAACCTCACTGAGGAGCGCCCCCTGTGGAATGGGGTCAGAAACGAAAGGCTACCAACACATGATGCATCTACACCAAATATGTTGTTAATAATAAATAAATTCATCAAAAAACGTGCAAAGAGATTTTTATAAAAAAAGGCATTAGCTTCTAAACAGATTTCTAAAAAGAAAAGGCATGTGATTCCAAAGAGATTAATGAGCCATAAGAACAGTAACAAATAAATATTCCTTCCCACTAGGCTTTCATTTTGGGATTCCATTTCTGTTGTTTCCTCCATGTTTTCACTGGAGGCTTCCATTGTGGGACTAGGCATCCTTGGTGGAGATCTCTGTTTCCTTCCTTCCTTTCTTTCTTTCTTTCTCTCTTTCTTTCTTTCTTTCTTTCTTTCTTTCTTTCTTTCTTTCTTTCTTTCTTTCTTTCTTTCTTTCTTTCTTTCTTTCTTGGGTCTATCTACCCATCTTGGGGTAAAGGTCTTATTTTATTAAGGAAGAGGCAAGTATTTGTCCTTATAGGATTTTCAGTGAGTGTTCTGTTTTAGGATTGAATGATGTGGTGGTTTGATTCAGGTGTCTCCCATAAACTTAAGTATTCTGAATGCTTGTCTCCCCAGCTGATGGCAATTGCAAATTAAGGCCTCTTGGAGGTGGTGTATTGTTGGTGGCGGGCTTGTATTATAGCCAGTTTCCCCATGCCAGTGTTTGGCACACATTTCTGTTTCTGTTGTCCACCTGATGCTGGCCAGCAGGTGATGTCCACCCTCTGCTCATGCCATCATTTTCCCTGCCATCATGGAGCTTCCCCCTCGAGACTGTCAGCCAAAATAAACCTCTTTTTTTTCCCCCTCACAAACTGCTTTTGGTTGGGTGATTTCTGCCTGCAATGCGATCTTGACCGCAACGAATGGGATTGGAGTGGGATGGGGCTGTAGCCGCAGACGCGCAGGTTGTGGGGGTGGCAAGTCTAACAGGTGCACCAGGAAATGGGAGGCGGGGAAGCGGGAGCTCAGGCCTGCTCACTCGGCTTGCTCATGCACCCTGTGGCAGGGGGACCTGGCGTTGGGGAGCTAGGACCAGGAAGCCTGGGGCAAAAGGCCTGCTCCCACCCCACGTGTGTACCCTCGAGCACAGAGGTTGGGGAACCAGAAGCAGGGAAGCCCCATCGGAAGACCGGCTCTTGCAGCAGGCATGCAGGTCCAGGGAGGCCGGCACCAGCAGCAGGGGAACCTAGAGGTGGGGAACGAATAGCGAGTTCAGGCCTGCTCACGCCTCTCGAGCCCCCAAACATTTTGATGATTGTTAAATGACCGACTTGCTCAATTTGCTCTTACCGAAACACTTTTTTTTTTTTTTTTTTGGTGCATTTATAAAGACTTTAGCAGCTGGCATGGGCTATGTTGGCAGGGCATGAAAGGGCTTTGGTGAGTCAGAACAATGGGCTCTGTGGGCACAGGCCGGACCCTCTGAGGTTGCTGCTCACCCGACAGCCTTCGGTGCGGCGGCATGTCCGCGCTGGAACATTCACTGCAAGGGATCGACACTTCTGGTGGTTTGGTTTTTGCTTTTATACTAATTTCTAGGCCATAACAAACCAGCTCGCCCTGGAGGATTTTTCTCGGGCTCCTCCGCTGACAGTCTCTCATGCTACCTGACTCACCGGGCAGCTACGAAGCAGTGCCCAAGTCCCTCCGCGCCACCCGCTGACCACAGCAGAAGAGGCCGGCTGTGTCTTTAACAAGTTCTGTTCCTAATGACACTCTCCTCCTCTTCCACAGCAGGCTATTTAAAAGAAAGATGCTTTCTCCCCTAAGGGAGGCTGTGCAAGCAGCTTTTCAGATAGTATGATTTTAAAAAATATTTTCTACACATGGGCACATTTTCATGATTTTGGAAAATAAAGCAAAACTTTCTTGCAAATCCGGTGGGGTAGCCTTCATATCCTGGGCATTCAATAAATATTCTAAAAAAAAAAAAAAAAAAACAAGTGATTATTTTTCTAAAGAATCCCCCCCCCCCCCGGGGTTGGGGAGATTGATCAATGGTTAAAAGAGCATGCTTGCAAAGACTGAAGGCCGGGGGTGCAGTTCCCCCACTACCCACATGGAGCTAGATAAGCATTCATTTGCAGCAGTAAGAGACCCTGGTGCACGTGTGTGTGTGTGTGTGTGAACACTCATACTTGAATAATAAAAAAAATAAGACCCTCATCTTCACATGGCCTGAATATTTGTGTCAGAAAAAAAAAATAGCTTTAGCCAATATCAAAGTCCTAGACTTTGCTAATAAACTAGAAAACTGTTACGTGTTGTTTCTGCTTGTTCCAAGTTAGGTTCAACTAAGAAAGCAAACCAAAGGAAAGGCTTCCTACTTCTCTGCCTTCCCTTAGCTCTTTGTAAAGCTCTCCGTGCCACAGACCACAGGACATTGCCCACCGATGATCAGCCATAGATATGTCTATTTTGTGGCCCAGTTGCTCCTTCAATAGGATTTTGGGGAATTTCTTCACTCTTGTGAATGAAGGGGGTTGCTTAAACATGAGTCCAGATGAAACAGGTCCTGCTCAGCTTGTTACCTCAGCCTCAAGAAGGAAGAGGGGCTGGAGAGATGGCTTAGTGGTTAAGCGCTTGCCTGTGAAGCCTAAGGACCCCAGTTCGAGGCTTGTTTCCCCAGGACCCACGTAAGCCAGATGAACAAGGGGGTGCACGCACCTGGAGTTTGTTTACAGTGGCTGGAGGCCCTGGTGTGCTCATTCTCTATCTGCCTCTTTCTCTCTCTGTCTGTTGCTCTCAAATAAATAAATAAATAAATAAATGGTACCATCATGGCTGTATACACACTATATACATGACTAATAAAAAACGAAGCAGGCATGTAGATGAGCTGCATCGATGATATATCTGTACTTTACACCCTGCTTCTCTTGGTATATCTTACCTCTCCTTTTATGCCTATTTTCTTAGTTTTAATTAACACAGTAATTATACATATTATGGGTGCAGTGTGACATTCTGATAAATGTACATAGTATGTGATGATCGGTTTGGAGTTATTATGCCTTCTACTACTGAGATTGTGATTTGTTCAAAGCCAAGAAGAACTGTGCTCTAGTTTTAGAAGAATACCTCTCCAGTATATATTGGTTTCTATTTAAATATATGATGGGTGTGTGTGCACACGTGTGTGTTTAATAGTTGTGTAAACAAACTTGGAGAGGAAAATAAAAATTTACAAACTGGACTTATACATAATATAGATTTAGGTTACAGTAGACACATTATCTGTATAATAAGTATATGGGAATGATGTAAATTGGTGAGAAAGGTCACCTCTGCATTTCATGGAAAGTTTGACATTCCCTGTCTTTGTTGACTCTGTTCTCTTTAAATATATATGTTAAAAACTTGACTCTTTATGTTTCTTGAGCTTAACAACAAACAATAAGTAACTAGAATGCAGATCTTAAAACAGTTCTTAGGAACAATCCATCTAATTCCCTCAAAGACACACATTCTGTGATGATTTTTAAGTCTTCACTTTGCCCCAGCCACCATCCATCCAGTCTTTCTGTTCATGGCAAAATATGGTCCTGTTTAGGCCACTAGAGGTCTCTGGAGAACCACTGACCAGTGTCTGAAGCCAGGTAATTGCCCTGTATCAACCACTTAGGAGGTGGACATGTCTATTTTTCAAACATTAATAGTTAACAGTCACAGGAGATCCAAGGCCTGAATATTAAATTTCCAAAGATTAAAGCACGTATACAGCTACTTTAGCAGGCAGTTACTTTCACAATATGCACTTGGCTCTATCTAATATGTGTCTGGCTAAGCTGATGGTCGAAATCCCACTATTTCATGGAGTAATAACACTGCATCTACCAAAAAGACAAATGCTTCTGGAGGACAAATTCATGTCATCTTTTTTATTTTTGCGTTTTTTTCTGTGATAATGGTGATCGCACGTATTCTACCACTGAGCTCCAACCTTGGCCATTTATCAAACTTTTTATTTTGAGACAGAGGTCTCACTAAGTTGCCGAGGATTGGTTTTGAACTAGCTCTGTAGTCCAGCAAGCCCTTGAATTTGTAGTCGTCCTGCTTCAGCCTCTTGAATAGTTGACATTGCAGGCCTGTGCATCCAGGCTTGGTTTACACAGTCATTTTAGGTTATTTGTTTTTAGCATGAGTTACTCCATCGGGACTTCCATTGTGATTTCTCAGGACAAACTGCGGTTAGTGGAAGATACCATGGAGGCACTACAAGGGTAGACGAAGACAAATGAATGTTTCACTCTATTGTAGAGGTCTGACCTGGGATCTCTCCCACGTCCTAGCCCTCAAGAAGGGCTGTGGATGTGTGACCCTGCTCTGGGGTCAAGATGATAAACTGTGCTTTGTGTCCTTAAACCTGCCTGTTCCACAGGATGACTTCCAGACTTTCCTGGGACTCTGACCCTGTCACCTCTGGAGTACTGAGTGTGACTCTCTTCCTGGTCACATGTACTGTAGCTATTTTGGGTGTGATCAACATTTTTGATGGTGCCCAGTGATGATAAGTGTACCTTTCAGTGGTCCACTATTTCAAATACTCATAATTATCTGTAATGAACCACTGCTGAAAGCTAGAGAACAATGGCATCGTCTCTTCGCATTTGGAGGATTCGCTGTGGGGAATTTTTGCTTTGATGATCTTTCTTTTGTTCATCTCAAGAATTTTGGATGTTATTCCTGATGTACTACAGTGCATATTCATTTTTTACTACACTTATCCATCCTCCAGAAGTCTGAGCCCCTATTAGTTTTCACTTTCTCTGAAGGCCCTATGAATACACAGATGAATAAGACTAGAACATGGTTCTCAAAGACATTCACTAACTAGAGGAAGAGGCAGATATGAAAAGGCAGTTACAAAATATTCCACGAATATACAAAGGGGACCACAGGGGAAAAAAAAATATTGAGAGAGTTAAATTTCTTTTTCTCAGCTTGTACGTAAGCAAACACCCACTACTGTTGTTTTCTCAGGAAACAGACTCCCCGCTGACTCACCTGATGCCTTTAAGATTGATCCTAGTGATTCGCAGGGCATGGGCCACAGGGCGCTAGGGCAGAGGCTGGAGCAAACAGCGCCACCGCACTCTGCCTTTTAACCCATCCTGCGGGGGTGACCTCTCTCGTTCCAGGGAGACTACGGGTCACTACTGAAGCTGTCGTGTGTCCACAGCAGGCATCTCGGAATTCCTGGGGTCAGTGCTGCCAGGACACAGAGAAATTCTCTACCGACAGGACTCACAAGTGCACCCATGCTTCACTTGCAATCTCTCAAGGAATGCAGCAACGCTCAGCAACCGATCGGTGTCCTGAAGACTTGCTTACCAGATCGTCACATGAGCAGCTGCGCTGTGGGTGTCAGGATCTACCTAGGGGGAGGGAATTAATCCTGCCCTGTGTGCACAGAGGTGGGGTGGAAGCTCTCCTTCCCAAAGCCCAGGGTTCTCACCAGGTGACATCTTTGCTGAGGACAGGGTCATGATGGGCACTGCGGACTTGTTTTCACTTTGATCCACGTAGCACTTGTACATTCTCTTATTGCAAGAGAAAATTTGGTCTTCTCCTTGTGGGGTACTATATTTATGCTGATGGATCCACCTGGCTTCTTACTGTGTGGCGGGCATGGGCTTCTACTGATGCCAGATGCTCTGTTCCCCTTGGAGAATTGTTTGTTCTTTCTAAATGGATCTGTCACTCTCTGTTATCCTTGCTCTGACATTCTGCCTGAAAACAAAACAAAACAACAACACAGTTTTGCACTTCTAAACCACAAAGTGAAACAACATGACAATGTTCCTAAGACTGGGAAGTAAACAAACAGGTATGTTCCAATGCCTGTTGTACACTTTGATAGAGACTAAACTATTAATAGACAATTAAATACATATAAAGACTTTAAGCCAGAAACCACCAGCCAAGAATTACAAACCATTTAAAAGGATTATTGAACTCACACTCTTATCACTTTCAAAACACCAGTGTACGTCAGTTAACATTCACCACATGGACTATGTACGAGGCATTGTGAGACCAGATTATGGAGAAGGTGAGAGTGTGAAGTTAACTGCTGCTAAGTTGACATAGATCTGTTCCTTGAGCAGAGGGAGGGGTGTGGCAGTTCTCGTGAGCTCCCTTACAGAAGGACCACAGGGTCAGTCTGCTCGTCTCCCTTTCATTACTAGTAGGACTGGGAAATCCCTCCAGACTTTTCTGTGTCGTTGTGCTTTTGTATTCCAGGGGGCCTGGTGCTGAGCAGTCATCATTTGGATGCCAATAAGCCCAGGACAGGGAGCTGCATGTGTACCTTCTTGACATATATTAGCATCATCTTATGTTTCCTACCCTAAGGGGCTTTGAAAACACAGGTGTTAAAATGCTCACTTTCATCTGTTTTCCTACTTTGATAGAATCAATTTGCTATGTATAAAAATTACCTTGCCTAGAGTGGAACAGAATGGGGCCTCTGGCAGATCAATATTCTCAGAGCTGACAGTATTATTGTGGTATAGGGTTTCCTGTTTTGTGTACCACATGTCTTGTTCAAGAGTAGCTCAAGGTGTGCAATGAGGCCTTGAACAGTCTTTGACTTAAGGTCTTCATTTTGGCCTTTGGTCTTTGTGATGGTTTATATTGATCATAACCTTTACAGGACCTGTGATGGATTACCAAAATCAGGTTAGCCTCTTGGCAGACCTGTGATGGATTATATTGATTAGATTAATGGAGGTGGGAAGACCCACCTTAACGGTGGATGGCACCGTTCCATGGGCCAGAATCCTGGGTGACGTTAAAAGGAGTGAGCTGGCTGAGCACGAGCATTCACCACTCTGCTTCCTCACTGTGGACTGAGCGTGACCAGCCTCCTCAAGCTCCTGCTGCCACGCCGTCCATGCCCTGATAGACGTTCACCTGGAACCGTACACCGAAATAAACCCTTCCTTAAACTGATGGTTTTTGTCAGGTATTTTGTCCCGGCAACAAGAAGATAATTAACACAACACAACACAACCTTTACACTTTGAGTTAAGTGGGTGGGACCTGGGATGGAGTGAGTTCAGATCAGCATCTATGCAATGTTCTTCCCACCTGTCCTCGTTCAGTTCAAGTCTGGTGTAGGAATTGAGAGCCATTGGCCTTGGGCTTCATTTTGATGAAGCCTGCCTTTTGAAACCATGTCCAAAAGAACGTATGCACACAGTTTTCAGAATTATTCTTGGAGAACTGGGGAGATGACCCAGGAGATAAAGTGCTTACTGCTCAAGCCTGCATACCCAAGTTTGACACTCAGAACTAACCTAAAAAAGACAGAAGCTTGTGGTGGGCTTCTGTAATCCAAGAAATCTGACTGTGGGATGGGAGAAGAAACAAGAAAATCTCCTGGAAGTGCTCAGTGAGTGCAGTAAAATCAACATCGGAGCAAGATCCAGAGAATACCTGTCTTCAATGAAGTGGAACTGTGAGGATAGACCTGAAAATTGCCCTCTGACTATGTGTGTGTGTGTGTGTGTGTGCATGCATGTGTGTGTGTGAGTATAGAGATTTTATATACACACACACACACACATATGTATGTACACACACAAAAATACAATATTATTCTTGGCTCAATAGCATTCATTTGCTAAATGTAAACACAAAAGATACCATAATCTTGGAAGTTATTAAAATTTCATTACATTAAATGCTTTCAGGACTGGAGAGATGGCTTAGTGGTTAAGTGCTTGCCTGTGAAGCCTAAGGACCCTGGTTTGAGGCTCAATTCCCTAGTACCCACATAAGCCAGGTGCGCAAGGTGGCACATGCATCTGGAGTTTGTTTGCAGTGACTGGAGGCCCTGGTGTGCCCATTCTCTCTCTCTCTTTTTGTTGCTCTCAAAGGAATAAAAATAAACAGAAAGATTTTTTTATAAAAAAGCTTTCAAATATATTATTGGCTCAGAAGTCTCAGAGCCTTTGAGATGCACATGGTAGCCACCAATATTTGAGGTCCTTTGGGTTTTTGTCCAGGGCCACATGACCCCACTGATCTCTGTGCTCACAGATCCCAAGAACAGATTCACTGTACCTCCTAATTCTTCTTGCATGAATACTTCAAAGGGATGTTTTATATCCATGTTTTAACTTTGCTCTGTATGTTCATAGGATACCATCTTTTTTTTTTTTTTGCTTTGAGAATCATTATTTTACCAGTTGAAGAGGCACACTAGTTGGAGACACTTCTATTTAAATGGGGGAGGGGAATGAGGAACAAAGACTGAAATTCCTAAACTCCACCAAGGAAAATATACTATAACCTCTCCCAATATCTGTTATTATTCCTTAGAAACAAAGCAGCGATAACAAAACAACATTTGTTGGGGTGTGTGTGTGTGTGTGTGTGTGTTTGCCTGTCCTTGCATACTTGGGATCCAGCCTAAGCAGGCCTTGTGTGGCTGAGACATGTCTACATGAAGAGAGCCAGCTCAGGTAGTGGCTTCCATTCCTTTTCCACTCAAACTAAACCAAACCAAAACAAAACAAAACTGTGTTTTGCCTTTCTCTGGGCTGAAGGTATTGCCAATAATGTCTAGGTAATATCTATGGCTCATTTCTATTTTGATTTGGAGACATGAGTCGCTGAAGGTTTCCAAAAGACGTTTAATCATGCCAGTAGAGGAAGTAATGATGCAATCTTTTTGTACTTGCTTATTCTTCAACTGCCATTTCCTTTAGAAACCTGAGCTTATGCACTACAAAAATCTGTGTTTAATTTTTACTAGGTATGTATTTTTGTTTAATTTTAACTATGAAATAATATATGCTTTTGATAGAATTTTAGAAAAACATAGAAGTGTATGCTATATGCCTAAATTATCTTGTATTGTCTCAGCAAGCACTGTTACTTTCAGCTGACAGTGATAAAAATATTTTGTTAATTTTTGTTATTTCCATACATGAAAATCCTTTTATTAAACACAGTAACATAGTCATTTAGTTTTATGCTTGACCACCTAAAGCTGATTACTGGGACTCTAAAATGTTATGATGCCCTCTTAAGTCCGAAAGTTATATCAGAAGTATATGCCTTGAGTCCTCCAATTCCTGTTTTGTAAGAAACATCAATGGTTGATGTTTATTGCTGACTTTGTAGCAGCTGCTGTAATAAAAAGTCTGCACATGCATCGTTTAATACTTACAACCTTACCATATCAAGCAAAGAAAGGGTTAGGCATTATAAACATTAATGCATGAAAGGAAGTATGGTGGTGAAGGTTGCATTTTGCAAATATAAAAATTAAGATGAGAGCGATGAGTAACTTGTCGAGGGCCTCACAGCATTTGGTAGAGGAGAGTCCTCCCGCGTTCAGAAGCCCGCAGCAATCTACCCTGGAGGCTGGGACGCACTCAGCTTCTTTCAGAGAGAAGGGGGCATGGCCGGGTCAGTCAGGATGTGTCTGAGCACATGAAAGGGCAGCCAAGCACACCCGCACTTTGACTTCAGCATCAACACATCCCCTGTATCAGGTGGCGACAAGCTGCATGGGGTTTTGCTCCAGCAACAGGCTGGAAATGCATGCGTGTGGCAGGAAGGCTTGTGAGCTCACATCCGAAGGCCGGCTGGACTCACTTCAGGCCTTTGGAGTGTTGACTCAGACGAGGGGGAGTAGAGGCCAACCCTGTTCTTTGACTTAGAAGATTGCGGATCTCCAACATCAAAAGCTGTTTGGAATTTTATATTCACATTTCCCTGCCAAGGTGCTTGTCTTATCTTGAGTCAGTTGACTGGGGCTGCTCTGAGTAAGCTGGCCCGTTTCCTTCCGCATGAGAAGGGAAGTTCAGGGACAGGAAGTGGGGTGGGCTGAGCAGAGGTGAGGGGGGCTGAGAGGGTGACACTAGGGGGAAGGAGGGAAAGGCTTGGGAGTGGGGACTCTGGGCAGCCTGATGAAGGGTAGGGGCGAGGAAGGGCAATTTCTCCTCTGTGCTGAGCTGTACCGCTGCAGTTGAGCAAGATGAACTCAGGATGAGTCAACCAGGCCTCCTTTAGGAGTCTGGCTCTCCGGTTCCAAGGCTTTGAGACCATGGACAACTTGCTCACCCTCTCACACCTGCTTGTCTTCTCTGATCTGTTTCTCTGTTGGTTTTTTGATAGGCTCAGCCTGTAATCTCACTCTTACTATCCCATTCCCAGCTCCATACTGTGAAGAATTCTGGTCACAGACAAATCAGGATGGATCTCCTGTGGCCTCTCGTTTCCACCTCATAAGGCTTCTGAAGAGGCTCAAGTATTAGTATTGGAATAGATTTTGCAAAACCAGAGAGATTAGACAATGAGGTATTCCAGATGCCCCTAAATGTGCAACTGAGTGTGAGATGTTGGTGGCTGGCTGACTAGCTATGAGCCGGCGTTCATTGACTGGCAAGGGTAACTTGGAACTTCACATGGAGAGGAAGTCTGAGACTGGAATAGGGTTAGTGACAAGTGTTGGACTGATCATCAATGCATTAACAAAGGAGTGCAGTGGCCCTTACGCTATGTGTTTTCTTTTTTAATTTTATTTATTTATTTGCAAGGAGAGAGAGAAGAGAGAGAGAGAGAGAGAGAGAGAGAGAGAGAGAGAGAGAGAATGGGTGTGCCAGGGCCTCTAGCCCCTGCAAACAAACTCCAGATGCATGTGCCCCTTGTGCATCTAGCTTACATGGGTCCTAGGGAATTGAACCTGGGTCCTTAGACTTCACAGGCAAACGTCTTAAGTGCTACGCCATATCTCAGCCCCATACACTATGTGTTTTCCTGCTCTGCTAGAGACTCCCTGTATCTGCTTGATCAATTAGATAGACTCAGTTGAATAACTTGGTAGAACTGTCCCCCATGATACCAAGTTTTCTTTTTCTTTCTTTCTTTTTTGTGTGTGTGTGTGTGGGGGCGGTTCAAGGTAGGGTCTCACTTTATCCCAGGCTGACCTGGAATTCACTATGTCATCTCAGGGTGGCATCAAACTCATAGTGTCCTCCTGCCTCTGTCTCCCAAGTACTGGGATTAAAGGCCACCACACCCAGTGATACCAAGTTTTTTTTTTTTTTTTTTTTTTTTCAAGGGCAAGGAGCTTTATTTCGGGCTTAAACTCAGTCTCTTGACTTCACCAATGCAGTGGATCCATACAAGACCCTCGAGTAGTGGGAGGGTAGGGTTTTTATAGGGATTTGAACATAGAAGGGGATGGGTAAATGATTGGTTGATTTAAACAGTGTACTCTTCTGGTTGGCTTAGGATTTTGGCGGGCAAAGTTGGCAGGCTGGGGCTAGGGGACTTGAGCTTATCTATGACTACAGGAATGTCTCATGACTTCAGGAATGTATGGCATAATCAGTTTAACTGTTAAACCTACCCTTATGGCAAGGTCGGTGGGCTGGAGCTAGGGGAATTGAACTTATCTTATGACGTCAGGAATGTATGGCATAATCACTTTCCAGTAACTGTTAAACCCACCCTTACCAGAAGATAAAAAACTTAGATCTTGCCGGGAAACAGAAACTTAGGCCTACTGAGGACTCTGAAGCCTGTTATGGCGTCCATCTGGTCCAAGTTTTAATTTAGTAACCCGTGTGTGTGATTTGGAATGAGGGACAGTGATCACTTTATTATTTTTTTATAATGCTTTCTTTGCTGGTCATTTTGTTAACTGTGCAGGGTGAGATCTCATTGCCCATATTTAAAGTAGAAATGGGGCAGATTGAGTCTCAGAGTTGTGAGGTTTGAAAGAAGAGAACCCAGAAGAGTTAAGCCATTTCTTCCAGACATGGTTATACATTTAGAGAAATGTGGCTTGTGGTTTTCTGTAGGTACCCCCTTTCTCATTAAGCAGATCTGTTGTATTATGTGTAGATGATTCAATCCCTTCTCCTCTGTGACTTAGTCCTCCCCAAACACAATGGGAGCTCCTGAAATTCATTGCCCCTTCCTCTTTCCTGCTTTGAATCAGCATCAGGTTGCCCCCCCCCCACTCATTTCATAAATTCAGAAAATGAAAGGTGAATTAGCTTGTATGGCGGCTCAGTGGGCTTTCAACATAATCATTTTGGCTTGAGTCTTTATTACAACCCAAACTTGCAAGCACAGCATTACAGCTGTGTGCACTTTCCAGCTGGGCATCTTCCATCTTTGGAGATAATTTGTGTCTACAAGTGGCAGAGGTTGAGAGAAGCAAGGAAAGGGATACCAGTGTCCGAGTCCTGTTAATTTCCATTAGTGGATCTGACAGGTGATTGGCATGTTGGCTGATAAGTCCCTGAGAAATGAAGAGTTTTCTTTTTTTTTTTAACCTCAAGGGCTGGGGAGATGGCTTAGCAGTTAAGGTGCTTGCCCATGAAACCTAAGGACACCTACACCTATTCAATTCCCCAGGACCCATGTAAGCCAGATGCACAAGGTGACACATGTGTCTGGAGTTCATTTGCAATGGCTTCTCTCTATCTGTCTCTTTCTCTCTCAAATAAATAAAATAGTAAACCACTTTTAAAACCTCAATTGAAATTTCAATTCTTTCTCATTCAAGAGGGAAAGGAAAGAAATGGTGAAGGTGGGCGTTCTGGGGTTGCTTTCAGCCATGTGGTCAGAAGGCAGGGCCAGCACACCTTGGGGCCCTCCATACTTGCCGGTCCCAGGGATGCTGTCCCGATGAGAGTCCTCTTGTTGCTCTGGGGAGTGGTCAGAGCCTTGCTGACTCAGAATAATTCCATCCCTGGTGGTTTCAACAGGCAGGGCGATACCAGCGTGGCTCACAGAGGCAGAGTGGCCATTGGTTACCATAGCATTCTGATTTATTATCAAAGAATACTGGAAATCCTTTTCTTTTGGAAGAAGCAGAGGTCACTGAATCCATCTGTAAATTGACAGTGAGTTTTCTTCCCTCCCACCTTCTCTCTTTCAATTTTCTCCTTCCCTTCCTCCTTTCTTTCCTTTGTTCCTTCCTTTCTGAATCTAGTTTCATCTGAAACACACTATGGGCTGTAGGAGGAACTATAATACTGTGAGTGTGCGTCACATCTGCCTGCGTGTGCTAGACCAGGGAATGCTAGCATGGGACTGTGAGTGTGCTTCACATCTGCTGCGTGTGCTAGACCAGGGAATGCTAGCATGAGACTGTGAGTGTGCATCACATCTGCTGTGTGTGCTAGACCAGGGAATGCTAGCATGGGACTGTGAGTGTGCGTCACATCTGCTGTGTGTGCTAGACCAGGGAATGCTAGCATGAGACTGTGAATGTGCGTCACATCTGCTGTGTGTGTGCGTCACATCTGCTGTGTGTGCTAGACCAGGGAATGCTAGCATGAGACTGTGAGTGTGCGTCACATCTGCTGTGTGTGCTAGACCAGGGAATGCTAGCATGGGACTGTGAGTGTGTGTCACATCTGCCTGCGTGTGCTAGACCAGGGAATGCTAGCATGAGACTGTGAGTGTGCATCACATCTGCTGTGTGTGCTAGACCAGGGAATGCTAGCATGGGACTGTGAGTGTGTGTCACATCTGCTGTGTGTGCTAGACCAGGGAATGCTAGCATGGGACTGTGAGTGTGTGTCACATCTGCTGTGTGTGCTAGACCAGGGAATGCTAGCATGAGACTGTGAGTGTGCATCACATCTGCTGTGTGTGCTAGACCAGGGAATGCTAGCAGCTTGTGCCATGGTCTTGGCTTCATGTGTGCTTTGTTGGCTTAGCACAGTGTCTGAACACTTTCCCACAGGTTTCTATTTTCTCACACCAGTAACCAGTGTGATTTATAATAGTGGATCTGTGAACACATTGGTTTCTGGGACCTCTGGATTGAAGCTTTGTCTGCGTGCATTTTCTGAAGTCTTTGTATGAAAGGAAAAACGAAAGAGCAAACAATAACAGCAAACTCTTATATGAAACTCCTATGCTCATTTGTAATTTCCCTGGTAAAGGGTGCATTCATCATAGCAAGTGAATATTCAAATTTCAGAAGCTTCACGACACAGATTGACTTTAATTCTGAGGAGTTCAGGTTTTTTGTTTGTTTGTTTGTTTCATTTTGTCTTAAGGATGGAGGTAAGAGGACACACAGGTGTGTGTGCATAGGAAGACCAAAGGGTAGGGACGATTGATGACCATATAAAGTTCTGACAAATTTGTAGTCAATATTGTGTGTCTAGAGAAGCTTGTGTGACAAAAGGATTGTCAGCTGCCACCCACAGTCTCATTCTTCAGGACCCATCCCCGGCTGGAATCTGGGGTTTGAGAGAAATCCTGTTCTGCTTAATTGGGAAAACCACTCCAGATGAGTGGGAGGGGCTGGCAGCTGCGCATTGGGGGGAGAGCTGAGTATGTCTCCCAAGGGTGAGACAGGTGCTACAGTGACTGATTTAGCTTTCCCTCAGCAAGGCTGCCAGAAGGCTTGAAGCCCGACAAAAGAAGCGGCAGCTCCCTTCAGATTCCTAAGTGCTCTTGAAAGACAGCCTGGCCCATTGCATTCACTGTCACTCCTAATCTTTGCCTTTCTTTTCTTAGGGTTCTATTTTGCTCTTGTTTTCTTAAGCAGCAGGGACAATTCCAGAGAGCCCACAGCGAGAGAAGGGAGATGCCAGACTCTAGTTCCTTGTTGTGAAGGTGAGTATGTCCCTGTCTGAGTAAAACTGGTTATGAACATTGTCAGCTGTTGCGTTCAGGGCACATCAGTCTGTGCACACTTGATCATGTGGTCACTTGTTTACCTGTGGCTTGTCTGACCCTTACTAGATGTGAGTTCTGAGGGCTCCACAGCCTCGCATGCAGATGACGGTCTAGGTGCTCTGACCCCTCTGAGTGTTCTATGAACTTCCTGAGTGTGCTATGGCCTCCCTGAGTGAGTGTGCTGTGACCTCCCTGAGTCAGTGTCTGTGACCTCCCTGAGTGAGTGTGCTGTGACCTCCCTGAGTGAGTGTGATGTGACCTCCCTGAGTGAGTGTCTGTGACCTCCCTGAGTGAGTGTCTGTGACCTCCCTGAGTGAGTGTCTGTGACCTCCCTGAGTCAGTGTCTGTGACCTTCCTGAGTCAGTGTCTGTGACCTCCCTGAGTCAGTGTCTGTGACCTCCCTGAGTGAGTGTATGTGACCTCCCTGAGTCAGTGTCTGTGACTCCCTGAGTCAGTGTCTGTGACCTCCCTGAGTGAGTGTGATGTGACCTCCCTGAGTGAGTGTCTGTGACCTCCCTGAGTGAGTGTCTGTGACCTCCCTGAGTGAGTGTCTGTGACCTCCCTGAGTCAGTGTCTGTGACCTTCCTGAGTCAGTGTCTGTGACCTCCCTGAGTCAGTGTCTGTGACCTCCCTGAGTGAGTGTATGTGACCTCCCTGAGTCAGTGTCTGTGACTCCCTGAGTCAGTGTCTGTGACCTCCCTGAGTGAGTGTCTGTGACCTCCCTGAGTCAGTGTCTGTGACTCCCTGAGTCTGTGTCTGTGACCTTCCTTAGTGAGTGTGCTGTGACCTCCCTGAGTGAGTGTCTGTGACCTCCCTGTCAGTGTCTGTGACCTCCCTGAGTCAGTGTCTGTGGCCTCCCTTAGTCAGTGTCTGTGACCTTCCTTAGTGAGTGTGCTGTGACCTTCCTGAGTGAATGTCTGTGACCTCCCTGAGTGAGTGTCTGTGACCTCCCTGTGTCAGTATCTGTGACCTCCCTGAGTCACTTTCTGTGACCTCCCTGTCAGTGTCTGTGACCTCCCTGAGTGTCTGTGACCTCCCTGAGTGAGTGTGCTGTGACCTCCCTGAGTCAGTGTCTGTGACCTTCCTTAGTGAGTGTGCTGTGACCTCCCTGAGTGAGTGTGCTGTGACCTCCCTGAGTGAGTGTGCTGTGGCCTCCCTGAGTCAGTGTCTGTGACCTTCCTTAGTGAGTGTGCTGTGACCTCCCTGAGTGAATGTCTGTGACCTCCCTGAGTCAGTGTCTGTGACCTCCCTGAGTCAGTGTCTGTGACCTTCCTTAGTGAGTGTGCTGTGACCTCCCTGAGTGAATGTCTGTGACCTCCCTGAGTCAGTGTCTGTGACCTCCCTGTCAGTGTCTGTGACCTCCCTGAGTGAGTGTCTGTGACCTCCCTGAGTGAGTGTGCTGTGACCTCCCTGAGTGAGTGTGATGTGACCTCCCTGAGTGAGTGTCTGTGACCTCCCTGAGTCAGTGTCTGTGACCTTCCTGAGTCAGTGTCTGTGACCTCCCTGAGTGAGTGTCTGTGACCTCCCTGAGTGAGTGTCTGTGACCTCCCTGAGTGAGTGTGCTGTGACCTCCCTGAGTGAGTGTCTGTGACCTCCCTGAGTCAGTGTCTGTGACCTCCCTGTGTCAGTGTCTGTGACCTCCCTGAATGAGTGTCTGTGACCTCCCTGAGTCACTGTCTGTGACCTCCCTGTCAGTGTCTGTGACCTCCCTGAGTGAGTGTCTGTGACCTCCCTGAGTCACTGTCTGTGACCTCCCTGAGTGAATGTCTGTGACCTCCCTGAGTGAGTGTCTGTGACCTCCCTGAGTGAGTGTCTGTGACCTCCCTGAGTGAGTGTCTGTGACCTTCCTGCGCTCCCGGGCGTCCGGGTGTCACCAAGGGTGCTGGGCATGCACATGCTTCCCTGAGTACAATCCTCTCCTTTGTGTAGGGTGTCTAGCATTCTCTTCTGCTGCCCCTAGGTAGCCTTTTTGGTCTCCAAGGCTTCAGCCATCCAGGTGTAAATTTCATTTGTGTTGTCCCTTGGTGGCATGAAGAAACTGATGGCATTGACACTCTATGCAGTGTGTATTTCATACCTGGACTAATCTAAGAAATAGCCTAACTTCAGTTTTACAATTCATTGGATCACCAGATTTGAAATTATGTCATTCTTCAAAAGAACTTAAATTTGAGGGATCTGTAGGACTTCAAATTTTGAGAATGAAGAAACTTTGTTAATTAAAAAAATTAAAATTAATTTTATTTTTTTTATTTATTTACTTGAGAGAAGAAAGTAGCAGAGAGAAGAGATTGACAGAGGGAGAGAATGGACATCCCTTGCCCCCAGCCAATGCAAATGAACTCCAGATGCATGCACTACTTTGTGCATCTGGTTTATGTGGGTCCTGGGCAATTGAACTTGGGTCCTTTGGCTTTGCAGGTAGGTGCCTTAATTTCTAAGCCATCTCTCCATCCCTGTTAATTTTTAATATCACAGCATTTCAAATTTTCACAAAGTCTAACCACACTAGAATATTTGATTTGGTTTATGTCTGTTAACTATTATAATTTCTCAAACTATGTTCTAAATCTTCAGGCCCGTTATCCCAGATTCTTCTTGTAGAACTATGGCTCTAAATAGTGTGTAAGCAAGAGGGCAGCTAACAGAACCTGAAAAGTGTTTTGAGGTAAGTGTTGGGGCTGTTATTACCACCTTCACATGGAGTCCATGAAAATGCCTCAAAATAAATCCCTGAGTCACTGAGCCAGGTTGGGGAATGGTGTGCCCAACAAACAAGCAAAAATCACTTTAGTTAAATTCAGTTGAGATATATTCAGCATTATCAAGGGCTGGAAATAAGCTCATGGAACTGACATAAAGGTCAGGAGTTGAAATGAAGTCAGTGAGGTTAAAACTCAAAGATAGAATATTAAACTATGGGCTGGAGAGATGGCTTAACAGTTAAGGCACTGGCCTATGAAGCCTAAGGACCCCAAGTTTGATTTTCCAGAACCCATATAAGCCAGATGCATACGGTGGCACATGTGCCTAGAGTTCATTTCGAGTGGCTAGAGGCCCTGGCAGGCCCATTTTCTCTCTCTCTAATAAATAAATAAGTTAATTAAAATACTTAAAAATAAAAATAACACTTGTATATTTACAAAAAGAAGAATATTAAATTAAGTCTGGTCATATGTGGTCCTTAATATCACTTATGTGTTTTATGCTCTATCTATTTTTTTTCTTTTTTTTTTCTTTTTTTGGTTTTTCAAGGTAGGGTCTCATTCTAGCTCAGGCTGACCTGGAATTCACTCTGTATTTTCAGGGTGGTCTTGAGCTCACAGCGATCCTCCTACCTCTGCCTCCCGAGTGCCGGGATTAAAGGCGTGCGCCACCACGCCCGGCTCTATGCTCTACCTTTTAAAATTCCTATTCTTGGGCTGGAGAGATGGCTCAGTAGTTAAAGGCATTTGTTTGCAACACTTGATGGCCTGGGTTTGATTCCCCAGTAGCCACGTAAAGCCAGATGCACAAAATGGTGTATGTGTCTGGAGTTTGTTTGTAAGGGCAAGGAGCCCTGGTGTGCTCATTCTCTTTCTTCCTTTTTCTTCCTCTCTCATTCTCTGCTTGCAACTAAATAATAAATGAAATATTTTTAAAAATCCCATTCTTTCATGAGGATGAATAAATAAATAACATTGGTACTTCATGCAAGAAGAAGTATATAAGTATTTATGACACTTTGGGGAAATATCTCAAGAGGGAATGGAACACTTGTGTGGTTTTTAGTTTTTTGAGTTTCAAATATAAAACTGGTAATTTTTACTCCTGAGACTACGTAGCACTCCTTAGCTGTATGTCCTTGAGCAAGAAACTTAATCTCTTTGGGCCTTCCTTTTAACCTCCTCTTAAAATAAGGGAAATAGGGCTGGAGAGATGGCTTAGCAGTTAAGGTTTCTTGCCTACAAAGCCTTTCGACTCTCCAGGTCCCGTGTAAGCCAAATGCGTGGTGACACAAGCACACAAGGCGGCGGGTGGGGGGTACACGTCTGCAGTTCAATTGCAGTGTCTGGAGGCCCTGCTGCCAATTCTCTCTCTCTCTTTTCTCTCAATCTCTCACTCTTTCTCACAAAAACATATAAGGGAAATATAAATAACTATCATAAAAGTTTGTTGTTAACATTTTAAAACTTCTCAGAACATCCTGACATCCTAAGTGCTATATTACTTTTGATAAATAATACTGTTAAAATGTCTTTATCTCATATTTTGGCTGAGCTCTGTATGAAATATGAAAAAATCATTGTCTATAATACCAGCTTAATTTTTATTGCCTTTTAGAAAGGCAGCTTTAAATTTCTAGAAAGCAGAATTTAATATGTACAGAATAAACACCATTCAGAGTATTCAGAACATAATTCAAATATCAAATTGTTTGGATGAGATTTATCTCTCTGGTTAAAGTCTTATGTAGAAAACTTTCAATCCTAGTTAGTGCAAGGGTTAATTGTATTTGAAGGATTTAGTATTCAAGTGGTTCTGGCACTATCATCAGTGCTGAACTCCACTAGGATACCGACAGCCATGAGAATGTATTTTCTCAAGTGTTTTGTAAAAGTGAAGAACAAAGATAGCTAAAATGTTTCTCTCATCTGTTCAAAATTAGGTTTTGTAGAAATTTTTTTTTTCTAAAATAAATACCCCATTGTTCCTGTTGGTACATATAAATATGTCTCCACTCTAGTGAGTTTGCTGAGAACAAGATATGCCCAACTCACTTCATTTCCTTTTTTTTTTTTTTTTCTTTTTTGATAGAGTGCGGAGACTGGTGGGGAGGGAAATGCCACAGACAAGATGTGTCTGGAAGTCAGGAGGATGTCTGCCGGTCTCTCATGATGTCCTCATGGGAAGGATAAAGATACAGACACTGGTGAGGGCTGAACCAGGAGATGCATGGCCAGCGGTAATGATAAGCAAAGGGTGTAGCTTCCAAAAAGTGCCACAGAGGATGGGGGTCAGAAGGCTTGTTTGTAGACTCCACTTTCTGAAATCTTGACCCAATGCTTAGATAATCTCACTAGAGAGGGGCAATCTAAGAAATCAGACCAAATGAGAATCTGAGGTTTGAAATGCACAACTCCTCCAGTTTGTGTGCATTTGTGGCCTGGTAGAAACTCTTACTTCCTGGTGCTGGAGGCTGAGATGTCTTGTTGGTTGTAAGCTTTATAGAGATGGTCAGTGTCATACAGCTGCTGTTAGGGTCGAGGGCTTCTGCACTGGCCCTTTAATTAGGTGCAGTGTTTTGATATCAGAGGCGGAAGTTCCACTGCTCTGCTACAGCAAACTGCATTTATTTTTTTTCTTTTTTTCTTTATTAGTTAGTTTTGTATTCAGCAAATACAGTCAGTTTGGTACCATTATTAGGCTCATCCGTGACCTACCCCCTCCCCTTGGCCCCTCCTTGTTGAGGTATACGGGTCATGCATTGTGGAGTTAGCCCTCAGTTATGGGTAAGCTAAATGTCTCTGCATATCATGACCCAACATGTGGCTCTGACATTCTTTCCGCCCCCTCTTCCACAAAATTTCCCTGAGCCATGTTGGGTTCATTTTTGATCTGCTTCAGTGATGAGGTGTTGGGGGCCTCTGAGGCTCTGGCTCTCTGATTTGGTAGGAGTTGATTTTTCTCGGTGTTGATCTCCTTCCCCCTTGTGCTGGTATCCAGTTCATCAGGAAAACAGCACCCTTGCTTGTTTTGCCAATTTTTCTTAGTTTCAGCCGGGGCCCTTTTGAGGTATGATGGGGTGGCTCTCTCCTTAGGATCTACATCTATCTGAAAAAGAGAAGCAGATTCTCCAACGGAGATGGCTGAGGGGTATGAGGTTTGGCATTCTGACTTTATACCACCATCTGGGGTGAACCTTGGTGGCGACGGCCTGGATAATGACTGATCCAAGGAACAATGTCCAAAGGCCCTTAGGACTGTTTAGAGGAAGGGGAGCTGGAAAGGGGGGTGGTGATCTTGTTTTACAGATTTAAAGGATTGTTAAATAAAACCAGAAATCAATTTAAGTATTCTGTTAGCAGGTAAAATTAGGACCAAAGGGCACAAAACACAGGGTAACAAGACTTCTTTAAAACTCTTGTAATGAAATGAGTTTTTACTTTTGGATGAATTCAAGGAGAAGAGGGCAGGAAGGCTATTTAGGAAAGCGATGGATGCCATTTATCCAGGTGGTGAAAGCACAGGCCTGGGAGCTGAACAGGCTGCTGTTTGAGTTCAGTTAACTAGTGGCTATGCCACCTCAGGAACCCATGTGATATCTCCCCTTCAGGTAATCTGTACAACATCTCCACCTCACGTCATCCATACAATATCTTCCACCTCAGGTAATCCATGTGATATCTCCCCTTCAGGTAATCTGCACAATATCTCCACCTGACATAATCCACGTAATATCTTCCACCTCAGGAACCCACATAATATCTCCCCTTCAGGTAATCTGTACATCTCCACCTCACATAATCCATATAATATCTTCCACCTCAGATAATCCATGTGATATCTCCCCTTCAGGTAATCTGTACAACATCTCCACCTCATGTAATCCATGTAATATCTTCCACCTCAGGTAATCCATGTGATATCTCCCCTTCATGTAATCTGTACAACATCTCCACCTCACGTAATCCATGTAATATCTTCCACCTCAGGCAATGCATGTGATATCTCCCCTTCAGGTAATCTGTACAACATCTCCACCTCACGTAATCCATGTAATATCTTCCACCTCAGGTAATCCATGTGATATCTCCCCTTCAGGTAATCTGTACAACATCTCCACCTCACGTAATCCATGTAATATCTTCCACCTCAGGTAATCCATGTGATATCTCCCCTTCAGGTAATCTGCACAATATCTCCACCTGACATAATCCATGTAATATCTTCCACCTCAGGAACCCACATAATATCTCCCCTTCAGGTAATCTGTACATCTCCACCTCACATAATCCATATAATATCTTCCACCTCAGGTAATCCATGTGATATCTCCCCTTCATGTAATCTGTACAACATCTCCACCTCATGTAATCCATGTAATATCTTCCACCTCAGTTAATCCATGTGACATCTCCCCTTCAGGTAATCTGTACAACATCTCCACCTCACATAATCCATGTAATATCTTCCACCGCAGGTAATGCACATGATATCTTCCCTTCAGGTAATCTGTACAACATCTCCACCTCATGTAATCCATGTAATATCTTCCACTTCAGGTAATGCACGTGATATCTCCCCTTCAGGTAATCTGTACAACATCTCCACCTCATGTAATCCATGTAATATCTTCCACCTCAGGTAATGCACGTGATATCTCCCCTTCAGGTAATCTGTACAACATCTCCACCTCACGTAATCCATGTGATATATTCCACCATAGGTAATCCATGTAATATCTCTGTGCTTCAAGTTTCTCATCTACAAAAGGTAGAAAATGACAACTCCCTTCTCCTATGGTTATTATAATGATTTCCACTTCCAAGGGAAATGCTTAAACCTCTGGGACCTAATAAATAATATAATTGCTGCTATGTAAGGTCTGATTAGGGCAAATATATTTAGATCACAGCCCCAGAAAGCCTTCAATTCTATCCTTCCCTTTGCTTTTACTCAATGCTCCTTTAAACTTCCTTTAGTGGCACAAATGTCTGTGTTTGATTTTCAAATACATGTTGCCAAAACCCAAAATGGTAGTGGCCTTGAGAAGATCCATTCCGAGCACCCACGGGTATGCTTTTGCTCATTTTTTTCCCTCCTGGGAAATGGTGATCATATTATTGCAGAAAACCACAGAAGGAGATGCCTAAATTAAATTGTGTTAGCAATTTTTATGCCTACCAATTTGTTATTGTTTCTTTGCCTTATATTAGTATAATAAGAGTTGAGTAAGTATTGAAATAATTGTGCAATTAAAAAGAATAATAGTCATTGTTAGAGAACAAAATACAACAGGAATACAACAACATATTATGTTCTTATCCAGCTTCCTGGTTGCATTTTGCCAGTTTGCTGACAGAACACCCACGTCACATTTGTTGGAGGAGAAAACCACTTCCAGGAGTCCAGCTTCTTTACCTTCTTTCCCCACAGCCATTTTTTGGCCTCCAAAATGCCTGAACACAGAGCAGGGGGACGCCAGAGGGCATTCTTGAACCATCTATAATCAAAGCACAAATCTCTTTTCCAGTTTGGCTTCATGTTAGATGGAGGGATGGCTTCTAACAGACACTTTAGAGAACACAAATGATTTCTCCAACAAACTCGTTGGCTATCAAGTGTTTCCATAGGTTTATTTTTTCTTAGCCTCTTCAAAATATTCATAGTTTTGAGATGCATAGAACTAGGAAGTCACAATTCCCTAGTTAAAATGACTATTTTCTAAGTGTAAGAGAAAGGTAGAATGGAAGTGAAGAAACTGTCTTTGAATTGAATGCCTAACAAGAAGTGACTTTGAAGGACTCTGCCACATGGCCTAGGGAGTGAGTTCAGCATAGCTAAAGCACTATAGTAATTTTTTGGAAGATAAGTTTCAGAAGTTATCATTTAAAGTGCTACATTTGATTGAGATGATGGGAGGTTGTAATAGTTTAAATTCATTGTCAACTTGAAGGATCTAGAATCACCTAGACAACCAGCCTCTAGGCAAGCGGGTAAGGAAGTATCGTGATGAGCTTAAGCGAGGTGGGAAGACCCGCCTTGAACGGGGAAAGGCTCCTTCCATGGGCGGGGGTCGCGGACCGCATGAGAAGGAGAGGGCTGGCTGGGCAGCAGCACTGTTCCTTTCTGCTTCCTCCCTGGGGACTGAAGGTGACCAGTGCCTCAAGCTCCTGCTGCCTCGAGCTGTGACCTTGAACTATAAGCTGAGAAACCCTTTTCTTAAATGAGCTTTTATCAGGTGCTTTGTCCTAGCAACAAGAAAAGTGACTAGAGTAAGGGTTAAACTCTCTCTCTCTCTCTCTCTTTTTTTCCAGTGCCAGAGATCAAGCCCAGGGCCCTGTACACGCTAGGCAAGTGTGTACTGCTGAGACCTACACCCTCGGCTCTTAAATGTTTTATCATGAAGAGCGTGTCATGGAAGATTTCAAATATATACCAAAGTACACTTCTAACTGCTGAGTGGGATAAGTCCTCGCATACTCACTGCTTAGACTAAGTGACGGCTAACTACTGGTTTACTTGGTTTCATTGGCTTACCCCACTTTCCCTGGGAAGTGAATTTTGAACACCGAGTTGACTGGGCACAGGTTGCATGGTGTCTGGAGAAGGACTGGACGTGAGGCCTTTCACCGGCTTGGACTGAGTACGTGCGCAGCAGCTGTAGACTCCTTTCCCTGTCTGTTTCAACCTCAGCAGGTACACGTGTGTGCTGTCACATGGCGCCTCTGTCCTGGCTAACTCCATGGTTTTTCTCTCTAGCTCATTCTGAAATGAAGAACCAGGGATGGAAAGAAGATTTCTAGACAGCGCTTCTTTAAAAGGAGCTCAACACCTCCCTGTCCTCTAAGTACTCTTTTCTCAGCCATCTTTCTGTTACTGAAGCAAATACCTATGATAATAGACTTATAAAAAACAGGTTCATTTTGGATGGCGGCCTTAGAGCTTCAGAGCTTTGGTGAAGCCAAACTGCTCTCCTTATGACATACGTGAAAGAGAGGAAGAGCAAGACTGTGTCCCAACATCCCCTTCCACGGGCAGAAGCATTCCCACAAAGTCCCATCTCGTGTGCTAGTTTTTCCAGAAAGAACCCCTGGGAAAAGCAAGTTAAAGGAGGGAAGATGTATTTCAGCTCATAATTTCAGAGGTTATAGTTCACAGTTGGGTGGATCCATCGTTATAAGCCTATGCTGAGACAGAATACCATGGTGGCGAAAGGGTGTGACAGAGCAAAGCTACCTATATAGCTCACGGTGGCCGGGAAACAGACAGACAGGGCAGAAGGAGGCCCAGGACCAAGTACATCCTTCACAGGCAAAGCCCAGCGCTCATTTCCTATAATCAGGCTCTATTTTCCACAGCTTTCGGCACCTCCCAATCCATTTAATTATGAATCCATCAATGGACTAATACTTTGATTATGTCAGAGTCCTTATGATCCAATCACCTCTCAGGGATGGGGTCTGCCAGACGGCCATCAATTCTCCAAGAAAGGAGTCTTTTAGGGAAAACTTCCTACCCAAACTATAACACCTCTTAAATGTGGCACCACCTCCCAGTAGTGGCATGTGGGGACCAATATCTTAACACATGCGCATTTGGAGACACTGGAGAACCAAACTGGACCACGGCACCTCCTCTGGACTTTCTCTTTCAGTTCAGTTACAAAAAGCATATTATATCAGGACATTTCCTCAGTACCTATTCTAAATGGCACCCACCTAAGACCAAGGCTTGACACCACCTTGTTAAGATAAAAAGCATGGCTCTTATTTGTTGGTTAAAGAAATTTCATTAGAAAACAAACAAGCCCAGACCTTCTTGTGGTAGGTTTACTGTACATATAGTGTTGGTTATGGCCTACATACTTTACTCTTTTTCTTTTTCCTTTTAGAGTCTTTGGTGGTTAGGTATAAGAGATGGCCTCTTACCCTTTTCTAAGATCAACAGATTTCCTTTCACTCTGTTTTCTCTTTTCCTTTGACTGGTTAATCTCCAAGATAATGCACCTATTAGCTCTTGATCTGGAGGTGACGGAGTAAGTAATGGGGCCCCAAGAACAGCATCCTTGAAGAAGCAGTAATTAATTCACTGTGAATGAATAAATGAGGCTCAGTAATTTTATATATACATATCCATGTACATATATGTTAATATATATATGTACATATATATATATATATATACATATATGAATGCATACATATATATGTATGTCACTAGAACTGCCTAGCAGGGTTAGTTGGAGTTGGATGAATGACTTGAGAACTTCCACCATTGGGAACTTCATGAAGCCAGTACTGAGAAGGGAAGATAGACTCTGGAGAAGAGCTCGGGAATGCTGTCTGGCTTGACTCTAAGTCAGCTGCAGCTGTTTTCCTGGAACCATCCGAGCTCTATTCTCTGTGCATGTGGAGGACCTGGGAAAGAAGCTCTGAAGCCATAGACAAGTGTGCGAGCTATTTATCGACAAAGGCTTTTCACTTGCCAGTGGCATGGAAGAGGTTGTTGACAGATTCCAAGTCAGGCCCCGCACAGATCAAAGACAGAAAATAAAAGAAAGCATTCTTTCCTAAGGATTGGTTATGGCTGAAGATTGGAAAAGGCTGTGTGAGCCTCCATTCTTACAATTCATCTCTTCTAGCCAGTAAATCTTGATGATGTATTTGTCAAATTAAAATTGACCATAAGCTGGCCACGTTTCTGTTGAGGTTTTCCCACAGTTCTTGGGAGTCAGATGTGGTTCATTCAGTGAGTCTCTGGGCTTCTTCTCTGGGGCTCTCTCTTCATTACTTCTTTTTCATTGAAATGTCATGATGTCAGGAAGTACAGTTTACAATCAGGATACATGGGCATTTCTGATACCCTATAAAATAAAAAGCTAGTAATTTTTACAGAACCCATATGTACAATAGCAGAGGTTGTACCTCACTTTTATAATAAGGCATTTTAAAAAAACCTGTTTTTTGGAGCCATCCAGGTTCACAGGAAGACTGGGAGAGAGGGACAGAGACTTCCCATGCATTGTACGGTCCCGCCTCGGTCACACGTGCAGCAGCTCCGATGTCAGCTTCTCCCAGCGGAGGGGAGCGCTTCTCACCTCAGTGAGCTGCACTTACAAAGCATGCTCACCCAGTGTCCAGAGTGCACACTAGGGTTCACTTTTCGTCTTGTATAACCTGAGCTTTTTGAAACAAGTATCGTGAGGTGTATCTACTGGTAGAGGATCATACAGAGTAGTTTCAGGACTTCTGTGATTCAAGCTACTTAAAAAAATAGAAACCCTATCCACCTGGGAATGAACTCCAATCAACTTGTATCTCAGTCCATCTTTCTGGTACAACAAAAATATCAATAGCTTTAACTTACTCAAGTAGTGCTAGTCAGGTAACCAAAATGGTGTATACGAGGCACTTTCTTGTCGCAGTGAAGAAATACCAGGCAAAAACAACTTAAGGAAGGAAAGGTTTATTTGTTTGGCAGTCTGAGGGTGCACTACGTTCTGGAAGGAAGTCATGGCGGCAGGAACCTGAGGCAGCTGGCCTCACTGCTTCCGCAGACGCACCGAGCGGTGATTGTTGGCACACTGCTCACCCTCTCCGTTTCAGTCAGTTTGAAATTGCGGCCCATGGCATGGCACTGCCCACACCCACAGTGGGTCTGCCCATTTCAGTCATTCTTCCCTGTAAATGTTGTCAAAGACAGGTCCAGAGGTGTGTTTTCCAGGTAATTCTAAATGTGGCCAAGTTGACAGTAAAGATTAGCTATTACATGACCTTCGCTAATCTAAAATTTTAACTGTTTAGTGAGTTTAGGATCAAAGGGCCAGGTTAAAGGAACACAGACCTGCAATTATGCACTTAACTTGTCATGACAGCAATAAGAGATTAAATGCAAGATTGAGAAACCTAAATAAGGAAAGTGGTGAAATGCAACTTCCAAGAGACAGATTGCTAGAGAGAAAATGTGGAGTGCTACTAGATGTGTATTTCAGCAATGGTATGGCCATAGATGGTGGTCCCCAAAGGGCAGCGGCAGTATGCTGACAGACATGCACTGGCTCAGAAGCTCCAACACCAGGGGGAGTGTGGCTGGGACCGGAGCGCATGTGCACAATGCCTGCCCCACGGAGCTGCGCAGAGTATTGGAGCAGATAACATTGTGTGAGAAAAGTACCTTGTGAACTTTAACTTCATTAAATGTAGATTATCAATCTTTAAATCTTTCTTTAATTATTATTATTATTATTTTCACCAGAGAGAGAGAAAGCGAGAGAGAGAGAGAGAGAGAGAGAGAATTGGCGTGCCAGGGCCTTCAGCCCCTGCAATCGAACTCCAAACACATGTGCAATCTTGTGTGCATGTGCGACCCTGTGCACTTGCCTCACCTTGCGTGTCTGGCTTCGTGGGACCTGGAGAGTTTAACATGAGTCCCTAGGCTTTGCAGGCAAGCATCTTAACTGCTAAGCCATCTCTCCAGCCTGCAAATTATCATTTAAATGTAAGGAGCTGACACTTATTCCCTGTTCTCTGGTGACAAGACTAATGCACATGAGGTGAAAGTCACATCGGTGCATCCCAGTGTTGGGTTACGTAGACAACGTCCACCAGAGACGGGGTGAGAAAAAGCCCAGCAAGGGAGAGTGCTCAGTGGACGCCTCATGGCAGAGGAAGGACGTGCCCTGCCTTCGACAGATGTGTGGAGGAACAGGAGAACACCTCAAGATAAAGTTTCTGGTAGGGAGAACTGCCTGATAACGTGCACGGGCATGCAAAGATGTGTGCTGGGACTGATGAAGACATCTAGAACAAAGCCCAGCGTGGTGGCGCACACCTTTAATCCCAGCACTCGGGAGGCAAAGGTAGGAGGATCCACTTGAGTTCGAGGTCACCCTGAGACTACAGAGTGAATTCCAGGTCATCTTGAGCTAGAGTGAGACCCTACCCCAAAAAACTGAAATACCAAAAAAATAAATAAATAAAATTAAAAAATAAATAAAATAAAAAATAAAAAAAAACCTAGAGCAGATAAAATGCGTTCCTGCTCAGCCTACACGACAGACAGACAAGTGACAGCACATGGTCTCTGGCTCAGGGAACTTGCCTCTGGCGCGTGCAGTGAATAGCTGTGGGCAGGACAGTGCAGGTGGCATTGGAACTTCCTAGGGAAGGTGCACTGGACCTATGTCATTATGGTTAAAGATGACATGACAGAAAAGTGGCTAAGAGAAATAACATTACATTAAGAAGATTTTGGGCTAGATGGCTTAGCAGTTAAGGCATTTGCATGGGAAGGCTAAGGACCCAGGTTCAATTCCCCACTACACCATGTAAGATACACAAGGTGGTGCATGCATCTGGAGTTCCTTTGCAGTGGCTGGAGGCCCTGGCATGCCCATTCTCTCTCTCTCTCTCTGCCTCTTCCTCTCTCTCATAAAAAAATAAACTAAAAAAAGATTTTTTGTTACTAGACTGAGTCATTAAAAGAGAAACACAAAACTTTATTGAGTTTACTTGATTACATAGTGAGTGATTCATGCAGTGGGGACTACCAAGTTGTAAGGGGTTTGGGGTCCTGAAAATTGGAAAAAAGGAAAATTGTATGAGGTATTTGCAGAAATAAGGAAAAAAAGTAATTTCTTTTGATTGCTGAAGGCGAGTAGTTCCCAGTTTGAGGTTAATTGGCAGTTTCTGGTTAGTTGAGTTTAGCTTTTGTTTTACTGTTTATGAGGTGGATTTCAGCTTGCGTTGGGACCCAAGCGGTTGGGTCCATCCTCGCCTAGTTGTCTCAATTGTCGTATCAAAGCCTAGCTCTCCAGTCATAGTGCCTTTGTGGATCAGTTGCCTAAATTTTCTATATTTTATTGCTGTGAGTGGAGGCAGGGATGGTCAACAGTATGGAGAGTTTATGTGTATTTATCTGTGGTGACTAATAATGGAGGATTTGGGGTACCCAGTATCAAAGGGAAAGAGGTTGACAGGGAAAGAACAGATAATCAACTGTAGAAAGAAAGGACTCTAGACAGTTGGGGAAAATAAAGAAAACAGGAACATGAGGGAATCAGGTATGAGTCAAGCCACAGATGATTCAAAATAAAATCAGAAGGAAATTCAAATAAAAATTAATAGAAGCCGAGTGTGGTGGCACACGCCTCTGACCCTGGCACTCAGGAGGCAGAGGTAGGAGGATCTCCATGAGTCTGAGAGCACACTGAGACTACAGAGTGAATTCCAGGTCAGTGTGGGTTCGAGTGAGACCCTACCTCAACAAAACAAAACAAAACAAGATTATTAGAGAAGGTGAGGATAGGGATGGGTCTTCCATAGTGGTTGGAACTGACTTGCCAGGCAAGAGGTCACCATGGGTGCACTAGCGGCCTAAGTGTCGTGGAAATAAATCAGCCAGTTTCTGCTTGGACTTGAGGTTCACTCCACAGGCGGGAATTCATGCTTTGTACTATAAACATGGCTAAAGGTCTATGGTTAGGTACTGTGGTGGTTTGATTCAGGTGTCCCCCACAAACTTAGGTGTTCTGGATGCTACGTTCCCCACCTGATGGCAATTGGAAATTGAAGCCTCCTGGAGGCGGTGTGTTGTTGGGGGCGGGCTTATGGGTTACTTTCCCCATGCCAGTGTTTGGCATATTCCTCTGTTGCTATTGTCCACATGATGTTGGCCAGGGGGTGATGTCCACCCTCTACTCATGCCATCGTTTTCCCTGCTATGATGGAGCTTCCCCCAGAGCCTGTAAGCCAAAATAAACCTTTGCTTTCCCCCCAAAAGTTGCTCTTGGTCGAGTGGTTTCTTCCAGCAATGTGAACCTGACTGCAACAGGGACATACATGTTGGAACGGAACCTACTACTACTGCCGTGCTCAATGTACAAGTCGTCGAACTAACTTCCAAATATTGGTGTTTGCACCCATCGGTCAGCGCTGCTCATAGCCTCAACCACAGACGTGCCTTCCTGTAATGGACAGAGGTTAATGCAGACACTCAGCTGACACAATCCTCTAGAATAAGTGACTACTGAGTTCTGAGCCCTAAGTAGGTCATCTAAGTCACCACCTTTAAGGCTGGGGGAACCGCACCGAGGAGGAGGCGGAAGACATGTGAGAGCTGGTGGGGGGCGGGGGCGGCTGTAGGGGTGCTCTATTCTGGATATGACTGACTGATAAACTCATGAGCCCCTAGCAGCTGCAGCTTCCTGCACAGGATTGATCCTGTCAGAACTTCATCATGAACGTGGGGAAGGATTCATAAGACCCCCACACCTCCCAGAGTAGCTAATGGATTCTGGAGGAGAAAGAGGTTGGCTCTTCAGTGGTGTAGCCGCTGGCAGGTTCTCCACCCTCCAGTGATGGCATCCCGCCCATGCTCATGCATGAAACCCCAATTTCGCTCCGTGAACTGTCGAAACAACCACAGAAGCAGCAATACGAAGGCATGAAAAAGGGATGAGGGTTAACTGGGAAGAAGAAGGGTTTAATGGGAGGGATAGGAGGATAAGAACAAGGGAGGGTAACTGGGGGGATAAGATCAAAATGGATAATACACAAGCATGAAAGTGTCAAAAAACAACACCAACAGCAACAACAGTGGTTGGGAACTTCCATGGAATGGGAAAAGCCAGGATTGTGGCTTAAAATGCCCTTTCTCATACTAGACAACTTAATGAATTCGGGCAATACTCCTGGTTGGTGCAAAGGTTTGCGAGGATAATAAAAGAAATTTTGGGTGTTTACTAAGTAAGCATCAACCAAATATTAAACACATTTTATCTGGAAAAATGTGGTACCATTTTACCAGAATTACAAATTCTTTTTTTTTTTTTTCAAGGTAGGGTTTCACTGTAGCCCAGGCTGACCTGGAATTCACTGTATAGTCTCGGGGTGGCCTTGAACTCACAGCTATCCTCCTACCTCTGCCTTCCAAGTGCTGGAATTAAAGGTGTGCACCACCACGCCCAGCTGGAATTCCAAATTCGTAATGAGGGTAAAAGCAAATGCTGTATAAGTTTAACACACAGGGCTATAAAGAAGGTGCAGCGAATAGGAGGTTCTGGGTGGTAACGCTCTGCAAGCTGAACGTCTAGTGTTTCGACAGACTGTGCCTGAGATCTAGTTATTTATTCAGTCACTGATTTATTTATCTCTTCTCTGAGGCAATGATACTTGCTGGTGATGTAAATCTAATGAGCACCCATTAGAGGCGCTTGATAGTAACAGGCTGATGTTGCTCATCTGCTGTTTCCCCTCTAAGGGCGTTTAATAAGTTTTTTTTTTTAATGTGATACCTCATTAGGTCCTTTGGGATGTCATGGATAGAAAGTCATTCAAAAGGAACCTGTACTCCCTAAGTATGCTGGAGCTGTCTGGGGAAAGCACCCTGAGCCCAGAGGGACCCTGCACTTCGTGGCCCTTTGAAGGCGAAGTCGGCATGGCCACAGGCCTGGACTTTCGTCCCAATAGCTGGTGCTGTGGTCTTCCTTTGAGCTGGAGCCCAAGGATCATGAAGAAGATCACAAAGAATTGTGGGCTTGAGGGATAGTGGATCGTAACACGCTGTGGCCACAGCCATGGTTCGGTAAATTATGTCTGGCTGAACTAAAAAAGCTGATAAGAGAAGAGATATCTGACACTTCATGCAGAAGAGAATGGGAGATCTCTAGCCTTATAGATTCTGCTACCTGGGGGCTGTGTGGGGGTGGGTTTTTCTTTGTTTTAAATTTTAATTTTAATTAGATCGTTTCCACTGTACCTAAAAGTCAGAAACCGAATAAATATCTCAAAATCAATTTAAGCAATCTGAGAACCTGTTTAGCACAGCTCTCTCTGGAAGGCTGAGACTTGATTTTTCATTTTATTAACAACTTTATTCTTTGCTATTTGCCAAGCTTTGGTTGAGGCATTTTGCTGAGTTGAAAACTGTGGAAATTTGTTGTAATTAGAGGGGCAAGAATCGCATGTGGTTTCTTCCAAATCTTTTTCCAATTCTTTTTCTTTTTTCTTCTTTTGGTTCTGAATCCATGGGAAAATTACCCAGCAGGGCTATTTTCCTCTTTAATGATGCAACAATGCTTGGCTTGCCTTGCCTACTTTTACTTCATTTTCTAGCTGCATTGTAATTACATTTCCCACACGGTTTTTTACTTTTTTTTCTTCTAAATTAGTAGATATAAAAATTCTGATGGCTCTTTGGGGGTTCTCTCCTTGGCCTGTCCTTTGTGTGGGAATAGATGAGGCTGGACAGCCAGGCCCTGCCTGCCCACTTTGTGGTGATCCATCACCTCAGGCCTTTTAATTAGCAGTTGCAGGTGAATCCCTAATTGGCTGCACATTTGCATACACAAGCCAGTGATGTGCAGGCTTATAGTTATAAATCTTAGTCACATAGGCAGGGCAGAAATGTTAGCATTCATCCCTCATCCCTTACAATCGCCTCATCAGCTCTTCACAATGGCTCTGCCTATATCAGTACTTCAAAGTAAGTGAAAAGTGACTTGCTATATTAATTCGTTAGACGAGAAAGTGGTATTCGTTTTGAAGGAGAAAGG
Source organism: Dipus sagitta (assembly GCA_036346955.1). NCBI lineage: Eukaryota > Metazoa > Chordata > Mammalia > Rodentia > Dipodidae > Dipus > Dipus sagitta. The sequence goes on from CM070787.1 coordinate 4,833,723, forward strand.
ACTAAGATGAAACAAAGGAAACACATTTTCACAGGGCTCCTTTGAACAATAGTAAAGGAAGCTGGTGCTGTGAACAGAGCACAGTCTCTAATTGTTTCAATGTTTTGGTGGCATCACTGTGGTTGTTGAAGAGTTGCAAAGAGATGGCTCTCTTTCCTTTTTCTTTCTCTCTCCTCTCCATTCCCTTCCCCTCTTCTCTCCTTCTCTTCCTCTCCTCTTGCTTGGCAGTGCCTCTCCCTGGCTGTGCAGCCCAGGCCAGTGTCTCAAGCTCTCAGTCCCCCTGCCCGTGCATGCCCCTCGCCAGCTATGAAGAACTTCATGCTGCTCTGAGACGCCATGTTGACTCTCACCCTCACAAACCTGCGAGTGAGCCTGGCTTGATGCTGGATCTGCTCAGAGGCTGTCCGTTCTCAATACACACCGTGACTGGGCAGTGACGATGTCTGCTCAGTGGCGGTGCGGTGGCCGCCACACAGCTATGCTGACCGTCCAGGTCCACGGTGCCCACTCTGGAGGCAGACACTCTTCCCTTCCAGTCATTTCTAAGAAGATTTCAACTTGATTTGATTACCATTATCATCAGATATTATTTGCCAAGGAACCATATGTATCTAGGGCTAGAGTGCTCGTTGCACAAGGTCTATATTATACTTAGTCTTTGGACTAGTACAGTAAGGTAGAAATAAAATGTAGTTGGTGTGATACATTGATTGGCTTAGTAAAGAGTGGGATACAGCCAGGTGTGGTGGCACACCTTTAATCCCAGCACTCGGGAGGCAGAGGCAGGAGGATCACTGTGAGTTCGAGGCCACCCTGAGACTACACAGTTAATTCCAGGTCAGCCTGGGCTAGAGTGAGACCCCACCTTGAAAAACCAAAAAAAAAAAAAAAAAAAAAAAAAGAGTGGGATACAAGTGATGTATTTAATTTCATATAAGAGATAATATCAATATTTATTTTTACCTCCTAGATATGTGTCATCGAGTTCCCAGGCCAACAGGGTAGATTATAATCAGGTGGATATAAATGGTTTCAGGTGTGTCTGGCTTGAGTTCCCACCAGTGTAATTTCTTACATGGGACTCAAATATCTACTCTCCTTTGCAACCAGTACTTAACATGACCCTTTTTATTTTTTCGTCTGAGATGGTTATAGTCCTCCACCTGTGCCTTAGATGCCTCTGCCTCTGCCGCCCTCTTTGTTCTCCTCAAAGCACGCTGATGCCCGTGGCTCTGCACACATCAGCTTAGAGACTGCTCTCTTTGATGTGCCACAGTGGCCACCATTTCCTAGGTAGAACCTTTTCTTTTCCCCAAAAGTTAAATTTGTATTGATTTTTCTATCTCTATTCCTCTTTTCCCTTGGCTCCTGAACAGTCAGGGTTCTTGCTTATTGGGGGATAGATAGAAGGGAACTTGAAGGAAAGGAGACAAGTCACATGATATGTCAGATCCTCCTGAGAGCTCCTGTGTAACAACCACCACCAACGTCTGTCTCCAAGAACCAGCTAAATGTCCCACTCACAGGTGTGTGGTCAGCTCTGGGGGAATTGGTCCAGGCTCACGGTCAAGGTCACGTGTCTTCCTTTTCAGGACTATTATGGCAGAAAGTATGGAAAAGGGGGCGCAGAAGACCAAGTCAAACTGTCCAAGCACACCGAAGCACGGGACACACGCTTCGTCCACTTTCATTGCGTCGGTCAAATCGAGTTGCTTGCTAAAGCCACTGTTAGTGGGACGGAGCAGTATATTCTTCCCACAAAGGAAAGTCAGAAAGGAGAAAACGTATCCAGGGTTGACTTTCAGTAGTTTTGGAAATTTTAATAACTTTTAGCCTCTGGGAGAAATGCTGGTCTCCAGACAAATGGAAACGAGAAGAAATAGATTTGTAATTTCTTGTTAGAGATTATGAATGGAGCCTTCTATGCACATAAATCATTTGATTTGCTTTTAATAAAATTACTTTTGGGGTGTGGGTAGTCTGGAGACATGGCTTAGTGATGAATGGTTCTTACTTGCAAACCCTGATGGCCTACGTTCTATTCCCCAGAACCCATGTAAACCTAGACACACTAAGTGGGCCATACATCTGGAGTTCATTCGCAGTGGTGGAGGCTTTGGCAAGCCCACACACAGTCTTTCTCATGAACAAAAATTTAAAAAATAAAACTATTTTTGGTACCTGGACTTTAATATCTTGAACACAATGTTACTCTCAGCTTGGAACCACATAGATCCCTGAATTTTATTTTATGTGTACTTTATACACATGTTGCTTACCTTTGGGATCAGACCTCTGAAGAGCTTGAAGTGAATTGTTCTTCTTCCTAACTTATTTGTGAATATTCTCACTCATCTTCTAGGCTTGATGGCCTGTTGGTAAGTGGGCTATTGTGTCTGCTTATTCCTTGGAAAGAGTGTACGGCTTTACTGTTATATGTATTTAGACAGCTCTGTGGGGGTCTGCACAGCGAGATCACTGTCAGTGTTCTGACTTCTCATCAGCTCTATCTAGCAGCCAAGCAGTGCATAGCTCTGTGGTCATTTAGGATATATTGGCTATATTGTGCTAAGTGTTCTTTTGACATCAGTGTTAGTTAACAGTCTTCTGAAAAACACTCTAGCCACCTTGAACCAAGACTTCCCCCACTATATTGGAACTCAACTGACTGTAAAATCTCATTTTGAAAGTTATATTTGCAATGCAGAACTGCTGAGTATTTCTGATAAGTTGCCTTCTATGATGAGAAGCATATACAAGAGCAATCTTTGATTTGAGCCCGTTGTGAACTAATTTACATGTCTATGTTGTCACTATGAGAATGAAGACCTCTTTTTCTCTGAAAATTCTATTTTATAAGAATGACAATACTTTGGACATGATGTTTATTTCCTATGGGAAGAGTAGCATTTATTGATAAGTAGTATTTTTTCCTCATCAAATACCCTCTTTTTCAAGTTAAAAGAGATTCTTTATTTTGTTAAAGTTGTTTAGTAAAGTGAGGGAGTGGAAAATTTTCGTGAGTCAATTTGGTATAGCACTTATGAAGTAGTAGGTTTTCTTATTCAGAAAATGTAGGTTCTTTGGTATTGCATCTATTCCTTTAATATCCATTTTCTTGGCAAATTTACTTCTTTTCTATGAGTCTCAGTTTCCTTTTCTATGAAGTGTGGATAATAATTGTAACTAATTCAACATGGTTGTTGTGGGAACTAAGGTCAGCTATGATTTCAAATGATTCAACATATTCTCTTGGTCATAGTACACACTCACTAAGTGCTGTATGATTAGCAACAAGTTTATTGGTGTCATGGAAACATTGGGCGCATGAGCATGAAGAACAAACATTTGACTTATTAAGTGTCTACATTTTGTATGAGGCTATGAGGCATGAATTCTTTGTAAGAAAATGATGAGGTATTTTTGTTGTTGTTTTGATTTTTTTGTTTTGTAAATCAGTACAGAAATGACACTTATAACTTATTAAATAGCCATCTCATGAAAGGAACTATTTACCTCTTGATTTTCAAAGGAATTCAATTTTTTATTTTTATTTTTGCTTAGGTTATCTGGAAACTGTCTATGGAACTTGTGAAGCATATGGAAATTGATAAAGTTCTTTGTGTTTTTTATGTCTTATCTATTCACTCTTCTTTGGTTCTCCATCCTGTTATTTGGACCAAAGGTTCTCAGCTACGGATTGATTGGCAGTATGTTAGAGTCACTTGAGAAACTTTGAAAATTCTTGACGCCTGAGTCACACCCTTTCTCATTCTTATTTATCTGGTTTTACATTGCTGAATGTCTGGGCTACATCCGGTTTCTGGAGTCTCCCAACCACTATCTTCTGGCTTCTATTTGCTACATAATCACGTTTAACCTTCTCTACAGAGCCATCCTTGATTAGTTGGTAGGAAGACCCGAGGTAAGACTGCAGTACCAACTCCTCGTCCCAGTGACTGGAAAGAACAAAGGTTTCTTTCTTCTTGCACTGCATGTCCATCCCACATTCATGGAGGGGCTCTGATCCTGGTCCCTGGTGTCTTCCTGCAGCACCTGCACAATGGTCCTTCTTTCTGGAGTGCTGTTGATTGTCACATCGAGAGACATGAGTATTGCAACATCAAGCACTGACAATTAAGCACACTAGCACCCAAAGTGACAAATATCACACTTGTTTAAGATATTTTGGTCACAACTGACCACCTATCCATAGCTAACTTCAAGAAGAATGAAAATGTTAGCTCCCAGAAGGAAAACCCAAAGCATCTGGGAATGAACATATGTGATTGTACCTTGCTACACTTTTGCTACGCACGTGTGTGTGTGTGTGTGTGTGTGCGCACGTGTGTATGCGCATACACATGCACATCCGCATGCATGTGTGCTCTTAAGGTTTCATTTTTTTTCCATCTATAGAGAATTCCAGGCATTAGCAAATAAAAACACAGCACATTCAGTTGAATATGAACTTCAGGTCAATAGCAGATTGTTTTTGTATATGTTCTGATGAACAAATGTAGGCAACTTTATTTATTTTTCACTTTTTTCTGAATTCTTTTAAAAAATATTTTATTTTTATTTATTTATTTGAGAGAGAGAAAGAAGCAAAGAGAAGAGGAGAGAGAGAAAGAGAGAGAGAGAGAGAGAATGAGCACACCAGGGCATCCAGCCACTATGTACGAACTCTAGATGCATGTGTCACCTTGTGCATCTGGCTTACATGGGTCCTGGGGAATCAAACCTGGATCCTTTGGCTGTGCAGGCAAGCACCTTAACCACTAAGCCTTCTCTCTAGCCCTCTTTTCTGAATTCTTTTTGTACTTGACTTACCACTTCATTTTATGCTATTCTGAATTTTAGACATACAGGCCATCTTGGATCTAACTTTTGGTCTAATTTCTTTGCAGAGTTTGGTTCTTAGACTCAAGGTGGATTCCAACTTGTAAAGTCAAAGTGAACAAAAGAACAAATGCCACTTCACACGTTTTTCCAGTGAAGGGCAAATCCACCTCTTTGTTGGAATGGCGAGCTGCGAGGGAAGCGCGTGCTTTCCTCCAGTCTCTGCGGAGTGCACAGCCCACTTGCAAGCGTTCGTGTTTCATGGCACGTTTAGAGAGCGATGGCCTGTTGTTCCCTTTTGGCCCTGTGCCTTCTTGTACTGTACTGACATTCACAGCTAACCAAGGAAGTAAGACTTTCGGAGAAAGTGATTTTAGTTCCAAGTTTTATTGGATGCTTTTTTGCTGTGAAGTAGCCTCAGGAGAGGGGCAGACATGACAATCACGTCATGTGGATGGTAGAAATTATGCTTATTCTCTAGTGAAATAAGACTTCTCAGGCTTCAGAGGAGACAGATGAATTTATCATCCGGAAACAGCAGGGTGGGTCATAGCCTGGGTGGTAAACTATGTAAATATTAATGGAGATTCCAAACTCTACTATGTCTGCAGTAAGTTAGGTGCCGTGTTAGCAGCTGAGGGTCAAGGCAGCAAAAGAAAAAAAAAAAAAAAAGAAACTAAAACAGTGTGGGTGGATCTTGGCTCTCCTCTACTGTTAGGAAAAATTCTTTTTTTTTTTTTTTTCAAGATAGGGTCTTGTTGTAAGCCCAGGCTGACCTGGAATTCACTATGTAGTCTCAGGGTGGCCTCAAACTCACTGTGATCCTCCTACCTCTACCTCCTGAGTGCTGGGATTAAAGGTATGTGCCACCACGCCTGGTTTAAATTCTTTTTTTTTTTTTTTTTTTTTTTAAAGAGATCGTTTTTGTCTCTCCAGTGTCTGTGGCCATCCAATGACATCTCCATGATGTTAGGCATATCTTCCTCTGGAAATCCACGTATTCTTTTTGCCATTAGGTTATTTGGAATATTTCTTTCTAATTTTATAGTGTCAGACTTTAAGCAAAATAATTTCTAACATATTTGCCTCCCAAGATCCTTTTTCTCTGTAGATCAAACCATGAAAAAAAAATACACTTGAACAGCGGATGAATGACGAGTACCCTAAACCTCACAAACTATTAGGGATCAATTTCTCAGGCATCATACCTAATCATTCTTCTTCCCCTATTTCAATTCAGGAATCCCATGCTTAAAGAAAAGCAGCTGAAAAAACAATATTCTTGGTTGAGGCTCATGCACAGTTCCCCTTTTTGTTGTCTTATGTAACTGTGGGATAAAGAAAGGGAGCTTTAAAATCTGTCACTTCAATTGCCAAAAAAAGAAACAATGGAGAGAGAGAGAGAGAGAGAGAGAGAGAGAGAGAGAGAGAGGAGAGCGAGGAGAGAGAGAGAGAGAGAGAGGGAGAGAGAGAGAGAGAGGCTATGCAGAGACAATGGAGTTGATAGGAGCCTTGGAAAATCCGTCTATCTAATGGTTCACAAATGTCCCCCCATGGGGGCACAGCAAGGCTTTTCCAAGTCGGGGTGAACTGAAGAAAGAAGGGCTGGAAAGTGCAGCTGATGTGGCTGCCAGATGGCCAGGAGGGACTGAGGCTTTGGTGACTAGGAAAAAACGGGTGGTGACACTAGGGCAAGCTTGTGAGTGATCACGTCCAGGTGTGGGGGCCGGCGGTGCCGTGCTTGTGCGCAGAGACGCGGAGCGGAGAGGTGGCAGCAGGGCCGGCGCCGCTCGCTAGGGGGCAGCAACAAGCACTTGCACTGCTGAATGGGGTAGGTGGTCTCCGGATCATTCCAACACATCTCAGATTTATACAACAAATAGTTTGAGAATGACTCATCCAGTCTAAGCCCCGTCTTGGGTATAAAGTTATTCAAGGTAGTCATTTGAGATGATTTAAAAATCAAGGATAGGTTTCCTATAAATATTTTGTAACAAGTGTAATTTTGGAGCAAAATTCATGTGATATAATAATTACATGCACCATTTAGTTCTTGCTGATGTCTAAGACCATTTCTGTTGTTGAGTACTCTAGGGGTGGAGACCATTGATTTGAAAGCATGTTTTGGGTATCACATGCCTGCAATGCCAAACCTTGGGAGATGGAGGTAAAAGGACCAGTTAATGTTTGAGGCTAGCCTAGGATGCATGAGACCCTGTCTCAAAACAATACAAAACAAAACAAGACAAAAAGAAATGAAACAAAACAGAACAACAAAACAAAATACCAGGGCTGCAGAGATGGCTTAGTGGTTAAGGCACTTGCCAGCAAAGCCAAAGGACCCAAGTTCAATTCCCCAGGACCCACCCAAGCCAGCTGCACAAGGGGGCTCACACATCCGTCATTTGCAGTGGCTTGTGGCTCTGGTGCACTCATTCTCTCTGTGTCTGCCTTTCTCTCTCTTCCTCTCTCAAATAGTTAAATAAACAATAAAAATATATTTTAAAAAAATCCCCCAAAGTCATGTTTTGGTTGTGAGAGAATTCTGACTTCAACTAGCTTGGCCAAAGATGGGATCTTTGGCAAATATAACCAAAGTGTGAGAAAGGCAGGGGTGGAGTTCACGTCAAGGGTCTGGGGCCAGCCTACAGTGCTGAGCAGTCCCTTCCGTGTAATTCCATATGTTGTCTCCATCCTCCCGGGCTGGATTCTTCCACGAGCAACACAGGATCACTGGCAGCTCCAGCTCACGGTCCTCTAAGCTTCCCACCCACGAGGCGAGAAGTTCAGTATCATCAACGCCCGTGGGGCTGGATATGACGGGGCTCGGTGTAATCCCAGACCCGAGGAGGCTGAAACCGGAGCATCTAAAGCTTCACGCTTGGGTTGGGGTACACAGTTAGAACCAATCAGCAAAAGACAGAATGGGGGGGCTCTGGAGAGATGGCTTCAGGATGAAGGCGCTTGCCTGCTAAGCCCAAGGACCCCAATTCGATTCCCCAGCGTCCTTGTAAAGCCAGATGTAGTAAGTGGCACATGCATCTGGAGTTTGTTTGCAGTGGCAGGAAGCCCTGGTGTGCCCATACGCACTCTCTCTGTGTCTGCCTCTTTGTCTTTCAAATCAATCCGTCAATAAATAAGTAGATAAATCAAATTAAAAAAAATACAAAACAAAGCAACTCCAAAATAAACAAAAGACAAAAACAAAAATAAAACGACCCAAGCACTGGGCTTTGACTCAGTTTGGGTGCCCGGTCTCCTTTAGAGCCTCATGTTTACAAGTCAAATGTACCTTTCTTTGAAAGGCAAATATTGATATTGCCCATCTAAGTGATGAAATCTTTCTGTTCTGAAAACTACTGTGACAGAACTTAATTGGTTTCAGTTTTCTAGAGTGTAATCTTAAGAATCAAAGTAGTATGGATAATCTGATTATAAAGAGCTTGGAAACATAAACCATATTTTACAAAACTTCTGTTCCCTCTGTTATTTTTTTCAGGAGAATTTTGAAAAGTCACTTCACTTGTGATAATGGATGTGTTCATAATATTAATGATCAAGTACAGTGCTTAGGGTTGCTTATGCAAAACCTCGTGATTTTAGTTTTTATAGCAAATTTAGGCTTATAATTTGTTCAGTATAAGCAGCATTAAAAGGGGACTGGAAGAGATTGTGGGTGAGTTAAGTGATTGTGGTTAGATAAAGTTAGTTTTCCAGTTTTATTTACATCCCAGGACTTTTTTTTTTTTTTTTTTTTTTGGAAAAACGTGCTTACAAAAACTTCTCATTAGAGAAATTAAGAATCTGAGATTTGGGATAAGAGTTATTTCTACAATGTGTACGCATTCAAATAATTAAAAAAAGTAACTTTCCAGTTTATCACACTATACTGGAAGATGTCCCGTTTCGTTTTCAGCACTGTTAACCATGCTTGATGCCACCTCCCCATCAAACATGAATGTCACATGTCGGTGGAAGCAAACGAAGCTGGAATCAGCCTCTTGAGAACGCTGACTTCTAGGCTTGCTGCCCACGTTTCTCACACACTGTGGTGCCCTCCCTCTGGTTGGCTCCCACCACTTGAAAGTTCACACAGAGTGAGCTATTGTGGCAACGCCTATGCCTTACTAACCCTGTCTGAAGCACCTCCCTTGGAACAATTTGAGAACAGTATTTCTTTTCCCAGTATGGATTATGTGAACATTTGTTCCATTCACAAGTAGCACATTAATGCCTAATTCTCTAAAAAAGGAAAAAGAAAAAGAAAAAAACAAAAACCTTTTCTGCTTTCTCTGTCTAGACAGAGCCTTGTTCGTGTTTGTCTGATCACAGGGGTCCTCACGGCGGTAATATTAATCACTGGGAAACGAGCCAAGGAAAGACAACCCTATCTACCAATTAAATTTACTGAGCTTACAGGGTGGTTTATAAAGTCAACATGCTGGGCAAGGTTTATATCTGACCAGGGAAATTATTGTTTCTGATCCCCAGTTGGCTGTCAGCCACCTCAAACACAAGACAGATGTTGGCTTGACTAGGGTCAGGGTTATCATGGGGTGGGATGAATAGTCACTGGCTCTGGGATTTCCTTTGCTGGTGAATAAGAGCAAGGAAAATTATTTTTGAATGCCTTGCAGGTTGGGGTAGAGGGTTAGTTTTGTCAAGTTGGATAGGATGCGGAGTACCAGCAAGCCCCCAGTCTTAGATGAGTCTCACTTCACTTTGTTTAATCTGAGAACAATTGATTCTGTTATCTCAAAGAAGGGTTAATGCCACCTCCTGAAGATAGCAATGATAAACACAAACATGGCATCACCCTGACATATTGGTTTCTTATCAGGCAACAAGGCAAAAATGGGGGAGAATTGAAAACACAGAGTTGGAAGTAGCATCAAAATAATTTGTTGTTTTTTGAAGTAGGAAATTTTTTATTAATATATATTCTTCAAGTAGAATTGAGTTGTACAATAGCTTAAAACTAAAAGACAGGGCTGGAGAGATGGCTTAGCGGTTAAGCGCTTGCCTGTGAAGCCTAAGGACCCCGGTTCAAGGCTCGATTCCCCAGGACCCACGTTAGCCAGATGCAAAAGGGGGCACACGCGTCTGGAGTTCGTTTGCAGTGGCTGGAGGCCCTGGCGCGCCCATTCTCTCTCTCTCTCTATTTACCTCTTTCTCTCTCTGTCTGTCGCTCTCAAATAATTAAATAAATAAACAAAAAAATAAAAAAAAAAACCTAAATGATGACTCTAAAACTCTGAAACAGAAAAACTTCCCGCATTTGCTCTGTGGGGTGTTTGCGTGTGTGTGTGTGTGTGTGTGTGTGTGTGTGTGTGTGTGTGTGTGTATTCCTCATGTTTCGTTTCTTTTATGGCTCAGTTTCCATTAGATGCAAAGACAGGACAAGGGCCCGGCCTGGAAGAATCCTTCCACTGGGAAGGCAGCAGAGTGAGAGCTCTGGGTGTGGGGTTCCAGTGTCTATGGTGTCCATGTCGGGGACCTTCAGAGATGTCACCTGATCCTGGACACCAGGGGGGAAACGGGAGGCCTCATGTCAGTGAAACGTTTGGTGCACTTCTGGGAGAGGAAAACACATAGCCCTTTATAAGGCTGAAAATTTATAGCTTGGTTGATATAATTTATTCTAGGAATTGCATATTAAATTGTATTCTAGATACCAGGTTATATTTGGCGGTTGACTAGAAAATAGTATACTATTTATCTATTTAAGGCTAAAAATCTCCAAAATTGCCTTTATAACCTATAATTGTCCATGAAAATAAACAGATATTTCCCTTCTTGCTTGAATTGCCTTTCTTTTCAGCTCACTTCTGGAATGTACTTAGAGAAGTTGGAGTCTGACCGTACCCTTTAATCCCAGCACTCGGGAGGCAGAGGTAGGAGGATCGCCGTGAGTTCGAGGCCACCCTGAGACTACATAGTGAATTCCAGGTCAGCCTAGGCTAGAGTAAAAACCTACCTTGAAAAAAAACCAAAAAAAAAAAAAATGATAATAATAAATAAATATATAAAAATTCAAATTCTTTCCTTTCTCACTGGCAGCCCCTCTCTTCATCGTTTCCTGGTGAGACATGGCGTTGTGCTGCTCCGTGGGTTTCACTGGGAGTTTTGAGGCCAGCTCTCACTTCTGTGTTGGACTCTCCAGGGCACCCAGTCTGAGGCAGAGTGGGTGATCGTGTCTTTCTCATAAACTCCTTCTGAGTGGCCTCAAGGTGCCTGAATCTTCCTGTCGTCTGCCAAACTGTGCACCATTCCCTTCTTGGGGAAGTTCCACTTAATCCCACATAGCCAGCTGGAATCTTTCAACCTAGCTCCTGTGTGTGTGTGTGTGTGTGTGCTCAAGCCCCACAGGGCATTTTCTTCAGACTGTTTCCCTTGCTTCTGCTCAGCCTGTGGAGCTCGGCCGAGACGGGCTCGAGAAAGCTGTTCTGGTGGGTGAAGCTATGGGAAGTCCTCACCTCGGACCAGGCCCTGCCTCCACGTTCTTCTTCCCAAGGCGGGGAACACACTCCACCCGACATGGAGCTGAGTCCTTAAGTCACAGAAATGTCAGGCAACAGAGATGCCATTTTGGAATCCCAGGTCATAGCTTATTCTCATTAAAAAGAATCTGTGGTATTATTGCCTTTTTGTAGAAATTTCTCTCTCTGGAAGTTGTCTGAGTCTTTTTTTTATCCCCCAAAACATTGTCTGGGGCACTCCCACAGCTATATTTTTCTGTCTCTATTTTTTTTTTTTTTTAGTCTACCAAAGGAAACATTTAGTTACGTTGTCTGACCTATGGATTAGATTCTGGGTTTATAGACCGAGAGTAAAGAAGAAAGTAGGAGGGACTAGGGTAGTCTGGGGTTGAAAAACAGTCTGCTTCTGTGTGATGGTCATGGGTCTTGAGAGAGGACATGATTTGCTTAGGATCACACACCCAGCCCTGGATGCTCTGAGTGATAGAACCCACTTTTGTCTAGCATCAATCATAGCTTTTTCACTGTTTGATGCTACTGTCTGTTTAACCTGTTAAGCATTGCATATTTCAAGATCAAGTTCTTTTATATGTCCTTCTACCTCTTTCTGATAATTCTACCTAGAAATATTAATCATGATTTTTGTTTAAGCATGACACCTATTTATTATTATGTTATGCTTCATTATATTATACTTTAAAATGATCACACGAATACACTTTCATGCCAGAGCTGAGGCATTTGATGCATGAACCAGCTGGGTTTCTCAGTATGCTTTTAGTGACCCTTTCACAGGAACAAATGGGAGAACCATAGGCTTGAGATTCACCACAGGCAGAATCAAAGTTCACTATAAAACAGAATAAGCCCAGAGCAAACTGCTAAACATAATGGTCAGAGAATGAAATGTGATAGCAGGTGATGAGAGAAAATTAATTGAAACAAAGTGAGAATACATTTAAAGATGAAAATGCAATTATGAAAAATAAGAAAATATATCATATTTTTGATCACATGACAAGACGCCTGAATATAATAAATGTATCAGCAATATGTCTTGATTTTATGGGTATGCTTTGTTCCTGTATGTAAAATCTTTCTGTCAAACTTAATTCAGATTAGATTGAAAATTATAGCCAGAAAAATGCATAGGAATATATTGAAAAGAGAAGAGATTCTTCTGTATTATCTATATCATAACAAACTTTAATTTAATCAGAGTGTATTCTGATTCTAAATTCTAAAATTGATGAGAACTTGGATTATCTCAATGAATTTAGGTATAGTTGCAAAGTCTCTCTCTCTGTCTCTCTCTCTCTCTATATATATATATATAATATCATCTTGCATTATATATATATAAACATAGTAAATTTAATACATTATAATTTTCACATACATACAAAAGATATATGTAATCTATTAAATATTTTAAATATATTAAATGGTAAATTGTAGTTGAAATTACTAAAGCATATTTTACAATACTGTAATTAATATTGTTGGATATATTGCAATAATACAAAGATTAATGTGAATCAATGTTAAAACTCTTCATTTAAATAAGTATTTCTCAGGGTATGCCACTTGCAAGTTGCTTTGTCAATTAAAAATGAACGTATTTCATATATATGTGAAAGTATGTTATAATAGGTAAGTTTAAGCAACAAGAAAAATTGCAGTTGGTACGCTTACTACCAAATAAGTTGGCAGATAGAAAGAGGATTGTAGATTGAATTGATACAACTTCATAAATGTGGACAAGTGGAGGGGAGGATGCAGTGTGCTGAACACTCCGGGCAGTCTGTTAGTAGAACAATTTAGCAAGAATTAAGATTCCTGTAGGGTGAGTGTGGGAAGGTAATTTGGACTATAATGTAGAGAACTTTGAACTTTAGGGTCAGAAATCTGAACAATGGGGTCATTGAAAGTTTTAATGGATATTTCTCATCAGATATTTTACCTACCTCCACTAAAGTACACTGTTGCTTATCAGTTATTGACAAGAGACACTGTGCTGTCTTATAAGGAAGTAAAAATTAATAATAATGATTTCTGCCCTGAAGAAGTTTACCATCTGTATTGTGTGTGCACAATGTGGAGTTTATACTGGAGAAAATATATGCATATAAATTTATATAGAAAAGGTTAGAATATGGAAGAAGTTGTACCAATTATTAAGATAAAACAGGGGCAAAAGAAATGAATTCCAGCTGAGAATATTATGGAATGTCTCGGAAATCAATAGGTATTTAATCAGTCCTTGTAAGAAGACGGAGAATTTGAAAATACCTCTCTGAGGGAAGAACAGGATTTTTAAATAAGGAAATCAAGGATGGGGGTAGAAAATTTTAGAACAAATTGAAAACCTAGAAAATAATTTAGCTTGACTACAACCCAAAGAGTTTAAGGAGGAGGAGAAGGAGCCAGGACCCGAGACATAGAAAAAGACCTGAACAGAGCAGGGTTTTAATGTCAGCCTGTGTTTCTTGGAACTCCCCTGAAGTTCACAAAAGTGCATGTCCTAGGAATCACATCCTAGTAGTGGAGACACGTGTGGCAACTGGTGAGAACTGTAGCTTCGGGGCTTGATAGAGAAAGTGTCCAGTGAATGGGAAGACTTGGAGTGGGGGAAGCAGCCAGGGAACATGCTGGGAACAGTCATGGTACTGCTGGTGGGTCTGTGAAACTCAGAGCTTAATTAGCATCTCATCAGTCTACACTATCCACGTAGGCAGTGGGAATGTTAAATAGAAAGCAGATTTCAAAACCTTTGCAGGGAATAATAGGATTCAATGAGTGACTACATTTTGGGATCAAGGTTAAGGAGGAATTAAGGGTAATTTTATTATTCAAGTCTTTAAGTATAGAATAATGTCTGTCTTAAAATTAAACAAGAGGAAAACAGAATAGAAAAGTTATCCTGATTTCCTGGAACATAGTGCATTTAGGCCCAAGTTTAGGATGGTAGATCAATGTTTATTTACTTGATGTCCATATCTAATCACACTGGATTAACAGTCAAGCAGGCTAGGAATTTGTAAAATCCAGGAGAAAGGGAAGCACAGGTCATCTGCACACGGGAGTTTGCTAAATTTCTAGATGACAGAACATAGGGAAATGTGAAGAGGGAGAGACACTGGAGGGAGAGCCTAGTCATGGGCCTGTGGGGTTCGCAGTGCAAGACGGTCTAGGGCCAGGTTGGCAGATGAGGTGCACAGAAAGTGGAAGTCGTGACTGAAGTCGGTCTATGCAATGCGAAGGGTGCATCCTCCCCTTCCACCATATGAATCAGTTACTTTCTGGAACAAATGCCTGACAGAAGTCACTTATGGAAGGAAGAGGGTTGAATTCGGCTTACAGTCTCAGAGTGTAGAGTCTGTCACAGCAGAAGAGGCTTGGCAGGCCTGAGTAATAGTCACTCTAGCAGACCCGCAGCAGGGGGAGAGCAGAAAGTGAGGCTGGATTACAAAACCTCCAGGCCTGCCCCCAGTGACCGACTTATTCCACCTCCTCAAGGCTCTGTAGCCTTCGCAGAGCAGCACCAGCAGCTGGGGGTTAAGTACTGAAACACATGAGCCGATGGGGGACAGTTTTCATTCAAAGCACCATGCCCTGTGAGGAGCAGGTTGGGGGGGGGTGCTGGCCGTGTCTTCACCTCTTATAACCACGGGGGCGTCTTCTCTAGCTTAGAGAAAAAAACACCTTAATAAAAGTATTTCTTTTGGGCTGGGGAGATGGGCTAGTGATTAGGGCACTTGCCTGTGAAGCCCAAAGACCCAGGCTCTATGCCCTAGTACCCACGTAAACCAGATGCACATGGTGGTGCATGCCTCTGGAGTTTGTTTGCAGTGGCTGGAGGCCCTGATGTGCCCACTATTTCTCTTCCTTCTATCTTTCTCTGCTTGCAAATAAATAATTAAATAGTATTGCTTTTGATATATTTCATGGCGCGAAGAATTTGACAAGGTCTCTGATGAACTTAAAACTGGAGAAAACCAGTGTTTCTAGAAAATCATGATCACACCTTGGCAGCCATAATGCCCACTGAACACAAAATCCTCCAAGTCCATAACCTTGTGGGTGATTACGTAATCTGTAGTTATTCTTTACACTCCAAGAAGGGGCTGCCTAAGAGCAGCACAGATGAGACCACTGCCAAATATCTAGAATATTCCCGAACTTCATTCTTAAAAACAAATAGATATCCAAGAGGAAAAGTAGTATTGACCTTGCCAACAACACAAGACCTTCGTAACAGGATGAAAAGATAGTGGCATCAAAACAAAAAAAGGCTAATTGGAAAGGGGAGGCATTTAATAGAGAGTGGATTTGAGAGAGAAAGAATCAGCAAGCGGGGGAGGGAATTATCATGGTTGATTATCTATACTTATGGCGGCTGTCAATAAAAAGTTAAAAAAATCAGAGTTGGAAAAATTGCTTAGCAGTTAAAGCACTCACCTGCAATGCCAAAGAACCCAGGTTCAATTCTCCAGGACCCATCTAAGCCAGATGCACAAGGTGGCACAGGAATCTGGAGTTTGTTTGCAGTGGCTGAAGGCCCTGGCATGCCCATTCTCTATTTGCCTCTCTCTCTCTCTCTCAAATAAATAAAATACATCAATAAAAATTTAAAAACATTAAAAAACCAAGATAAGAAATATATACACATATATATTATACATACATTAAAAACAAATATATTGACCCTTGAAAAAAATATGAGTCACTTAGGGATCAGAAGAGAAATTTAAAATTTCTATTCTATTAGGACTGACAGTCACACATGATCAAACAGCACATCCATAAAAGAAGAGGAGGATTCCATAATAAAAGAGTAAGCAAAATGGAAAGTTCCTTTTATGAGTCTCATGCAAATATTAAAACATTAAACACCAAGAACATCAAGTGAAAAAAAAAATGCTGGCACAGCTGGAAGGCCCAACATCGGGTTAATAGCTATCTTAGATATGGGGAGCTGAGGGACAAGAGGAGGAGGAATTACTCAGGTGGTAGAGGAACATTTCTCAGAGCCCATCTGAAGACGTGGAGAGCTCAAGGGATGGAAAGGACAGTCCCACACTGAGACACATGCGTAATAAGATTCAGAAAAAAACAGAGTAGAGATATAATCTGAGGAACTTTCCACAAGGAAAAGTTTCCCCATAAAGTAGGTCAGACTGCAGAATGGCATTAGGCATCTGAGTAGTCATGCTTGGTCAGTGATGGCTTCAATGTTAGGAGGGAAAGTTACTTTGATGTAAAACTTCTAGGCCCAAATCTATCAATCAAGTATTAGAGTAGAATACAGACATTTTTATTAATGCAAAGACTCAAAATTATCTTCCATGTACTCTTTTTGAAACTCCCTCCCAATGATTAAAAGTAACTGGTGAGGGGGAGGGGACCAAGAAACAAAGCACTAAGTCATGGTGCCTGAGTCAGACAGACAATGTAGGAAATCCCAGGATGTGAACTGTATGGGAGGTTTGAAAATAATCATGTCATATAAGATAAAAAAAAGTGTCTAGGACTTAGAGTGGAAGTGTTCCTAAGAAACTAGATTTCATTACAGGGTTGCAGTAAATTTCTGGTTATGGTAGAAACATATGCTTCTTTATTTGCAAGGGTTTTGAAAGCAAAATAATTAAATGCTTCCTCCTGTATGTTTTGCAACCAAACCAAACCAATATAAAAAGCATAAGAAAGTTGGTGTGTCAGAAATCACCTAACAAGAGCTGCTTGTGGGGGAGAAAAGGTTTATTTTGGCTTATAGACTCAAGGGGAAGCTCCTTGATGGCAGGGGGACAATGATGGCATGAGCAGAGTTGGATATCACCTCCTGGCTAACATAAGGTTAACATAAGGCTAACACAACATGACATAATAGCAACAGGAGACAGCGCCCAACACTGGCCTGGGGAAAGTGGCTATAATACTTACAGGTCTGTCCCCAACAATACACTGCCTCCAGGAGGTGTTAATTCCCAAATCTCTATCAGCTAGGAATCTAGCACTCAGAACACCTGAGTTTATGGGGGACACATGAATCAAATCCCCACAGTTGGGGTTCAAATATGAAGCCAGTGAAAATCGTCAGGATTTGTCAAAGTTGTGGCCATGCAGTAAGAATGCGTGTCTGGAAGCGGCGCTCTTGATCATCTCATAGTTCCTCTGTTGTTTTGTCTTGGGCCCTAGCTGATGTGGAGGGGTGCCTCATCTCATGTTATGGAACCAGTTGTCTTTTATTTTATTTTATTTTACTTTATTTTATTTTATTTTATTTTATTTTTTGGAGTCCACTGAGGCATTTGTCTTGTCTTTTTGATATGTTTTGGTTGTCTTTGGTTCTCAATGCATTCTGCAAGAGATAAACAGAGTCTCCAACACAGAGTGTGATCAACATAGGTTAAAGGGGATAAGCATAGTTAATTTAGAGAGATCTTGATGGGTGGAGCTTCTCTTTTGGCCAAAAGCTATTGGAATCTTCTCACTGGAGTCCATGATCCTGGTCTCCATAGGATTCTGACCTGGTTTCCACTTCTAGCTATGGGTTCCTTTCCACTGAGTAGGTCTCTCACCCAAACAGAGAGCCATTGGTTACCCACCTAGGCTGGGTGCCACTATTGCAGAGGTGTATACATCTTGCCAGTCTGGTTGCTTTCATCTAGCCTTGCCCCTGCTTGCTCACAGCCTTGTTGGCAATTTCCCCCCAGCAAGCTCATGGAGCGCTTTCTAGCAGTATATGGGCTAGACATTTGGGAACTGGCTTTCTTCCAGATTTCTTCCAGATCTCTCCATGTTCTTCTTCATTTTTATTTTTGGTTTTGTGAGGTAGGATCTCACTGTAGCCCAGGCTGACCTGGAGTTCACTATGTAGTCTCAGGGTGGCCTCAAACTCAGCAATCCTCCTACCTCTTCCTCCCGAGTGCTGGGACTAAAGGCATGTGCTATCACACCTGGCTCTCCATGTTTTGTGTCAGCAGCATGTGGTGTCTCTAACAATGGGATCTTATCTTTTCATTCATGAGGGTAATCAACTGCTATGACAGAAGCCTGTCTTGTTTTGGGGACCTTGTAGGCCTCTCTGATCAATATGAGATCGTAACTGATTTCTGGTACTGGGAATTATAAGCCAGAGTCAGATGTTTTAGGGTTAGGCTTCATCCCACCCTCTCCAGGGACCTTCTTACCAGACAATCCCTCCATACTTCTATTCAGGGTTATATCTTTTAGTCTGCTATGCAGGAGGAAGGTTCCTATGGTACCAATTCATTTTGGCTCTAGTTTTGAGCCTGGCGATCTGCACCAGGGTGACGACAATAGATGCCGAGGATGTTCAAAACATACCAAAACAGAAATACAGAAGCTGCTGAGGGCTCAACCCTAAAGGTAGACTTAAAACCCATCACCAAGGCTCAGGAAAATTTATGGAAGAGGGGGCAGAAGGACTGTAACAGCCATAGGGTGGGAGGGACTGCCCAGAGGCACTGCCCCCTGCCATGTTGACTGACTGCCGCTCTCACAGCTCAGAACCCACAACCCCATGGTAAACACCAGCAATCCCACTGAGAAGGGTCTTCTGTGCAGTGGGGGCAGGGAGTAGAGGGATAATGGCACTAGCACATATGTGTCCATACAAAGTTTCTAAATTAATAATAATGTATGTGTGTTTGAATGGGTCCCTAGATTGAGTGATAGAGGGGCGTCCCCATTTCATCACTAGTCTACTAGGCATCCGCCTTTCACAGGGACAGGAGGGCCTCTGAGACCTCTGAGGCTGCTGCTGGGTACTTTGGGGTGCTTCTGTTTTGAGTACTTGCTGTGTTGAGGTCAACCAGCATGATGACATGGGACTGTCAAGAAGTGAGGATGAGCCAGCATGCTTTTGGCTTTGAAAATAATATTGGAATTACTGTCATGTTAAAAGTACTGTTTGTCATTCTTTTTATCTAAAATCAATTTATACGCCAAACATTAGAGATAATGATGTTTCTGGGAGAGAGTATATATTGCTAAAGGTTTAAGTAAGTTTAGAAGACAGAAGGAGGAACAAAAATAAAATAAAAGAGGTTCATAGTTATTTTACCTAGAACAATGGGAATCATGTCAAAAGGTGATGGAGTAAGGGATAGAAGTAGAATACTTAAAATTTCATGTGAATAATAGAATAATAACTACAGCAGAGGTTGGATGTGGATGAACTAAGTGGAGTAAATAGTCCTATTTCATAACCTTAGCCACTGATAGTGTTAACAGCTTAGCATATTATTTTCTCCAAACATCATAGGAAAGGGCTTGGAGTTGGGTGTTAAGACAAAGTCTCATGAGCCCAGGTTTGCCTGGAACTTGCTGTGTGCCTGAAGATGACCTTGAACTCCTAACCTCCTGCTTCTGCCTTTCAAGCTCTAAGCTTAACTGTTGTGTTTGTTTGTTTGTTAGAGACAGGGTCTCATGTAGCCTAGGCTGATCATGATCTTGCTACGTAGCTCAGGCTGGCCTTGAACTCTCTCTTGATCTTCCTGTTTCTACTTTCTGAGTTCTGGGATTACAGGTGTGTAGCACCTTGCCCAGTAGGGCATTTTTTTAAACTAAAATAAAAATATTAGAAACAGAGAGAGAAAAAGAGAGAGAGAGGAGAGAGGAGAGAGAGCGAGAGAATGGGTGTATCAGGCTCTCTAGCCACTGCTAACAAACTCCAGATGCCTGCACCATGATGTGCATCTGGCTAATGTTGGACCTGGAGAATCGAACTGAGGTCCTTTGGCTTTGCAGGCAAGTGCCTTAACCACTAACCCATCTCCCTAGCCCAGTAGGGCATTTTTTAATAAAAGAAAATAACTTTACCAAAAAAAATAAGTGTTGGCAGTGGCCAGAAAAAAAAAAAATGCTCCTATTTCGTAAGCTTGCTTTGATAAGTTTAAACAAGCTATAAGTAACAGAGGAAATGAAATCAGAATAGTGACCATGTTTCCTCCAGAGACTAGGTGGGGGTAGGCCTTCTGTTTTAGTTCACAGATAGCACCATCTAGGAAAGCTAAACAACCAAAACCCAAAAGATAGAAAATACCAGAAATATTCAATGAAGATGTTCTTATAAGAAAAGCAGATTGATTTGTAAGAATGAAATCAGTCTGTTTACTTTGTAAGGACTGGTGAAATGAGAGTAGGCCAAATGTAGTAGTTGGTGACATCCAGGGGTAATGTCTGAGGGTCAGACAACTGAGTTAGGGAACTGGCTTCTGGGAGAGGCATTCTGAGGTAAGTGGTGGCTGTAAGAAGACTGCATTCTATAGTATTTTCACATCGATGTGCAGCTCCCAGTTTAAAGACTTTTAGAAGCACTCCTCTTTCTGATCAATAAAAGTAAAAGATGTTCTCATGGAAAATTGGAAAATAACGGAAAAGAAGCCCTGGTCTAATTAGAGAGTGGCATCTCACCATCACTCACCCTTCCTTGACGTACCAAGTAAGCTAAAATTCTCTTCTGTCCTCACTGCAAGGTAACAATCATCAGTTGTAGGGCAAAAAGTCAGTATTTTTGCTGCTGTTATGTATTTATTTTGGGGGTGTATGTCCATGCTGATGAGTAGGGGTCAGAGGACAGCTTCCGATGTTGGTCCCCCCCTTGCCCCTTGTGTGAGGCGGGGCTCGTGTTCCCTGATGCACTCACCAGGTTTGCTGGCCTGTGAGCACCGGGGGGTTCTCTTGTTTCTGCCTCTCTCCTTGCCCTAGGCACGTGGGATTTCAGAAGCTTGCACTGTAGCACTGGCTTGATGTAGGTTTCAGGGATTTGAACTCGGGTACTCAGGTGTTCATGCTTGTACGCTAAGTGCTTCATCCACTGAACCATCTCTCCAGTCTCAAAACCAGGTTTTAAAAATGTTTTATTATTCTGGTTTTTCAAGGTAGGGTTTTGCTGTAGCCCAGGCTGACCTGGAATTCACTATGTAGTCTCAGGCTGGCCTCGAACTCACAGCTATCCTCCTACCTCTGCCTCCCAAGTGCTGGGATTAAAGACACATTCTGCCATGCCTGGGAGGGAGGGCAGAAGAAGAAGGGAAGGAGAGGGAGAGAGAGAGGGAGAGAGAGAGAGAGAGAGAGAGAGAGAGAGAGCATTCCATGTCCTCTAGCTACTGCAAATGAACTACAGATGCATACATCACTTTTTGCAGCCAGATTTTTACATGGGTACTGAGGAATCGAACTCGGGACATTAGTCTTTGTAATTAAGCACCTATAACCGCTGGGGCAAATCTCTACCCAACCAAAATCAGTTTTTAAGAGAGAAAAAGTCCTTGCTTTTTTTTCCTCATGGCATTTCTTTTGTATTTAAATATATGTCTGTATCAGTTGTATACATATACATACATAATCAAGTAATTTTCATGTGCAGACTTTATTCAGTGCTTTTTTTTTGCAACTTTTAAAATTTCATTGTATTATACTAGGTAACATAGGGAGAGTAAAAGGGGAGAATATGCTAGAAGTAGATTATGTACTTGCATGGGCATAGCCTCGTGTGTGCCATGGCACTCTTGAGGTGCCATCCAAGCTTCCTGGATGTGGAGCGCGTCCCCGCCCCCGCCGCTGCTCTGGCTCTTACATGAGAAACCTCCTGAGGCCCCAAGGGTCACTCCCACGGGTGCGATGTGCGAAGCAGTGGGCAGAGGGAAGGACTGTAGCGTGAGTCATCCCAGAGGCCGCTAAAAATGTGCTTTAGATGAAGATGGGCCTAACTGTCCGAACTTTTAAATAAGTCCCTAAGGACTTGCTACTTGAGTGCTGTCCAGGGACCAGCAGTGTGAACATTAGCATCAAGCATGTGAGGTTTACTGCAGAGCTACTGACTCCGAATATGTCTCAGTACGCTCTTCAGTAAGGGCTGATGTCGGTGTTGTTGCTCCGGGATGGCTTCTTATAGAACACCATCTAGCTTCTTTGTACTAAAGCAAACCACTCAGAGGTGGTAGGTGATAGCTTCTCCACACCATCTTCCCCCCCCCTTCTATTTCTCTTTGGGCTCTTGATGTTCTCATGAAATCCGGGAAGATGTTTGCCATAACTTTTTCCTGTTTAACTCGAGTCTCGGTTGAAGGAAGGAGGTCTTGTAGTCTCCCGAGGACTGTATGGGATGCTGGGTAAAGAAGGACGAGGGATGTGAGCATTGACAGAAGACCAGCTAGTGGAGACAGGAGGGCATTGCTCAGCCGAGCCCTCTCTGGTGAACTGTCCGGGGATAGATCATGTCTGCTGAAAATCAAATTAACAACTGGATTTGTGGCACTTTGTGATTTTTTTTTTTTCACTGCGTGTAGCAAGTCAGCAAAGTAGGTAAACTAGACCTTTTATTCTTAGTCTCTGGCACTAACAGAAAACAAGCTGTGGACAGAGACACTTCAAGTCCACAGCTGAGGTACACTTCAGACATCGAAGGTATGATCTTCCTACATGCTGGAGAATGTTTTAGTGGGGCTAATAACTTTGAAACAATAGAGACAAACCCTCTGAATATATTTTAATAGAGATTTTTGGGGTGTGTGTGTATGTATGTAAAAATTTATGTTTTCTTACTATTCTTTGCTTCTTTTGAAATTGATCAAAAACAGTCTAGAGTATGTGTGCTGAAGGTGTATTTCTCTTCATTGTTGGCAAAGGTACATGGGGTTCATCCTGTCCAGCTGTGAAATTTCTTAGCATGCCCACAGCATTCTTCATCCGAATGCGTTGTGGACATTCTTATGACATGTGATGGCTTTGCACACAGCTCATTCTCTGGCAGCTGTGGGTGTGGCTCTCGTGCTTGTCTTGGACTTAAGCCAAGTCTGAGCCATGTCTGCCTGCTTCGGACTGGCTGTGCATTGATTGGCCAGAACTGCAAGATGCTACCCTAGTCATCTTTTTATCTTCTTGTGTAATCTTGGGCTTAATTTGGTTCCTGCCTTTTATTCACCCATCTGGCTTCTTTCTTTTTTATTTTGAAACATCTGTTTGAAGCTTATATAGTCATGTTCATGACCACTTAGTTATTTAGAGCAATTTTTCTTCTTTTTGTGGAACTGGGGTGCACATTAACCTCTTACGAAGAACATAGAGGAAATTAGTTGTAGGTTTTAATCAACCCTTTATATGCCTTAAGACTGACCTGGCTGGCTGATTTCTTTGGTCTCTGGTTTAGTGCTTGATGGAGAAGTTATCTTGGGGAACAAAGCATTTGTCCCTTCCCTCCCAAATACCCATAGTCCCTATAGATTATGTAGGTTGTCTGATCAACCTGATGGAATGAGCCAAATCTCTGTAAGTTAAACATTAGTTTTCTGAAGTTTGTCTTTGTGTAGTCTAGGCTTTTATTACTAAGTACCATCTCTTCATCTTCCATATTTTGTCCTGATACATTTATTCAGAGATTAAGTGATGACAATAATATGTAAGAGTTTGTCTTCTGTTCACTTCATTTATGGGTGAATGCATCAGTGTCAGAGCTTGCTCTAAAACACAATGCTGTGTAAGTGGGTGGGGGGTCACGTGAAACTTTCATGTGATGAACATGTGGTATATGTTAACTATGTCCGTGATTACCATACTGTGTTTGTCAAAACTCATCAAATTGTACACTTAAAATAGCGAATTTGATATAATTAATAACCCCATAAAGCCGATTCAAAATAAGTGATGCTAAGCAACATCATCCAAATCTGAGATTTTTTTAAAAGCATGATTATCCCCTAAACCACCCCAAATTATCTTCTTCCCTGTGCACTTTAGGAATTACAGTCTTGATATCACCATGACATGCTGGTCACAGATGACCGGTTTTCAGGATGGGGGTGACCTCCATGGTCTTGCGCATATTTGTTTTAGAGATATTGGTTAAAAAACTAGCATGAGGTAAATATTTGTGAGCCGTCTTGCTGGTTACCAGGAATTTGTGGGAGGAACCAGTTACTCATTAATAACCAGGGTCCTCAGTTCATTCAAGGAATCCTCGGTGTCTACCGTGTGCGGGCTGAGACACCGGCAGACAGGCGTGGTTGTGTTTCTCTGTGCCTGGTGTGAGAAAGCATGGCCTCAGCTTATCTTCTGAAACCAAAATAGTCTGGCGCTGCATTTTTCATTTAATCTTCTTGGTCTTAAAAATTCAGATACATCACAGGCAACAAAAGTGAATCTTTTTCCCCGTCTTTGAAAAAAGTGTGTGTGTTGGGAGCTGGTCTTATCTTTAACCCTTTGCATACATGTTGTTTCCCAAATGAGACTGTGAGGTCCTTGGCGGTAAGTTACCAACAAGTACACAAGGCTTTGTATGGAGAAAGGTTATTACGTTGGGACCCCTGTGATTCCCCTGGAGTCTTTGTCACACTTTCCTAAAGTGATCTCCTTGTTTTTGTGACCTTCTGCAGTTATAAACTCCCAAGTGGCCTGTGTTTGGTATTCATTGTTCCCTAGCACTCAGTATTGAACTTGGTCAGACATTTAAAAGTCTTATTGACAAAGCAGGTTTATTAATATAGGTGATGCCAAAAGAACCAAAATCTCAAAACCTTTACTTTTTATTATGCAAAGATACTTACAATTGCTTCCCTAGGCCTGATGCTTTCACTTCGTCAGTGTGTCGTGACCCTCTTAAGACATGCTGTCTTAGTGAACGTTATCAGCAGTAAGCTAGCACAGCCCGGTTCAGTTTGGCTCAGTGTTTCTAAAATTTTCTGGATGATCAATTAATTTTAAGGAAAGCATTTGCCTTGATGCCAGGAAAAATACATGAAACACGTCTGCAGATATGTGTGTGCAGAGACTATTATTCACTTGATAGTGTAAGTACTCACAACTGTGGCACACTCTGATATTTTCTCTTGTGTTCTGTTCTATTATATTGCCATTTTCAAATATCTAGAGTGCTTAGTATCCACTTTATTGATTTCTTGACTTAATAAAGCATTTGGAAAAGATGCTGGCTTGATTTACTGATTAAGCCATTGCCATGATCACACAGCTATCCTTGGTGGATATTAAGAAAAAAGAATAGGGCTGGAAAAATGGCTTAGTGGTTAAGGCGTTTACCTGCAATGCCAAAGGACCCAGGCTCGATTCCCCAGGACTCACATAAGCCAGGTGCACAGATAAGGTGGCACATGTATCTGGAATTCATTTGCAGTGGCTGAAGGCCCTGTAATACCCATTCTCTCTCTCTGCCTTTCTCTGTCTCTATCTCAAATAAATAAAAAGATGAAAAAGAATAACAATTCTGAAATGCAAATCTAGTCATTGAATGTTCCCAGCAAGGGGTGGTGAGCAAAGAAAAGACCCATGGACTGGATGAGAGGGGCATTCTGAGACGGGCACTGCCACTTCCCGCCACGGGTCCGACGTACACTCCATTTTCCAGCTAGACTAGGAACACTTTCAGTGCAGGATTATACATTATTCAACTTTTTAATCTTTTTTTTTTTTTTTTTCAAAGGAAGCCTGAGACTCAGTAAACATTTGCTATGTTGAAGTAAAATAAGGAACTTACATTTGTCAAGCACTTGCGATATGCCACAAAGGCACCTGTAGTAGATGCTGTGTGTGCCTTGATCAAACCCCTTGCCTGCCATGAGGGTTGATTATTAATCTTTTAGTCATCTCATTCTCTGTAAAATGAACATGCGGCTTTCTCACCCCTTCCTTTCCTTTAGATGTCTAACCAGAATATAACATTTCTGGCTCAAAAAGAAGCCAACCTGTAGTAAGGCCATCTCTTCACCTTGCCCCTGGCTTAAAGGGAAGATGCCTTCCCTAACTCCTCTGGGATGGGTCCTCAGCGCAGCCTGGGACTTGCTGTACTACAGACATCAGAGATGAAATGAAAACGCTTGTTGTTATATCTGTGCTCGTTGCTACACAAGACTTTGAGAAGTCCCACTGGAGAGTAACCTTCAAAGCAACATAAAGCCACATATTGGATCTGTCTCAATGCTTACACTCATACTTCATTTTTCATTAAAAATGGCCCTCCCAAGATGACTTCACTAGATTGTCTTCCAAGTGCCTTTGGCTGCTTTAAAAATCAAATAACTTCTCAAAGAACAAAGAGTTGCCACACTAAGGGCATTCAAGAGGATGGGGAGCAGGCCTGGAAGCAATATGTTAGGCAATGCTGAGCACAGCTTCCCAAGATGAACACTTCCTTGTATGATTTTCCCTCTGAGGCTTCAAGGTCCCCAAGTTGTGAGTCCACCAGCTTATCTGGGGGACCACAGTGAACTCTCAGCAAAGGAAGGCCGCTTGTCAGCAACTATGAGGAGTGGGCCAGTGGCAGCTCCACTGGGCCTCCCGTAGCAGTTCTTTTCATAGCGGTCTACTCAGGTGAAGATGGGACTCCTGCTTTTGCTATAGAGAATAATTCAGGATGAGTTGGCATAAAGCAGAATCAGAAATTAGAAAGATATTTTAATATAAACTTAAGCATAGAAGTTAATAGAAAAAGAGGCACTCAGAGAAAGGTTGGGGCATACTGAGGCATGAACGAGGGCTTCTCAAGAGAGTCCTGTGAAGCATCTTTACCATAGTCATCAATATGATTTTGGTAGCTTCTGAAGTTACATTTCAAAGCATTGCTGAGAACCTTAAATAAAATCACAGAATGATTCTTGAGGTACATTGGTTAGGATTCTAGCTGCTAAAATAAAATCCTAGATTCAAGGGTTTCATGGGAAATTACAATGCTTTTACTGTAAATAAATTTGATCGTCATTTGTGAGATTTCCAGAAACTGTGTGGGAAAGGAGTAAGGCCACACTCAAGGTCATTTGTGCTCAGGCCTTAAGCATGATTCATGGCTATCAGCATTCTTGTTTGAAAATGTCTCCGCATGGAGGGAATATTGTGTCCACAACAGCAGTCTTCACTGCACAGACTAGTCCAGCTGGAATCCCTGGTTCTCAGCTCATTAGAGGCGACGGAAGACCTGGAGCGAAAGGCTCCTTTCCCTTCCCATGTCCCTATCACTTCTCCTATTTTATATCTGTCTCACAATATCTCATCAATACTTCCTACATTATTTCCAAATGGAAATCAGGATGTTGGTTGCTGAAAAGAAAAAGAAAAAGAATGTACAACAATAGAGAAAATACAACTAACATCAGTAGTAATAGTAGTAGGCACTATTAATGACAGTTCACTACATATTAAGAACTATGTCTTATTATTATATTATTGAAGCATTACCATAATTCTCTGTGCTAAAAATAATATCACTCCCATTTATACAGATGTCTAAGTTTGGCTCAGAAGTGTTAAATGGCATACCCTGCATCACACAGTGAGCAAATAGATATGCATTCTAATACTCAAAATGTACTTAGCTATGCTGCCATTTTGCTTCTTATATTAACTTTGGGTGGTAAATAACCAAGTGCTCAATACTGCAAATTCAATGTTAAAAAGGAAACCCCAAAGCATCCCTACAGTGTGATGATGAATATATTTGACACTGGTCTTAGTGAATGGCTGTTGTTGTAGAATAGTAAGCCGCATAAATGAACCCTGGGAAGTCGCAACAATGTTTTTCAAACAGAGAAGAATAGTAACTTACTGACTACAAATGTTTTCTTAACTTCTCTGTATCTTAGAAACTGTTAACGTTGGCAGTGAACAAATGACTTACTGTAAATTGGATTCCAACCACCATTACAAGCAGATTTTTAATCAGATGTGTGGATTAGTCCAGTTCAATGATAAACCAAGAATATACAAATATCATATATCATAATGTTAGTTTTATCTTTAAAATAAATTCTCGGTTGATGAATTGATAAGACAAAAGCTGGAATTTCCTCTATCCACCCACAAACTTTGGAATGACTAATAAATATTTCTAACTATACTCTACATTTCAAAATTTTAAGTATTTTCATACATACTTACAAGAATGATGATAATAAGTCAATCTGTAAAATAAAAGAGCCAGCCACCCTCCCATGGTACCCACCTATCAAGACTATTACCACTTCTTCTGCCAGCCAAGCAAGATACAACCCTGCTTACATGACTCGTGTGGTTAAGAGCATTGGCAAAAGTCATACAGCCTCAGTGTGTGTCTCACTGTACTATTGTGTAACTGAATTTTCTGTGTGTATGTTTTCTCACCTCTATATGTCTGTCTCCCAGAACTTCCCTGAGGACTAAAAAGACAGTATGTTACTTGGAACTGTTATCTTTAGATAGATTAAATGAGGTAGGGATTGTGGATTTGATATGATTGTGGTATATTTTGGTGTTATAACATCTCCTGCAGTGTTCTATGACCGTAGTATATTGGGATGTTATTACACCTCCTGCAGTGCAGTGCTCTAAGAGTGTGGTGTATTTGGGTGTTATATCACCTTCTGCAATACTCTATGACTGTGGTGTATTTGGGTGTTATATCACCTCCTGCAGTGTGCTATGACTGTGGAGTATTTAGTGTTATATCACCTCCTGCAGTACTCTATGACTGTGGTGTATTTAGTGTTATATCACCTCCTGCAGTGCTCTATGATTGTGGTGTATTTAGTGTTATATCACCTCCTGCAGTGCTCTATGATTGTGGTGTATTTAGTGTTATATCACCTCCTGCAGTGCTCTATGACTGTGGTGTATTTAGTGTTATATCACCTCCTGCAGTGCTCTATGATTGTGGTGTATTTAGTGTTATATCACCTCCTGCAGTGCTCTATGACTGTGGTGTATTTAGTGGTATATCACCTCCTGCAGTGCTCTATGACTGTGGTGTATTTAGTGGTATATCACCTCCTGCAGTGCTCTATGACTGTGGTGTATTTGGGTGTTTTAACCCCTCCTGCAGTCTGCTATGAGTGGGATGTATTTGGGTGTTATAACATCTGTAATGCTCTATGATTGTGGTGTATTTGGGTGGTATAACACCTCTTGCAGTATTCTCTGACTGTAGTGTATTTGCGTGTCATGCCATCTCCTGTAATGCTGTATGACTATTGAAGGGCTCAGGAACCAGATGAACGCCATGACAGGCTTCAGAGTCCTCAGTAGGCCTAAGTTTCTGTTTCCCGGCAAGATCTAAGATTTTATCTTCTGGTAAGGGTAGGTGTAACAGTTGAACTGATACATTCCTGAGGTCATAAGATAAGTTCAATTCCCCTAGCTCCAGCCTGCCGACCTTGCCGCCAACCTTGCCGTAAGGGTAGGTTTAACAGTTGAACTGATAGTTCCTGAAGTCATGAGACATTCCTGTAGTCATAGATAAGCTCAATTCCCCTAGCCCCAGCCCGCCAACTTTGCCCGCCAAAATCCTAAGCCAACCAGAAGAGTACACTGTTTAAATCAACCAATCATGTACCCATCCCCTTCTTCTATGTTCAAATCCCTATAAAAACCCTACCCTCCCACTACTCAGGGCTCTTGTATGGATCCACTGCATTGATGAAGTCAAGAGACCGAGCTTAAGCCTGAAATAAAGCTCCTTGCCCTTGCATACGTGTTTGGTTCTCCTTGGTGGTCACTGGGGGTGCCGAGAACTGGGCATAACAACTGTGTGGTATTTGGACGTTATAACAGCTCCTGCAATGCTCTACAACTGTAGTATATTTTGGTGTTATTTGGAATGGATGGGAAATTACATTGGCTGTGCATATCATTTTTAGTAATATGACCACTTTCACTAGGTCACTCTGGCTGACCCAGAATCATAGGAGTTCTTTCCATCCTCTGGTGTCTTAATGTCTTTAGTGTCTTATAAGTATTAATGTAACTATCTTTCTCCTCTTTGGTTTTGTTCTCTTTGGTATTGCTGTGGTCATTATGAGTGGGATTGTTTTCTTTAGCTGTTTCAGAGCAATATGTTTATTGATGGATATTAAAGCTGCTGATTTTTAAAAAAAATATTTTTATTTATTTATTTGAGAGAGAAAGAGAGAGAGAGAGAGAGAGAGAGAGAGAGAGAGAGAGAGAGAGAGAGAATGGGCATGCCAGGGCCTCTAGCCACTGCAATGAACTTCAGACTCCAGATGAATATGCCACCTTGTGTACCTGGCTTACTTGTGTACTAGGGAACTGAACCTGGGTCCTTTGGCTTTCAGGCAAGCATACTTATGGCTAAGCCAATTCTCCACCCCCTCCATAAACTGCTGAGTTTTGTATGTCGATTTTGTGTCCTGAGTCTCTGCCCTTATCTTCTCCTTCTTCTTTTCTTTGTGTTCCTGTATTTTCTTTTTCTCATAGGTTTTATATTGGTAGCTATGCAGCTTGAATGACAAGAGGAATGCAGATCATTGTAAATGCAGCCCTTGACTAGGCAAGCTTCTTCATAGCAGCCTTCTCTTCAATTGGTTTGAAATATTCTCACAATGGATCCTACTGCTT
Source organism: Dipus sagitta (assembly GCA_036346955.1). Taxonomy (NCBI): domain Eukaryota; kingdom Metazoa; phylum Chordata; class Mammalia; order Rodentia; family Dipodidae; genus Dipus; species Dipus sagitta. Next base: position 4,864,403 of record CM070787.1, read on the forward strand.
TAAGTTAACTAAAATTAAAGCCAAAGTATAGTGATAAGTCAAAAATGTTCTCTTTGGAGAAAGGGAGGGATCAAAACCACAGGTTACAGCAAGAAGCAGGAGGCTATATTCTCATTGCATCATCGTTAGTGGTATCTCTGGCCTGTATTGATTATAATCCAATGCAACTGGGGTTTTCACAAACTTTCAGGCAATGTAACAGTCTATTGATGCCAATGTGGCAGGAATCCACTATACTTCTATGCTTGCCCAATGAGATCTGTGCGTCTGTTTGTCCTGCCCCTTAGAGATAATTTGCTCTTGATTCAGTGTGGAGATAGTGTGAGAAACAGAGAAAAGATTTTACAGAAACATCAACATTTGGAAATTCCTGGCCTGAGTGCGTTCAGTTATTTTCTGAGACTTCATCCAGGTTGGAATGAAGATTGTAACTTGAGATGTAAGTAAAGAAAGCAAAACAGAGCAATGTAAGTAAAAACATTTTGCCAACTGTTGGATTCGTATATATTTTTCCATCCCTGATGTAACTACATTTTTTTTTTTAAATTACCAATCAGATGTTCAACCACTTGCAGGGAGGAAACTGGTTTCTTTTAATGAGGACTCCACAACAAGTAACGTAGGGTTAAGTACCTTTTAGACTTGTGATAAACACTGACCAACCAAGGGGAAGTGTATGTCCCCAGGGCACTGCCCTACGGTGTTTGCTGAGAGAGGCAGACCTGCAGCTAAAGCTCCAGCTCTTTAACTTGAGATGTTTTCCTGAAAGGTTGCAGCACAATGACACCGATTAGCTGCCAGGCTAATTGCTTACCACCACCAGCCTTGTTTTGTAGGCAAACTGGGCCCAGGGGTAACATAATGCATAGGCTGAGGTGAGCTTTCCAACATGTGCCTGAAACTTTCCCCCTTGGATCAGGAAAGCGACCCCTTGGTGAACAAATGTTCTTTCACCTTCCCTGTTTAGAAGTTGCTAGCAGCGGGCCCCCGACATGACTGATACCCTTGCTTTCCTCTTTTCTGCGGAGTAGGTTCTACTCTTTCCCCCTCTGGAGCTGTGAGCTTTTTATATTGTTTTCCTTTGATAAGGTGGCTGGGTTACCCATAAATCTGAATGTGCTCTTAATGACCCGGTGGTCGCTGGAGGAGTGTCTCTGCTTTGCGGACTTCTGGCTTTTCTTTTGCAGCTCACATTACTGGCGAACTCTTTTCTGAATATGGCCTTCTATTAGGGATCTAAAACAGTAACTTGGGTTTCTTGTTCAGGGTTTGATTGTTTCAGGTTAATGAGAAAGTCTTCTTTGAGCCTCTCTCTCTCTTGCTTTTTTAAAAGGCATGTAAATTCCTGCTTTAGAAAAATAGCAGAGTGTTTACAATGGAAAAAATAAGTCATGATGGAAACGCCACTGCCAAACTTTTATTAGTAATTTTTTAAATTTTTTAAAAAAGTATTTTATTTATTTATTTATATAAGAGGGAAAGACAGAGACAGAAGGAGAAGAAGAGGCAGATAGAGAAAGAGAGAATGGGCATGCCAGGTCCTCTAGCCACTGCAAATCAAGTCTAGTCGTATGCGCCCCCTTGTGCATCTGGCTTATGTAGGTCCTGGGGAGTCCAGTCTGGGTCCTTAGGCTTCTCGGACTTTATCAATTCTTTGTTAAAGACAGGACAGGACCCAAAATTAGGGTTCATAAATTTGGGGGAGCTCCTCCTATACTCCCAATTCCTGTATTACTATGTACAAGGCTTATATCCAGATACACCTTTTTTTTTTTTTTTTTTTTTTGAGGTAGGGTCTCACTCTAGCCCAGGCTGACCTGGAGTTCACTGTAGTCTAAGGGTGGCCTTGAACTCACAGTGATCCTCCTACCTCTGCCTCGCAAGTGCTGAAATTAAAAGTGTGAGCCACCACACCCGGCTCAGTTAGACTTTTCAAATTTTTTACTAATTTATTTTCAAGCAGAGTTGGGGGGATGGGCACACCAGGGCTTCTAGCCACTGCAAACAAATTCCGGATGCATATGCCATTCTGTTCTTGTGGCTTTATGTAGGTAACAGGGAATTGAACCCAGGTCATCAAGCTTTGCAAGCAAGTACCTTTAACTGTTGAGCCATTTCCCCAGCCCTTGATACTCTCTAATGACTCCCATACTCACAATAATATGACAGAACAGAAAAGAGGACAGCAGCTCAGACATATTAAATGACATCAAAGCTGGCAAATGGCTGAGATGGGACTTAAACATCAGTCTGAGAGGCTCCACTGGACTGTGATTTTTTGTTAAGAGCATTTTGAAGTAACGACTCCTAAAGAGGGTCTGCTAACTTCATTGTCCTTAAGCATGGTGGCACACGGTTTTAATCCCAGCACTTGGGAGGCAGAGGTAGGAGAATCACTCTGAATTTGAGGCCAGCCTAGGACTACAGAATGAGTTTCAGGTCAGCCTGGGCTAGAAACACATGGGAAAAACAGACAAACAAAATCCAGTGGTCTTGTATCATCCAAGGCCAGACAAACAGGAAAGCAAGACAGGCCCCGAGGCGTGCTTGCTCCTGCTGTGGGGGTTCTGCTCCATGTGTGGGGACGTGTGAGCAGCTCCTGGGCACGCCGGGCAGAAAGCTGCAGATGAGAGTTACGGAACGGGGTTTCCATGCAATACTGGAAAATTGAAGTCTGTAACGTTTGTGTGAACGTAAAATTTATGTACCATGCAAGTCACCAATCCTAGCGGTCCAACGCAGTGAATTCTTGGTAAGAATGATATGCCTGAATATACAATACCCAGAAAGGTTCCTTGGTCCCTTCTAGTCAGATTTCATGCTGTGGAGACCAAGGTCTGATTTCTTGCTTCATAGTTGAGCTTTCTAATTGTTGAGCTTCATAGAACTGAAAGAAACAGAGGCGCTGATGTGTATCTGCCTTCGTTTGAACTACACAGGATGCATCCCAACTGTTTTATCAGCAATTACTTCTTTATTCTGTATGCTTTGTCTTGTATTAACATATCACAATTTATTATTTAAAAAAATTATTTACTCGCAAGAAGAGAGAGAGAGTGAGTGTGTGAGAGAGAGAGAGAGAGAGAGAGAGAGAGGAGAGAATGAATGAATGGGTATGCCAGGATTTCTTGCCATTGCAATCTCTAGATCCATGCACCACTTGGTGCACCTTAGTGTTATGTGGGTACCTGGGGAATTGAACCCAGGCCGTCAGGCCTTGTAGGCAAGTACCTTTAACAACTGAGCCATCTCTATAGCTCTCACAATTTATTTTTCTAGTACCCTATTTTAGATGTTTGAGTTACTTCCAACTTGGAGTTTTTGAAATCAAGCTGTGATACATATTACTGTATTTTTGTGGACAAAAGGTTTTGTTTCTTGCGAGTAAATACTTAGAATTGGAATAGTTTTGTTATAAGAAAGACATGTGTATATTAATCTTAATAGAATTATGAAATTAATAGAAATCACAAGTTTCCAAAGTGGTTGTAAGCCTTTCATACATGAGTTTTCTTTGCTCTACCTCCTTCACACTTCACTGCTTGCTTCCTTTGCCTGCTTGTGGCCTTAGCTTATTATTCAATCCTCATGAGTGAGTGAGATCAATATATATTGTTTTTCGAGGTAGAGTCTCACTCTAGCTCAGGCTGACCTGAAATTCACTATGTAGTTTCAGGGTGGCCTTGAACTCACAGTGATCCTCCTACCTCTGCCTCCTGAGTGCTGGGATTAAAGGCGTGTGCCACCATGCCCGGCTTGACTTCAAAATATTTTTGTTTATATTTTTGCAAGGAGAGAGAGAAAGAGAGAGAGAGAGAGAGAGAGAGAAGAGAGATTGATAAAAATGGACATGTCAGAGCCTCCAGCCGCTGCAAAAGAACTCCAGATGAAAGCACTGCCTTGTGCATCTGGTTTTATGTGGGGACTGGTGACTTGAACCAGGTTAGGCTTTGCAGGCAAACACCTTAACCGCTGAGCCATCTCTCCAGCCCTGTCTTTTAAATTTTAACTGTTCCAGAGGGCACGGAAGGACAAGCCCTCTTGGCTTTTGTTTGTGATGTGACATGATGACTAATGATGCTAGTTTTATGTGCTCATTGGTCATTTGTATATTTTCTTTTTTGAGCTGACTGTTCAAAGCATTTGTTCATTATTTTTTTATTGGGTCAGTTTTCTTGTGAGATGACGTTAGGGTTTTAGTGTCTGTCTCCTGCTGGTTATGTTTGTTGAGATGTCGTCCTCTTTCCACAAGTTTCTTTGCCATTGTCAAGAAGAGGGACATTTGCTCAAAGAAATTTTCACTATTTGTAGCCCCCAGATCGTTCCCTTTAGAGACACCCTTCTGGAGTTATAATGAGATCATGTGATTCACTCTCCAAAACTGTTTCACTCTGTTTAGGATCATACTTCTTTAATTAAGTGAAGTAAAAATCACTGAGTAAATTACAAAATAAACAAATGTTAAAACTTTGTTTTTCCATAAAAGGAACTTTTAGAAGTATGTCCTAATTATTTAAAAGTCTTCTTAGTTATAAAGCATGTCATGTAATGTAAATGTGCAAATATTTTTAAAGAAGAGAGAAAAGCAATCAATTTAAAAAGCAAATAAAGCATCACAGATTTCTGACCTTCAGGATTAATTTCAGTTCTACTTTTCTTCTAGACAAAGTGTACTGCTTTTTTTTTCTCCCCTGAGGGAAAAATGTGTCTACAACCCAGAAGCTATCACTAGGTTTGGCTTCTGCCCATATAATCAAGTGATATCCTTTAAAGGTCAAGAGGTAGAATTAGACTCATTAATTTAAACATTAAATCTGGTGTATTTATGTTCCTGTTTGAACTCACTGAACTCATGAGGGTTGAATAATAAACTAAGGCCACAGGTAGGCAAAGGAAGCGGGCAGAGTTTCAGCCTCTTGGGTAAATGTGAGTTGCAGTTTCCTGTTTGTGGAGCCGTGAAGTTGGGGGCCATTCATAGAATCCTCTCTCACCCTCTGCTCAGTGCTTTGAGGGACAGTTCATGTTGTGCGGCAGATTCCCAACCCAGATGGCTCTTCTGCCTTCTGTCATGACCCCATGTTGTCGACAGACACATTTTATTTATTTGAGAGAGAGAGAGAGAGAGAGAGAGAGAGAGAATGGGCACCCCAGGGCCTCCAGCCACTGCAAACGAACTCCAGATGCATGCGCCCCATTATGCATCTGGCTTACTTGGATCCTGGATAATTGAACTGGGATCCTTTGGCTTTGGCAGGCAAACGCCTTAATTGCTAAGCCATCTCTCCAGTCCACATATTCTTTTTTTTTTTTTTTTTTTTCCGAGGTAGGGTCTCGCTCTAGCCCAGGCTGACCTGGAATTCACTATGTAGTCTCAGGGTGGCCTCGAACGCATGGCAATCCTCCTACCTCTGCCTCCCCAGTGCTAGGATTAAAGGCGTGCGTCACCACGCCCGGCAGTCCACATATTCTTAATTCAAAGGGGCACTACTTAAGAATATATCTGTATAAGGAAACAATGTTTTAAAAGAAGCAGTTCAAATGAAGTCATTAGAGTAGATTCTGACTCAGTATGACTGGTGTCCTTACAAGAGGACATCTGGACATAGATATGAACATGCACAGAGGGGAGACCAGGTAAGGCACAGGAAGAAATGTCCATCTGCAAATCGAGGGAGGAGGTCTTCAATAGAAACCAACCTTGCTGATTCCTTGATCTTAGACTTCTAGCCTCCAGGACTGTGAGAAATAGTTATGCCTGAGCCATCCCATCTGTGACGCTGTTGTGGCAACCCTAGCAAATCCTTACTGCGTGACCTAACAGAGGACCACCCTTTCATTGTGACATTACGTTCCACTTCACTGGGGCAAACATGAGCTAAAATGGCAGCCCATGTATTAGTCAAATTAGTCAAAATTTAGTTCAATTATTTCCTTTAAAAATACCAAATTTAGTATTTTTGGCTTTAAAAACTTTTTATTAACAGCTTCCATAAAGATCAACAAAATACCATGATCATAATCCTCTTCCACCACCTTCTCTTTCCCCTCCCAGCTCCCCCCTTTACTGACTCTCTTCTTTCCAGTTAGCCTCTCTTCTATTTTGATGTCATCATGTTTTCCTCCTGCTATGCGGGTCTTGTGTAGGGAGCATCAGCCACTGTGAGGTCATGAACATCAAGACCACTGTGTGTCTGGGAGACAGCATAGCAAGCTGTTGTCCCCTTCCTTTGGCTCTTAAGTTCTTTTTGTCATCTCTTTTGCAATAGTCCTTGAAGTGTGTGAAAGATGTCTCACTTAGTGTTGAACACTGCACTGTTACTTCTCAGAACTTTAGTTTTAAACCACCTCAGCGGTCACTGCCATCTGCAAAGAGAAGCTTCTCTAACCAAAGCCATCTCTCCAGCCTGACATAGGCTTTTCTTTTTCCAAATTTAGCATTTTAATAAATTAAATAATAGTAATTTGTTGATGGTTTCATAATTCTGTATGTTTGGATTAAATTACTGAATCTTGGGCTTGAGAGATTGCTCAAGGGTTAAGGTGCTGGTCTGTAAATCCTAATGACTCAGATTCAATTCTCCAGGACACACATAACCCAGATGCACAAGGTGGTGCATGCACCTGGAGCTCGTTTTCAGTGGCTAGAGGCCCAGGCACACCCATTCCTTGTCTTTCTCTCTCTCCATCCTTCCCTCTCTTTGTGTCTGTATACCTCTGCTTAAAAATAAATAAATAAAATGTAAAAAATGAAAAACATCACAGAACCTTTTTATGCCTTAATTTCGTCTCTAAAATGGATCATAATAATTATGCTACATTTATGAAATTTTTGGAAGAACAAATAAGACTGACTTTGAATCATGTTGGCACATGACACTTAGTAGACTAAATGTTTTGGAATCATAATTGATTTTTCTAAAGATTTATCAGCTCAGGAATAAATCTGTACACACATGCAATTAAAATTATATCTCTATGTCAAAATCAATGCCAGGTCAGGAATGAGCTGTCAAGACCAGAGCACGTGCCTGGGGAGCAGGAGGGTGTCTCCTTGGCCCTTTTGCATTCTGGTTGCACCATCCACAGAGCTTCCGTCTTTCATCAAGAGCTGAGCCCGGCCTCTGCTCCCCATCTGGACTCCATCACTGCAGGACAATGCGGGCCAGGACACTCCCGGAGGTTGGGTTTTGGTCCCTCTGTCTCTTCCTCCTCACCTGTGTTTCCTGAAAGCTTCAATTTACTACATGGAGTTTAGAGACATCATCTTCCCATAGACCAATAAAAATATGCTCTTCAGGGCTGAAGAGATGGCTCAGCAGTTAAAGGTGCTTGCTTGCAAAGCCTGTCTGCCTGGGTTTGATTCCTCAGCACCCACGTGAAGCCAGATGCACAAAGTGGCACATGCATCTGGAGTTTGTTTGTGGTGGCAGGAGGCCCTGACATACCTATACTCGCTCTTTCTGTCCACCTTTCTCTCTCTCTCTCTTAAATAAAGAAAAAAGTAACAATGATTTTTTTAAAATGCTGTACACATTATTTTAAATAATTTAAATAATTTTAAATAAAATAAATAATTTTAAATGTTGCATACATTAAGACACACGTGGAAGGTTCTTGGGCTCAGAAACATAGACTTTCAGGAAATCTATTACAGTTGGTAGGTTCTTTTCACAGCTGGAGTTTTAAGACACACACACACACACACACACACACACACACACACAGTAACTATTGACACCTCCGTTTGTTGCTTAGACAGAGTGATCATGTTGTTCAGTCTGATGCCTGGATAGAGAAGCGGTGCCTGCAAGTAATGAAGTCTGGAGGCAACCCAAGGAGGAGGAAGGCTCTGGAGCATGCCTTCAACGTCATTTATTTTGTGTAATATTCACCTCTTCTTTTCTGAACCTCTTGAACGGGAGTTACCACATTTCTTTGCATCATAGTCCTAATCTTCCCAGAGCCTACCTCAGTTGGCAGTGACACATCTATTTGTGCAGTTGTTGTCTTCCATGCGCGTCCTGTGTTATGCATAAACCTTCTGAGAAAAGACACATCTGTCTTTTCACTATTGTGTCTTCAGGTCAAGCACAATACTGATGATGAAGTGAACTTTCCAAAAATGTCCTAGTGGATCAAGGAAGTCCCGTCTGAACACGCTTCTCTCTCTTCTGCTGCACAGAGGATGGTGAAGACACGAAGCTAGCTGTATGTTGTGAGGAGGCTGGCGCGTAACTTTGAACCAGGGTAATTGAGAGGAGTGGGTGGTTTCAGGGCCTTCTTAGTACTGGGTGGCTCTTGTCCACAGGAATTTTGGGAACACTTGACACGGATGCCCTCAGGAGGCAGGGGACAGGCTCTCTGAGGTTCCGGAGTATACTACAGTGTCTTTCATGTTTGTAAGACTACTCAAAGGAGCATTGTATCCATGGGTTGTAACTTTGGTCATTTATCCTATTTCAACTATTTCTTAAGGAAAAAAAAGAACACATATTAACCTAAAGCCTTATTTGGGATGGTTTTTACCATTGTTGATAAAAAATCCTTGATTTTTTTAATAGTGCTAGGATATTCTTGGCTTTATATGGATGTAGCTCAGAGGTTTTAATGGAATGTCTTAATCTCATTCCTGTGGGTACCAGAAATAGAAAAGTAAAGTCCCACTTTTGTAATCTATTGAGGAATTTTGATGATTTGCTATAAATATAAGTGATTATTTTGTTACAACTGCAAAACAACTACCAAACCTTACTTTCATTATCAGATGCATGTATTATAATGACAAAGCTATCTACAGACTATCCCCTCAAATTGTGTCTATGAACATGAAGATGTGCTAGAGAGAAACTTGACTTGTGCAGACACTTGCTATTGTTTGGGAGTTGTCCTTTTAATTGTTTAAGACTGGAAGACGGAAGGTGTGTGTGTGTGTGCGCGTGTGCATGTGTGTGTTTTGTGCTCTGAGTTGGGGAGCTGAGCTGTAGAGAAGAACATAAACTGAATGATTCATTGCCAGCAGATTTAAAACACAGGAACAAAGACGCCATTACTCAGCTAAGGCCCAGAGACCTCATCTCCTGGTTAAAATGAACATCGTTTCATTGAACAATTGAGACTCATAGGCTGTCTTGCCATTTCATATTTGGGAGTATTTCTTTAGGTCAATGGGGGTGCACCGGGAGACGTTGGAAGATGGTTCTGACTCTGACACGTTTACATTATGTAACATTGGCCTCTACATCTCATTTCTATCTGTAAAGTAAAAATTTTAATAGCTGTCCTAATATATTTCAAGAGATTTATGGTGATGAGCAATTAAGATAGTGGATGTAAGCTTCAAAGGATTATGTAAATGTATTATTTTACTGCATTATGATTGCTTGCTTTCTTCCATATGTTCCTACATATAAGTATTAGACTATTTAAAAAGTGGGCTGGAGAGAGTAGAGCATTTGCCTACCATGCATGAGGCTCTGGGTTCAAACTACTACAATATACATGAACAACAATAAGTCTTATGCACTAGTCTTTTGCAAAGTTGACCGTGCATATTAGTCAGTGTGTCATTTGAAAGGTAGATCCTCTAAGGAGTTATTTTGTGGGGATTTGTTGACACAGACATTGAACTCTATACATTTATTTTTTACAGATTAGGAAGTAGTCTTTTCATCTGATACCTCAGCATGAAATCTAGACTGTAGACAGTCTGGAAGGGAAGATGAACATGAAACAGGAGACAGCAAGAAGAAACCAGAAACCATGAGTTCAACCTGAAACTTATGCCAGCCTTGTGGTCTCCCACCATTTTGTGTGTGTGTGTGTGTGTGTGTGTGTGTGTGGTGTGTAAAAAGCGGTGCTGCTTATGATGGAAGTAAGCACACAGTCACACAGTTGGCCTAGGAGCAAATAAGAGAAGATCTGAGGAAAGGAGCTCTGTCTGCATCTGCAGGTCCAGGCACTGTCCCATGCCAAAGTGCTAAGCCAGGAGATAGTTGGTATTGTGTGTGGGCTGCAATAGCACCTGCCTCTGCCCTTTGAAAGTAACAACAGCACCGCTGTCTTATCACAGTTCTGTGAATGTCATGCGGTTATGTCTCTCATAGCACATCTGGAAACACAAGCCATGCAGGGAGGGCGGGTGCAGCATTTGTACCTCACTACATCAGCACATGGCTAAGGAATGAAAACATGGAGGCCTTTGTTTACGAAGAAGGAGAGTTGCTCTTCTGTGATCTGTCTTAGATCTTTACGTGATTATTTATTTATTTTTTCGATTTAGTGCTACACCTAGACTCCATTGCATACTCATGGAGTGAAGACAGAGCCTCAGGCACAGAGTGCCTTTCCGAGGCCCCCTCCAGTAGTCACACAGTTTTCGTGGCCATCAAGCAAGCTCTGCATGCAAAGAGAACGCTAGAAAGCATAGTGCAGTTCAGCCAAGCTGACATTCCAGAAGCACCGTGCCTTGCGCATCACAACACAGGAAATAAAGGACTACTAGAACATACATTATTTTCATGGCAATCTGTCAGACAGAGACATCTGCTTCATCATGGTATTGCCACCAGCGTTGACAAGCCACTGTTTGTCCAAGCACCAAGGTTTCTGACGTGATATCACTGGAGGCATCCTCATCTGCTCTAGTCCTGTATGATGGACTGAAATTTTACAAAGGACTTTCAGAGGCTGATGAGAATATTGATGTGATTAAATTTCTATTTGGAGGTTTTTTTTTTTTTTTGTTTTGTTTTCCAGAGAGACAGTTACAAAATGCAAACTGGGTTCCTTGGAGCAGAACACAGCCTTGTAGAGGGCCTCTTCACTGCTATCTGCCTTAGTGCACATACCAAAGATGCAATACTCTGATTGGATCATGCACTCTGCAGGCCACTTTGCAAGGCTGTGTTTTCAGTGGGAAGCCTCGGAGATGAGGTAGTGTCTTCTTCTGGAATAAAACCCAGTCTACCACAAAAGTAGTGGATTGCCCTAGCTTAGTGCTGGTACTAGTTTGCTCCCGCGGGCATGGCAAGGTGTAAGAGACTAGGTGACTGAAGTCACAGCAAAGTTCTAGACACAGGAAGTCCAAGGGCAAGTTGTCAGCAGGGGCTGCGGCCTCTTGGAGAGGATGGATGGCTATGTTCTCCCGGTGTCCTTACATAGTCTTCCCTGTGTACCTGTCTGCGTCCAGATGTCCTCTCTTCTAAGGACAGCAGTAAAAGTGGGTTGAGCTCACCGTAATAACCTCATTTTAACTTGGCTACTTCTTTAAAGATCCTCTTCCTGAATTCAGTCACATTCGTAGATACTGGGGTTAGGATTTCAGCATCTGAATCTGAGTTGGGAGGCACAGTTCAGTTTATAACATATCTTCCTTCCCACAACACAACTCGCTGCCCTTGATGCTACCGTCATGGGGCTTGGAACTCAGGACGAAGCAACAGAATCAGGAAGCTTGTGTGTCACCAGAGTTCAAGCTTTTGCCTCTGAGTGAGGTGCCTTGTATCTCCTTCCAGCACCGATAAAGAAGTAACAGGCTGGCAGTTAGGTCATAAATAGAGGAAAATAAAATCCCAGGCTTGATATATCTTACACTGGATATCAAAGTAGATTTACATGATAGATTCAAATGTAGCAGAGATTTTTACGACTGTCCTGCCCATACACCGCTTGGTATGAAATCTTTTCTTCACGTCTATTCTTGTACAAAATACTTAGGCCTTTCCCCATTTCTTCAAGGGGGGGGTACAGGTGTCCTGGGGCCCTGATGTTTCGATCACTCCCCACTTTATTTACTGAGGTAGGGTCTCTCAGTTGCACGCAGAACTCAGTGTTTTGGATGGTCTCGCTGCCCTTGTTACTCCAAGGATTCCCTGTCTCTACCACCCATGCAGCGCAGGGATTACCGGCAGGTTGCCGCTCACACCCACCTGGCATTCACGTGGGTGCTGAGTTTCCAAACTCCAGCGCTCACAGCTGCACAGGAAGTGCTTTATCCACTAAGCCATCTCCCCAGCCCTTCCCCCACTCTTCCAGGAGGTTGCTTCCCTCCTGTCTGCTCGTGTCCTTTTTGAGTCAACAATGCCTCATCTCCGTCCTCCCCCAGCTTTATCTTATTTATGGGACAGGAAACTTTGCTTTTCTTTGTACTTAGGCCAACAGTTTCTCTGAATATTTGTCTTGGCCTTTGTGGAGGAGGACTACAGCCCTCTGAGTACCTGTGGAAGAAAAGAAGAGGAGGCCTTGTGCACACACTCTGCCAGATTCCTATCTGAAGCCCCGACCTGCTGCGCAACCTGGACATCCCCGTGTCCTGCAGAAACGAAAGCAACAGTTGCTACCCTCAACGCTGGTCCCAGCACGCAGGCAGAATGCCTCAGGCAGGACCAGCCCACGGCAAAGCGCTTGTTCCTAAGTATTGCAGGTTGCTTCCGAAATAGAAGCCTTAGCTCCGATTCAAAGATGCCGAGATCAGACTCTGGGCCATTCTGAGAAAGCGTACTTCAAAAGGGGCCGGGCTTACTGAGAGGCTTTGAACAGTAGCAGGTTTCGATACAGAGAACCTTTCACTCAAGGTGAATCTACAAGCTAAAATTCCAAAGCATGCAAGGAAATTCCCACTCGCACAGGTATCCAGGGCGCAGCTAAGCTTGCTGCTTTGTGTTAGGCTTTGTGTTAGGCTATCGCACGGTAATCTTCAATTACAATGCTGAGTTTTCAGCCAGATGGAAGGCGAGTCCCAAGGAAGACTGCTAAGAAAGTGAGCCCATGAGCTACCTGCACTTGAAAAAGGAAGGCATCTTGTAGCAAAAAACATTATTGAAACTCAGTAGTGTACTTTTCAGAGTGTTAGTATAGACACCCAAGGAATCCTTTCCTTTTTGACATTTTTTTTCTTTCTTTTGGGTTTACCTCCTGAACAGCAATCACTTGTATAAGATAGTAAACTCTTGGTAATTACTGGAACGCCTGTGCTGACATGGCGCAGATGGCTTTGTTGGGGCTGAGATGCAGAAATGAACACACGTTTCCTTAGATGCCCAGGAACTGCCAGCTAAGGTGGGGGTGGCGGCAAAGTATTCTACTTGTCACTGGATTCAAAGGGATCATAAGACTTGTGAACTTCTGTAGTATATTTATGAGCAATTTATTTTAGTTTTTTTTTTTTTTGGTAGGGGTCTCACTCTAGCTCAGGCTGACCTGGAATTCACTATGGAGTCTCAGGGTGGCCTTGAACTCATGGTAATCCTCTTACCTCTGCCTCCCTAGTACTGGGATTAAAGGCATATGCCACCACACCACACCACACTGTGCCTTATTTATTATTTTACTGACAACTTCCATAAATATAAACAATATACCATAATCATAATCACATTCCACCACACTCCCTTTCTTCCCTGCCAAATCCCCCCTCCACTGAATCCCTTCTTTTTTTTTTCAACTATTCTTTTCTATTTTGCTATCATCTTTTCCCTCCTATTATGTAGGTCTTATAGCATTATAAGGTAGCATCAGCCACTGTGAGGTCATGAATGTCTAGGCCACTTCGTGTCAGGAAGATGGCATTTTAAGCACCCCTCCCCTCCCCTGAGCTCTTACATCCTTCCTGCCATCATTTTAGCATCTTGGCAGGTGTCATAAAGATGTCTGTCTCACTTAGTGTTGCACACCTCACCATCACTCCTCAGCACTTCGGTGAGCTTTGAGTCTCCCAGTGGTCACCTCCATCTGTAAAGAGAAGCTTCTCTAACTAAAAGTGAGAGTAGCATTAATAGATGGCCGTGAGCACAAGTATTTGTAGGGCAGTTTGGTGGGTATAATATACACACTTATCCAGATGACTATAGTAGTTTCCCCCCTAAGCCTTATGACCTACCAAGCCATAGGCTTTTCATCTGGTTTTAAGTGCCAGGCAGGAATTCCTTCCTGTGGAGCAGGTCTCAAGTGCAAGCACAGAGCAGTTGTTTTCCCCATAAGGGACATGTCATCATTGATCATATCAGTCGGTACATTTGACCTGGCTGGCCAGCCATAAAGCTTGCAGGGACCATGGCTGGCTAATGCCATTGTTGACTTTTTTCTTCCATCAGGCTGCGTAGCTCTTTCCAGCATCCTGCCAGCTAGTCAACAGGGAGGAAGCTTCCAGTTCAGCTCCAGCTTGATTTCTCAGTCACCTGTAGCCCAACCATCTGGAGTCTTCAGCAACAGGGTGTTACCATCTAGTTCTGGTGGGCAACCAAGAGCCTTGGCAATATCCTGTAATGTTTTGGGGACATCAGGAGCCTCCCAGGCCAACAACTCACTAGAAGGTATTCCACCTCGAAACCAATTTTTTTCTAATAATAATCTGTGGCTTCTGGCCACAATGTTATCCACCTCCACAAGATACTTCTGCCCAAACTCTCTTGTTTTTGACATCATATATATAGTTAGATAGGGAAGAAGTAGGTTTCCATATAGTATATTCAAAAATCTTATATTTTGATTAACCTCCTGGAACCCCCTCCTCTTTTCCATCCTCTCCCCTTAGACAATGACCCCCTCCCAAGTGTTCTTATTTTACTTACGCTTTTAGTAGACCCTCCCCTTAAGGTATCTGATTTTCAGTACCAGGTCTTGCCCACTTTCCCCTCCTTCATAGCCCCTTTTTAGCTTCTTGGTCTCTACTACTGACTTATTCCAACTCACATACTAATCTAAACATTTGAACCTAGGATCCACATATGAGGGAGAACATGTGGTGTTTGACTTTCTGAGACTGGGTTACCTCACTTAGTTTAATCTTTCCTAGAGCATGAGTAATTTAAAGTGAGCTAGTCCATGAAGGACTAGTGGTTGAAGGTGACTTCCTCTGTTTCTACATTAATGCTACCTGTCCATGATTAGAGTCTCTAAGAGAAGAAATCTAGCATCAAAAATTTCCAACCTATTCACCAGTCATGGCTTGATGTCTAGGAGGTAGGAGGCATACACACACAAAAATTTTCATCAGAGACAATTTCTATATAGGGAGTGGAGGTTTGTCCTAGGAAAACGCTCTGACAAGCTCTGCTGAGTTCTTAGGAAGTTCTAGCATGTGCCACCACCTGGCTGATATTTTGGGGGAACAAAAAGACCTGCATATTTTCAAACAATCCAAAAGGAGATATTTCAACTTTTAAATATTTTGATTAGCAAATTTCAGAATTTCACATCTATAAAATTAGTTCTTCCCTGCCCTAAGTTTGGAATTATACTACCTTATCTTTGAAATTATAATTTTTTGGGGGGGGGCAGACATAGTGAATTGTATTACTGCTGGTCCAGCTATTGTTATTCCTTTAGTTTGATTAAACCACACTTTGCAGATTCTGGTGTGGTCTTTGGAGTCATAGCAAGTGCTTGAGTAAGCAAAGCCTAAGGAAAGCCTAGTCCCAGTATGAAACCCTTTAGGAAAATGTTGTTTATGCAGGTTATTGTTTAAAACCTGTTTTGATATATTTATTTTCAAGGAGAGAGAGAGAGGGGAGAGAGAGAGAGAGAGAGAGAAGAAAGAATGGGTACACCAGTGTTTCTTGTCCCTGCAAATGACTCCATATGCATGTGCCAGTCTGTGCATCTTAGGAGGGTTTGTACTTTGGTACTCCTGGGTAAGTTAACAGTTGGTTCCTAATGCTGAGATATGGAGACAAGTGTTCATGGAGACAGGGAAGCAGCCAGACAGTGCTGCCCAGTCAGGGCATCTGAGAGCCTGCTTGGCCTATGGGCTCTTAGATACTAAATTCTAGCCATTATTTTTACGTTGCTTTCTGGTATATGTCTGTTAGCCCTACTATCAATAAGGCCTTATTAAGAGTCACTAGCTAATCTCTAGGCACTGGGAAGTGTGGGCTATGTCTCAGAAACACTAACAACAACAACAAAAATCCCAGCTTTTTCCCTCCACAGCAGGAATGGGGCTACTGGCAGCTGTTCCTTGTGGAGACATCTGTGTTCATAAGGAAGCTGATATTTAGGGTGTGATTAGGACAGACAGCAGCATGTGTGGACGACAAAGGGGCTGCAGGGGAGAAGGTTGGGGACTTTCTCTAGGGCATGAATGCACATTCCTGGAAATTGAAGATCTAGGTCCAGATTCCAGGAACTGGAATAACAGGCGCTTATGTCACGGTGTTTGGGGAATAAGAAACATAACCTCATTTCCCAGGCACAGGCCGCTGTGGGGGAGGGGTCCCAAGAGCTCTTCCACCTCTTGGTTCAGAGTCTTCTCCTGAATGTCTCAGGTCTCTTCAGGCGGACCTGTGTGTGGAAGCCAGGCTCTTCTCCTCATCCATCCACCCAGGAAGGAGAGAGAAGAGTCAAAAAGGGGAGATGCCAGGTATGGGAGAGTCCTTTTACTACCTGGTTAAGAAGCCTTCTGACTGGGGGTGTACTTTAGCTGACGCTAACTCTCAGCACCCCAACAGGCACGGCGTGTACTTCGGTCTTACTAAGACTCGGGAGGTGCAAGGCCTCCCTCCTCAGCCGCAGGGAGTTTGAGGCCAGACTGGGTTAGTGACTCTGCCTCAGAAAAAGTAGCCCGAGGTAGCCCTGGGATGTGGTGAAGCCTCCTTTGCCCCTCGGTCCTTAGACCCTCTTGGGAGCTCTTTTTTTTCACAGAGGATATAAGTGGCTCATATTACCCATTGTGGCCAGTTCTTTATGCCCCCCGAGCCTCTTGTCTACTTCTGCCTGCATGACCCTCCTCACCCAGGGTATCTTCTCTCAACCAGCACCCAGGATGTAGTGTTAAGGGTTCGGGAGTTTCATAGGTTTACAGCGCAGATGAAGCCAGTAAAAAACCTTATGGCCCCCAACCACAAAGAAGCAAACAAATGAAAACTTTCACAATTAAAAAAAAATTCTTGAATTAGAAGTCCACACATCTTCTTTTAGAGATATACATAGATATCCTTTGTGCCCCCCCCTACACACACTAAGAATTCTTGGGGGTCTTTGAGGGACTTCAAATAGAAGCTAGCTTTTCTTGGCCTCCTCTACAACCATCCCCCAATCTTTTTCACGTTACCCTGACTTTGGCGGCTCAGAGCCCGCATGAAGCTAGAAATGGGAGGGTGCACCTGCAATCCCAGGGTTGTGACGGTGAGGAGGGAGGTTGCGGCAGGAGACTCTCTGGAGGCTCATGGGCCAGCCCACCTGGCATAGGTGGCAGTGAACTAGAGACCCTGTCACAAACAAGGTGGAAGAAGATTGTGGTCTGACCTTGACACACATGTCATGGCACTCCATAACCACACTCACACATGCAGAAATGCACACACACACACACACACACAGAGAGAGAGAGAGAGAGAGAGAGAGAGAGAGAGAGAGAGAGTTAAAGAACTACACAGTGTTAGAAAATGTTGCTAGTGAAAATAGGGGTGATTTGGTGCCTTGCTATATTCCAGTGGGTTATTTGGTTTATTTGTCTTTAATTAAATTTTTTTTTTGGTTATTATTGTTCTGATGAATATCAGGTTACTTGGGAATATGATCCATGCTTGCCACTAACATTCTTTCCCCCTGCATCCTGGTTGGAAGAGTGAGGGTGGCCGACCGTAGAGAGGCCTTCCTGTGCTGTGCGGCTGCGTGCTCCCACACGTGCTTATTCACCTTGAGCTTTAGGGGAGACTTTTGCGAGGAGGGCTCAGGTGACAGGGGTGCCACTCTCATCAACTATTTGAAGAGGGTCTCAGTTACTCTCTTGTTGATGAAGAAAATAGCTGACTAAGAGCAACTTAAGGAAGGAGAGGGGTTGGTCTCAGTGTATGGTTTTGAGGATGGATTCCATCATATTGGGGGGGGGCATGGAACCCAGAAGCTGGCTTGTCACACTCCAGCCCGGAAGCAGACAACAACTAGGAAGTGGGGCCAGGTTCTAAAACCACAGTAGCAATCCCCCAGCCACCTCCTTCCTCCCAAAGCTTCCTCAATCTTCCCTAACAGTACCAGTAGCTGGGGATCAACTATTTAAAAACACAAGCCTATGGGAGACGTTGTCCATTACAACCACAGCAAAGAGCTTCTGACCGATAAAGTTGACTAAAGTTCCTCTGGACTTGCCTGCTGCCTAACTGGACACAAAATATGGAATCAAATTTAAAATGTCTGGGCAAATCTCAGGCAATTCCAGAGCCAGGCCTTTCATCAATCGTGGGATGGGCCTGCTTGGCGTTCTGCGCGTGCGCTGGAGAGGCACTCGGGTTCCCTGGGAGCACTGGGCAGCCTGGGACCTCTCTCCTTTCTGCCCAGACTCGTCAGAGGCCCTGCTCTTGACATGACTGCGCGCAGCATGGGGAGCTGACATGGCCCTGTTGTCCCAGTCACCTGGCTCTGCTGCTTTGCATTCCGAACCTTGCCAAGTTCAGCTTCAAGTTATTAGCGCTGCAAGCGAATAACTTTGCTTTCTGACTTGAGAAGCCAAATTTTATATGAACGTACAAGTTCTATCGCTCCATCACTTTAGCCTCTTTGACTCCGCAGGGGACACAGCCAGTTGGGAAAAATATCAAAAACCGTTAGTTGCATGCATGTTAAAATTTGAGAATCCCTAGACGTTTCAGGAAAGATATTTTCATTTCAAGACTTCAAGCAAGATAACTAATAGTACACAATGGTTGTGTTAATAAATTCATGGACCACTTAAAGTAGGAGAGAGTCTGAAACATGTAAATAGAAGTGAATGCTTCCAAAAAGACATGGACACTAAATTTATTTATCTCATTCATAGCAGGACAGAAATGAAAGCACTTCCCTCATTCTCATCTATTACTAAAACTGGAGTAAAAATAACTAAGAGGTTGAGATTGAACTGGCTTCTTGTGTTTACAGAGTACACAGCAAGTGCAGCCAGAATGAACAGTGTCTACGGGAGGGCAGTCAATTGCCTCTGGTTCATTTTGTTTTGGGTATGATTTTCTCCCTAGTCAATCTTGTAAATATTTTGGATAATAAATATTGAGAATAAACAAAATGATGGAACCAGTAGGCTATTTTTTTAAACCCACAAAAGGGCATTGGTGTGCCAGATAGAGTATTTAAAACTTATTTTTATTTATTTGAGATAGACAGAGGAAGAGAGAGAAAGAGGCAGAGAGAGAGAGAGAGAGAGAGAGAGAGAGAGCAAGAGAGAGCACGCCAGGGCACCCAGCCACTGCAAACGAATTCCAGATGCATGCGCCACCTTGTGCATCTGGCTTATGTGGGTCCTGGGGAATCAAACCGGGGTCCTTTGGCTTTTCATTCAAGTGCCTTAACTGGTAAGCCATCTCTCCAGATCACCAGATAGTGATTCATTTCTCCTTGCATTATGGTTGTTCTTTTTCAACTGCTTAAATGTTGTTCTAGACAGGAAATTCATCTGCACTTTCCTGTTGGAGAAGGAATTGGGTCTTGGACTTGACCTCTGCTGCCGGGAGCTCCACACCTCGTCAGAGGCACAAGAGCTGGAGACTGTTCAGGCATGTGGGTGACTGGGTTATTTACTGCTTCAGCTGGTTGCCTCTGGGTCTCCAGGGAAAACGGAGCCATTTGCAACAAAGTAGTGAAGGAAGAAACGGAGGAACCTGGCCAGAGGGCAAGGAGTGCAGGTGGCGAGGCGTTTAAATCTTGAAGATATCTGTAGAGCAGCTGACCGCATCTTGGATTGACCACCTGTCCCTCCAGTAACTGTGAACCACGGTGATAGTTTAAATCTTGAAGATATCCGTAGAGCAGCTGACCGCATCTTGGACTGACCACCTGCCCCTCCAGTAACTGTGAACCACAGTGATAGTTGTCACATAAAGATGTGACTCAAGATGGCCCTTTTTGTTCTCTTCATAGGAGACAGATGCCAGAGAAGCTGAACAGAGACATACCCATTAGACAAGTGTTCTTTCTAGAGTTTTCCTGAAAATGAGGGGAAAGTACAAGAGCATTTTCTTCTTTCTGGATGACCTAGCTATAGTGCTAGGGGCTGTGGGCTTCAACAGAATATCCAAAGTCACAGGGCAGAAGCTCTGGTGCAGCAGAACACACGGAGCGACCTTCAGTAGATTGTACTGTGAACATTGACTTTGGTCAGTGGCAGAGGCAGTGCCCAGTAGTGGCACAAAGACCAGGAGAGTAGAAGAAGCTGAGTTGGTATAAATCACTCTCCCGACAGTGTCTGAAAGAAGGATGGTGTTGACAGAAGGCTCAATGCCCAGCTCCTCATGCCTAAGGAATCCCACCTCATTCTGAATAGTGGGGAAGGGACGTTTTCATGAGTCTGAGACTATTGATCACCATTATTCTACTCCTTGCTATACAATTTCTTGGTGTAGATAACTCTTACTGAGTGTTCTATGACAAATCCAACCCTAAGTGTTTATATTGAACATATTATTTCATTTTTATTTATTTATTAGAGACAGAGTGAGGGAGGGAGAGAGAAAGAGATTGAGACAGAGTGAGAATAGGCACACCCGGGCCTGTAACCACTACAAATGAACTCCAGGTGCATGTGCCACTTTGTGCAACTGGCTTAAGTGGGACCTGGAGAATCGAACCTGGGTCCTTAGGCTTCACAGGCAAGCACTTTAACCGCTAAGCCATCTCTCCAGCCCTTATTTCATTTTTAATAAATATAAAAAACTCATGTATATAATGTTTACTTGACTTTACAGCTTTCTTTGGTTTTAGCTATAATTTTTTAAAAGTTTTCATTTATGAAAGAGAGAGAGAGAGAGGGAGAGAGAGAGAGAGAGAGAGAGAGAGGATGAGAATGGGCACACCAGGGCCTCCAGCCACTGCAAATGAAGTCCATGAATGCGCTGCCTTGTGCATGTGTCTTACGTGGGTCCTGGAGAATTGAACTTGGGGTCTTAGGCTTCACCAGGCAAATGCCCTAACTGCTAAGCCATCTCTCCAGCCCACATAGCTGAAATTTTAATTCATGGACCTTTAATGCCCAGACCTGGCTTTTAGCCACCTTTGAAATAAGATCGTGTGACTTTAATTGAAGGAAAGAACCAAGAAGCTTCCTGGGAAATGAAGGTAGGATTTTCCCCAAATCATTATCTGCTTTACTGTATGTAATATAATGATGCAAAGTCTCTTTGGGTGGAGGCTGCATTCCACAAATGAGTTAGGTGTGCCATGGGACTATCTTGAGACTCCTATAGAAGGAATTTGGGCCTCATCTTTGTGTCTAACTTACTTACTGCCAGGAAGTGAGAGACTGGGGAGAGGGAAGGCTTTTGTGTTCCAAGTTTCTAACTCTTGCCTCAGACCTCTAGTAAAATGAAAGTTTGTTTCTCCACAGAGCCAGCTGATGGTTGCCTTTGTGAACTTGAGCCAATATTTTTGAAACTATACCCTAAATATGTTTTGGTATAGATATCTGTGTTCACTCTTCCTATAGAAAGACTAGTTTTTTTCTCCCATAAGAATTCTAATGCTAAAACATATGACATCTGTATAGGTCTCACTGCTCTATATTGTGTGAGACCATGTCACTGTGTGTGTTCAAATATACTATATCTCTCTGCTACATTGTTCCTTTCATCATAATGTGTAATAATCATCTTTGTACTTAGCTAAATTTTGTCTTGAACTCCATATATTTTGATATTGTTACAATTAACCAGTTTTCTTTTTTATTTGTATTTGCCCAACATATCTTTCTTTACCTCTTTTTTATTTCAAAATTTCTTTCTTTTTTCTGATGTTTCAAAAGAGTCTACACAACAGTAACGAGGACACTGACAATTGTTCTCTTTTGACCCGATCTAGCAATCCTCCTTGATGGACACACTTAGTCTACTTATTACTGACTGGTTTTGATTTGCTTCTATTTTTCCTTATTTTGTCCTACATTTCCCCTTCCTGACATTAAAGTATTAATTGAGGTTTCTTGATTATCTCTGCTGGTTTAGAAGTCATACATACCAGTACTATTATGGTCATCTTAAAAATCTAACATGCACCCATGCAATGAAATATGCAGCTCTTCAGTATTGTTATGTGCCTTGAAAATTTTAAGAAGCTGTATCGGTTTAGGTTTCTCCTTAGTGTAAGCTATTATTGCCAAGTATCTCAGTATCATTTTAGTTTTCCACTACTATTGGAATCAAGAGTTCTTCAGAGAAACAAAACCTGGTGTGGGGGGGGAGACAGAGAGAGAGAGAGCGAGAGAAAGACAGAACATGTGAGGGGTGGGAGGAAAGGAAGATTTTTAAGGAATGGGCCCACAATGGGAGGCCCAGATTCCAGAATCTGTAGGATTGGGATGCAAGACAGAGACTAGAAGAGGAGCTGCAGTTTGAGTCTGAAGGCATTCTGCCAGCAGAATTCCCTCTGCTTTGGGAAGCTCAGCATATTGATTAAGTTTTCCTGTGTTCTATAGTCTGCGTCTTGAATGTCCCTCAAGGACTCTTGTGTTGTAGGCTTGGCCCCAGGTTCATGTTGCTATTGGAATATGTTATTAGGACATAAGTGGAAGAAAGCTGGGTTGTTGGGCATATGCCCTTGAAGGTGATACAGGGATGCCAGCCCCTCCTTTTTCTTCTTCTTTTACTTCCTGGTCACCAAGAGGTGAGTAGGTTTCTCTGCTAGTAATTCCTTACCACAGGCCCAAACTATGGACAGAAACATCTAAAACCACAAGTGAAAACAAACATTTCCTCCTCTAAGTTGATTATATCAGGTATTTTGTTATCGTAATCCAAAGTTGACACAAAAAGTTATTTGGAGCCTATTCATATTATAAAGGCCAATTGCTTAACTCAATGCCAGTCCTGTCTAAAAAGACCTTTGTAGAAACATCTGTGAGGGTTGACCAAGGACACTATGGCTCAGTGAAGTTGTGACTTAAAGTTACCAAGATGGTTATCCACATTAGTTATTATTGCCTCTGCTACTTTATACAGGGATTTAAGCTTACTTACTTCTCATATTTCCTCTTGTATCCAATCTATTTCTTTTCCTAGACTTAAAGTACTAGATAAAAGTAACTATGCTCAGATAAGCTATTGAGAATTAAAGAAAAGAAAATGTGAATATATTTTTTCAGATATTTCAGAAAGTTTACCCTTAACCAGAACTCATAAAAGTTTCCTTTAAAATAAAATACTTACAATTATTTTATGTGTTCAAGATGTTAATTTGTAAGAGTCTACTCTCAGCCTATCTTCTGCTCCTTCCCTTCCGCCATACCTTCATCCACCTCTTTCTCCTTGTCTTTTTAGTAACAAATCCATTTTTCTCTATAATTGCTTTCAGACAACTCCATCTGTGGAGTTATTCATCTGTGGTTTTCCAAATGAATAAATACTTTCTGTAGTTTCACTCTCACTCTGATATATCAAAATATGGTTATTTTATTAATCATACTGTGAACTTATCATGTTTTTACCATATCAAAGAATCAAATGTTTGATGAATTCTGAAAAATATTCAGATAATATTATCTCCATCAATTCTCTTCCTGAGATTGGCTATATTGGACCTTCTTATTTTCTTCATGATTCTTAACCTATCAAATTTCTACCTTTGTGTCTCTGTACTACTATATTTAAAATTGCTTCCTCATATTTATTTTTAGTTTACTAATTCTTGGCATATGATTACTTCATAGTTTAAATCAATGTATAATTTAAAAAATATTCAGTTATTTAGCATTACTGCTATTATTATAATTTGAGACAAGATCTTATTACGTGGGCCACATAGACTGGGCTAGCCTTGAATGCACTCACCAGCCTTTTACTGTAGCCTCTTGGGTACTGGATTTATTGACATGCATCAGCACATTGGTCTTAACCACTGAAAATTTAATTTCAAGGCCTTTATTTTCAATTTCTGGAAGTTTAGTTTGTTTCTTCTTCAAACATTCATATTTATTTAATTTTTTATTTTTTAAATCATAGCCAATGATGGTAGGCATTGAACTCTACCACTAGGCCACAGCTCTAGTCCCTGCTTTATAATTATTTCCTAGTGTTCAAATTCCTTTAAAAATTAATTTTATAGTTTCTTAATGGACTAGAGTTTTGGGGTTAAAAAATTACTGTATCTGTTTTTGTAGTTCATTCTCAATTGTTACTTTAGAAATTTATAATTTTAGATTTCAGAAATGTTTTATTATTTGTATGTGTGTCGCATGTGATGTGTGAGTGTGTGTGTGTGTGCATGTGTGTAAGCATGTTTGTGTGGACAATTGACAAAGTTAATACAGGAGTGTCATGTAATTTTATCCCAATTCCTTCCTTTTCTGCTCATCTTCTTCTGCCTTTCATTGAATGCCTTCTTTCTATGAGTCTCTTCTACAGCCCCCCCCCCCCGCATCAATCATGTAAAAATGTTGATGAGCTCAGTATTGTGCAGGTCTCGTTCAGTAATGACAGCCACTGTGTGTCATGATGTCATGGCCCCTTTGAATCAGGAAGATAGTATCCTGAAGTACTCTTCCCTGTCTTCTAGCTCTTTCTTGTCTCCTCTTCTGCAATGTCCCTTAAACCTTGGAAGGTCATAAAGATGCTTTGTTTAGCACTGAGCACTCAACCATCACTCATTCTCAGCATTTTGAGGAGTTTTGAATCTACTCTGTAGTCACTATCAACTGTAAAATGAAGTTTCTTGGACCAAAGGTTAGAAGGGCACTACTTTATAGACATAAACATATAAATGTTTAGAGGGCAATTTGGTGGGCACAACACATCTACTTAGTCAAACAACAGGCACTTCCAGGGTCTCTGGTCTTCCTAGCCATAGGCTTTTACTAGATTTTAAGAACTAGGCATGAATACTCTTCCATGGAGTGGGGCTCAAATATAATCAGAGAGCAATTGGTTACCCTCAAAACAGACAGGCCATATTTCACTAGTGGGCACCCCTTTCCTGACCAGTTAGCACGTAGTATGGTGGGTGGATGCACAGTTGGGGTTGTGGGTTGATGACTCCGCGCCATCTCTCCCTGCACGTGTGTTAAACTTAAGCTTTAACTTTAGGTTTCAAGGGGCTGGCAGATATTTCCATGTTTTCTTTTTTCTGTGATAGACTCTAATTCTCTATATAGCTGATGAGAACCTTGAACGGTCCTTCTGTCTCTCCCTCTGGAGTACAGTGTTGGGATTGCAGATGTGTGCTCCACCCCCGGTTTTACACAGTGCTGGGGATTGAACCCAGGGCATCTTGCATGCCAGGCAAGCACTTTACCAACTGAGATATATCTCCAGCCACTCTTCCTTGTTCCTTTAAACAATTCCTTGTTTTCTCCAGTTCTCAGAAAGCCTTTGTTCTCATCTTGTCAAGGCCATTTATTCCTTTCACCTCAACAACCTAACAGAGTGCTCCCAGCCAGGAGATCAGAATTTCTGAGCACATCATACAGTTGATTTCTCCCACAGCAGCCTTTCTCCCGCTCTTTCTCTTTCCTTATATTCCTAGAAGCTAGTCGAGCAGTCTCTAGTAACATTCTTCCTCAAGTTCTTGTAAGACCAAGATTGTGACCAACTCACAGCAGGTCAGCGGGTAGCACACAGAACACAAAGAGAATGCACCTGACACGAATATGATGCTCACAGGCAAGAAAAACCCAAAGCGCCCAGGTCACTCATTACAAAACACAATTCTGTGTGAGCCTCAGTGTTTGCTTTTCAGTGATATATTGCTTCTTTTGGGATCATGCTGTTCTACAACTGAGCAAGCACAGAAGCCATTGGGGAAATACGAGAATTTACAAAGTTTTGGCAGAGTGCGTAGTTCTGTTGCAGTCTTTACTTTTCCTACGTTAAATCTCAGGAAACTACTTTGTGTGTGCTGAGCTCTTCTGCTGTCTGCCAAGAGAGGTTTCACAAGCAGAGCAGATGCGTATCTACTAATTTATAGCCCAGAGGTTAAGAAGCTCAGGGACTGTTATGTCTAAGGCTCATGTTTTAAATTTGGGAGATAACTTATCAGTGCTTATAAAATAGGAGAATATTTCACATAATCAAGTTGTGATTCTTTCCCTCCATTTTTGCGTGAATTTTCTGGTTCCATCTTCTTATGTTAGATGACTGGAAATTTAGTTCAGAATGCATGTGGAATTCTGTGTCGTAAATGTCTGTATTTGCTCTCTATATCCACAGTCCACTTCCCTCCAAGTTACTTAGTTAGCTGTTCTAGCGTTTCTATTGCCTCCATTTCTTCTTCTTTTACTATGAAAATCCCCAAGTGTAGCTTAGCATGTGGACATTTAACTAGAGACACATTTCCTGCCTCTTTCCACATTTGGGTGTGAGCTAAAATGATGCAAGCACTTCTATTTCATGATCTTAGAGGGGATCCTAGACTCAAAGGGCACCCAGAAGTCTTGTAAGAGTATCTGGGACAAAGAGTAAAAGGGCTACAGGGGATAGAAAAGACTTTGCCTAGAGTTTTCTTTTATATTTATATACTTTTTGACTTTGTTCCAAAGTTTTAGATAGCATTTCCTTTTATATTACCATTTGAAAAAAAATATATGACTTAATTTTCATAAAGTAGACAGTTGTGGTACAGTATGTCTATGTATGTATGTCCCAGTGTTGCAAGATCAGGAGCTGGCTGGGAAGCTGTGGAGCTCTGCCTGGAGAAGGGTGGGCTCCGCAGCGAGGCTTGTGCAAGTGTGTCAAAGGCACACTGAAGGAATCAGTGGAGGGAAGAGTACGGCAAGGAAAGGACAGTCGAGTGAGGCCGTGGGAGAACATGGAGAATTCTGGGAACTGCACAGCACTATGATGGGAACCTAGGATTATGCGCCGAGCAGTGCAATGTGCTGGTATAGGATGGGGGGGATTTTTGCATGCCATGCTGAGGTACTTAAGCTTTATATATGTAGAACATAGGGTTGGTAGGATTTTCAGCAAGTGAGTGACACGATCTGACGTCAGTTTGAGAATGACTACTCTGATCACATCATGAAAAAAGGTATTGAAAATAATCAAAGATTACAGGAATATTTTGAAGTATTTTTGTTTCAAATAATATTTAAGGATAAAATTATAAGCTAACTTCATAAAAGAAAAGGCGCAGATGACTAGAGTCATGAAACAGAGCGCAGGATGGCTGTTTTGACGCACTAGTCTAGCTTTTCTTCCTGACAAGTGAAGAACTGTATTTTTTTCTACTATGTTATCAGAATCTATCACTTTGCTCCACATCTTTGGCATTGGTTTTCAAAGCCATTTCTTTTTTTTCTTGCTCTAGCCTAGGCTGCCTTGGAATTCACTGTGTACTTTCAAGCTGGCCTTGAACTCACAGAGATCCTCCTACCTCGGCCTTCCAAGTGCTGAGATTAAAAGCATGCCTCACCACAATATTTTTGATTCTCTGTCCTGAACTTAATAGAGTACAATAAAGTTTTTGACAGTCTTTGTAAATTTTCAAAAGTGAGGACTTCAAGTGGACCTTATGCATGCATTTCAAGGATACCTGAAGGGGGCTAGAACAGTTTTACAATCTATCTTAACTTACAATTCAACATTATTATTGCTTGTTTATAAGCCCAGGCCCCAAGGTGTTCAACATTTAACTCCAAATCTGTATCCCATTTCTCAGAGAACAGATCAATCAAGTGTCTTATCTCGATTTGGAAATAAGTGAGGACAGAGAGCAAGAACTTGCTGACTATGTTTCCTTTAACTAGAACGACTTTGAGGGTACAAACGGTGGGTGCTTTCTGGAATATTACTCAGGTTACATAAGCAATGGTGTCACTCTAATTTATCAAAGTCATGATTCTGCAAAAGACGAAGAACGCTGGGAGGGAAAAGCTTCCCTGTCACACACACAGGATAGAAATAGTAGAGAAGTCAGTGATATTTTTGGTTCATACTTGCTGGCTGTGAGAAGGTGTCACTGGAATTTTTATAGGGAAAAATTCCCTAATTTCAGATTTTTTTCTTACATTTATTGTTTTTAGTTTTTTATGAAAAGATTGCACACATGGACCCATTATCCCCCGCCCAAACTGGCTGAGGGTATTTGGTGGGGTTATTGGTGTTTATTGTAGGCAGAGAGGGGAAGACATGGTGGCTCAGGCTATTCCCACCCACCCTGAGACTTACAATCTTTCCACCCCTCTTCCATGATGCTCTCTGAGCCTTGGAGATCTGGTTTAGTGTTTCTTTCTCTGTAGACTCTGGATCTCTGTTTTTATGAGGTCTGACTGATCAGTGTCTGTCACCATTTCCCTGCAACTGGTTTTCAGGATAGCCGTAAGGTCAGTATTGGTGTCACTGCTTCTTCCTCTCTAATGACTTCTGGGCCTAGACAGATGAAGTGGAGGTGACCCATCTCCTGGTAGACAGTTGGCTCTCTCTACTTGATGCGTTGATATATCCATGTTCTCACCCCTATTCTCCTCCATCTATAAAATAGAACAGATCCCCCAACCTAAAGTGAGAACAGCTTAAATAAAAAGGGATGAGTCATTAGAAAGAAGACATTTTGATGTATATATCCACTCTTCTTAGTTAGAGAGCAGTGAAGCTTCTCTCTGGGGCCTACTGGTTTCCTGTTCTAGGGAACCCGGCTTGGTTCCCAGAGCTAGATATGAGTTCACACCCACTGAGCAAATCTCATGTCCAACCTGTGAGCAGTTGGTTACCTACATCAGTTGTGTGCCACTATTGCACAAGAGTGTACTCCTTGCTTGTCTCTTTGATTTTGCAACTGGCAGGACTTCTTGCTTAATCAATCAGTTGTCAACTGTTATTTTCCAGTAGCTCTCATAGCACTATTGTTGTTATTAGCTGACATTGTACTTGTATAGGCAAGATGAAAGTTTAAGAGTGTGCCAGCTACTTTCCTCTGTAGAAACTTCTAGTTCTCGAAAGAATTTGAGAAAACTCCAGGCCAGTTACAGGACAAGCATGACAACCTGAGGTGCCCATTTTGCCATGCGGTGACCCTGTTTTGCCTTCTGGATGCCAGCAGACGTGGCCCCCAGAGACCTGGAGTGCAGTTCTCAGCTCTGAATCTTCTGTAGCTTTTCTGTCCTATGGGGTGGGGGTTTGTGGGTGGCGTGGGGGTTGATGTAGGGAAAGCAGGTGTAACTTTTTTACCCCTTTGTGTTGTTTTCCATACTTCTCTCAGAGTGGGGCTGATTTTGCCATCTATTTAGGGGGCCACTGGCTGCATCCCCATTCAGAGCATAAAGAAGGGAAGTTTTCTCACCACAGCCTAGATTTGTGTTTGGAGCTCACAGCTTTACTCTTTCCTCTCAGCAACAACTGTGGGCAGAACGAGGCCAGCGTGTCTATATTTTTGGATGGTATTGCTGATAAGTGTGCTTGGTAAGTCACCCCTCTCTCCGCCCCCTGCCTGTACTATGGTCACAGATTTTTCCAGTGATAGCCTGATGAAGAGAGAATAGACAGATATATGCTAACACATATGTTCAAAAGTGTGTGACTGATGAATGAAAACAAATTTCCCGGTGGTTGACTTGGTAGATAGTATATTTTTGGGAGTGAGTAATGTGAGGCAAGTTTGAAAGTTGGGACAGAGGCTGTGGCTAGAGACAGTATCCTTTCCTCTCCATCCTGTTCTGTGCCCCAGAGGCCCTGGGCTTTGGATCCACCTTCTCTGGCTTTTTAAAGTGCCTCTTTGGTGGTTGAGATACCTAGAAATGGCAGCGTACCCGTGGATGGGGTCACCTCTAGTCAATCACTCCAGTGCACAATGTTCTTTCTTTCTTAGAGTTTTATGACATTGGCCCACCAGAATGGTGCTGACAGGCTGAGTTTGGATGACTGGAGTTGTTTATACAGACAGGGATTGGCACAAGCTATTTGTCCAGACCCCAAACACCGTGGGGGTGGCCCTGGCTAGAGGCACAAATTGGGAAATGTTTGTTAATGAAAACCCCGGAACCAGATGAGATCATGTAGGAGGGGTGTGAATAGAAAAGGGTCACACTGGGAGTCCTTGGGGACTGGAGTTGGATTGTCTGCACTCTTGGCTCCCTGTGTTGTACATATTTGATAGACACGAGATTCAGGGGTAACAGGAGCTTCCGCTGCACTGAGAGGGGTTTTCCTACACAGACCGGCTGCCAAGCCAATGTGAAGCCTGCATGACAGACGGTGTGACACAGAGGCCGTCATCACATTCTGCCCAGGTGGCTTTTAAACGTGTTGTTTCCCCTTTTCACTTAGTACAAAGAGAGAAAGCAAGAATAAAATGGCTTATAGGTGAGCAGTTTATATAAACTAAAGTGAGGCTTTAATATGGTGGAAAGGGGAAAAGTTTATGAAGGTAAGAGCTGAACAATGAATGTGTCTGCACTGGAGAGTCGGTGGGTGGCTACAATGAGAGCTGATTTATTTAGCTTTTCCATTCATTTCTACTTGTTTTGGTCTATTACTTGTAGGGTTTCCTGGAGCCTGGGTTTATTATCTGCACAGACCAAAACAATTGAATCACTAACATTTTACTTTTGGCTTTGTAGATACAGATTTGGCATTTTATCTCACCATTTTTAATATTATCCAGTGTGACATTCTTCCTTTAATTGTCTGGAAGTTTTAGCATTGGATCAGAATTATCAGTATGTGGCTGCATCCTTTCCTTGACTCCTTACATGCTTTAAAAGCCTCCTCATCTTCCTGATTTTTGACATAGGGCTTTGTGCCACAAGAGTGCTTAGCTAAGGCTCACTGATACTCCTTAAAGCCATGGTTTTGTAAGGAGTAAACATCTACAAAGAATTGGAGAATAATAATTCTCTTGAGTTTTCATCTACAAAAGCCCAAAACATTCAAACAATCACTGTCTCCTGTGGAAGCAAAGCATCTAGAATTAAGTAGGTCAGGGTTATCTTCTTGTAGCCAGTGGTTTTGTATGAGGCAGAGCTAAGTAGAATAGCTCTGGCTTCCAGTTCAGTGCTCTGGATTAATACTCGGAATTTCCGTGTCAAGTACAGCATTTGCTGCTGATGAATTTGCCCTTGGCTTCCCAATCCTGTTGTGCTCTGACCTTTCCAAGATGACATCTTAGTGCTAGCAGGAGAGGGAGAGTGAGTGTATCTGAATGAAGCTCTCCAGCGTTGTCTGCTCCACATGAATCATTGCGGGGCTTCTTCCACTCTTCCCTGTCTGGGATACACAAAGGACCACTATGAGTGGAAGGATGGTCAACAGGAGAGAACCGTACATGGTTCTTTCTCAGATAGGAGAGTATATTTATATTTTGGGATAATCACAGAGGGGAATACTTGATGTTCATTCACATTCAAAGTCTACAGGATCATGTCCT
Source organism: Dipus sagitta (assembly GCA_036346955.1). Taxonomy (NCBI): domain Eukaryota; kingdom Metazoa; phylum Chordata; class Mammalia; order Rodentia; family Dipodidae; genus Dipus; species Dipus sagitta. The sequence continues at coordinate 4,895,669 of CM070787.1, forward strand.
CAAACAGACTGCACAGAGTCAAGAGACTGAGGAATGGAAATGGAGGAGGAGACGTCAGAGGGATGGCAGGGCAGGGGGAGATGGGAAATAGTCATGGTGAGATTTCAAGTCTATTTAGATCATAGAGTTGCTGCTTTATCCATCTGTGCATCGTACCCAGCATTCACAGTGGCTAGGGGCTGAGCTGAACTGTGGGCTATGAAGAACTGGAATTGGTGGAAGTGGGTGACAGGCAACCAGGTATCTTTCATAAAGGCAATGTGCCATATGATCTCATGTAATGAAGAACATACTCCCTAATCATCTGTGTTGGTGTTGGCTTGGTGTGTGTGTGTGTAGAGCCTGCAGAAGTTCTAGGCATATGAGGATACCGGATGTCTGGGGCCTTAAAACAAGGCTATGTGTATGTTGTGAGTGGGAGACAAGGTGGGGAAACACTATTCTTGATTGATAGCTTTGTCTAGGCTGACCTTGAATACTGGGGGTCAGTGCTCCTTGAATGAGAAAGTAAATCCCTAAGGCAAATAAGCTTGAACCATTAGAGAAATCTTCTTCCCCAGGGCATCTTTATTCACTTTTGGATTTTCCTTTTGTTCCAATTCTCCAGCTGAATTCTTTTGAGTTGAGATAGAAGAAACGATGACGAAGGAAGCATTCAGACAGAGTGAGCTTGGGGAACAGTAGTTTTGCAACTTATTAGAAAATGGTCTTCTGAGAATGTGGTTTTGTTGAAATAAATCCAATCTTGTGTGGCTTTATGAGAAATAAAATCTTTCCTTGAAAAGATTTTCCCACATGTGTTTAGAAAATTACTAGCTTCCTTCCCCTTTGTCCTTGAGGTTGGTGGAAGGTTGTTGGGCTGTCTTTAATGTCCGGTTAATTTTTGAAATCAGGATGGACATTCTGCTGGGAGAATTCACAATGTGTATATGAGTTGCATTAAAGATACATTCTCAGCCAAAGAAACACGTCCAGCCTGGGTCTGAGAAGCCTGAAACACGATCTCCATCCGCCATATTTCCTCACTGCTCATGGTGTCAGGCCTAGCCTGAGTCCTGAGCCCTCGCTTTTGTGTAACGCTGAGCAGACTTTCTCAGCCTCAGATTCCTCATCTGTGTAGTCTCAGGCGGCAATGCACACGGCTTCCAGTCCTGACTCAGCCACTTGTAAGCTGTGCATCTCAGCAAAGTCACATGATCCATTCTTGCTTCCCTTTCTTATCTGTAAAATGGTGACCATTGTGCCTACCTCACAGGGTGGTCTAAGTAACAGATGAAGTGGTCTATGAAGACTGTCACATGAGCGGACTTGTTACCAGTCGGTGTTCATTGTGAGATGTTCATTAGTATTCTCATTAAACATTTAGGACTGATATCTCTTGTTCATTTGGATAGAAATTGCTATTTTTGTCTTTTTTTTTTTTTTTTTTTTAGTTTTTCAAGATAGGGTCTCACTCTAGCCCAGGCTGACCTGGAATTCACTCTGTATTCTCAGGGTGGCCTTGAACTCACGGTGATCCTCCTACCTCTGCCTCCCAAGTGCTGGGATTAAAGGTATGCGCCACCACGCCCGGCTTTATTTTTTGTCTTTTTAAAAAAATATTTCATTTACTTATTTAGTTGAGAGAGAGAGAAAGAAAGAGAGAGAGAAAGAGGCATATAGAGATAGAGAATAGGCATGCCGGGGCCTCTAACCACTGCTCACACGTGCCACCTAGTGCATCTGGGTACTGGGTAATTGAACCTGGGTCCTTTGGCTTTGCTAGAAAGTGCCTTAACTGCTTAGCCATCTCTCCAGCTCTTATTTTTCCATTTTTTAATTAAAGGTGTTTCTTTCCCTCCCCCCCCTTCCTCTGTCTTGCAGTGGATGTTTTCTAAAGGCCTTTTCTTGCCCAGAAATCTTTCCAGTCAGTCATAGACTTCCCATGCCCTTTGTTCCAGATTACTGTATCTTGTATTTGAATGACGTCATCTCCCCTGCAGCTGATTGGCAGAGTCCTCTGCCTTCCTTTCCAGAATCACGTAGCAACCGCTCTCCCAGCGTCCCCCTTGTAAACCTGCAGGAAGTAAACTCCACTTGCTGAAGGAGCCACATACTGAAGAGCAGTCCTCACTGCCCGTCTTCACAGCGCTTCGGCTGTGGCTTGAAAGGAAGGGCCTGCGGCATTTGCAGAGCGGGTTTGGTGGGTCAAACGCTGTTTCTTTCCTGCAGCACAGTTCAAAGTGGGACAGCAGATTAAATCGCCCATTCATTGACTGTGACTGGTTTGGGCCCCGCCAACACCAGCCATATGTTTCAGTACTTAAACATGCCATTTCTTGAAGCACTCTATTCCCTTGATTGCATTAACCCCACTTTATTTGCCTTTAGGTAGGAGGTGAGTGAGAGGAATGGAAGCCTTTATTCCTAGAGTGAACAACACCCAGAAGAGTAAGGAACACGTGGACACGCGCGCGCACACACACACACACACACACACACACACTTGCAAGGGAATAGCCTTTCTTTTTCATTATCTTTTTTTTGTTGTTGTTGTTGTGGGCTGAGGTAGGGTCTCACTGGCTGATCTGCAGTTCACTGTAGTCTCAGGCTCACTCTGTAGCCTTGAACTCGCATTGATCCTGCTACCTCTGCCTCCTGAGTGCTGAGATTAAAGGCAAGTGCCGCAATGCCTGGCTACGGGAATGGCCTTTCTGTGTCCCACATAAACTCTTGGAACTAGTGCTTCAAAGAGAAGACCTAGGGCTGGAGAGATGGATTAGAAGTTAAGGCACTTGCCTGCAAAGCCTAAAGACCCAGGTTCGATTCTCCAGGTCTCATGTAAGCCAGATGCACATGGTGGCACATGCGTATGGAGTTTGTTTGCAGTGGCTGGACGTCCTGGTGTGTCCATTCTCTTTCTCTCCCTCTCCCTCTTCTCCCTGTCTCTAATAAATAAAAATAAAACCTTTGAAATAGGAGACCTGAACATAGAGAGAAATGTGGAAAGTAACCCAGGGTAAGTTCACCTAGTGAAATATGTCAGAGTTGTCTTCTCTTAGTTTGCTTGGGAAAATAATGGGGTGAAAATTGATAGTAAAGTGTTCATTTTGAGAAAATTAAAACATCTTATATTTTTGAGGAATAGAAGGTTACTCACAAAGGGCCCAACAAATTACTTAATCGCTTTGGACTTTACTTTCCATCTAATAATGTAAGGTTACTAATATTTACTGAACCCATCTTTGGAGAATTTAAATTATATATATAAATATTATATATATATATATATATATATATATATATATATGAATGTATGCAGACATCTATCTGTCTATATATATATCTACATACATTCATTACCAATTATGTAGTCTCACTTAAATGGGAAAAATTTCATTTTTCAAAGTGATTTTTGTCATTTTTATTTAACAAATATCTTCTGAGAATTGTACATATACCAGAGATTATACAAGATATTAGGAACCCTATCCTGGCCATCTAAGAGATGGGCTCTCTCTCTCTCTCTTTCTGTATGTACAGACATATAAAGAAACACTTAAATACTGAGAAAGTGCAGAATATTTGGTTTCTGTCCAGTTTTTCACTTTGATGGGATTGGGTGCACCCAGGGTGGTGTGTCCAGAGAGAACTTTCTCATTTTGAGATGCTGCGTGGCAGAGAGGAATGTGAGTAGCCTCTGTGGTTATCAGTGGGGTCTCCATGCTTCCTCTTGAGTTGGGTGTGGTGATGATCCAGAAGGACGATGGGTGACTGGCTTTAGGTCTTGACTGGAGTGGGTGGTGGGGTAAGCGCTCTGTAAGTGCCTCAGGAGTTCCCCAGTGCCTCTCAGACAGAAAACAGATGGGAATCACTGCCCAACGTGATCCCTGAGGGCACTTCCAGCCCCGCCAGTCCATGAAAACAACATCAAATCGTTCCATGCCTCCAAGTTTAGTAACTCTATACCGAGGTCACTCCGAAGGGCCTGGGAGAAATACTGCCTCAGGTGTCTCAAGGAAGCAGATCCTCTGAGGAGGGAGAGCGAGGTCTCAAAGGAAGCGGATCCTCTGAGGAGGGAGAGCGAGGGTCTCAGTTGTGGCTGTGCTGGGTTCCGGTTAGTTAAAATTGGTGCCCTGCAATTATGTTTTGTGTATTAATATACATTACAAGTTTTCCACTTATAAAATTAGCTCAATAATTATCTTCCTCAAACACCTTATTTCATCCTGAAAAGCAGTTTTCAAAGTAAGCCATTGATTGAGGTATCCACTATTGTACCTTAACAGCATTCCTTACTTAAACATTGAGCTATCAACCCAGGGAATGTTAGATTGTCTCACAGCCTCACCAATGATACCTTTGTGAACATCAAGGATAAACAAGAAAAAGTGTATAATCACCTCAAAGTTACCTAAAGCAGAACGCATCTGTTGCTCACCTTGGACAGAATTACAATAACTTTATAGACAATCCTTAACTAGTAAGAGAAGGAAAAGTCATGGTTGGGGCTTCAATTGGGAATGGCATGTTGGGAGTCCAGAGAATTCCATTTGCACATTTTTCAGCAATACTGGAGATTTGTAAATGATAAAATACCAACTGGGAGTTAAATGGGCAAAGATGTGTACTTGGATGAGGAGTCCCAGGCTTGCGTTCTTGTAACAATGTTGAGTGTGCGTAAGTCTCACATGAGCATTGCCCAAATCTTAACAATCATAATTACTTGTAAGTAGGCTTGCAGGACCGACGACTCTTGGATCACTCAATTTGTTTGATGTCATTGCCTGCTGTTTTTGTTGATTTGAAGCCCCATTTCTATATCTCAAGGGGCTAGAAGCGTGGACATGACATCTCTCAGATTTCTCTGCCAGTTGGGTTCCAGTTAGCGTCTGCCAAAGGAGACACGATAGGAAACCCGAAGGCACGGAGGAGGCAAGAGCAGTGCTCTCGCTGCGGGCAGCCTCCTGTCTGACGGTGGCATCACCAGCGGTGGAATCTGGGGGCTCTGCTCAGGCATTTGCAGTGACAGCTACCTCCAGGACAGGGGGGGTCAATAGCCTCAGAGTCATAGTTTCTGGGGGCTCTGCCCCCCACCCCCAGAAGCAGCAGCAACAGAAGCAACTTTGGCAGCAAAGCTTCTGGCTCTCGCTTTGTCCTGGCCACCGCATAGCCAGCCATCGCAGGGTCTGGGTGCCGTCCCTTTTCTTCTTGCCTCTCTGGCTTTGTGGGCCGTGGAGGCTCGTTTCGTGACTAGTCTCCGGGTCACTATCTGACTTATGCATGCCCTCAATTCTTTTCAGCACATTGACCATCGATTCCTGTATGAATCCCACTGCCTGAAAGCCACAGGGGCACCTGTACTCCTGACAGGATACTGAGGTGATGTGCACCCTAACACCTGCCGTCTTCCTTTAGTGCCTGCCTTTATGAACTATTCCGCCCAAGCCCCCTTTTTTTTTGGTTTTTCGAGGTAGGGTCTCACTCTAGCCCAGGCTGACCTGGAATTCACTACGGAGTCTCAGCGTGGCCTCAAACTCACAGCAATCCTCCTACCTCTGCCTCCCAAGTGCTGGGATTAAAGGCGTGCGCCACCACGCCCAGCTCCAAGTCCTTTCTTGTCTAGTCTTGAACCCTGGCCTCCCCAGCTTGATGTTCATCATGACTGTTCTGTACTTATTTGGCCCTGCTTGGAGAGGTACCTTCAGCATGTTGCTAAAGGCTCTGGATATTGCTTTATCTTTCTATTTTCTTTCCTCTCCTCCCTCCCTCCCTGACTCCTTCCCTTCCTAATGCTTCAGTCATTGCTACGTCTCACTGACATGACTTCCTTAGAACATAGAGTTTTTAGGCATTTTGCTATTGAGTTCTGGGTTATAGATGTGCTCCACCATACCCAGCTCGCTACCAATGGTTTTTTTCTTTTTTAAACACCACCACTACCACCACCACCACCATATTATTCTTGTTGATGATTCAGGTTTTATATGGAATCTATCATCATTAATGCTACAATGATCATTTCTATGAAGATGTCTCTATATTTTGAATCCTATCTATAGTATGGCTTCCTATGTGTGAATGACTGTCTGAAGCAGAACATTATAATACATAAAATTGCACCTCGCTAATGGAATGCCATTCATTCTGTTGCTGGCCCAAAATGAAGCTCATGTGTCTGAAGCCAGACTGCCTGTGTGTGCGTCTTGAGTACACCCTTTCCCTGTGGCCTTTGTTAGCTACTAACTTCCATAGAGCTAATGTCCTTTTTGTTTGTGCTTGTGTAGTATGTGTGGTGTGCTGTGGTGTGTGAGTGTGTGGAGAGTGCATGAGTGTTCCACAGGTGTGCATGCATGGCAGCCCGAGGAGAACATTAGGTGTTCTCTATCACTCACCTGTGTGTTTCCTTGAGATAGAGTCTCTCTCTGAACTTGGAGCTGTAGGTTTTGCAAGCACAGAGAATCTCCATTCTCTCCTCCACACAGACCTGGGGTTATAGGCATGTGTGGCCACACCAAGCTGCTTATGGTCTCAGGATCTCAAGCCCTCTCTGGTCCCTCATGCTTGCATGGCAACTTAACCACTGAGCAATCTTCCCAGCCTCATCAGCATTCTTTTCTGTAAAATTTTGTAATGTTGTTATAAGGTTTAAGTGAGCTAATTGCTTCATAAATAAAATGAAATATAATTCATAAAAGAAATGCATTTATCTTGTAGTTTTGGAGGCCATATGTCTGTACAACAGGGAACCTCCTTTTGATTGTGTCACCTCACATTATTCCTATGAGATAAAAATCACAACAGTTCTATTTTACATATAAGAAAGCTGAGTGTCATTATATGAATGTATTCCCCAAAGTTTATGTGCAGCAGTGGAGAGATGATATTAATAAGAGGCGATTAGGTCACGAGGGCTCTGTTTTTGTTAATAAATTACCGCCATTATCTTGAGAATGGGCTAGCCATCACTATAGCTGTAAAGGCAAGCTCAGTCACTAATATCGTCACCACAGCAGTGGGTTAGTCACCACTACTGCAACAAAAGCAAGCTCAGACCCATCTTGCTTTCTCACACTGGTCCTTTTGCCCTTCAGCCTTCTGTCAGGGGATGCAACAGTATTAAGGCCTCACCAGATGCTAGAGAAATGCTCTTGGCTGTCTTAGCCTTCAGAACTGGGAACCAAATGAATTCTATTCATTATACATTGCCTGTTCTTTGTTTTTTTTTTTGCATTACAAAATTATTTGCATGTGTGTGGGTATGGGTGCACCAGGTTTACTTGTTGATGCAAATGAATGCTGGTCTGGCTTTGCACGGGTGGCTAGGAAGTTGAACCAGGCTGTCAGGCTGTCAGGTTTTGTAAGAAAGCATCTTTAACTGCTGACCCATCTTCCCAACCCCTAAATTACCAATTCTTGGATATTCTGTTTTAACAACATAGAATAGATTAAGGCATGGGATTTAAAGTCATGAAGTTACTTAACCAAAATATAGCTGCTAAGCCAGGTCCTGACTGTTATTATAACTGTTGATGACAAGGTAGACTCAGAGGCTTAAGGATATAGCTCAATGACAAAGGGCTTGCATAGCATGCTTAAGGCTCTGGGTTTGAGCCTCAGTACTTCAAATAAACAAAAAATAATTAAAAACCGACCACCCAGCCAAGCAACCAACCAACCAGAAACAGAGTCAAATAAGCCATGAATATAAAGGCATGACAATAATTTTATAAATTTCACATAAAATATAGCTGCACATTAAAGACTTCAAAGGCAGCTATAATTTGATGTAAATTTTTTGTGTGATACCATCGCTTGGGATTATTTACTGTTGGTCACATCCACTATAATTTTTTACAGCAGATGGTGCTACTTACTTACATAAGTGTGAAGAGTTTTCATACATCATATGCTTTATGTTCAATTAGATATATACCAATAACTTTTATTAATTATTGATATGTTGAAACTTTCTATCTTTTTGGTTCTAACAGGCATAGAAAGCATATGCATAATGAATTTGTTATATAGTTCACTGACACAGATCACTTTTCAGAGAGAAAGCAGTGTCAGTAGTAGTGAAAGAGTGAAAGTTACTTCATGAAGGAAGATTTCTGGACAATGAACCATAAGGAGCCTGTGGTAGGTAACCCTATACCAATTCTGTGCCTCACTCTCTCCTTAAGGAAGGATTGACAACTTTGTTTGAGGAGAGGTGGACATAAAGTTTTCATTTGGTTTCATTTTCCTGAAACCAACTCAATTCTGTTATGACCTTTTCATGCTGAAATTCTGCTCCCCTGCATGGCCTCACAGAGGCATATCATCATCTGTCCATATGTCCATCTGTGTTGTATTAGAAGGGAAGACCAAGATTTTGGACCTCCACACTCATGGTGGCTTAATTTTCAACCAAAAGGCGTGATTTAAACAAAAGATTGCTTTTAGAGAAAGTCCTTTCTCCTCTATTGTTAAAGATTATTAAAAAAATAAGCTTTCCCTCCAAGTTGCTGTCATTGTACTCTTACCCTTAATAAAAGAAAACAGATAGAAAATCTGAATAACTCTCTGTCTATTAAAGAAATTAAATTTGTAATGGAAAACTTTCCTATAAAGAAAAGGAAATAGGACATGACTTGATTGATTAACATTTTGCTTTCAGAATCTGGCTCTTGCATTTTGGTAGTTAAATTTAACTCTGCTAAATGCTGGAGCAAAATTAATGCCCATGGAGATGTGGACACTACACAGATCAGGAGACATTGGCTGTGGCATGTCACAGAGGCATCAAGTCGAGACTTGGGTTTTACATGCTAGAATGGTCAGCTGAAGAGTGTGTGTGTGTGTGTGTGTGTGTGTGTGTGTGTATGCACTTTTTACTGAGTTGAATAGTTACTTTAGCATTTGAAGATGTACTTCAAATGTTCTCAAGAAATAAATGCATAACCTAAAGACCAACAGTTGATGGGAAGCTTGTATCTTTACTTGTAACCCTTACTATACACACAGTTCAATGAAGGCCTAAGTCTGGTGGCTCGTGATGGTTAATTTTCATTGTCAACTTGATTACATTTGAATCACCTATGAGACACAGTTTGGGGCATGTTTATGAGTGTTTCCAAAGAGGTTTACCTGAGGAGGGAAGACTCATCCTGAATGTGAGATGCCCCAACTCATGGGCTGAAAAAAAAGAGAATGTGAGCTGAACCCCAGCATTCATGTCTTTCTGCTTCCAGACTGGATGCAATGTGACTAGATGCTTCACACATCTGTCACCAAAATTAGAGCTGCTTGTACCACCATGTCTTTCCCATTCTGATGGACTACTCTCTGAAACAAAAAAAAAAAAAAAAAAAAAAGAGAAACTTTTACTGCCTTAAGTTGATTTTTGTCAGGTGTTTTGTCACAAGAAATCTCTCTCTCTCTTTCTGTCTTTTTTCCTGTCATTGTACATTGAACCCAGGGTTTGACACATCTGTCATTGTGCATTGAACCTAGGGGTTAACACATGCTCCGCTACTGCTCTACCACTGAGCAACACTCTTAACATGCTCCCATATTTATTTAGAGACCGTCTAGCTAAGTTGTCAAGATGGCTGTGGACTTATGATCTTCCTCCCTCAGCCTCCGGAGTGTTAGGATCCCACGTGTAGGCTGCCATGTCAAGAGCCATTTTTAAACCCTCCTGCTGACCAGCCTTACCTTATGGTGAAGATATGCATGTTGAGAGCTCAATTCTTTGTTTTCCTCCTCTAAGTCCATCTTTCTGTTGTATATCTTTTATCTATCTCAAGAGAGCTTAGAATAAGGATTTCTAAAACTGAAGTTTCCATTGACTCTCTCAAATTTGTCTCTGGACAGTAATAGTACACAGTTTACACATCAGACGAGTTTGGAAATCCGGGTATTGCCCAGGTCTTTGCCTTCTTAGCTTCCTTCCAGACAGTTGTAAAGAAAGTAGAACATATGAGACTCTAAGTATTTGTTGTTTTCCAGAAATTTCTAACTTCTAGAAGCTACAGATCTTCAAACATTACTATAATATATTTTTGTACCTCAAATTTAACTTTATGCCACAACATACAGTTAAAGAAAACAAAAGGCTGCACTAAGGCAATGGTTGAGCAATCATCTGGCCTTACTAACAAGCTAAAGTCTTTCCTTCCAACATAACATGGCTGAGTTAAGTTACCAACTTAACAAAGCAGTGCAATACAGGGTCCTTTGTGAACTTAATTTTCTGGGCTTGTTTACATGCTACGGCCCTGAAGATCCATGAAGTTTATTAGTTTTGCTCAGCTAACAAGACAAAAGCATTATATGAAGTGACTCCAGTGAGTGCTGTAGCCAGCACAAAATTGTTCAACAGGGAAAGTATTAAACATCAAGGATAGTGGAAAAGGCGGGTGACTTGTGATGTGAGGATTATGTGCATGAAATAACATGGCTCTTAATGAAACTGGAATGTTGTGAAAACCAATACCACACCAAACATTTCTGGGAAGGCCCTAATGAAATTTTCTATTGTCTTCATTTGCATAGTAGTATTTTAAAAAAATGTATTTTTATTTATTTATATGAGAGAGGGAAAGAGGCAGAGTGAGTGAGTGTGTGTGTGTGTGTGAGAGAGAGAGAGAGAGAGAGACAGAGACAGAGAGAGACAGAGAGAAAGAGAGAGACACAGAGAGACAGAGAGAATGGGCATGCCAGGGGCATGCCAGGCTTCCAGCCACTGCAAACGAACTCAAGATGCATGTGCCACCTTGTGCATCTGGCTTACTGTGGGTGCTGGGGAACCAGACTGAGGTCCTTTGGCTTTGCAGACAAGCACCTTAACTGCTAAGCCATCTGTCCAGCCTGCATAATAGTATTTTTAACTGAGAAATTATGGGCAAGAGGTACATTGGCAAATGTAGAATTCTTGAATATCTGGGGCTATATTAGTATGAGTGGTAAGAATCTATAGAAGTGTAGCTCATGAATCTTCAGAGTTCTCACAAATATTAATGTTGATGCTATGTCAAAATAATACTTATAATGTCTATGTTACATTATATGTATATACGTATGCATAATATGTGTGCACACAACTAGATTACATAAATTCTCATACAAATATATGCATATTTCCTTGTTTATTTTGCAGATTTTCTTGATTATTTTATAGGTTTCTTTGATTACTATCATGTACTGTTAATGACAACTCTCGGTCCTACAGCCTAGCATTTCTGATTTGCATCAATCCTGACTTGAAACAGCCAAGTGAATCCTTAGTCCTTAGCTAGGCTCCCAAGAATTGTACTGTTTATTTTCCTAGCAAGAAATTAAATTTAGCCCACTAATATGTTTCATTAAGATCAGCAGATGGTAATTGCTTTCCAGCTGAGTTGGGTTGTGTTTGAACCAATGACCTTTGTGGTAAAATCTCTTTCTCTCTCTCTCTTCAGTTTCTTGATACATGTATTTGCTTCATTAAAATCTTGAGTTAAAAATATAGACACTTCTATTGGAACTTTATTATTAAGTTGTATGTCCAAACATAAAATAATTTTTAGGGCAACTTTTATAAATTTCCTTAAACCCTTGATATATTACAATGGGCTATTAAAAGTAAGTTTAGGATAGGGATTAAAAAAGGTTTTCTAAATGTTATATGAAGTAGTACAAGTGATGATTCTTCCAGTCTTCATTTTTAAGGTCTTTTTTGGTAAATAATTAAATATTTATTATACAGGGAACTATTTTCCAAATGATGTATGTAACAGTTTTGTACTGAAAACTCACTGAGAATAAGGCCATGACTAAATCCCAGTATCTTCTGAAACGGGAAATGAGAGAAAGCTAGTGTGATGGTGGTCTTTAAGTATTTTCTTTTTGACCTGGGCATTTCTCATGGGAGTAAAGAAAAAACAAAACCAAGAAGACCTATTTTCTACAGCTTGTCAATATGGATATCAGAAGCTTGATTGATTTTTGTGGGGATCAATGAGGTCATGCGTAAAAAGGATGATGGATTCCCAGCCCCTGTGGCTTCAAGCTTCATATGCTGCAATGGAGTTACAATGGATGGTCTCTGTAATGAACTCATGACCTGGTGCTCTTTGTGATCAAACATTGCTTTTACTTTCCTCAGTGGGAAAAACACTCTGGTCAAGGTGTATACCTTAAATGACAGGGTCTTCCGAAGCTGGTCTGTTCTTTACCAGTCACCACCAGAGCTGGCTCATAGCACCAACTCTGGCAGTGGTTCGTTTGTTGTACATTTCTACCCAGTTGAAGTTATCCTAGTGTCTTCTTTCCCCACCTTTCCTGTACTCTGGATCTAAGGTAGCCCTGCCATCCAACCCCCAGGAATTTCTGTAGATGCTACAGTATGGATTTGGACTAGCTTGGAATATGTTATCTGTCTCCTACTTCCTTCTTGGATGGCATATGGCATGACTTAGGTGTGTGTGTGTGTGTGTGTGTGTGTGTGTGTGTGTGTGTAAGTCCGAGGTTGAAGTCAGGGTCTCCTTCACTTACTCTCCTCTTTAACCTTTGGGACAGTCTGTAATTTGAATGCAGAGCTCACTGGTTCTGTTAGTTTAGCCATCCAGCTTGACCCAGGGATCCTGACTCCGCCCCTTGAACACTAGGAATGTGGGTGGGCCACTGCACCTACCAGACATTTGCATGAGCACCGGGCTCCAAAATGAGGTGTGCATGCATGGTAAGTGTTTACCCACTGAACGATCTTCCCAACCTCATGACTTAGGTTCCTAGTACTTCACTGATTGTACTGTTATTGGCTTTATTATCTCTAAAAAATCTTTAAAATTCCTTAATTCTTGTAATTAAGACATTATTAATGATGTTAAAATAACATTTAAAAAGAACATGGAAAAGAAATTACATGTAACTATCTCAATAGGATTGTCTTTCCATTCATAATAATTATGTTTCAATTTATCAATATGGTGTATTTACATGGTCATAATAAAGATTTCCAATTTTTTAATATTCCATAAACAGTTTTATGTTACTCTTTATTTTGTTGTTTCAAACATATATATATATATATATATATATATATATATATATATATATATGCATACATACAGTTTCATGTATATATATATATTCATTAATTATGTGCTATGATTGAATATCAATAGGATGGTTGGATAATTTGCAGTTTTTTCTTTTTTATATTTGTATTTAATTGAGAAAAATGATGATAAAAGAGAGAGAGAGAGAGAAAGAGAGACCGAGAACAAGTATGGGCATGTCAGGGCCTCCTGGTACAACAAGTGAATTTCAGACACATGTACCACTTTATGTATCTGTCTTTACATGGGTTCTGGGGAATCAAACCCATGCCTGCAAGTTTTTTAAGCAAGAGCCTTTAACTATATCAAGTCATCTCCCCAACCCAAGTCTTTTCTATTTTATTAAATATTTTTTAAATTTTTATTTATTTATTTGAGAGTAATATATATATATATATATATATATATATATATATATATATATATATATATAGAGAGAGAGAGAGAGAGAGAGAGAGAGAGAGAGAGAATGGGTGCACCAGGGCCTCCAGCCACTGCAAACAAACTCCAGATGTGTGTGCCACCTTGTGCATCTGGCTAACGTGGGTCCTGGGGAATTGAGCCTCGAACAAGGGTCCTTAGGGTTCACAGGCAAGTGCTTAACCACTAAGCCATCTTTCCAGTCCCCAAGTCTTTTCTTAATATAACATAGTTATGAATGTTGTTCAAATGGGCTTTTTCTTTTCAAAAAATTGTTCTGGAGAAGCTCCAAGCAAGATAATTATGGACTAAAGGTTTTTATCAGTTTATATTATATTGATAAATATTAGACACGTTAAGTGTGTGTATGTATTACTTCATTATTTTACTACAATTTTATACACATTTTCAATGCTATAAGCCATGTATAAATATATCATTTCTCTTGAAACTTGCCTAGATTTTGTTTCTCCTCCACAAAATTTTTATGAACTTTGTGGTTGCATTACAGTTCATTTGCATTTCATTATCTCAATTTTAAATTGTAAGGTTGAATATATTCTATAATTTCCTTCGTGTCATTTCTTCTGTGTTTTCCTTTAGGCTAATTTGCTGTTTGTACCTTTTGCCCATTTATTTTTTTAAGTTTTTTTTTTTTTTTTTTTTTGTTTTTTTTTTTTTTTTGGTTTTTTGAGGTAGGGTTTCACTCTAGCCCAGGCTGACCTGGAATTCACTATGGAGTCTCAGGGTGGCCTCGAACTCACGGCGATCCTCCTACCTCTGCCTCCCGAGTGCTGGGATTAAAGGCGTGTGCCACCACGCCCGGCTCTATTTTTGTTTATTTTTAATTTATTTGAGAGCGACAAACAGAGAAAGAGGGAGAGAGAGAGAGAGAGAGAGAGAGAGAGAGAGAGAGAGAGAGAGAGAGAGAGAATGAATGGGCATGCCAGAGCTTCCAGCCACTGCAAACAAATTCTGGATGCGTGCGTCCCCTTGTGCATCTGGCTAACGTGGGTTCTGGGGAATTGAGCCTTGAACCGGGGTCCTTAGGCTTCACAGGCAAGTGTTTAACCACTAAGTCATCTCTCCAGCCCTGCCCATTTATTAATAGAGGTTTTGAAGATATGATATATATATATATATATATATATATATATATATATATATATACATGCATGAATATACATATGTGTGTGTGTATACTTGATATGTTTTTGAGACAGGGTCTTGCATAGTGCAGGCTGGCATCAAGCTCTATGCAGCTGACAGTGATCTTGATCACACTGCCCCTACCACCCATGTTCTGGGGCTTCGGGCCTGTGCCACCATACTCAGGTGGAATGTATTTATACTAACTACCTTTGAACTGATTTTTCCCATGTTTTTCTGTTTTTATCTTTTTCTTAATGTGTGTTTTACCTATCTGATTGACAGCAGCCCTGTAATAACTGAGAAAAGCAGCTGTTGGTCCACATGCACCACTTTCTGGGCAGTTTGATGTTCACTCTTCTACATTTGGCAATCTTGTTTCCCTTGACTTCAGGGAAGTGATCTTTCTCCTTTCTTAGTACTTTTGCATCCATAAGATGCCGGTGTGAACGGAGTCTCCTTTCGCTTCAGTCTTAAAATCACCTGTGGTAATGGTCTACTTGCAATGCTGGATTTGGGACTCAAGAGCAGCTAAGAAAGATTGACAATATTACTTGGTGGCCTCCCTACTTCACCTCTTAAGTCTTTTAGTGGCTCATCCATGACTCGTCTGCCGGATGCTGAGCATGCATAGGAATGTGTGGAGGAGGCGATGGGACAAACACGATCTATGGGAATAACACACTTAGATTTTATTGCTTATGAATTATTAGCTTTTGATAGCGTTATTACTCCTAATCACCGAGGAAAAACGTTTATCTGTGTTTCACAATTTGTATAACTTATTCAATGCAGTCATGTGATACTTTTAGTGGTAAAGCAAAATTGACATAGCTCACTGGGCTATTGTAGCAAGCCACTAGTGGTATGTGGAGTTACATGTTTTTTTTTAATCAGTCTACTCTTCCATGACATTACCTGGTGTTTTAACTTTGAACTTATGAAAAAATGTCCATATACACCGTTTATTTTATTTATTTGCAAGGAGAGGAGAGAGAGAGAGAGAGAGAGAGAGAGAGAGAGAGAGAGAGGACCTCCAGCCACTGCAAACTCTAGATGCATGTACCACCTTGTGTATCTGGCTTTAAGTGGGTACTGGGGAATAGAATCCAGGTCATTAGGCTTTGTAGGTAAGTACCTTAGCCAATGAGCCATCTCCTCAGCCCCCTCAGCCCCACGCACCCTTTTAAATGTATCAATCAACCCTTCAGATATTCTGCTCACAATCAGAACACAACAGATATGACATCATTATTCTTCCTAAGAGCTGTGTAGTTTTGGACCGTTTGACAAGCATTTTCTGAGCCCTTTGTGAAGCGCTGTGCTAGACACTATCATTGCTTGAGTCTCACATGCTGCATCACTCACATTAGACCGCAGGCACACTGACAGCAATCAACGGGAATCATGGTTCTCGCATCGTTCCTATGGTGTTCACGGGGCTGAGCCTTACCAGATGCTTCATAAATAGCTCGGGTCATTGGCTCCATCCTTTGAGTGACCAGAACTCTTTCAGAAGTTGTTCAGAGAAGACTGAGCACAGCCTGCCCGCGATTCTCCTCAAATATGCGGTCATCCAGAACGATGGACCTAGTTTTCCAAAGAATAATGTAAAACGGAGGTCTGGGGTTGAAGGGGATTGAGCAAGAAGTCAAGTGAACAAGAATCCAGCTCTTTCTTTCTTTCTTTTTTGCTTTTTCGAGGTAGGGTCTCACTCTAGCTCAGGCTGACCTGGAATTCACCAGGTAGTCTCAGAGTGTCCTCGAGCTCATGGTGATTCTCTTACCTCTGCCTCCCAAGTGCTGGGACTAAAGGCGTGTGCCACCACACCCAGCTAAGAATTGGCCATTTTAAACAAAGCCTGTGATTTCTGAATTCAAAGACCAAGTTGTTAAAAGGACCTTATGAATCTTAAAGAAAAACCCCAGAAAACCTGCAAATGACCAGTTTTATTACTATAGAGCTATTTTTCTGTCATTATATCTACTGTGTACTGTATATGCTGTTACAGAACTTCTCTGACAAAGAACACAGAGGAGCATTTGAGCAGAAGGGAGGCAAGTATTCATGGGGGAAGCATGGGGTCACCTGGTCCAGGCCTCTCATTGGACAGCTGGGGAGTCTGAGACTCAAAGGAGGAAAATGGTTGGACATAGATCAGAAACAATCAGAAAAGGGTAACAAGAATACACATAGGAATCCTGATATCCAGGTAAATATTCCCTTTTCTTCCCTTAAGCACTGCATGCATGATAGTGTTTCCATTTTAATATTAAAAAAATTATGCATTTTCAAGCAAAGAGAGATAGAGAGAAGAGAGACAGACAGACAGAAAGAGAGACAGACAGAGAGAGAGAGAGAGAGAGAGAGAGAGAATAGGCATGCCAGAGCCTCCAGCTGCTGCAAATGAACTCCAGATGTCTGTGGCACCTTGTGCATTTGGCTTTACGTGGGTCCTGGGGAACCCAACCCAGGTATTGAGGCTTTGTAGGCAAGTAACTTAACTGCTGAGCCATATCTCCAGCCTCTGCTGTTTCTTTCTTTCTCATTTAATTAATTAATTAATTAATTAATTAATTTTTTTGAGGTAGGGTCTTGCTCTAGTGTAGTCTGACCTGGATTTCACGATGTAGTCTCAGGGTGACCTCGAACTCATGGTGATCCTCCTACCTCTGTCTCCCGAGTGCTGGATTATGTTTCTTATTTATTAGCAAAGAATGTAGTCAATGAAAAGCCATTTAAAATCCATCAATATCCCATTGCTTAAAATGTTCCAGCCACGAACATAGGAAGACCTCAAGGCCACTTATCAGACTGGATTTCTAATGCGTGTCGAGGATCCCTAGGGTCACTTGACCTTCATTGTTGTGCCTTATGAGGCAGATAACCCTGCTACGAATGGCCGATAAAACGTAAGCAGCCTCAAACTATTGCTTAATAATTTATAACCTTAAATAGAAAGTGAGTTTTCTGTAAACTCTAATTGTAAATGATAATTTGCTAGATATTTTTACAGGTTGGAGACTATCCAGGTATAACTGAGTGAATGTTTAGAGCAAAATTATTTATTTATAAGTTTATAGAAGGTTGAAGCAAATGACTGACCTTTTGAGACCCTTGGCTGCTGGGTTCTATTCTTTTTAAAAGACAAAATGGGCTTTTCATGTTTACATGGGCTTTTCATGTTTCCACAGTGTTAACTGTGTCCCGTCTGCCTCCTGTCTATATATTTTCACACATATATAAGTGTCTTTGGCTTTTGAGAAAGGTTTTGGTAAGAGCTAGTAGGTTTTTGTGTATATTATTTTCATTCTTTGATTTTTCAGTATTAATGCTGTGGGTTTTTCTTTTCAAAATCCAAACTGAATCCATGAAGAACAAAGAGCTACTAGTTCTTAATAGATGTGTGGAAGCTTTTCAAAAGCATCCCCTTTCTGGACACTGGTCAGGGTTTGAGATGATTCAAGGTACTTGGAAGACAGAGTGGTGGCCTGGCATACAGTCCCTTCATTCTGTTCTTGGCACGAAATCCGCTGCCTAGCCTTGTACAAGTCACGTTCTGGTCCCTCTGAGCTCAGGTCTTTTCATAAGTTAAACAGGGTATGAGAGCTGACATTTCAGAGTTCTCTGATGCATCGGAATCCTTAGCTCATTTCAGGCAGGCAGTGACCAAAGCCTGCACTTCACACATCTGGATGACTCTGACCGACTCTGTGTCATGTGACCTGTGGAGAACTGGGTTCTTCATCTCTTGGGTCATATAGGGAAAGAGCATGCAAGGCACAGGCCTTATGTGTTACACTGGCCCCATGATACAGCAGGTTTGAAAAACTCCTATCACCTTTTGTCTTCAGTGAACCTTTCCTTTGTCTAGATGTATTTACATACATGAATGCCATTGTGTTGCACAGAGCTACAGGGCTCACTACAGGAATGTGCTCTTAGGGTTTGTAGATCCAACAGGACATACTGTGTAGCTTAGGTTGTATGGTAGGTTGTACATCTTCGTTTGTGTAAGCATACAATGGTAAGTACACAAGCTGCACCACAAAAACATTGCCTAACAGTACAATTCTTAGGACTTATCCTTGTTCTTAAGCACGCATGATTGTACTCTGAGTCCACTGGCCCATTTGAGAAAGATTTTCTTTCTTTTTTTTTTCTTTTTATTTATTTATTTGACAGAGAAAGAGGGAGGGAGGGAGGGAGAGAGAGAGAGAGAGAATGGACACACCAGGGCCTTCAGCCACTGCTAACGAACTGCAGATGCATGCTCTACCTTGTGCATCTGGCTAATGTGGGTCCTGGAAAATTGAACCTGGGTCTTTTGGCTTTGCAGGCAAATTCCTTAACCGCTAAGCCATCCCTCCAGCCCTGAGAAAGATTTTCTCTTACATATCAGTGTCTTAGTCCTTGAGATGCCAATACATTTTGGAATGCCATTGTCTCTTCCTCATAGCTCTGAAGAGCAAATGGATTTTGGCTCCTGGTCAGTCACTGAGCTACTGCATGGTGGAGCTGGTATTCCAATGGAGCATGTTTGCTATGGCGAGCTGCCCATTAGAGCTTTGCAGGACTTCAAGGACAAGCTTTTAAGCTAAACGTACGGAAAGAACATGATCTTAATTTGCAAATTATGTTTTGCTTTTTTAAATTTATTTTACTTTCTTTTTTATAGCTACAGTCTCATTAGTCTCATTATTTTACCTTCCTCCTTTCTCCAGGCTTGGTTTATTCATCAGGCAAAATCCAGATGCCCCAGTTCTCTTTTCCACACGTCATCCTGTTACAAGACCTTGAACAGCTCACTGATAGACAGAGAGAGGTGAATGCTTCTGAGCATATTGATCTTACTTAATTAGATGGGTTCTTTTGAGTTTAGAAAAGATACTTGGTGGTCACTGTACTACCTTCATTTGAATAATTTGCTATAGAAGTGGCAGCCTGCAGGGAATTTTGTGGAAGAGGAAGTGGGAAGAATGTAAAAGCCACAGAGTAGGAGGAAATATTCAGAGACATTATCCCCTCCCAATGACTGACTACAGCTCTCACAACTCATCACACACAACTCCATGGTGAATACCAGCAATTCCACTGAGGGGTATCCTCAGTGGAGTGGGGGCAGGGAGGAGGGAAATGATGGTACCAACATATGATGTGTTCATATAAAGTTTCTTCTCAATAATAATAACATAAAAATTTAAAAAAACCACAGGAGTAATGACTAAATGTACTTGTGACATTGCGAAACCATGCCTGCAGGATAACGTTACCCGTGGAGCACTAAGCAATGCAATCTCCAGAGGTCAGGAAGTCTCTAGGATTGGAGGAACTTTGCATGAAACGGAAACCCACACCCATTTCCTGATACCTACAAGTTAGAAAAGAGTACAAGCCACACCACCAAGAGACCAATCCAGAGGCAGAGAACATTCTAGAAGAATCCTTCAGAGCTCATTAAACCATTTATCCATCTTATCACATTGCTTTCCTCCCATTTGTCCCAAGTCTGGGACATATGCTAATTTCAAATCAAGTCATTTTTTTTTTTTTTCTTGAGGGGGAATGTTTCAAGGTAGCATCTTCCTCTAGCCCAGGCTGTCCTGGAATTTACTATGCAGTCTCAGGGTGGCCTCTAACTCATGGAAATCTGCCTCCCGAGTGCTGGGATTAAAGATGTGCACCACCACGCCAGACTCAAATTAAGTCTTTTTATTGGCACCAAGTTTTGTAGCAGACTGATCACTTCATTGTGGTGAGTTTGAAATTTAGTAATTCATTTTAGAAATAGGTGTGGGAAATGAATGCCTCCTTTAGACCTGGTGACAGCTCATTCATCTGAATCATCATAGAGAACTGAGCGTATCCATCAAGGGGCCCCTACGGTCTGGATGTTAGATGCTGTTTCTCAATCTTTTGACATCTGGGAGATGAAGGCAGTCAATCTATATTTGCTGATGACTACATCAGATATGTAAGGCAAAGCTTTTGTGTTTTCATTTCAGGTCTAAAAATAGCCTTGAAATTATGCTATGAAATTGCCTCTATTTGAATTGTAAAGCCTGCTTTCTCTATGACATTCATAGCATATTCATTTCTTCAGTGACCTTTCAAAGCAAACCCATTTCTAACGGTTCAACATTCTCCTTGGGAAACACTCTTGGAAATGGAACTTTGTTCAAGCATTAGTCCTTTGGCTCAGCAAATATTTATTGAGCACCTGCGTTTGTCAGGCGCTATGCCTAATGCTGAAGGAACCAGAGAGACAAGCTTCTTATTCTGGAGCTCAGAGTCTCACATGGAAATAAACCCTGAAATAACAAATAAATACACAAAAGAAAAGGCCAACAATAGTTAGTGCTATGAAGCTAATTAAAACAGGGTGATCTGAAAGATGATCGGGGCATGTCTTGAATGCTCAGGATGCCAGCCTTGCATACATCAGTAACAGCTTGGCCTGAAAGGGGTACTTCAAGTAAGAGGAGGCAGAGAGATTTTAAAGGCCGCAGGATGGGAAGGAGTATCCCGAGGCACTGTCTCCCGACCACAACAGAGACTGACTGATGCGTTCATGAACCCATGGTGAACACCGAAACCCTGCTGAGGAGGGCCCCATGGAGTGGGGTGGAGGGAATATAAGAGCATAACCTGAGTAGTACAGAATAAGGTCAGTGATAAACATGGAGCGAGACTTTGTGGCACTTCATGGAAGAGAAGAGTTCAGGTTTTGCTTTACGCATTACGGAAAACCACTCAAGGATTTCGTAATACCTCGTGTAAGAGAGTGGAGACAAGACCAGTAGAAGATTGTGGAAGTGGACAGGCTGGGGAGGAGAGCGGTTCAGCCGAGGGTGGTAGTGCTGAGGAGTGGACGAGAGCCGTGGATTTAAATTCTGGTTGGGTTATGTTCAGCTGCGCGCTGGGCACTGCTGGCTGAGCCGAGAGAGTCAGTGTGGGTAGGTTAGCGGGGCACAGGGAGGGGGGGGTTAGCATTGGTGTCTTTTATAGGAGAAGTTCCTTCCTACATCCAACCTAAGCTTAGGTATTTTATGAAATCTAAATGTTTATTTTAAAAATCAGCTCTTACTAACAAAAAAATTGTTTTTAAAAACATTTAAAATTTGTTAGTTAGTATCAGATGCTTTCTCCATCCTGTGAACTTTGAGATCATTTTATCCACCTATCCCTGGCTCCTCCCCATCACCACCATGAAATGCCAAATAGCCTCCATTGAAATTCCAATCAGAATGATACTGCATTTATTTATTAATTTTGGATATGGTGTTATTTTAATATCCTGCCTCTCCATTCATGAATGTACATATCTGTCTGAGTGTTCCCATTTCATATCCTGAATAAAATTGGATAATTTTCTTTGTATAGGTTGTGTGCTTTTAGCATTTTATTTTAAATTACATTTTTATTTTATTTGTGTGTGTGCCATGGTGTGCTTGTGAAGCTCAGAGGACGACTTGGAAGTATCTATTCTCTCCTTCCACCTTCTTTGAGACAGACTGTACCGCCCCCCCGCCCCCCACTGCAAACACCAGTCTAGTTGGCCTGAGTTTCAGGAGCCTCCTGGCTTGGCCCCTCATTGTCGTAAATGCACTGGGATCACAGTGCTCTGCTTTGCATCTGGCTTTTTGTGGGTGCCTGGGGGGATGGAACTTGAGGCTATAGGCTTATAAGCAAGCACTTTTAACTGCCAAGCCATATCCCAGCCCCTGATTTTAGTAGTTTTAAAAGCACATTTAGTGTTTGTTTCTACACAGATGTTTTCTCTCTTTAGGTTACTACAGCTAAAACAGAAAAAAAAAAAAAAAAAAAAAAAAAACCAAAACAAAACAAAACAAAAAAACCTACTGCCTTTTATAATGTACCACTTAAGATATTTAACCAAGCACACAGATTTAAAGAATCTATACTTCAGCTCCTTCTTTTCTTTTAATCTTTTCATGTTTGTGTCTTGCTTTAAAATATGTCTTCCATATGCTCTTCCAGAACACTAATATGGGTCTCAAAGGTCATCGATCAACCCATGCATTGACTACTGCGTAAGTGGAGATCTCATGATGATTAAGGAAGCATCTCTTTGTACTATATTTAGACTCAAGTCCCCAAGAAGAGCTACTTCCCTCTGTTTACTTGTCAGCCTATCTGTAGGTTGGAATTCCATGACTCTGACTGATGTTTATCTCTACTTTTTGAGCCACTTATAGTAACCAGCTGACTCAGGGGCAGATGAATCAGACTTGGTGCAGGAGAAAGTGTCCTGGGCTCTTTCTCTCTGAATCCTCTGTCCAGATTTCATTTAAATGGATTACCTTTTAAAACCTTTTGGTTTGTGACAGACATGGTAACAGTTACTGGCCACTTCTCATTTACAACAGAGGCAGTAATGTCAGGGACATGGAATTAACTGGCCTTCTGAGGGAGTAGAGACTAGGATCCATACAGAAGGCATGGGAGAGGGAGAGACCACTGTGGTATGGAGAGCAGGCGAAGCATCTGGGGTGTACAGAACTCGAGATGGTGGGGTACGAAGAAGAAAGGAATAATATTGATAGGCAACAACAAATATGGTTATAAGAAACATTTAATCCCAGGTTGAATGTGTTCTTTTGATTCTACAAGACAATAAATTTTCTTGAATGACCTGGATGTCATAACAATGCTGGGTGTGGACTGAGGTGAAGAGAGATGGAGGAGAATACTTGGCAGAGCAGAGGAGCCTCTAAGGATTAAAGGCCCATAACTCAGGGCTTCTACTATCCACAGCTGCGGTTTTCTATGGAGAAATGTGCATTTTATCTTACTTAGACTAAGTATAGAAGCCAGGATGGCACAGGAGAGGAGTTCTTCACAAGCCAGTGGTAGCTAGAAGTGGAAACCAGCAAGTAGACTGTGTTTAGTGTATGTTAGCCTAAGAACGCACTTCTGCAGAGGAATAAGAGACTGGAAGGGTGGGAGTGGAGGCAAACCTCATACATTCAGACATCCGGGATTACATTATCTTCCCAGACTTAGGCTTGGCATGAGCTAAGCCTTTGGCGACCAGCTCCTTTTGTGAGATCTGAAGGTTTTCACAAAGGTATGCTGATCCCCTTGGAGATAAATGCCTGTTCATGTATTCGCTTCACAGGAAAAAGATAATGGTACTCAGGTCTCAAGACATCAAAGAAATAGTTTACTATCTGTCTTACTTTAATACTTTAAATATTCCTTCACTGGAGAGGAAATATTGATGAACTCCTAATATGTCTATCACCACCTGTGACATATTTAGAGGGCGAATGTAAAAATTTTATAATGTTCAAATTACATTAAGTCAAACTCACACACCATACCACAATAATGATGCCTTGAATGAGTTTTTAGTAGGTAAAACATTGTTTCTCATATTTTAACTTGGTAATTTTGTAACTGAGTACCACTGTGGACAAGTTGTTTTGTACTTAATTTTATTTATTTGAAAGACAGAAAGAGAATGGGCTTGCCAAGGCCTCCAGCCACTGCAAATGAACTCCAGACATATGTGCCACCCTGTGCATCTGGCTTTATGTGGGAACTTGGGGATCGAACCTGGTTCCTTAAGTTTCACAGGCAAGCTCCTTAATTTCTATGCCATCTCTCCAGACCAAGTTTATCATTTCCCCTCTAGATAGTTTGTGATTTTAAAGCCATATTTTATTTATTTATTAGAGAGAGAGAGAGTAAGAAAGACAGAGAGAGAGAGAGAGAGAGAGAGAGAGAGAGGGAGGGAGAAAGAGAGACAGAAAATGGGCACACCAGGGCCTCTAGACACTGAAAATGAACTGCAGACATGTGCGGCACCTGTGCGTCCGACTTTACATGGGTACTGGGTACTGGGGAACTGAGCGTGGGTCCTTTGACTCTGCAGTGAAGTGCCTTAACCACTCAGCCATCTCTCCAGCACATAGTTTGTGCTTTTTGGTAATCCCCCCAAACATTTTCTACTTTGAGGTAAAATAGATATTCCACATTTTCTTTCAAATATTTCTATAGTTTTGTATTTAGATAATTAATCCAGATGAAATTTATTTTTGTATTTTCAATGTAGTATAATGTAGACATTTAAATTCACTTTTTCTCTTGACATCATTTATTGCAGTTTTCTCCTTTCTCCCAGTCATTTAGATTTGTGTCAACTATGTTCTACATTTCTCTGTATGCCCAGGTCCACTTTGTAGACTCATTCTGCTCCATTGGTACATTTTCTGACTCTGTGCCAATTTGGCATCGTCCAAACATACAGCCTTATACTATACGTATCACTTGGTGTTTGGTAGAAGTAGATCCTCGTTTTGTTTTTGTCCTCAGAATTATGTTGTCTACTTCATTTATAAAATATTGCTACATCTTCCACTATTTTCCCCTAGGAAATAAAAGAACAATTTTCTTGTAGTCTTAATGCAAGCTGACCGAGATTTGAACTCACCATTCATCACTTTTTTAACCTCTTTATGATGCCTTATCAGTAAATAGAAGCCTGGTCCAGCAATGAGATGCCAGACCCAAGGGAGGGGGTTCAAGCAGAGGTTTCGAAACCTGCCTTTTGGTTAGGAAACCGAGGCTGTGAGGTTAGACACTGGCTGGAGCTACCTGTGCTGGTCGCCCGGATACCAGCTGAGCTGTCTGCAGGTGTGAATTTGTTTCCTGTGCCATGCAGACAAAGTCCCAGGACAGGACGGTGGTGGCCGGTATGATCTGCCCAGCAGTCAGCTTGCTAGATAGCTTGTTGAGATTTGTCATTGTCTTTCCTTATTTTAAATCAAATCTTATTTTACCTGGTACAAAAAATAAACAAATGAAAGTCGTTTCTTAGCTATTGTGAATAGGGATGCAGTGAACATGGGAGTACAGATATCTTTTTGTCATACTGATTTAATTTCTTTTAGACACATGCCCAGTGGAGATATTGCTGGATCATGTAGCAGTTCTATTTTTGCGTTTTTTATAGAACATCCATGTTGTTTTCTGTGGATGCTGTGATAGTTTATACCCTCACCATCAGGTCCAAGGTCCCCTCCTCCACCTCAGTGCCTGTGTTTGCTGCCTTTAGGCTCTTTGATACCGGCCATTACTGCAGGAATCAGGCAATAGCTCATTCTGGTCTTCACTCCTATCTGCTTGATGATTAGTGATGTTGAGCATTTTTTCATTTACTGGTTGGCCATTTATATGTTTTTTTTTTTTGTGTGTGTGTGTGTGTGTGAAATATTTACTTAGGCTGACTTCCACTTTGAAAACTACTTATTCATTTATTTTTAAGTTTTTAATATATCCTATTCTGAATAACAACTCATTATCAGATTCATCTCCTTCATTTGTGAAATCAACCAAGCAGAATATGTCATTGCAACTATGGAAGTCAGTTGTCTGTAAACTTCCTACCCACTTTCAAACTTTGCAGGTTACCTGAGTCTGCCTTTGTCTCCCTCTCTCCCTTCCTTCATTCTCCTCCATAGTCGTTCTGAGCCTGTCTCAGAACACCCTTGCCACGTGTCAGCGTTTCTTACATTTTCTTTCTTTCCCAGCTTGAAATCTCATCTTCCCTCCTATCTTTTAGATTATTGAATAAAAATGTTTTCTGATGGTCAAATCCCAAGGACTAGCTGTGAATGGTGCAGAATGAATGTCTTTCCCATTTCCACTGAGGTCATGGGCCAATGGATGTCACACAGCAAACAGGTCAACGGAGAGACACATTTCTACTTACAAAGTATTACAGCTGATACGAATGGAAAGAAGTGAGGGATCCAAGCGGTGTTGCTTTATAATTCATCATTCAAGCTAGGGAATGCAGGAGTGAAAGGAGACAGTATTAATTAGTATGTTTGAACAATAGGTAGAAACCAGTGCTTTGCCAAGTGAACAGATTGGGAACTCTTCTTTCACTCAAAGAAGGAAGAACGAACCAAAAGGTTAAAGAACCCACAGAAGGACAGGCAAGATCCAGGAGCAGAGAATTGCCTACAAGAGTGTTCTGTGTATCTGAGGAATGAAAAGAGTGTTTAGGGCAAATGAAGTGCACAGTGGTATTGGGTGAGGCTGAACTAAGGGCCACATCATTCAGACTGTGAGGCTTAAATGCAGTATTCAGCCAGTGAAATGTTTTTTAAACTGGATAAATAATAAAATTAGATTTTTTTAAAAAGAGCATTAAGTTCATGATGTTCATAATTCACCAGAGAAAGCAGATCGTCAGTTTGCCTGCACGGTATGGTTGTGTTGGTGTGTACATTTGTGCATAAGCCACTGTACACTAAGTGGACAAGGGGGAATGACCTGTGGTGACACACAGGGCAATGAGATTAATCATGGATCTAATACTACTTTTTGCTTATCTGTATTTCTGAATTTTCTTTGTGGGGTGTGGGTCATGTTTATGATAATTCTAAGGAAGATAAAAACAAAATCAAGAAGGCTACTTGGAAGCCAGGCAGGGTGTTGCATGCCTTTCATCCCAGCACTTGGGGGGCAAAAGTAGGAGGGTTGCTGTGAGTTCGAGGCCATGCTGAGACTACATAGTGAATTCCAAGTCAGTCTTTAGCCTGGGCTAGAGCAACACTGTAGCTCTAGAAAAACAAGAAAACAAAACAAAAACAAAAACAAAAACAAAAACAAAAAAAAAGAAGAAGAAGAAGGCTACTTGGATTTCTTCACAGAAAGTACATGGAAAACCTGGATTTCAGCTCCTATGGAGTGCTAACCATCAGTTATCCAACCTCCGGACTACAATGCCAATTTATCTCCTTTTCAAGCTCAGTTTTTGTGGTAAGTGCACATGCAAAAGCCTTTCCTATTCCAAAGAACTTTCCTTTTAGAAAGAAATATTCTATATATAAGTAGCACAAAAGCTATAATTTGAAAGTTTAATTGACAAAAGAAAGTGTAATTAAACCCTAAAAAAGGTTTCAAAGAATTCAGACAGTTAACGATGCAAAGAATTCAATTTTACAACTTAAAATTACAAAACATTTGGAAAAAAAAACCCATTATAGGCTGGGTTCAATAGAAACAAAATACTGAAGACTGAAACAAACAATATTAAAAATGTTTTTTTGCAGATTCAAAATAAACAACTCAATGTATTGAAATAAATTAAATGTGGTGGCACATGTCTTTAATCTCAGCACTAGGGAGACAGAAGTAGAAGGATTATCAGGAGATATAGGACTACAGAATGAACCCAGGTCAGGCTTAGTTAGAGTGAGACCCTACCTTGAAAACAACAACAACAAAAAATGAAATATGGAATACTAGTTTAGAATAATAGCATAAAACTAAGCAGCTTATAAAACAAACTTTATAGAATGCTTAGAAATGAAAATAGAAACTCCATTGACACATTAGCTATGACTAAACAAGGAATTAGTAATTTGGGAAATAAATCTGAAAAAAAATATTAGCCTTCATAAGAACCGGGGTAGAAATACAAAAGAAATACTATATTTAGTAATAAGAAGGCTACAGAACATCCAGAAAAATGTGAAAAAATAATTAAGATAAATAAGTAATGTCAGAAGGGGCCTAGAGAGATTGCTCAGTGGTTAAAGGCATTTGCTTGCAAAGTCTAATGGCCTAGGTTCGATTCTCCAGCATCTTTGTGAAGCCACATGCACAAAGTGGTGCATATATCTGGAGTTATTTGCAGTGGCAGGAGGCCCTGTTCTCCCTATACTCATTCTCTCTACCTGCCTTTTTCTGTCTCTTTCAAATAAATAAATAAATATTTTGAAAATACTAGAAGGTATGAATTCTCAGATTTAAGAAATATAAAATCATACAGCCATCTAGACACAATTTAGTGAAACACAATTTAATGAATTCCATGTAAGATAAAGACCTATAACATTACAGAAGACACATGACCTAAATTGACTACAAAAGATAATAACATTAAAACTTGACCTAAGTTGACTGTTAAAGACAGTAATGTTAAAATTTAAATTGTTTCATTAAAGAAAAATGGGGAGAACTAGAAAACTGTAGAAAATAAGTCAGGTAAACCACGATGAGGAATAAGCTTTAAAACAGACTAAATTCTTTGTGTTATTTTGGAGAAAGGAAAAGTTTTTTTATACTACATTTAGCTTATTGATTATGTATATTAAAATTTGTAAATACATAAGTTATTATATACACATAATTAAGTCATATATGCATATAAATAAGTTATATAAACATTTAAGTTAATATACATAAGTATACATAAGTTATACATGAAGTACAACTTAAAAGAACAAAATAGGATATCTCTCTTCTAAGCTGTAGAGAAATATAATTCATAGAAAAGACAAAAAATGGTCAAGAAAGAGAGTAAAATGAATGTTGGAACATTCAGAGAGAACAACTGGTAAAACTGGAAGAAATAAATCTGAATAGTATGATAATAATGATGCTAATCATAAATGGACCAACATACTAGCATATATAGCTTACCAATCATTGATTAAAAAAAATCAACAACCTCTTGGGCTGGAGAGGTGGCTTAGCGGTTAAGCGCTTTCCTATGAAGCCTAAGGACCCCGGTTCGAGGCTCGATTCCCCAGACCCACAAGATGCCAGATGCACAAGAGGGTGCACGCATGTGGAGTTCATTTGCAGTGGCTGGAGGCCCTGGCACACCCATTCTCTCTCTATCTGCCTCTTTCTCTGTCTGTCACTCTCAAATAAATTAAAAAAAAAAAATCAGCCTCTTTCTGCTTTAAGACTATAGCTCAAACACAAGAACCAGAAAAGTGTTCAATGAACAATGGAGACCAAGTGCAAGCCCAAAGGATGCTGGCAGGATAGTCATATTAAAGAAAACAAAGATATTGAGGAAAAGGCATTGCAGGAGTTACGGGCTTTTACACAATAGCAAAAGTTCACTCACTGGGGTGATTGTGATGAATTAGCCATATGTCCCTCCAGGATAAAGCAGCCGGAGTGTCACTGGCAGACACAGCTCTCAGCTGCCGGAGTTTGCACTCTACTCAATGAACTCCATGTACCCTTTCCAGGCCATCTCAAAGCAAATGACTGAGAGACCAACATGAGCTACCAGTGGGTTAGCCCATCTCCCGAATTCCCCATATGGCCAGTTGAGGGCTCCCACTGCGATTGCATGGCATCTTGACTCTCCTTTCAGGCCGGTCCTGCCGTCCTCCTTACTCTCCATGGCTGCTGAGTGTAAGAACTCCCTCATAAGCTCCCACTGCTGCTCATTTCTGAATTGGCCTTGTGTGGAATCCAACCTGCAACAGATGGTGCCAGGTTGGCTCAAGTCAAGAGGCTTCAAACGGGATTTTGGAGGTGAATCCCTTGGTCTCAGCTGGTCTTGGGGACTCCAAGGTGGATGGTAGATGAGCTCAGCTAGCTTCTGGCATAAAAGCACGTGCAGAGTAATTGAAAGGATCTTCTTTGTATGTGTCGCTTACTCATTTTGGGGACAAGAGACCTGTCAGAAGCAATGTATGGAAGGAAAAGGGTTTAATCCTGTTTGTAGTTCCAGAGGATAGAGTTCAACATGGCAGAGAAGTCATGGCCTGCAAGAGCAGGAAGCCTTGTTACCTCCACCTACAGGAGGCAGAGAGAGAACACAAGTGCAGCCAGACATAAAACCACAAGGCCCACTCCAAGGGTTTCATTTTCTTCCTCCAGGTTCTAAATGGTGGTGGTTTGATTCAGGTGTCCCCCACAAACTTAGATATTCTGAATGCTAGTCTCCCCAGCTGATGGCAATTGGAAATTAAAGCCTACTGGAGGTGGTGTATTGTTGGGGTGGGCTTATGGGTGTTATAGCCAGTTTCCCCATGCCAGAGTTTGTCGCACGCTCCTGTTCCTGTTGTCCACCTGATGTTGGCCAGGGCGTGATGTCCACCCTCTACTCATGTCAACATTTTCCCCTGCCACCATAGAGCTTCCCCTCAAGTCTATAAGCCAAAACACCCGCCCCCCTTTTTGTTCCCTGAAAGCTTCTTTTGGTCGGGTGATTTCTGCCAGCAATGCGAACTTGACTGCAACATAAATGTTCCACAACCTTCCAAAATTGCAGCTGTAGATCAGGTATGCAAACACACAAGCCTATGGTGGACATTTTACATTCAAACCATCACGTTCATTAAGGATGAGTCCAGACGGAAGGAACTGCATTAGTTTATATTATGTTCTAGCATTCAAAAGTAATGGGAACATAGTTCCTATAAAGGCCAAAATTGGATGACCACTTCCTTTTGTTTTTATAGATTCACATTATATTTGTAACAATACATTGTTATAATTGCTGTTTTATTAAAAGTTCTTTAAAATATGCATTGCTTATTTATTTATTTTGGTGTGTGCATGCGTGTGTGGCATGTGTATGGAGGTCAGAGGATAACTTTGAGGTTTTGTCTTTACTTTCTGCCTCACTTAAGGCAAGGTTTCTCTCTCCCTCTCTCTCTCTCTCTCTCTCTCATTGCTGCTGTTCACTCACATTCTTGCTGCTCGTCGGGATAGCTGGTCTGCATGCTTTCACATATTTCTCTCGTTTCCATATCTCTTCTTGACCTCACTGTGGTGGAATTAAAGAAGCCAGACATAGATTTTGGTGTGTTTTCTTTTTTCTTTCTGTGGAATCTGCAGATCTGATCTCAGGCACTGAAGCTCGTGTGACCAGTGCTTTATCTATGGGGTGGTCCATCTCCCCTGCCCTAGTACTTGTTCTGCATGTTTACCTCTTACTGTGTCTACTTTATAAGCTTCATCGCTGATATGCATATGAAAGAAAAAGCATAGTAGACATGAGCTTTACGATAAATTGTGTGATCAGTTTTTTAGGCTCAAGTGATGCTCTGGAAAAAGGTAAAAAAAAAAAAAAAACCTGAGAAAATTTAATTGGCAATTGAAAATGTGCAAGTCAAAGGGGTCCATCTCCTCGAAGCTGTATTTCTGACTCCTAGAGTGTGCTATCCAGTACAGAAGTCATGACGTTTAGTCATGAAAACAGTAGAGGTTTAATATAGGTTGCAGACACAGCCAATGTGGACTGGTCAGAGCCTTAAAGCAATGGAAGCATGGAGTTGACATGTACACATTTTTTTCTGACTTATTTCGTAGCAAGTGCCAAGGTTGGAGGGTCAGGTACAGAAATGAGTTCCCCTGACAACAGACAGTTTTGGCTGATTCACCGTCTGTACCCAGAGGCTGAGCAGATGGACCACCCACAGGGTCATTCTGAGTTTGTACAATCAGAAGAAATTAAAAAAATTCAAATGCAGAAGGAAGCTGTCCCCCCACCCCACCCAAAGTCACATTTCCTTGCCCAGCTTCTGGACATAAGCAAATTGTTTTGGACTCAAGACCCATTGAAAATCAGTTTTTGAGAAGTTGAGCAAAGGGTTATTCACGGTCTGTGATGACACTGTAAAGCCATTGGTAGAAGAGCCCACCTTCCACTCCAGTCAGCATCAAAACCATCGTCTCTAAATTTCTTCAAAAGAGCCGTCAGAAGATCCTGAATCACTTTTCTTTCTTTTTCTTTTTCGCTTTTTGGGCAGCCCTAACAGAGCGTTTCTTTAGAAAACTGTTTCTGAAGTGCAGTCTGGAGGTTTATTTTAGATGTGACCACCTGGGTGAAGTGCAAGGGTTATTTTAAAAGGAGTCATTCATTTGTCTTTGTGGGAGAGAAGTTGTTTCAATTGAAATGACATCACGTTTGTGGGGCACCTGTGAAACTGTGCAGAACTTGGCTCAAGTACAAAAGACTTTGTTTTCCTTTCTCTTCGCTATGGTTGTTAACTTGATTTCTTCTTTCCATAAATTCTTTAATTGGTTTAATAAAATATACAGCAAACTGTGAACGCTCCTTTCTGTTGGTTCCATTGTGTGCATTGACACAGTGAAATTGAACTAACCAAAGCATTACATTTTTTTTTCTTAAAGAAAATTAAAGGTTTTAGAACAGCTTGAAAATATTTAAAAGAAGAGAAAATATAAAGCAAGAAGCATTTCTTTGACAACATTCACGTTCACGTCAGTTGCTCTTCTACAAAGTCTCCCCTGGAATTCCACGGCTGATAAAGAAGGCATGATCTCTCTTTATTATTTCTGAAGCATGGGAATTTTACTACTGGAGGTGTTAAAGTGGTGTTTTGAAAGACAGGTAAAAGAGCAGAGATTTAATATCAACTGTTGTGCCCTAAGGCTAATCAGACAGCTGGTATTGCTTTGTGTGTGTGCAGGGTCATAGAGTTTTTCAGGAAAGGCTAATTTTCCTTTTGGTAGGGGCTCTAATGAAAGGAGTAGAAATAGGGCACAAGAGTTCAGAATTTCAGATCACGTCTGTGGTCATATTCATAGCTGATCCTTCAGATGGCTTCAGGCAAAGTTCCAGTTCTTGTTTGTTAAGAGATGAAAATTCTGTAGTTTTTTGGTTGTTTATCCCCTTTCCTCCCGTTCCTCTCTTTATCATCATCTTCCTCCCCTCTTCCCCCTCCCCTTCCTCTCTCTCTCTTTTCCCTCCTCCTTCAGTAGCGTTTTCATAATCTTTGAAGATTGTAATTTTTTTTGTATTTGATAAAAGTTCTAAGTACAGGGGTGCCCAACCCCTTGGCATAGCAATATGACATCTTCTTCCACAAGAGCGTTGGGCTGCTTTGCACTTCACAGCTCTCCTGGGAGGCCTCTCCCACAGGTGCCTCAGGTTGCACCACCTACAAAACATTTCACCCCACAAGGCCATGTCCCACTGTGGAGGGTTTCTCAGATGTGACGATATTGTGGAGTGGAGGTAGAGACCAAGGTGACGAGAAATGGAAATAGTGATGAAGACAGGATAGGACAGACAGCAAATTAAAGGAAATGAGAGAAAACAGAGGGAATCTTCTTATCATTATTAGTTATGTATACAGATTGCATACAGCCATGTTGGTACCATCACTAGTCTCTTCCTTGTCCTCCCCCCTCAGCAGGCTACCTCTTTGTTGGGGAATATGGGTCGTACATTGTGGGGTTAGCATGTGGGGTTAGTTATGGGTAGTAGGCAATGTCTCTGTGTATCATGACCCAACGTGTGGCTCTGACATTCTTTCCATCCCCTCTTCCACCAATTTCCCTGAGCCATGTTGGGTTCATTTTAGGTCTGCTTCAGTGATGAGGTCTTGGGAGCCTCTGTGTCTCTGGATATCTGGTTTGGTAGGAGTTGAGTGTTCTCTGTGTCTGTCTGCTTCACACTTGTGCTGGTACCAGGTTCACCAAGAAAGCAGCACTCTTGCTCATTTCCCCAATTACTCTTGGTTTCAGCTGGGGGCACAGGGAATCTTAATAGTAAAGAAAGAAGAAGAATTTGGGTAAGGAAAGAGGAAGAGCATATTAAGTATTCTGCTTAAGGAATAGCTGTGAATGAGAAAATAAACTTTGCCTTTATTGAGGTCTGATCTTCTATAATTTACTGCTATTTTATGTCCTGAGGGGGAAAATATACTCCCTGCCATTTATGTGATCATAAGTTATGTGATTGTAGGAATGGATTATGTGATCACATCAATTATGCAATCAGAAGAATGGATTCTGACTTATATGATTTGGTGGGTTCATTTTATAAAAAAATTTTGAGATCAATATTAGATATGTGCATGGGTATAGATTTATTATGAGTAATAAAATACATATTTTGAAAGGTAAAAAGCATCTCAAGTATTGCAAAAACCAGAAAGGTAACATTTATATTACCTGTCTGACACATCTCTTTAAGAACTTTTTAGTCTATGCTTTACATTGCATGCATTTAATTACATTTTCATTTGAGAATTTTGTGTGTGAGAAATAAATATCGTGGACGTTAGCACGATGAATTCAAATTTGTTGTTTTTATGATTTATAGTTTAGATAAGTTTCTGTTTTGTGAATTGTCATTGGTAATGTCATAAAATATTTTAAAATTAAATTCCTATACAATAAAACACAAAGATGTTACATGTACAATTATATGACTATACTGGCATTAGTAGGTTGATATGGCCTATAGCCCTATGATCTGAAACATGCAAAATAATGCATAGTGAAATAAATCAAAATACTAGGGCTTAGAGGGAATGCTCAGTGGTTAAGGTGCTTGCCTGCAAAGACTAAGGACCCAAGTTCAACTTCCCAGTACCCACATAAAGCCAGATACACTGAGCAGCATATACATTGGAGGTCATGTGCAGTGGCAGGAGGCCCCGGTGTGCCCATACTCACACTCTCTATGTCTGTCTGTCTGTCTCTCTCTTTCTCTTTCTCTTCCTCATAAATAAATAAATGAAATAAAAAATACTAGTTACCTTTGTG
Organism: Dipus sagitta; assembly: GCA_036346955.1. Lineage (NCBI taxonomy): Eukaryota > Metazoa > Chordata > Mammalia > Rodentia > Dipodidae > Dipus > Dipus sagitta. The sequence continues at coordinate 4,930,621 of CM070787.1, forward strand.
GGAGGTCTTGGGATTAACTGGATAAAGAACACAAGGGATGTTTCTGGAGTACTGAAAATGTTCTGTGTCTTGATAGGGATATGTCCACCAAGAGTTCAAATATTCAAAATTTAACCCCTACTTTGTATGTTAATGATATTTTGACATGGGACCTTTGGGAAGCAATTAGGGTTAGATGAGGGCATGGGTGAGACCCTCATAGTAGCATTAGTGACCTGGTAATGAGAGGAAGCAGGAACTGAGGATATGGCACATTCAATAAAATATTTGTCTCACAAGCCTGAGGACCTGGGTTTGATTTCCAGTCACCATGTGAAAAATGCCAGGTGTGATGGTACACACTTGACATCCCACAGCTAGAGAGGCAGGACAAAATTATCTATGAGACTTGCTGGGCAGCCAGTCTAGACAGACAGACACACACACACACACACACAGAGACACATAAAAAATGAAAAAATGAGGAAGGAAGATCTGAGCTAGCAAAATTGCTCTGTCTTCCTATACTAGGCCCTCCACCATGCTATATGCAGCAGGAGGGCTCTTTTAAAATGCTGAACATGTGTTGGTAACATGCTTTTGGGAGTCCTAGCCTCTGTAAGTGTCAGTCAATTAAGCTTGTATTTTATAAATTACCCAGTTCCAGGCATTTTGTGGTAGTAAGTTAAAATGGACTATTGTGCGGACCTTTGCTGGGATGCATGGAGAAATGGCCACTCACCACAAATATGAAAGCCAAACTCTCATTAAAGAAATTATTTCACCCTAGTCCAGTTGGGCAAACAAATGAGACTGGGGTTACTTACGGGAACATGGGTGACGGGTCACTGACAGGAATATAGATGACTCAAAGGCAGGTACATCAGCACAATGTCCACCCCAGCATGGGTGACCACTCATGAACCTGCGTCACAAGGAATATTTGATTTACCCACAGGCAGCTCTGCAAAATAGTCTCCTCTCCCCACAGTTGTTAACTTCTATCACTTTGGAAAATGTCCTCGTGAGTCTGAGTCTTGTGAAGCCCCCCACACTCTCTCACTCTCCTTACTTCCAGACTCTCATCAGTAGCTGATGTTTCAGTTCTGAAGAAACGGCTAGCTACACAACACTGGTAAGACACAACTTGAACTTGGATATCTTATCTCATCTTTGCCAGTCTTTAATTGGGATTTATATCATGAAGCTTAGTGGTTCTAAAACCTTCAAGCTTGGGCTGAATTATACTATCAGTTTCTTTTGGTCTCAGGCTTGTAGATAGCAGGTCACAGGCCTGCTCAGCCATCATAATTCCATGAGTCAATCCTTTATAATAAGTAGGCTTACTTCCATCTCTAACATTAAATCTCCTTGTTCCATAAACAGTAACATATTTATAGGTTCTGCTGCTTGTAGAATGAATATATTTGGGGCAATATTGTGCCTATAACACACTATTAGTTTAAGGAAATTGCTTAGAAATATAACTCTGCTTTGCTTTGGTACAACAGGTACAGTAATACTCAAGGGTTCAACTAACTGCACTTTCAAGATTCTTATATACCTTGTTTCCTGGTGTTATTGAATGAACCATGAAGGTGTCACTAATGGGATGAAGACAGTTATGCATCTGCCAAAAAAATCATGTGAATGAAAGTTCTAGGGTTGGAGAGATGGTCTAGTGGTTCAGGTGCTTGCTTGTGAAGCCTACAGGCACAGGTTTGATTCCCCAGTGCTGGCATAAGCCAGATGCACAATGTGGAGCATGCATCTGGAAGTTCTTTGCAGTGGCTGGAAACCCTGGAGTGCCTATTTTCTCTATATCTGCCTCTTCTTCCCCATCCCTCTACCCCTCCATCTCCCTCAAATAAATAATTTTTAAAAAATATTTTTTTATTTCTATTATTAGATATGGACATATTTTGTATGTAAACATAACATGTTGGTACCATCTTTTCCCTCCTCCCTGCCCTTTTCAGAAGAGACCTTCCTCGTTGGGGATGCAGGTCAACCCCATGGGGATTGTGGGTCATACATTGTCAGGAGTAGAGGCAATATCTTTATGCAAAATGTCCCAACTTGTGGCTCTAACAATCTTTTTGCCCCCTCTTCCACTAAATTCCATGAGCCATGCTGGGAGCATTTTAAGTCTTCTTCAGTGATGGGCGCTTAGAAGCGTCTTGATCTCTGGTTTGGCAGGTGTTGAGTGTACTCAGTGTCTCTCTCCTTCACCCTTGTGCTGATATCAGCTTAACTAAGAAAGCAGCACTCTTGATCATTTCCCCAGTTCCTCTGTGGTTTCAGCTGGGGCTGTGGTGGAGTGCACTGGGTCAGTTATCTCCTCAGGTCCAGTTCTAATCTGAAAAAGAGAAGCAAATTCTCCAATAGAGAGTGAAGTCAGTGGCAGTTAAATGGGAAAACCATTATTAATTTAGAAAGAATTAAAAGTGTTTAGACACACGTATAGTCAAAAGTTAGTGGGAGCTGGACAATGAAAAGCAGAATCATTATCTGGATATGATTCTGATTTATTTTACAGTTCCAGATATGGTTTTCTTTCCACTGAGTGGATCTGTTAGCCAATCTGAGAGCAGTTGGTTACTCACCATGGCTGTGTGCCACTATTGCACTTGAGTGAGCATCATGTCAGGCTGTTTGCTTCTGAGTGGCTTAGACTTTGAGTTGATTGAACAGATGTTGGCCACTTTCCCCTGGCAGCTCATGTAGTGCCTTCCAGCACTAGATGGGCTAACTATCTGGGGTCTGGCTCTCTGGATTCCAACCAGGTCTCTCCATGGTCCATGCCAACAGTGTTTGGTGTCTTCAGCAGTAGGGTCTTACCATTAACCTCTGGGCGGGGGGGGGGGGGTAATCAAGTGCTCTGACAGAAGTCTGTTTATTCTTCCAGGAATTCACAACTTGTTTATAAGTTACATGTTTACTCGAGGCTTAAAAACAATCCCCATTTTGTCCTGTGGAAGATGGGCACTGTAGGAAAGGCCTTTCCCTACTCTCTTTACTGATCACATCTAGACTGTCTATTCTCCATTAAGGCAGCTGGCTTCTTCATGTCAAACTTCACTAATTGGAACGTGCATCATTGCAGTCATATACGCTGAAATATCCAAAACTTTAGGACAGGCATCACAAAAGTCAGCAGTGAAGCTTTTAAAGCCCATTAAAAATTATAGAGGCTACTTTTTGTTGACTCAGACAAAGGAATTTGTGGCCTGTGCAGTTGAATTTTTCTGTCTGGCATAGGTTCATGATACCATCAATATAGCATATATTAAAAGGAAGCTGATTGCTATATACTAAACTTTAATATTAGGTGTGGGACTTTCTTTGAATATATATATATATATATATATATATATATATATACAAAATTATCCCAAGACTTTGATTATATCAGTGTTGGGAATTTTAAGGGGATTCTGCACAAACTATCAAACTATCCTTGGAACAAATTGAAGTTTAAGACAAAAGAGGATGGAAAATGGAAGAATAAAGATGGCAAACGTCACTGCTTTTTTACAGGGAATAGACGAGAAAGTGGTTGCATCATGGACTCGAGGACAACATGGAAAGTCTGACACACAGAAATCTAATTTAAGGAAACCTACTTGCACTGTGCTGTGTACCCTTTCCTTGTCTGAAAACCAGCATAACAGGGTCTCTACCTATCACAGGGGACTGCTGTGAAGACTGGTGCATCCATACATGCATGCAGTCAGTGGCATGTATTAGTTATCTCCATCATTAGCATCATCATTTCAGATAGCAGATTGAAGAACAGGCAGTAATGAAGATAGAGATCATTAGTATTATTTTGGCTTTTCTTTTTTTTAAGATTATTTTATTTTATTTATTTATTTATTAGAGGGAGAAAGAGAGAGATAGAGAGAGAGAGGGAGGGAGAGAGAGAGAGAGGAGAGAGAGAGGGAGAATGGGTGCACCAGGACCTCCAGCCACTGCAAACGAATTCCAGAGACACATGTCACTACGTGCATCTGGCTTACATGGCTCCTGGGGAATCGAGCCTTGAACCGAAGTCCTTAGGCTTCACTGCCTAGCACTTAACCATTAAGCCATCTCTCCAGCCCAATTTTGCCTTTTCGAGGTAGGGTCCCACTCTAGCCCAGGCTGACCCGGAATTCACTATGGAGTCTCAGGGTGGCCACAAACTCACAGAGATCCTCCTACCTCTGCCTCCCGAGTGCTGGGGTTGGAGGTGTGTGCCACTGTGCCCAGCTAACCTACTGTTATTAAACCCAAGAAATAAGAACACTTATCTTTACTCCTTATAACCATGTCATAGCAGGCTTTAGCTATGAGCAGAAAACTCAGGAAAGGCTTGCCTGGAGATTCCCTACCGCTATGGGGTGTTTGCTCCCAAGAATGACAGGAAGTAGCCAAATGTGTGCCTATTCATTCTCCCTAAATGTCCTGATCTGAGGCGATAGTCACCTCTGAAGTGAGATCCTGTTCATTCTCCCTAAATGTCTTGATCTGAGGTGATGGTCACCTCTGAGGTGAGATCCTGTTCTTTCTCCCTAAATGTCCTGATCTGAGGTGATGGTCACCTCTGAGGTGAGATCCTGTTCTTTCTCCCTAAATGTCCTGATCTGAGGTGATGGTCACCTCTGAGGTGAGATCCTGTTCATTCTCCCTAAATGTCCTGATCTGAGGTGATGGTCACCTCTGAGGTGAGATCCTGTTCTTTCTCCCTAAATGTCCTGATCTGAGGTGATGGTCACCTCTGGGGTGAGATCCTGTTCATTCTCCTCAAATGTCCTGATCTGAGGTGATGGTCACCTCTGAGGTGAGATCCTGTTCATTCTCAAATGTCCTGATCTGAGGTTATGGTTACTTCTGAGAAGAGATGGATCTTAGCAGAGAGAGGTCCTGGTGTGCATGGGAATGAAAATAGCTCCTCACAGAGTGGAGGAAAGCTAGTCCTCACAAGAAATAGTCTTACCCACAGGATACTGCTTGGTCTTTTTCAACTGAAAGTGGCAGAAACCAGTATTTTAAAGATATTTTACTATTTATTTATTTATTGAGACACAGAGAGAAGAAGATTTGTAGAGAGAATCGGTGCTCCTTCATATACTGAAATTGGAATAAGAGAGTGAATGAGTGTGTCAGGGTCTCTAGCCACTGCAAACAAACTCTAGACACATGCACCACCTTGTGAATCTGGCTGTATGTGGGTACTGGGGAATCAAACCTGGGTCCTTTGGCTTTGCCAGAAAGTGCCTTAACTGCTAAGCCATCTCTCCAACCTAGAAAACAATTTTAACACGTGTACAAAATAGAATTTATACTTATATCCAGAAAGGAACATGGGAGCAGGCCTCAAGGAATGAATGGTGCAGATATTTAGAATCAAATATATCTCTTCTCTCTCCTCTCTGCTTGTCTTTGAACACACTTATTTTCTCCTATTTATTTTCTCCTATTGCAGACAACTTGTACTATCATAGCCAAGGACAAGGCTGCTATCAGGCCTTCTAACTTTGTAGCATAAAAAATGAAGCCTACCTCCATGTATCTTCCACCTGACTAATCTGGAGAAATTAGATTGTCTTATTGACCAGTTCATTTTCTGCCTGCCTCTGGGCCAATGCCACGGCAAGGGGAATGGTCAGGCTGGGTTACCCTGTGGTCAGAGAATAGGCTGTTGAGATTGGCAGCATCTCAAGAATCAGCATCTCAAGAATCCATTGTTCCTGGAGTTTCTGGAGAGTCTCAGGTCTTCTATCTGCTTGCATAATGCTTCACACAACATTGAATGAAGGAATGAATGAATATTATTTGGCAATCTCTGACTCTTCCATTAACTTTGTCATTTTAAACTAACTATTATGTATCATCTAGGCTAAAATCTATTTCTCTGGAACTTTAATAAATACCCACAATTAAGGCTTTAGGGAAATTTGTGGAAATAAAGAATGAACTGTTTCTAATATAGTTTGTAGCAACCAATTAATAATTTGGAGTATCATCGAGTTCCTGGAAATTTCCTATGCCAGGGGAACCGTTTGGCCAGATAAAAAGCCCAAAGAGGCCAATGCCGTTCAGTAATAATGGAAAGAGTGCGGCCGTGTAAACACTGGCAGCTAAGTGGAGACCATTAAAAACAGCTGTCCAGACTAGGAGGACCAAGAGACTAATAAAGTGAAACAGGTTTGCTCTCGTTCATGAACTGTTAGGACTTGTTCATATTTGAGCTCCACAAGCTTCTCCAAGTCCTCATACTTACTTCGATTATACATTTTTTTTTCCTGTAGCATGGGAAAATACAAAAAATAATGTTCAACCATGATTTGTAAGTTAATAAATTTTACTGCTAAACTTAACCCATTTCTTACAATTGCAAAGGAAAGATTTTTACCCACTGATTTAAGTGTAAGGACAGAGCATGAAATGGAGAATGACGGGGCATGTGGTCCACATGATCAGAAGACCCAGGGAGTGGGAGTTGGGAGGGAGAGGAAGGTGACAAGGGAGGAATTGTGGGTCGTTGCTACAGGTGACTCTCTCTTCTTACCCCTTATGCAAGGTATCTGGGAGCCCATCCCCCACTGTCTATAGCTGACACCAGGAGCGTAATTTTTTTTTCCAGTTTTCTTGAGCTCTATATGGAGTTTCTAAATCTATCCACCCTGGGATCACAGAGATAGCTCAAGCAGGAAGAAGAGAGATACTGCGCAGGCCCAAAAAAAGCTTTATTCATTTAATCCTGTCAAAGCTGATCAAATCTTGCATTGTCCTGGTCATCAGAGAAGAAATAAGTAGAGCAGCTCCCCGGGACTGTGAAGTGTGCAGAGAGACATCTGATGTATTGATGCTCATTTTCCTAATGAGTTCATTTGAAGTCAGCAGCTTGCCCACTGGCATTTATAATGGTAACCTTCCTCTCTCTCTCTCACACATACACACACACATATACACAACTGGCATCTTTACCAGGAATGATGCTCTTTAGGATGGGCTATTCATGAATTCGATTTTCATGAATTATATTGCTAGAACTTTTGTTTTGCAGGCCTTTTTCTGGGATTCCCAGAATTTGCTTCTGGATTTAAGTATTGGGTCACATGCTACTGAGGCTGTTTCTATGAAGGAGTGTTTGGGCGAGACTTAATTCCACCTCAGGGACTTGAGTTGTCCTCACGTAGTCACTTGAAGACATCAGTAGAACAAGAGGCTGACCTGACCACCCCAAAGCAAGAGGAAAATGCCCAGTAGGCTACTTAGGACTTCATCTGCACCAGTCGCCCTTCCTGGTTCCACAGATCATTGTGTTTGGACTGAAATTTCAGCTCATTTTGTTGTCTTCGGGCTTTGGCTTCCGCCCACTGGATTTTGAACTTTCTAAAATTCTGTAACTGTGTATTCCAATTTCTTAAAATTTCTCTGTCTCCATACACACATTGGATATAGAGGAAATATATACAATACATACATGCCCATATATGTTCTTCAGTCTAATGCTCTCCCAACCCAGTTATTTTGGCAGCCACGTCATAGGTATACAGATGGGTAGATAGATTGATGACATATAGGTAGATGATAGACCATAAATAGATGTTCTTTTTTTCTGGAAAACTTGTCTACTACAGTATCCATCACAATTTCTGAGAGAAGAGTAATGCAAAATCTATTTCATGACAGGAGTAATGGGTGGAGATATCTAAGTTCCTGGTGCTATGCCACCTGGAGGGCTTTGTTAGTGCTTGATAATTGGCTATTTACCGAAGTCAATGACTGCTAACTACTGTTTAACTCCTAACTCATGTTTACATATGAATGCTTCTCAAAGAGCATGTTAAATGGTTCCACGTCTTTTCAAACATTTACAGTTTCCACATGAGGTGTGATTTGCTGTGGATGTACTGAACTCTTTCTCCGGTACACATAATCAGCTAACGACTGTCTAAGAAGGAATTAGGCATCATGAGTCCAAAGAGGCTGATGTTGGGCTGGAGAGATGGCTTAGTGGTTAAGATGCGTGCGTATGAAGCCTAAGGACCAATGTTTGACTCTCCAGATCCCATATAAGCCAGACACAAAAGGTGACATAAGCACACAAGGTTGCACATGCGCACAAGATGGCACAACATCTGGAGTTTGATTGCAGTGGGTAGAGGGCCTGGCAAGCCAATTTTCTCTCTCTCATAAAATTAAAAATAAAATAAAAAAGAAGCTGATGTTAACCATGAGTGTTGGAGATGGAGGAGGGTACAATGATGATAGTTTATGTTAGGTCATTTCTTAGTGTTTGGCCACTTTTACTTCCATGTAGACAAAGTTACAAGAATTACAAAGACTCAAGCAGGGAGTATAACAAGGGTTCCTTTTGTATTAAGACCACTACAGTACCACATGTTTGAATCTCTCCATGACTCCTCAAGACTGGCAGACATACAGTTCAGAATCTTGTACTCACATGTTGCTGACCTCATTAGCTTTTCAAGAATGTGAAAAAATTATTACTGCTTTTGTTTCTTTACCATATTAGTTTATAGCAGTTTATTTTCCACATTTTAAAACATTTCAAAAAGGGGTAGATTATGTTGCTTATAGAGCAGTTGACCAAATTCTACTATTTTATCTGGAATTTCCTGACATTTCTTCAGGTAGGGGCCTGTGTAGTTGGTAATAACTTTTGAACAAATTGATAGAGTTGATGAACAGTCTTCAATTTTCTTTGTTTGCTTAGATACAAGGTGACTTTCACCTATAACACACACAGTGTTTTAGGAACTTTGGGAGTCTGCAATTTCAGCAAAGTGGTTATTTCAGCAAATAGCTTTGGAAGCCTGAGCTAGAATACCCTGTAAGAAGATGGCAGGAAAACATGCTGATGGTTTTATGTTAGTGTCAGGTTCTGTTCTCTGGATCAGTAGTCACCACTCTCCAAATTCTGGCTGAGAAAACTGTGTGGTGTTTGGCTCTAGGTGTGGCAGAGTGATAAAGAGCGGGGTTTTCCGGCTTACGTGGCTGGGTTTGAACAACTTAGGCGTTTGAGGATCTTAACCTGGTCTTGCTCTTGCCTGCAGCCCACTTTCCACATTTGTAAGCCACAAACTTCAGCAGCACATGACTCATTCGTTTGTTGTAATGATCACAAAAGTTTGTGCATATGAAGGAAGTATAGAAATGTTTTCAAATTTTCTTAGTTCATGGGGCGCCTTATGCATCAATGTTTTTTTCACTGTGCTCCCAAGCCATAAGAAATCCCTTAGAATTCCATTTTTAAGTGTCTGCCTCCATGTAGCTTAATATATGTTTATGTTCTGACCACTGACAAAATGTACACATTGAAAGAAAAATTCCTATCCATAATTTCTCACCAATGTGAGGTATGTGTCTATTGGGCACCATTAAAATTCTCAAACTTAGAAGTCAGATTGGACCACGCTCACTTCCTGTTCTACACTGATTTTCCAGGGTGACTTGCTTTTTATCACAGTAATTTGTGGAATAACTAATGTCACAAAGATTTAATGTTATCAAAAAGAAAGTAGTATGATACAATTTTGAAACTGTGAGCTACCCTGAGTTATTAGTTCATGTGGAGTTCTGTAAATGGAGAATGCTAGGACTCCCTTCATAGCCTGAACTAGTGTCCTCCAAGTTCACCACTGTGCCCGGAGGCAGGATACTATTCCCTTACCTTTGTAGGACACAGGGGCTGGCAATTATTAACTTTTATGTGGAGTACTGCTATTACTTTTGTTTTACACATTCCTACTTGCAATTGAAAATTGAGACTTTAGAGATACCGAAAAGCTCTTTTATGTTTATATGGTTAGGAAGCAAGCATGCTAGAACTTGTCTTTACTCTAGTTACAATGTTTTTTGGGGACACTGTCTTCAATTAGAGAGTCAAGTGTCACCAAATCTAAATAAAAAACTTACAACATTGACTTATAATTTATAACATATAGAATCCATGCTTCAAAGTTTATCAACTCATTTTACACATAGCTCTCCAACTTTTGCAAAACTGTAACTCAATAGTGACAACAACAGATTATATTATAACATTTGGCTGTGATCAAATGTCTAGTCTTGTACTCTTCTATGATTCAGGGATATTGTTGAGACCAATCAACTAACTATGGCATATATAACTCTAACACAAAATGTTTTCACTCATGCCTACTTAATGTAATAAATAACAACAAGTGATCTTAATATCTTTTTTATAGTACCTGTCAATTACACGACTGCACTGAAGTGGTCATCGAATTTAAGACTTGTGATTTGGAGGCTGGAGGCAGGAATCTGCACAAACATGCTCCTTGGGTCAGTTTCATGAAATGGGTATCTCAGACAGTTAGGACTCTGGGGAACGGCCTCGGTAAGTAGTGCTCAAGGTATAATAGAACAGGGGCCTGAAAGGAAGGAAAGCATGTGAAGAAAAACTAACTTTATCTTTCATATACATGTATATGTACATACATGTGTACATACAAATATGTAAAACTTTCTCTTTTGTGTGTGTGTGTGTGTGTGTGTGTGTGTGTGTGTGTGAGTTCCATTAGGGGAACTGACTTGTATAATTACAAATACAGAAGTCCCATGGCAGGTTATTTGCAGGCTTTAAACTCCAAGGTTCTGGTTGTACAAAAGCCTTAGGACCAATGAAGACAATGAAGCAATTCTTGTTCTGAGGCCAAAGGCCTGAGGGCCCAGAGGGTAACTAGAGTCCTGAGTCTAGAAAGCCTGGACATCTCCAATGCAAAATGAGGAAGTGTGTCAGCTTCAGGTGTCAGAAGCAAATATTTTCAGCTTTCCTTTCTTTTTGTTCCGTCCTAGTCCCTATTGATTGAATAGAGCCTTCCCAGCTAGAATTCAGGTTTTTTTCCCACCCAGCCCACTCCAATTTCCTCTGTACACACCCTCATGGATGCAACTCAATATGATCCTTTATCCACTTTTTTACATAACCAGATCCAGTCAAGATGATGGCTAAAATTATCCCCGATACTCATGGGAAAATTAAGAAAACCCAAGTTAGTTGCTTAAGACACAGAGTTCACAAATGCTACAGTTAGATTTCTTACAATGCCTGCTACTCCCCTCCATCATGTTATGGAATACTTGCAATAACTATTAAATGTTTTCATAGTTAAGATTATATTACTCTAATAATATTCTAATTTATAAGACCTCATTATGGTCATCTCTTCCCATGGTGACATGAGTAGGTTGAAATCTACCAACATGGTAAATCTCTGTCTGGAAAAGCTTACATGACAAAATGAAGTCGATTGAGTGGCTTACATAGCTAGCTCCCAGGGGAGATGTTTTTTAGGATTCATGAAGAGGGAAAAGAAGCCTTGAAGGATGCTAGAGAGTAGAAACACGTCATCAGTTTATATTGCTTAGGAAGCCAAATGAGTAGTATATGAGGAGGAGAAAACTCAATAGCATCAAGTGCAGTAAAATTACCAGACGAAATGCACATGAGACAGTGTCCACAGATCGACTACTCTTTACAACATGCTTGTGGTCAGAAATGCTTCAGACATTGTTTTTTTTTTTTTTTTTTTTTTAGATTTTCAAATATCTGCCTATTTCTTCCATTAAATTTATTTATCTCATGGCTGGAGAGATGGCTCAATGGTTAAGCTGCTTGCCTACAAAGCCTGATGACCCAGGTTGATTCTCCAGTGCTCACGTAAAGCCAGATGCACAAAGTTGCACGTGTCTGGAGTTAGTTTGCACTGGCCTAGCTAGAAGCCCTGGTCCACCCACTTCTCTCTCTCTGAATCTCTTTGTGTTTCTCTTCCTTGCATATAAATAAATTAAAAAATTAAGTATCTCTTCATATATGCCTCATACACATAGCTTGCCTTTGATCTATCCAATAATTTTAATGAATCTGTGTTTTTACTATGACCTTTCCCCTAAGGCTACGCATGACATTTTCTACTGGTAGTGTCATGTGGGTATCCCAAAAATTTGGAATATTGGAGTATTTCTGGTTTCAGATTATTTCACAACACACAAAAATATTCTTGGGTGTTGAACAACAGAGATAAAGTAAACATGTAAAAGAAGTGACACAAAACATTCACTACAAGTGGCTATTTTCCCTAGGATGTGAATGCAGCCATAGTCTTCTAGTGACACTAAATTTATATTGCTGGGTACTTGTCAGTGCCCAAGAGCATAGCACCACTCCTAGGTATTGAGGCAACGTTAATACTTGGAAGCATACTCAGTTGTAAAGAAGAAACAAACAAAAATAAGAGAGAACCAGATGACATGAATTGTGAGCAACATTGTCTACAGTATTGTATCCTCCGAGTCGTAGAATAGTGAGTCTACTTAAAAAGACAAAATCTGGGCTGGAGGGATGGCTTAGCAGTTAAGGCATTTGCCTGCAAAGCAAAAGGACCCAGGTCTTTGCCCTAACAGCAACAAAGAAAGCAACTTTGAAACAATCAGTCTATCTTTCCTCCTTGCCTCTCACTGCACATGTTACAGGGAAGCTTTCTGAATCTTCTTTTGTTCTGATTGTTGCTCAGGTTAGGCATTGTATGTTTAATTAATCCTATTACATTCATTTTGTCTAAAGAATTTTTTCTTTGGTTTTTAAAAGTATCCCATGACTGAATAACCAGTTTCTTTTATTAAAGTCCATTGTTTGAAATATAGCACGTAAGGATAATCATAGAGATAAATAGGATAATAAGGGAAGGGTTAAGAGATGAAAATCACAAATGAAAGAAAGCAATTTCCAGATAAGAAGCGCAAGGATAGGTTACTAAAAGCAACATGTATGAAGACACTGGAAACAAGTATAAGACTTCACTGGAATTACAAGTAGAAAAAAAATATTTAATCATTGGAGTAACCTGAGAATTGATTTCTCTGGCTGAGCTCCGTGGAGCCGGGCAGGAGACAAAGGAGAGCTCGGATGTGATGGCGATGAGCTGGGAGATGCTGGCCTGCTGCCTGTGGAAGGAGATGAGCCATATATGAGCATAGGAGCAGTGGAAAGAGTCGATTTCTATCGGATGAATCTTGGTTTTTAACTTGCGCCACCAACAGGTCTTTGACATCCTTGCATAGATTTATCTATGTCAGATTATCACTGTATTAGACTAAATAGCCATGAACAACTATGGTGACAGGTCAGAATTTGTAGATTCATGTCCCTTTGCCTTATTCGTTTACAAATCAATAGCAGATTTGTAGATTCATATCCCACCCAGAAATCCAAAGTTGTCTTCAGGGTATAAATCTCTTTACTGTGGCTGAGTTTTAAACTTTAACACACACACACACACACACACACACACACACACACACACACACACGGAGAGAGACTGAAAGAGAGAGAAAAGAGAGGGAGAGAGAGAATGGGTTTGTCAGGGCCTCTTGCTACTGCAAACAAACTCCAGACACATGCAATACTCTGTGGCATCTGGCTTTATGTGGGTCTTGGGGAATTAAACCCAGGCTGGCAGACTCTACAACCAAACACCTTTAACCACTGTGGCATATCCCTTGTCCTTATAAACTTTAAATATATAACTGTGAGTTTACTTCCAGAGACGTGGAAAGATGAGAGTACCCCACCATCTCTGAAGGTTCTTGGGGAGAGATAAAAGGCATGCTCACAGTATGTCTTATCACACTGCTGAGCTTAATGGGGCAGGACAGAGGGGACAAAGACAGTAATGTAATGACTAATTTGCAGTGTGTTCATATATTAAAGTTCCAATAATTTTTTTATTTCGAGGTAGGGTCTCATTCTAGCTCAGGCTGACCTGGAATTCACTCTGTAGTCTCAGGGTGGCCTCGAACTCATGGCGATCCTCCTACCTCTGCCTCCCGAGTGCTGGAATTAAAGGAGTGCGCCACCACACCCGGCTAAAATTGTTTTAAAAAACATTCTCATCAAAAAATTTATAACTTGTCACTTTTTTAAACTTATCTTTTAATCAAATGCAGTGCTAGAGGAAGTTACAGCAAATCCCTTGCCAGAAGATAAATTCATCTTTCACTGATTCTAACTATCTAGCCAAGGACAAGTGCATCAGTTACAATTTTGTTGCTAGGACAACAGACCCCACAAGAGGAGCAGGTTAGGGAAGGAAAGCATTCATTTTGGCTTAGAATTTTGAGGGGACGTTTCACTGTGGTGGGCAAAGAATGGCAGAAGCAGGAAGCTGGCTCCTCTGTTCATATGTTCAGGGCGGAAGTTGAGCAAGAGCAAGTGGGTTTGGCTCTCGTACTTCAAGGTCTACCCCAGATACATACTTCCTCCAGCGAGGGTCTACAACGGTCCTCAAGAGGACCACAGTGGAGAATGAAGTATTCAAGCACACTAGTCTCTGGAGGGCCCATTCCTCTCAAACAATCAAAGACATCTAAAAAAAGGCTGATTTTTATTGCGTTGGAAACATTCAATATTTGTACATTATCATGAAATGCTCACTAAACATTCTTAAACATAAACATTGGTCCTTTAAAATTGTTTCATTTTCCAGATCCTTTTTTTTTTTTTTTTCCTTTTCTGAGAGTTGAGACTAGAGTAGTTTACTTGGATTAGGATTAGATTTGGGTTGCACTGTTCTAAATGGATGTTAATATTCTACCACACAACCTTTGCACATTTGATGACATTTCCTTGGGATTCCACAAAGGAAGCCAGAAGGCTACGGACTTCCATACCAACCTGGAGCCTGACTATTTGCCCAAATTTTGAGTGAAATCAATCGTTGGCCTTTGAGCCACAGCTGTTCTGGTTTTGTGGACACTGACTAGTTAGTTACAGCACAGAAATCCAACCTTGCTTAGGTAATTTACTGCCATCTCTTATTACTATTATTTTTAAACATTTCACTCCAATACTTTACAAACCTTAGTTTTAACCTTTCTTAAATTGGTAAGATTTACATAGATATGACGTTTTAAACATATCTGAAATAAATCTTCTCTTATTAGCCACATTTCAACTGGAAATGCCATTTCCAGTACTAAAGCAGTGTTCAGGACTTAAGTGAAGGTGAAGTTTTTGCTAAGGCCTGGGTATGCTGATCCTAATTTCCTTAAGTAAGAAGGTGCCTGGATTGATTGTCAAAGGAAGCAACCAGAATATACTGAAGGGAGGGTTAAAAGTGACTTTTCTAGAGTGAGCAGTTGTAGAAAGAGCAGCTCGGCTGGTCAATGATTTTTTAATGTCACAAGCACAAAACTTCCCATCCCCCATTCAAAGAAACGTATAGCTTGTGAAAAAGCATGACCGTCTATGCTTCACAAGCAGTCCTAAATCAATCCATTTATTCATTTATTATTACTATTTTTTTTCAAGGTAGGGTCTCTAGCCCAGGTTGACCTGGAATTCACTATGTAGTCTCAGGCTGGCTTGAAACTCACAGTGTTCCTGCTGCCTCAGCCTTAGCCTCCCAGTGCTGGGATTAAAGGTGTGCACCACCACTCCTGGCTATAATCCCTTCTTGCCAGTCAACATGCACAAGTTCCCATTAGGCCAACTGCCGCACAAAAGAACCCTAACACTATCCATTTTGCCATCCAATCGGCAGACATAAGCTCCCATACCAATTGTTGGGGGAGGAAGGTCTGAGATTACAAATCCTGACTTCCCTGCCAGTTGTCCAAGCAATGAAGCCTTTTCATTTTGCAAAACCTCAGTGACATAATTTTGGCTTCTATGTGCATCGGGCAGTAAGCCCTTGCCCCCAGCAAGGGCACTAGTCTCTAATTTGTAGTCGTTTTGATTTTTCTCTTATAATCTCTCAAATGGATTTCAGGGTAACATTTACATAAATCCTCAAAGCAAAGACCTACGACTGCATGTCAGTCAGCAAAAGGGGAAGGGTTGCCGAGAGGAAAGGTTCAGTTCGTTTCTTTATTCTGTTAGCATTGTACTGGGCAACAGGAATTCAGAACTGAAGGTCCTATTTCTCAATGAGTTTATAACTGGCTCAGAAACAATTAAAACCATTTGTTTGCCTTTGTAACATCACAATTTCTTCATTGGTTAAAAGAAAAAAAAAATGTGAAATGATGATAACAGTAGCTAATATTTGTTATTGTTTCATGCAGTTTTTAAACCTTTATTCACATATTAATTTATTAAATATCTCCAATAACCATACAGTATAAAGCCTATATTTTTTCTTCCATGGCCCATCTTCTCTTTCCTAAATCTTAAAAAAAATATTGATAATTTCCATACATGCATTGTATTATGTATTTTGGTCATAATCCTTTCCCACTACCTTCTCTTGAGTCCCTCCCACATTCTCCACTGTATCTCTTTGTCCCCCCACTAGTCTCTCTTCTACTTTGGTGTCTTTTGTAGCACTTTCCTCTACCATCCATGTCAGAATGTCAGGGGGTCCATTACCATGCGGATCTTGGCCAGGTACTGACAGAGAGCCACTGTGAGGCTTTGGATGCAAGGGCCACTCCATGTCTGGAAGACAGAGTTCCAAGGCTCTCATTCTGTGCCTCTTACATTCTTTCTGCCTTCTCTTCTGCAATGTTTCCTGAGCCTTGGATGGGTGGTATAGATGTCTCACTTAATGCTGAGGACTCCATAGTCATTTATTCTTAGTGCTTTGATGAGTTTTGAATGTCCCCAGTAATCATTGCCAACTACAAAAAGAAGCTTCTCTGAACAAAGAGGAGAGCAGTAGTCTCTGTGGGCATGAACACAAATATTTAGAGGTGATTTGATGGTCACAACACCTCCTTTTGGCCAATGTACATTAGTAGCTTCCCTCCTAGAGCTTATGACACTCCCAGCCATAGGCTTTTGAGTACGTTTTCAGTACCAGACGTGAGTGAATTCTCTCTGGTGAAGCAGGCCTCAAATCCAACCAGAGAGCAGCTAGTTACCTCCCAAATAGTTATGCCACTATTGTACCAGTGAACAAATCCTGCCTGGATAGTCAGTTGTGAAGCTTGTAGGACCTACAGCTAAGTAAGACTGTTGGTGACTTGTCTCTCTCAGCAGCCCACAGAGGACTTTGCAGCACTGTGACGGCAGAGGAGAGACCTCCAGCTCAGTCCTAGCTTGACTTCTCATTGTCCTGTGACCATCTGCAGTGTCTTCAGTAACAGGGTCTCGCCATCTAGCTCTGGTGGCTAACAAAGAGCACTGGAGATACTCAGTATTGTGCTGGGGGCTTCATGGGCCTCGTTGACCAGCGACTCACTGGGAGTGCCTCCTAAGTCTCTTGAGGGCTGACTACTCTGCAGAGTTCCTTCCAGTCAGTCACTTCGTGTGCACTGACTCCACATCACTTTTCATTGTAATCAGTGACTTCTTTAAGTTATAGAATTTTCTGACTCTTTTCTTGATGCTTGGGAAGGAAGGAAGCAAGCATGCAGAGCTCCTGCGTACTGGTACAAATTCCTCAAGTACTCATTATTATTGTAATTTATGTGAGCGTAAAAATGAGTGCTTTTCATTATGGCATTTTCGTATATATGAATCCTTTCTCTGATTCACTCCCCTGCCCCCCTGTCCTCTGTTTTTGGCCCCATCAGGTTCCTTTCCTCCCTCCTACATGCTCTCCTCTTCTACTTTGATATCACATGTATTTCATTATTGTCTCTTTCTTCCATCTCCCTTTATGATCTGACCCTCCTTTCTCATGACGGTCTTTCTAGTTTCATGAGTTCTTTTCAAAGGGCTTTGTGTTAAAAACTGGTGATGCAAACACTGTTGGATTCAGTAACCCATTATCTAAGAAAGTGGCTTCATTACCATATATGGCAATACATGGAGATTAGTTTGTGGCTATGTACATTACCAATCTACATGGAATTCACGTCTTTTACATCTTTAAGGAGAATTATGCATTAAAAAACCTTTGTCTCAGAAGTGCATTTCTGGCTAGCAAGGGGCCACACATGCTGCCTTGCTACCAGACTAGAGTGTCTGTTAAACAGGCTGACCAAGAGCTGAGCCAGCATAAAGCCAGGTTTTCCACATCAACACTTACTGCTAGCCAGACTTTCAATTACAGTATCAACTTTCTGGAGAAAGACTAGAAAAGAATCATTTTCCTATTCCCAGATATAGCTGAAACAAGGGCACAATGGTAGTCATTAACCAAAAGATGAGGAGGTTAATTTACTTTCCCTCTAAATATGAATGCTAATGTAGCCATTAAGTAGTGCCAACAATGGAAACAAACAGAAGACTAAGTTAAACCGCAAATGTACAGCCCCTACCACTTGGCAAAACATAAGAGCTAGCGACATTGAAATCATGGCATTAAGGCTTACAAGTAAAATGAATCTTAGGACTGCAAGGGGCCAGCAGAGTAATTTATCAAATTGAACCAGTGTGACCCTGGAGATAGGAATATGTCCTACTTGAAACAAGGGAAGAAGGGGTTCTGTAACATTTCTTGGGACATGAATATTTAATTCTCTGAGGGGGCCTAAATCTCCTTCCCTGTTCTCTGTATTTTGCCAGCGCTTGAACGATGAGAGAGACATTTGCGGAGGCATCTAAGATGTGCATGAACTGCTTAGAGGGGAGATGATGCAGTGAAGAGCTCTGTCATGCCACTGCTAGAGGAGCAACGAGGCCTCTGGGCTGCCGTACGGGTTCTACACATTTCTACAATGCTGCATTGTGCACAACTTATCTTGTTCCTATAAGGTAGAAATGGGTGTCTAGAGAACCTCTTTGGAAATAAGTGACTTTCTATGTGTGTGTGAAACTCAGAGCACACGGACTTACCTAGACTCTCTGTAAGAAATGTAGCAGTTAAGCCATTGTAGGCCCTTGAGTTGTCCATTAAGGTTTGTTTCATTTTCCATATAAATTATTTCAATTTTTCAGAGAATAATCCGGTCAGGGAAAAAACATGGGTATCTGGCATTATTAAAGGAGGGTTTCCAAGATCCAGCACTATGTAGAGCAGACAATAACAGTCAGCCAGTCAACAATGGTGAAAGGCTTGGAGTCCTCTCTTGCTGGGGTGAGTTTTGAGCTTAACAGTGTGTGTGGCATGTCTATCATCACATTCCCAGCTGTATTCATTACTTTCTGATTGCTATAAATAAATACATGGACCAAAGCAACTCAAGAAGGGAAGAGGGTTTTTTTTTGGGGGGGGGTTAGTGTTTGGAAGGAAAATTTCATTGTGGGAAAGGCATGGTTACAGGAGTGAGGAGATACTTCATCACATTGGTAGGGCAGATGCAGAGAAGAACAGAAAGTGGGGCCTAATTAGAAATCCTCAAGGCATTCCCTCAGGGGACCCACTTTTCCAAGCAAGGATCTACCTTCCATCAGTTTTAAAACCTTCCCACACAGTGTCCCCAGCTGAGGACCAAGAGTTCAAATACCCAAGCCCATGAGGGACATTTTCCACCCAAACTACAATACCAGCATGCACAGACACGCGTGCGTGCGTGCACACACACACGTACCCCCAAGTCAAAAACAACTAAAACTCCACACTTAATATTGCAAAAGTCAAGCAAATCATAGGCAGTTATAAGTTGCTTCTCTCTAGATGGTCCAGAATTATAAAGCTTTTTCTGATCCCCAATTCAAGACCTTTGAATTACGGGCAGCAAGTTCAGGACCCTGACTGTACTTGTGTCTGATGCCCTGGCACTGAGAGGGAGAAATCAGAAGCTCTTAGAGTTAACTATAGACATGCCTATAAAACCCAGGGAAGGAGGTTCATTTTTTTTTTCCATATTGCCACCCCCTGTGATTCTAAGGGTCTTGACTGGGGGTGACTTCAGTCTCAACGCTAGCCAGTGTTTGAGAGGAATATCTTGTTAGCATGTGTACTGTTCCTTCAGGAAATCACGAGGTAACGCAACCTACACTGAAAAGCCAGGTGATCTTCAAACACTAAGTTGTGTCTTTAGTCACACTGCTCAGAAAACACCAACAAAAACCTACTAGCTATCTGTTGCCTGCGCGAGATGCTTATGGGTTCTGTAAGACGGCTATCGTGACTTGGATTAGGGCTGACATTTGAAACCATGGAGTCCTGCAATGTCTTCAATCAATAGGCCTGTCCTCTTGTGTTCATGTTTCAGCTGTGGTGAACAACATGGAAGCATTCCTCTAAAATTCTGCCCCCAGGTCCTCCAAAGTGAATTCCTTAAGTACCATGTAGCTTATGATGTAAGTCCGATCATTCTAGAATACTGTCCATGCAGTGGTTTTCATATGATGTGATAACTTCATTCCCCTTTCCGTAGATCTCATCTTCAGGAGACCCACATGACAGTGATTAAAGAACATATCTGAAAGCTCTCAACGAAAATGACAGGATGGATTTCTGCTCATCAAAGTGGTGAGTCACCGCTGCGTGCCTACCCCAGAATGCAGAAAGCCATGCCACCTTCATCCTCATGCCAGTCCCTGTGAGGGCACTACTGTTGTTTCTCTTCCACAGTAAGAAATATGTGAAATCAAAAGGCTGCTTTTCAGTGTTACATCACTAGCTAACTATTAAGTCTGATTATGAACTCAAATGTCATAGAAAATTCAGAATTTTTTGTTTGTTTTTGCTTTTATTATTGTTTTCAAAAGCACCTTTAAGATTCTACCCTGTGCTCAAATTAGTACTTATAAGAAGTTGATAGGTTCAAAATGCTGACTAGTTACATATGTACAACTATGTAATTATGAGTTTTTTTTTCAGTGAAGTGTCTATTTTGAGGCTACTTTTAGTTTATGTTTTAGGGAGCTATATTTTTTCCTTTTATCTTCTACAGATTTTTGTGTCTTTTAGTAGGACTTATTCTTATAAGAAGGACAATCACAGATTAGTTTTTGAGCTAATCAATTAAAAATATGAATCAGCTCCATCTACTAAGCTAACATGATTTCACTGTATGGCAATCTGGTATGCTTAAATTCAAGCAAGTTACAGTTTTGTAAAATTATTTTTGTGTATGGTAGTTGTTTTGGGACTGGTTTTTAAAGCAAGTATATTTTCAATGGGGTTCCAAAGTAGGATTGTTATTTTTTCAGTGTTTCTCTGATTTATACAATGTTTGGTAGAATCAGCCACATGGGGCAGGACAATTTTATTTAAAATGCTTTGTAGGTATTTTCATAGAATCCTTGTTTGAAAACTAAACCAATGTATTGATAAGAGTGTTTCCCATGTTTGCATAATCTAAGACACTGAATATGAAAATGGCCCTTTAGTATACAAATTCTCTTTTTTTCTTTTGAGCCTCATTTTGGGGGTCAAAGTACTTATTTACTTAGTAATTGACACCAAAGTGCCCCAAAGCTATCACTGTGTGGCACATTAAAAGTCAAATGTGCATGAATATAGAGACAAAAGCTTCTATCGATGTCTTAGGCAACTCCAGTCCTTCCGTGGATGAACTTTTGATTTCTATGAGTTCATATCAAATGAGGAAACATGAATGAAGACAGAAACCAGAAATGGAGGACCTGTGTGGCCAACATTGAATTGTACAAGACTGCCCTGAATGTCCCCGCTTTTTACGAGACTCCCTCTTACCATGACTACGGATGCAGTGTTGGCTCAGCATTCCTCTACTTTAAGGGCTTTTATGGACAAAGCTCAACTCATACCTTCCGATCCACAATAACCGTCTTCCTAGTGAATACCTTTATGATTAAGAAGCCTGGTATGAGTGTGTTCTCGACAATCTTACAACAGTGTTGAAGCATATTGTTTCCACTTTATACATGAGGTTTACACACATGGTGTGGATTTCTAACCATCAGCCTTAGTCATTATTAGAACTGGTGATATGACCCAGGTCTGCCTGTGATATGTGCAGTGCTCACCATCATGTTCTGCTCTGTTCAGCTTGCTGGTTTAAGTTCTCCTACCTTCTGCTTGTCACCTATGACACACGTGCAGGTGGCCTTGCACTTACAGTTGAGAACTACCTTGAGCTCCTGACCTTCCTTGTTTTCATCTCCTAAACACTGGGATGTTTGGTGTGCACCACCATGCCCAGTCTACTTCTTGTACCTTTGTAGAGGATAGGAGAGTGTCTGGTAATGAACCTGCTCCAGAAAAGGTGTTAATGGCTAATGTCCAATCAGTGGAGAAGAGATCTATCAGTCTACCAGCATTTCTTTCTTCTGAGCTCTACTGTTCTTGCCCATGGGTGATCACGAGCCTTGACCTTAGGAACCGAGTCTACGGCCCTTCAATGCGGGGGAGTTTCTTCCTCTCTCTTCCAGAATCTATCTGTGAAGCATCTAAATTCTGAGCATATTTCTCATTGGAAGCATTTGTATCATTAAAGTGGCTGTACCTATCTTACCCCAGCCAATAGAATATTGCAGATGTTTCAGGCATAGGGAATGGGAAGTGGCAGTTTGTTAGACGGCCTTTTCTTGCCTCCCCTCTTTTGTTTTGACCCTATCTCATCATCTCACAGAAGTACCCTACGTCACGCACATTTTCAGCGAAACCCGGTGCCGTGCAGAAAGCCTCATCAAGCAGAGCCTCGCCAGCCTCAGAGCCTGGTGTGGCACTGTGGACGCAGCCACGGCAGCCAGCACAGGCTGAATAGCTCCCGGGACTTTTAAAATCTCCTCACCTCCCTGCAATTAGGTTAAAGTCAGACGAGCCCCGTGGGTTTCTTCACCGCTTGCCCTGTGGTTATAGAAAGGTGAAGGCCACCCAAATCCCCACTTACTAGAGAAGTGGCGCTGCCCTGGAGAATTTGCCCAACCCGCATCAGACTTCACCTGAGAGAGAAAAGCATCTTTGTTTTGTTAAATCTCTGAGGATTTGGGGGGCTGTTTGTTACTGTGGCAGAGCCTTTCGCATTCTGAAGGAAACAGGGAGACCTTTGTGTAAAATGTCCTCCTAATTTCAGAATACGTGCTCTATGAGGTGACCTTTCAGAAACAGACTTCTTGTTTAAAGGAAAGCCCTGCCCGCCAGCTCAGCCTACTGCCCCTTCACAATGGTGGTCTTTGATAACCTGCAGCCAGCCGCTGAGCTTCTGTGCTTGTTTAGATTATCGAGGACATTGCGGCCTGGGGCATAACTGCACTTATAATCGAAGCTGCTAGGAAATAACTGTGGCTGTGACATTCTTCCCAGTCTGCCGGCACAGTGGTGAGGGCGGACGACTTAGTGTGGTGACCCGTCACAGAATCCTCTGCTCCAGGCTGAAGCTGCTCGGGTGACAGAGCAGCGCTTTGAACAGGAGAAGGCCCGGCCGTCTGTGAGGGCAGCGCTGGCCTAGCCCTGTGGTCCCGCTCTCACAGGGATTTTCAGGGTTGAAGTAGATGCCAGTCTCTGTACTATTCTTACAAAGACAATAATAAAAGCACGTTAGATCGCCACAAAGGGAGCTTGCAAATAGCTCCTGGCTCTTCCTGGGCCAGGTGGTCAGGATGTCGTTGCCTGTTTGACAGAAGGCTGCAGGCCTCTTGGCTCTGTGTCATGCTCCGAGGAATACGCAGATAGCAAGGACGAGGGTGCTGCAAGCACATTTGTGTGCGTTGAAGACGCTCTGCAAACTGCAAGCAACACTGTGTGTGTTTCTGTCCACTAAGCTTCTCCTTCATCATTTCTATTGGTTAAAACTCTCTGCTCCTCTCATTCTAAACCGCTCCCATTGGGCATTTTATGCTTTCTGTTCCCTAGTAGTTTCAGCCCTCTCCGGGGACATCTGTGGGCAGTCGGTGCAGGGTCAGCAGGGCCAGCTCCTGAGCTCGTGCAGAGGACGCCACGCCGGCACACTGCCGCTTCCTTCTTGTCACTCTGACCGCTTTGCCCTGTCTCCTCCGGGATCCCGACGGGGCTCCCTCACCCGGGGCCATGCCAGCTCCATTTTGGCCCCAATCCTTCCCACAGTCTGTTGACTCTCAGCTCTGAGTGAACTCCAGGGTTCCATCTGTTGTGTCTTTTGAGGGAGTCAACAAAAGCAAATCTCAGACACAAATGCAGGTCATCTCAGGATCCAAGCTAGGCTGAGCAGAGGAATTAACACTGCTTTGTTTTGCAGCCGTTGGAACTCTGCCTCTTCTGAAGGCTGTGCAAGACAGACACCGGGCCGCGTCTTAAAGGCAGAGGATTCTCCCCTCTTATGTGATGGTGTAAAGTCACTCACAGCGCTGAGTTGGAAGAAAGAAGAGGAGCTTCTTTGCACGGAGGAAAGAGTTTTTTTTTTTTTTTTTTTGTGTGTGTGTGTGTGTGTGTGTGTGTCAAACGGAGCCTTCTCAGTGTCCTTTAGCCCACTTTTAATACCCTGGCAAAGCGATTCACCGGAGTTCACAGAGTTGAGAGAGGTGATGGCTTTCCTGCTTGGCTGGTTTATTATTGCTTTAGAACAATATATTGGAGAAAAACCACAGTGACTTATCACACCCCGGTCAAGAATGGAATATAACAAAATCACATGTGGGAGGGGGGTTAGATTCCGAAGGCACTGTGTAAGTGGATAAAAGCACATAGAGACAAAATGATTCTTGGAAGGCTTTAAGGAAGATGCTTCATTGGAAATCAGAACTGAGCCAGTTTTCCTTCTCATCTTCAGGCAGATGAGTGCCAGATGAGGATGCTGGCATACACTTGGGGGTCATGCTACTCCAAAAATATGTATTTATAAATACTGTAATCACACTTAAGGGAAAAGCAGATTTGCATCTCACATCTCTGGGGCATCTTCTCATGAAATGGAAGGCAGGCTAGATTGCCCTCAATTGTAAACTCAGCTCTCAAATTTTATGGCTAACTTTGTGTAATTTAGATTCATATAAGGTATAGCTCCAAGGTAACTGTTTATAGCGATGTTATCAGTGCCTGATGTTAGAGACAGGATGGAGATCAAGAGTTCCTGTTTGGTGACATTGGCAGGGCCTCCAGAAGTGTTAAAAAGAAGGGAGTGGAGAAGATGTCCCCCATTAGGAGATAAAAATGTTCTTAAGGAGGTGTCTGACATGACAGTGTCATGAAGGAATGAGGTGCCTGTGGAGAGATCTCATTAACTATTCCAAAGCTGACAATCTGAGTGGATGAATTATTAGGATTTGCCAATTCATGAAACAAATTTAAGTGTATACTTTTAAAAGCTGGAGCACACACTTAGGACTGTGGGTAAGGAACCTTATTGATTTCCACGTCAAACAGTAGTATCTCTTTTGAAATGTAACCTCCGGCCAGAGTAATTGTAAGTGGCAGTCTTGAGCTGCCAAGAAGAGACATTTACACAGGTAGAACTTGAATTCAGAGTGCCTGGTTCCCTTGTCCAAAGGCATCTTTGCTATAGGGGCTGAGGAAACAGGATTCCCAAGGAATTTTGTCCTCAGATATTATCACCTCAAGGGCATTCTTGAGAGAGTCCCTTGCCTCCAATCTTAGGATCCATGCTCTGATATGAAGCAGTTGACCTTTGTGTGATAAACTTGAGACAAGATAGTGGCCAGTGAACTTTGAGCATTGCTACACATCAGCGGCATGCTTTGTAACATGCAGATCTAGAAATGTCAGCAGCAGGTTTTAATGTAAGAACCCTATATTTAGAAAAATCAAATAATCTCCATTGGGAGATTGGCTCTACATTTCTTCTTATTTTGAGTGAATGAGGAGGAAGACAGGACACAGTGCTGTGCGTGTGGGTTTTGTCCTTGTTTTAATTCTCCTTTATAAAGTGAGGTGACAGAGGATGAAGCAGTGCAGGAGCCACAGCCGAAGCTCCGCTGCTGGGCCAGCATTGTATGCGTCTGTGATGAGCCTTCCTTTTATTTTGCATAAAATGCAAGAGAAGTGTGTTTGGAAATCTGCTCTTTAACCAATGACCCTAGCTGGAGCACATCTGTGGTAACAACTTTGATTCTGGACTTCGGATTCCGGTAAATGCAAGACGTGTGTTCTTTGATAATCTTCTTTCTGACTGTTTTGGGTGATCACTGTGACTCCCGAGCTGGGCTTTGTACACTCCTCAGGGAATTGTGCAGATGAGCTGATGCCAAGCTGCAGAGAGTGACAGTAACCACGTCCCAACCTGTGGGCCTACAGTCTATTCATCTCTCTACCTTTTGGTTTCATTAATACTCACAAGGATCTAGGAGTTCAGTATTACTTCACTCTCACTTGATAGAACGTTTGCACAGGGCTTAAATAATTTTCCCAAGCTCACGGACCAAGAAGGTAGAAGAGACAAGATTGTAATGCAGGTTACACATTGGTGAAAAGGCACTTTTAAGCATAGTGTGATGGTCTATTGGCTTTTTATGTTTATTGCATTAAAGTGTTTTTTTTGCAGTGTTTTGTAGAAATGGAAAATATCTTCAAAAGATACATGTAATAAATGTTTTGAAATTGTTGTCAAAAAATATTCATGTAACTTAACCAGCCATTAAACATTCATATAAACTTACTGTACAATAAAATAAAATAGTGCTCCAATTTTGAATTAAATAGAGTAACATAAATACCGAGTGTAATTCCCAGATCTGTCAGGCACTCACTCTCTGTTCAGTCAATTAGACATTATCAGGCTGTTTGTGTAAAGTTCAGGAGTTTTATTGAATTAGCCCCCAGCCTTCCCATGTTTTGATGGTTACTATGGCTCCTGTTGCTTGCTCTGTTTGAGAACCATGTTAGAAACAGACAAGCACCCCACATCCAAACTGGTGATTCTTTTTTTCCAGTGAAGAGACTTCAATGGTAGCCCGGCTCATTGCTAATTACTTTTAATAAAGACTATGCGCACAGTGAAAATGTCTCTAACATTCTCACAAGAAATCTTTCCTGGCTTGTTCATTTAAAACCCCAGACAAAAGCCAATGTCAATAACAATATTCCCATGTAACACACTGCTTTCAAAATGTTGCCCGAAGCCTCAAGTAGCTCAGTGTGTAATATCTGAGTTTGTTTACTTCCTAAGGAAAGCAGGTCCAGAAAATCGTGACCCACTCTGAAAGAACGACCATTTCTTAATGTCTATTTGCCTTTCTCTCCAAACTGGATTTGATCACGGGGCACGTGCGGCTGTTTCTTATTTTTCACGGCATAGGAAAATACTAAAATTTTCTTCTTGCGAAAATCAAAGAGTTATCTTAGGTACATGAGGGACATTTTTGGTTTTTAAGCAGCACTAGCTGGATGTTCTCAGGCTGCACATGACTGCCCCCAACCCTCACCATGGAGTTCAGGCCTTCACGTGTTTGTGCAGTTTACGACCAGAGCGTGAGATAAGACAGAGCAAATTCTCAACACTAACTGTACTTCTTGACGAATGCACAGTAGGCTGAGCTTTTAGAAAGACAAGCTCCATGCCTTCCCTTATCTTCCCCAGTGTTTCTGCTGGCCCACAGGCCCTCTGCTGTGCGCGCCCCGCGCCCAGGCTGGCGCTGTCTCCGCGCTGGCCGGGTAGCACGCTGAGCGCTGTGGGAATGAGCTGCCCCTGGTCCTGTCCTGGCTCAGCTCTTCGAGTGAGACATTTCCTCCCCTTGTGCAAGCCAAGGAGTTACTTCCGTAGGGAGAAGGCTGGAGTGCCGATTGGAAACATGCGTGATTGCTGGTTGAAATTTGGCTTATTTGCAACCGACAGAGGTTGGGAGAGATAGGAGAAGGGGCTTGTCCTGGTTCTGAGGTGGTTCTCACATCTGCTTCGTATTAGGAGTGCTGTGGAGGAGAGACTTTAAAATTAACTTAGTTGGGGAATAATAAGCAGGCTTCTAAACACGGGGGATTATAAATGATTGCCCTCAAGAGTGAAGGGACAGCTTTTCATCCTCTGGGTACCTTGCTTTTTCCAAGCTGGTTTAGCACTGAGCAGAAACAAGGGAGGTACCCTGTACTTGTCTCTCTCTAGGGGACAAAGACTATTTCACTCTCTCTCCTTCAAGAGGCCTCACGCGGGCTTTGGGGGCATGTGTGCGACCAGCCAGAGGTCATACCACCCACATCCCCAGTCCTCTGTGACCCACAGCAACCAGCGGTTCCCTGTTCACCAAGGTACGGCAGGTACGTGCGCCTGACCTGCTCTGGAATTTTCAGGAGCTGCTCTAGAATGAGACAGACACTGTGACCTAGTTGTGGGAAAAAAAAAGAATATTTTAAAATCGATTTTTCTCATCATTTCAACTCTTGACCCCTTTTAAGTTCATCTTTATAATCCAGACACCAAACCCTACTGAGTGCCATTCTCTGTGAATTCTCATTTGGTAATGGCTTTCCTGCTTTCCCCCTTATTTAATGCTGAACACTAGAAATCTCGTTACTGTCTCATAAGTTTTTGGCCCAGAACAATGCTTAGGCTACTGTAAGTACATCACAACTGAATATTGGCTGCATGAATCAATGAAGCAATGAGGGAAACTTCTTATGTACTTACTCATTCCTTTATTTGTGGTATAGATGTATGTTTGTGTGTATGTGTGTGCTGTGTGTGTAGATATATGTGTGTGTGGGTGTGTGCTGTGTGTGTAGATGTATGTTTGTGTGTGTGCTGTGTATGTAGATATATGTCTGTGTATGTGCTGTGTGTGTGTAGATGTAGATGTATGTTTGTGTGGGTGTGTGCTGTGTGTGTAGATGTATGTTTGTGTGTGTGCTGTGTGTGCAGATATATGTCTGTGTATGTTGTGTGTGCTGTGTGTGTAGATGTATGTTTGTGTGACTGTGTGCTGTGTGTGCAGATGTATGTTTGTGTGTGCTGTGTATGTAGATATATGTTTGTGTGTGAATGTGTGTGTGCTGTGTGTGCAGATATATGTTTGTGTGTGTGTGTGCTGTGTGTGTAGATGTATGTTTGTGTGTGAGTGTGCAGAGGGCGACTGGCACGTCTGTGCTCACAGTGCCGCCTCACTTGAGACAGCTCCTCTCCTCCTCACTCCGCTTCTGCAGTTCATTCTGCTGTGCTGGTCATAAACTGCTAGGAAATTCCCCGTTCCCACCTCCCATCCTACGATCACAGTTCTAGGATTACAGCAGCCTACCACAGCTTCCTTGTTATTTTAAATGTGGGGCTGAGGACTGAACCTGGGCACAGGGTTGGGCTGCAGGTGCTTTTCCCGCTGATCCATCTCTCCAGCTCTGAAGGAAGTTCTTTTCCCATAAAGAGTACTTCTGAAAGCTGCCATTACCTTCTTAGAATCCTAGCAGAGAAGGCTCTGGAATCGTGACAAGAGCCCCAGAGTTGCAATAGATCAACCAGAAGTCAACCTGTACTGAATGTGGCAAGTGAAGAAGGGAAAAGGGCCTAACCTCTGGAAAGCTCTGTTCAATGTCCTTGCTTATCATTACTCTGCAGCCTATTTCCATGACTTTGAGCTTTCGCATTCACTGGCGTCGACCTCTGCAGGAATTGTGGCCGTCCATTATGTATGGCATAAACTCACAGGCAAAGGGCGACCATCTGGTTCCATGACTCTGATATTTATTCAATATACAGTAGGTAGATTATTGATTTTCAGAGCCGTTTTAACCAGTCTGTTTGATTTTGACTCAGATCACACAATCATACAAATCACATTAGGAAATGGGGCATGATTGTAATGAACATGTTTACATCTTGTCATAAGAGTGTTTGTATTGCTCCTTTGTATTTTCTCTACTACAAAGTGAAGACGGGGCAAGAAAAGTTGTAGTTGAAATAACTTCTGTTGATTACCTCAAGTGTAGATGAGGGAGAGACACTATCTCAATAAAAGCACTTCCCAGGTCCATCCCTCCCAAGACAGGGAGGCAACAAAACCACTTCCCAGGCCTACGTTCACGCCCTGTCAAGACAGGGACCTCTCCATGGGTATTCAAAATTCTCACAAGCTTGTGGAGGGAAATCTCATTTCAGAGAACTGTGGTGAACCACACAAACTTTGAAACTAAAACTCCTTACTTTTAAATATTACCTTGAGTAGAAAACAAAGGTACCTTTTCGAAATCATCTAAAGTCTATCTCCAAGAGTTCCAGACCTTTCATTTTTTTTTTTTACTTTTTCAAATTAAACAAAAGAGTAATTAATATGAGACTAGTAATGAGAAGTAAGCTTCCCTGGTCTCTGGATAAAATTGATGCAAGTTTCCTGAGTTCACAAACAACCCAGAATGGCAGCTCCGGCTTCGCCGCTGCTGACGACTGTGTACTTCCAAGTTCTGGGGGTAAATACCTTCTTCTCTCCTCTAATTCACTATTTCCAGGCATCATGCTTATTGAGTCTGGGCTACTACCTGTGGGCCAAGCAATCGTTCCAGGTCCTGTCATGCTCACATCCACGAGGGTGCCCTGGGGACCTCTGCGCAGGAACTTTTCCTCTAGAAGGGACCAGGCGTATGGACATGATTCAGAATCTTGGCATGTTCAGAACAAGGTGGATGTAGAAACCTGGCTGTTTCAGTTCTGTTAATTCTTCCAAAGTCAACTCATTAAAGAATAACGTGGAAGAACTTAACTTCCACTGCAGCTGAAAACAACACTGGATAGAATGTGGATGGACCGCTAACATTGACGTTTTAATGTCAAGAATCTAGTGAACGTACGTCCCAGCCAAGATCACAGAGGCAGTTAGAGGCAGACCTGGGAGAGCACGCATACACTCTTTGGAGGAGTTCTGGCAAATTATCTCTAAATCATTTGCTCTCCACACACCATTTCCTCCATTCCATCATGAAAATATTATTTTCGGACAAATACATCAACACCACAATCTAAAAACCAAGTATAAAATAGTAAACAGTCCAACTTCTATGTTTCAAAATATTTTTCTGATTTCATCTAGTTTGTAAGAAGAAAAGAGCATAATTTTGTACGAACTTTGGCTATATTGTTCAGGCTCTCTGACTTCCTTCTGTTGAAGTACGTCTTCATGATTACTTAAATGAGAGAAAATGAGGAATATTAGCATAAATATGGCAATTTACACATACTTTGGAGGGGCGCCCAAGAGGGTGAAAGAAGCAGCAAGTGGCACAAAGAGGCACAATTTCTGATCTTCAAATACATAAGACCAATCCGGCCAGGATAAAATCATTTTTATCTGATGGCGATTTGCAGGAGAACTTTTCTAAATATATAACTGATGTACTACCTAGTATCTTATTTTTGTATGCATAAATTATACTTTGGGGAGGATCCCCTGTGCCAGGGGATGCTCTACCAGAAATCTGTTTTTCTTTTTCAGAAGGTAGCGAGACCCAAGGAGATTTCAGCCAAGGCCCAGGTGAAACCACAGAGGAATTGGGGACACGACCAAAAGTGCTGCTTCCGTGATGACCCTGATAATCAGCACTAGGGTGAAGGAGACAGGCGCTGAGGACACTCAACACCTGCCAAAGCAGAAATCCAGAAGCTCCTAAGAGCTCATCAGTGAAGCAGACTTAAAACACACCCACCAGGGCTGAGAGATGACTTAGTGGTTAAGACGCTTGCCTGTGAAGCCTAAGGATCTAGGTTTGATTCCCCTGTACCCACGTAAGCCAAATGCACAAGGTGGCACAAGCATCTGGAGTTCATTTGCGGTGGCTAGAGGCCCTGGCATGCCCATTCTCTCTCTATCTCTCTCTCTTAAGTAAAATTATAAACAACTACAACACATGCACACCCACCAAGGCTCACGGAATTTAGTGTAACAGCGGCGGGACAGAAAGATTTTAAGAGCCACAGGTTGGAACATCACGCCCAAAGGCATTACCTCACCCCCAATAACTTATGGCTGCCCACACAATGTCTAACCCAGAGCCCTGCAGGGAATACCAGCAGCCCCACTGAGGAGGGTCCCCTATGGGAATGGATGCAGAAAGGAGGATAAAGATGGTACCAACACATGATGTATCCATACGAAATATGTTCTTAATAATAAAAAAATAAAATAAAATAAATTATACTTTTGGAGTATATGTAAATTAATCCCTAAATGAGTATATTAATAGAACTAAATTTTGCTCCAGAACATTTAGTAATGAATTGCAATTCTTACTTAATATAGCCAGATTAAAGTGTTTGTATAATTTTGATTATCTTAGTTTTATTATCATGTAGTGTAGTCCTTGGTATTTTATGATTGGTTTCAAAACCTGTAGACAACAAAATCTTGAGTATACCTACACATATCTTTATCTATACCTAAATCACCAGATTGCTTATGCTGTTTTATATGATATAAACAACAAATAAATAGTGGTGTTCTGTATGGTCTATAGAATATGGACAGTGGAATTGTCTACAAATGTTCAGGACAGATACAATTTTATCTTTCTGATTAGTTTTAGTCTATGAGTTGTTTGAATTCTCAGAGACAGAATCCTTTGAAACAGAAGGCCCAGTGTATCTCTCTAAAAGATTTCAATGTGTGTTTTTTTCGAGGTAGGGTCTCACTCTAGCCCAAGCTGTCCTGGAATTCACTATGTAGTCTCAGGCTGGCTTTGAACTCAAGGTGATTCTCCTACCTCTGCCTCCCAATTGCTGGCATTAAGGGATCTAAAAAAAATTTCAACATGTTTTTTTTTTTTAACACAATTAGGTGAGCATAAGTATTATCTATGGACTATATTTTGTTGACAGGAATCTGAGTTTTAAGACTAAGGGTACGAAGAAGGCTGGTGGTGGTCACCACAAGCTGATTTTTGTACTGATGAGTGCCTTAGCCAAGGCACCACACCCTGCTATTCCCATTTATTTTTCATTCAATTCTTGAGGAGTCTGGAGTATGAATGTGGGAATGAAATATGGTAACGGCTAGTTACTATGAGAATGAGGATATTTTATGGAAGAAGGAGGATGGTATCTTATTTGACTCTATGACTAATGTCAAGAAGAAAGATGACCTATAAATTGGTATTTAGGACATTTCTGATTCATCTCCTGTCTAGTTCAGTTAATCTCCACAGGCCAGGGAAAAGCTCTGGGAAGGCATATAGCCAACCTAGTAACTTTTGTCCTGTTTGGGATTGTTGACTTTTCATTCAATCATCCATCATTGTTGAGTCTTCATACTGAGTCAGTGTCATAGGAAAATCTAAATTGGTTGCACTTACTTTGGTAAGTTTGTTTGATTTAAGTTCATTTGAAAATCACAGTTTGTAAGAATTGGAAGGCAGTTCCCTAGTGGCTGTTGCTATTAGAGAGGTAGTCATAGCAGTTATCTTATTTTTTCCATTTTCTATTATTTTAGAGAATCTATAAAAAGGGGGGGGGCACTGAGCATTAAGCTAGAGAGAGAGACCAAGAATGCCAGTTATGCATAAGTCAGTTTCTGTTGGGAAGCCAAGGCTGTCTTAAAAAGAAAGAAAAAAAAAAAGCCCTTGAACTTGAGGGCTGGAGAGATGGCTCAGCAGTTAAGGCAGCTTGCCTGCAAAGCCAAAGGACTACGGATTGATTCCTCAGGACCCACATAAGCCAGATGCACAAGGTGGCACATGCATCTGGAGCTCATTTGCAGCTGCCCGAGGCCCTGGCATGTCCATTTTCACTCTCCTCTCTCAAATAAAGAAATAAATAAAAATAAAAATGTTAAAAACTATTAGTTGAACTGGAGAAACCTTGAATAAACCGTTAAAGAAAAACTTTGACCGCATTAAAGGACACTCGGCACCTTGTTGGAGATACTGGTTTCACCCTTTCTAGATGGCATTTATGAGCTAGATTGTTTTCTTGCAGAGTCTATAGAATCTCTTAATATCCTCTTCTCTGCTCTCTCTACCAGCTCTCCAGGGACTACAACCCAAATCACTACAGAATATTGCTGCAAGAATCTCAAGGGCAATTAAAGGAGCAGTGTGGAGTCACATCCCTTATGCCCCACACTGCTCACCTGCAGCCCACAGGCGCTCCTGACACAGCATACGGGGCCTTTTCAAGCTTTCTTTGAGACAATGGCAACCACACCAGGTGACACTTCAACAGTGGCTGTGGTGGCCAGAGAATTACTGCTTTCTTCTCTTTGTGACTTTCGAATTGTCAAAAAGTACAAGTGAAAAATCAAAGCCAGATGACTTCGTTGTATAGGAAATGCTTTTTATGGTTCTGCTTTGATTGACAGGATGAAAGGGTTTACAGACAATCAGCCTTTGCCCATTGATTTAATAAAAGTTCGTTTATTTAGAAGTACTATGGGATCTGGTTTGTGCTAGCCAGCATGCTTTCGGGACCTGAAATTGTCAACAAGACCCTTCTCTCCCTTCAATTCTTTACTTCCACATATATATGAAGTCCTGTCTCAACCATGCGATACACATTTCCCCTCTCTCATGTACAGTTACTACCGTCCTTGCTTGCAACGACTCATATATGAAATATGTTACTTATTTACTTTCTGTCTCCCCCATCATAATGTAAGCCTTATGAACCCAGGTGTGTGTGTGTGTGTGCATGTGTGTTTTCACAACTACATGCCCAACACCTGAAAGAGTGCCTGCAAATGGACAACAACATTTATTTAACTAACTAATGAATGGATGAATTGGTGATAAGATTCTTATCGAATGACACTAAAGACCCCACCCGTTTTCACAGTACGTGTGTCCCCATACCATGTGTGATGTGTGTGTGTGGTGTGCACGCGTGTGTGCTGATGTGACACCGGGCAGTTGCCTGTGGAGCCCCACGAGCTCGCTTGCAATGTCTAGAGGAGAACGTCCATCACTCACTTATCTATTTTTTCTTTGCAGTGGTCTCTTACTGATTCTGGAGCTTTCCATTTGTGAACCCCAGCAATTCTACAGTCTGTGCTCCTCATGCGACTGAGGTTGCAGATACGCATGGTCATAGTCAGCATTTATGTGGGTTCTAGGGATTTGAACTTGGGCAGTCTCGGTCCCCCTCAGGCCCTTATGCTGGTGCAGGAAGTGAAAGAAACTGTTGAGCCATCTTTCCAATCCCCCTCCTGTTGTGTTACTAATTTGGGTTCATTCACTGCTATTGATTGCACTTAGTCTTGCAATATGTAGCCTATACATCTCATCGTCCCTTCCCTACATGTGCCTGGCCTGATAGCATCTCAATATGTAGTGAAAGCACAAGAGTCATGCTTGTGAGTTTTTTATGATGCATGCATCAGACATGCCTAGCATTGAGGAGGCCATCTTGCCTGAAAAAATGTGTTATTCATAAACTGATGACTGAATGTTTCCAAAAAGGCTCCAAAATCATTTGCTGACATTTATTAGTTAGGTTTATGACACCTAATATCTGGGTTCTTGTGTAAAGTATGTGAGATAAGGTGTATGAAAAGCTTTAAAATACAGCATTATCAGTCAGGGACATGAGGAATAAGTAGTGAAAATATCTGAAAAGCAATAGCTAGAAAAAATAAAAGGAAGCATGCTCAGTGCTATCCAGGGGCAGGTGGCAGACTTTGTACGTCTAGCTAATAGCTCCTAAACTCAGCATTAGTAAGGGGGAGGTTTTTGTGACCTTCATTAAAGCTGCTACAGAGGAGTGGTGAGGGAAAAACTATTGGAATGATCCCAAACATGAAACAGAAATAATTCAGTGGGGAGCATTAGTCATCAATATTTAAAAAAGAAAACCCTTACTATAATGGAAAGGAGAGAAATAGGGAAAGAGGCCATGAGTGTCTGCAGTATAGTTCCATATAGCAGCTTGTTGATATATTATGATACTTATTCATTATTCATATTATAAACATAATTAGGAAAGCACAAAACCATTGATTTGGTTTATAGAGAGAACAAAGCTTAAAGAAATTGAAAGAGTGAGGGACAGCCAGCAATGTTGCACATAGCTAGCAGAGAAGGCCAAACATTTTTGTCTAAGCTCTGAAAGATGACCTTGATACCGCAAAGTTGGCAAAGATAGCTGAAACACTGAACTAAAATTGCGATTTTAAAATGTCTTTCATTTATGAAAATAAAATAGGTAATCTTAAATCTATGGGCCTAAAAAAGATAAACTAAACTAAATGCATGTACCCTGGGAGGGGGATGATGAGGCTTAAAATGTTCTAAGACTTGTAAATAGTTGTTAAATATCAATATACATGTTCATTGAATTTAGGCTGCAGTTATGGGGGTTAAAAAAAGTTTTAAAGGCAATCACTAAAATGAAGAAGTAGAGTGCATGTATATGACAGTTTATTATAGGGAATATAAATGGATATAGCAAAGTAACTGTAACTAGAATAAAGGGGAACCAGAATATCCTTTGATCTATCCTTTGGAAATAATAGCCAAAGGCATAAAAAGTAGGTCTGGTAGTTTGGCAAGAAAGGTCTCTTTTTTCAGGATTTGCCACTTGAATATGTCCTTCATTACAATACTTTTTAAATATTTCACTACTTACCATGAAGGGAATAGACTAAATTTACCATTTATTCAATGTCAGATAAGTAAACTTAAGGCTATGATTTTTAGTGGGTTTATAGTAATAGAAATACATAAATATGGAAATGCTGCCTGTGAGAGACTGAGCTGCCCTACATTGAGATTTAAAGTCGTCTATCAAGGAATTCTCATTAAATGGTGATCTAAGTGAACCCACTGAACTCTCTATCAATTCACACCTTCCAAAATAATTTTATAAAAATTAATTCATTATCAAAAGGTCATTTTATGGGGCTGGGGTGATGGCTCAGCAGGTAACAGGGCTTGCTGCGCAAGCATGAAAGCCAGAGAGGAATTGAGTTTAACCACGATGTAAAAATGCTGGCCATGGTCATGCCTGCCTGTATCCTCGGTCCTTAGGGAGCAGAGACAGGAGAATTGCTAAGGCTCCTTTGTTAGCCAGTCTGATAAAACAAACAAACAAACAAAAGCAATGACAACAACAAAAAACGACAGTTTCAGGTTCAACAAGAGACTCCATTTCAAAGAAATGACGTGGAGGTGTAACAAAGGAAGATGCCTGGCATTGCCCTCTGGCGTCTTCATTGTGTACACAGGGAAAACACATTGGCAAACACGTGTACGTGTGCCACACACACTACACATACCCACATACGACTATCTGCAACATCATCACCACCAGATAAGTATTGTATTTTTTCATGCATCTGATAGTTTAATGAGTTCTGCTAGTGTTAAATATGATTCCAAAACAGCTGATAGTAAACTTTAATATTGATTTGTCTGATGATGAAAAAAATAGGTTAAATACACTACCACTGATTGCAATGAACCCTGACTTCAAAGATTTCTTTCAGTAAATCAGTTGATACACAGTGATATTTAAGAGGGGGTATGATAGAAGATACATTGATAGAAGTTACTTTAGAGAAAGTAAAATAAGAGTTTTCATTGACTGAAAAACTAGGAGCTACTAAATGTTGAAAATATTCTGAACTAGTATGGGCAGAAAGGAGACATTTCAATAAGTTGACTTGATATGCAATATTTCCAGGATATGTTTTCACAGACTAGAGTTAGATGTAACTTTCCTGGAAGCAAATTTTCTAGTCACATTAAGCACATTTTATGAATTTATTTATTTAAGAGAGAGAAAACACATTTTGATAGCCTTTTGTTTGGTTGGATGAGCTTCAAAGTAAACTATACAAATTAGAATCCTTTTATGGACTACTTGGTAAATCTATTGGATTCATGTCAGTGGGGAAAATAGTTTTGCTTTGGTGAATACATTTGGCTACAAATTTTCATAGTTATTTCTTGACCTAGAAAGGACGTGGAAAAATTTCGCTCCAATTGTAAGAGTGTGGAGTGGTACAGTTGGGACCTTGTGTCACTGAAGCTCTTATTCACATGTGGAATAGGCATAGACTTGTCTTTCTAGCTTGTGTAGGTTGAATTCTAAGGTCAATAGTGGACTTCCAGGAATATCATTTTTGCTCCAATTTCAAGATAACCAATAGGCATCACTGATTTTATTGAAACTTATTCACAGTACTGCATGTTTTCTTGAAAACACAAGGAATGTTGTGTGAAAGTAGGGATGTTGGCAGAACTGCTCATTGCCTCTCCCCTCTTCCTGTTTGAAATTCAGAGTGGATCAGAAGGGATGAGAACTCCTTGTTTGTTTTATTTATTTATTTGAGAGTGACAGAGAGAAGGAGGCAGAGAGAGAAGAGAGAGAGAGAGAGAGAGAATGTGCGTGCCAGGGCCTCCAGTCACTGCAAACGAACTCCAGACGCGTGTGCCCCCTTGTGCATCTGGCTAACGTGGGTCCTGGGGAATTGAGCCTCGAACCGGGGTCCTTAGGCTTCACAGGCAAGCGCTTAACTGCTAAGCCATCTCTCCAGCCCGAGAAGTCCTTGTTGAGAGATATTACCAGGTATTATGTGCGTGTGTGTGTGTAGCATTGTTTGGGGATATTTTTAAAGGTTCAAATATGTGGCTCACTAAGGCCTATTCCAGAGGACATGTTGCTTTTATCATACTCTTTCCTTGGAGAGATGCAGATTGATTTATTTTTCTTTACGCAGTTGGAGGAAATCTATGCTACATCAAAGGAAAACTATGCCAACATAAAGCTCTGTCATTGTATGTGGGTGAGTATTGGAAGCTGCTATTAAATTAGAAAGACTTGATACTTCACTACTGAAAGACTCAGAAACTAAATTAATGCCACGAAGGGATTCAGTAAGGTGCTGCCCTGGCTGGGCATAACTTTCAGGTTTTCCGTTTAGGCAGAAGGCAACCGCCCTGACATATGGTTAGGGAAGGTGCCCACCCAAAGGCAGGAGTCACCCCTAGCCTAGACATGCCCAGGACATGCCTGAGGCCTGTCCTCTCTGCTCTTTCTGCCCCAGCCAATCACAATGAAGACTACCTCATCTGCCTGGGGTTCCCCTAGCTCCTACCTCTGTCCTGTCCCCAACCTTGCCCGCCAAAATCTTCCTGCCCCCATCCTGCCCCCAATTTTGCCAGCTGAAATCCCAAGCCAATCAGAAGAATACAAGTGCATTTACTGTTTAAATCAACCAATCATATATCTATCCCCTACCTCCTTGTTCGAATTTCTATATAAACCCTACCCTCCTGCTACTTGAGGCTCTTGTACAGATCCACTGCATTGGTGAAGTCAAGAGACCGAGCTTAAGTCCGAATTAAAGCTCCTTGCCCTTGCATACGTGTTTGGTTCTCCTTGGTGGTCACTGGGGGGGGGGGGGAATGCCGAGAACTGGGCATAACAACTACCAGTGGTCATCTTGCCTCCCAGGGCGAGAGAACCCAAATGTAGGACAAAGCAAGACGACCCAAGTCGAGATACTGAGGGAGAATGTTGCTCTAGTTATTAGTACACCAGCTGCATGAGCTGATACTTATTTTTCCTCCATTAGCTCAGATGAGCTGTATTTTGTCACTTACAGCAAAACTATGTCAACATAACTAGGAACCTTCACCATTCAGAGCAACCGAGCTACTTGTTTTGTCTGGATGATTGTAGTGGCGAAATATTTATCCAGTGCTCCGAAATTGCCATTCCTAAGCCATCCCTGAAGACTTCTAAATGTTCTCAGCTTTGAACTGCTCACAGACATGGTGACCAACTGAGAGTATGACATGACAAGACAATCTATGAAGCAAGATAGCAAGGTATGCTAGACATGACCCACAGGAGCCCTTTGTGCTGGCTGCTTTTCTTATTACTCTAACCAAATCCCTGACAAAAGTGAAAGGTAAGGGAGGAGGCACGCATTCTGGCTGGTGTTTCAGGGAATGCCGTGGGTCACGGTGACGGAAGGCGTGACGGTGGGAGTGGCTGCTGTCTGGGGTGATGGGAAAGTCAGGGAGCTTGTTCTCATCTTCGCAGGTCAGGAAGCAGAACGTTCAGGGTTGAGCTACAGCCCATAACCCTCTGCAACCAGTCACCCATTTCCAGCTAGTTGTCACCTCCTAGAAGTTCTACAACCTCCCAAAACAGCATCACCAGCTGGAAGCTAAGTCATCAAACACATGACCTTGTGGGGACATCTCACACTCAAAGCATGGCACCACTCAGCACGGATCTGTGGCTGAGATGCCCTAATGGAGAGCCCCTCAAGTATCTCAACTCTGATCACTTTCCAGTGTTTTTGCTTAACAGGGCATTTATTTGCTATTCCCTGACATATTGTCCTATGACCCATAGGAATTCAGAGTATGTCTATTGCATTAGTGAATTATTTGTGAAGCCATTATTGTTTGTGGTAGCATTTTATTCCACTCCCCAGCTAGGACATCTTTTAGTGGAAGATGCTCTTTATAATTCAGTATTGTTAGGGTATGAAAAACATAAAATGCTATGTCGATTCTTATATTCTTCCACCTAGCTCACTGAATGACGTTGTTTTTATTGTAAGAATGTAAGTTAAGAGTGCACTGTCAGCTTTAATTGAATTTCCAAGTACTTTTATGATTTAACCTTATTCTAAAATCAGAATTAAAAGATGAGTCTCATGTCTTTCCTAGTTTATAATCATATTCACTTTCACCAAGTTTTTTGCCAATAGGGCAGAATTTCATTTGGCACACTATACAAATTCATTTTTTTTTGTGGACAGAATTATGGAATTACTGTATTTCAATGATGCTGTTTCCTTTGTTTAGTATTCAGGCCATTGCTATAATTTTCCAGTCTGATCATGGGTAAAATGTTTTAGGCAGTGGCTTGACTCCACCATGCAAAAACATTGTTGCTAATATCATAAACCCTTGAAATGTTAGAGACTTTTCTCAGCACGTAAATGCAAAAGTGTGAATGGGTTTTGCTTTTGTTGGTTGCATAGGGCTATCCATGCAGGAAATTATTTTCCAAACAATCACCCTACCATCTGTGCAGCAGACTATAGTTCCATGGAGCTGATACAACCCTCAGGCACAGAGGAGCCTCTAAGGCCACTTGCCCATAATGAGGAAATTACTAGAGGAGCCTGCCTTTACAGAACTGGCTTTACCTGGTAGAGACTATGCTAAAGTGCATGGCATCATGCTTAGTTATGCTGGTTCTGTTCACTGAGTGTGATTTACTGGTTCCTTGGCTGGCTAGTGTTTTCCTATATTTATAATGAAAGCTTCATGTTTCTATGCTTAGAAAGTTATGTTAGAGGTTCAACTGTGGAAAAAAACGTATAGAGAAACTATGAGTGAGAAAAGAAACTATGAGTGAATACAGAAATATTTATTTGAGGGCTGGAGATGGCTCAGCAGTTAAGGCATTTGTCTGCAAAGCCTAATGACCCAAGTTCAATTTCCCCATTACCCATGCAAAGCCAGATGCACAAAGTGCTGCATACATCTGGAGTTCATTTCCAGCAGCTGGAGGCCCTGACAAGCTCATTCCTTTTCTCTCTGCCTGGCATTTAATCCCAGCACTCAGGAGGCAGAGGTAGGTGGATTGCTGTGAGTTCGAGGCCAGTCTGAGACTACATAGTGAATTCCAGGTCAGCCTGGGCTAGAGCGAGACCCTTCTTAAAAAGCGAACAACAAAAAAAAAATGTTGAATTGATAGACTGTTTTCCTTAGGTTTTTTTTTTTAAAAAAAGAGGCCTCTTAATTTCAGACTCTATTCAGGGCAGTAAGAAAAGGTTTAAATAGTCATTCAGAATTATTCATGGCCAGACAGCCATTCTTTTCAGAGGAATTGGATTACATCAGTTGACATAATTAACTCAGACTGTTTGGATGATTCAAATCCCAAAAGAGAAACACATCTGTAAAGCACACACGTTTCCTCTTCTGCATGGATGGACCAGTGACTTTGATTAGGGGTGTGTATTTTATGGTATTGAAGTAGTGAAGGGAAGAGATAGAAGTTGGTGAAAGGTAATATAGATGATTCTGTAAGTGCTAAAAATATTTTTGATGCTATCTGATTTCCTTTTAAAGTATTCTTTGAAAAGGAAATATTGGTTAAGAATCTGGGAGTGATCAAACATATTAAACCATTTTTGTTGCATTAGCCCAGTTACTTTTTACTGCCATTTAAGCATCTGTCCAGTAGTGCAGAAGGATGTTTCAGGGAAAGGGACTTGGAAGATGCACCCTTTGTTCTTCTCTGACTTGGGGAAAGCATCTCAAGTATCTGTGCTTTTGGGGCCTCCAGTTGCTTTGTTTAATATTTTAATTCATCTCACATTGCATCTTTAAGCAATAAAGGCATATTCATGTTTAAATATTTGTGTCACCAGTTGGTATTGCACCTGATTCCTTTCGTGTAGATGTTTCTTTAACTCTTAAATATAATAAAAGCATCAGATTGTTTCATGGAGTTATTACAAAGCCTCCTTTGACCTCTGTATCTTCATCAGATTCTGCAAAGCATGGTGAGTTTCCATTTACTCTTAGTGTCATATCAAGTGTGGAAAGCAACCTGATATTTTGAAATACAGTTCTTCCACAGTGAGAAAGATTATGATAATAGGTAAATATATCACAGTCAAAATCTTTCTCATTTGATCAGATCACTAAAATTAGGAAAGGATTAATTTTTTAAAATATAATTAACTATTCATATTTCATATTGCTTAGTCCATTAATTCCTATTCATATATGGCAGAAAGTCAGAAATGCCTTTAAAATACAAGTAAACAATCTGCAATAATTTTTACATTAATTTAAATCAAGACCTACTGTTTTCAGTTACTCTTATGAGTAAATTATTTTTAACATAATTTTCCCATGTTCTTAAGATTGTTTATTTTTTGTTTCTTTTCTTTTCTTTTCTTTTTTTTTGAGAGAGAGAGAGTGAGATTTAGTGCACTAGGGGGCAAGGTTGTTTGTAAGACTGTACCTGGTTCTTAACAAAAGAGCATAAAATACATGAACTTGGTATGTAGCTTAACGGTGGACTGCTTGTGGGCCTTTGCAAGCTGCTAGGTTCAATCCCCAGCACTGCTGTGATAACAGTAATAAAAGAGAAAATAAAACACTGTAAAGTGAAAAATAGTTTCAGATATACTTAGAAGCAAAACCGCAACTTGAGACTGGCCAAAGTGATGGAGGACTTACACATTTTCAAATTACTTAGTTTTGGCTTGCTTACCTCAACATCGCCAAGCAGAATGCTTTCCCATCAATTCT
Source organism: Dipus sagitta (assembly GCA_036346955.1). Classification (NCBI taxonomy): domain Eukaryota; kingdom Metazoa; phylum Chordata; class Mammalia; order Rodentia; family Dipodidae; genus Dipus; species Dipus sagitta. The sequence continues at coordinate 4,973,526 of CM070787.1, forward strand.
TGGCCTCGTGCACGCATTTCTGTTCAGCTTTATGTGTCTCCCATTCAGGCTGTGTGCTCCAGGGACCTTCCTTACCCTGACACTCAGTGTTACCCTGGAATTGTCCAATGTAATAAGTGAGAGAATCCTTGGCATTGGATGTCTAATTTTTATGCTTTAAAAAATATCTTTAAGCATACTCTATTTTGTTAAGAATATAACATAAAATTAATCTTTTAGCACACACTTAGAAGTGTGATACAGTGTAAGAATAGCTACAGGGATTAATAGTAGACCTCTAGAATTTATTTGTGTAACTGGAACTATATGTCCATGGATTATTAGAACATCTTATTCCCCTTGTCCCAGGCTCTGCAACCTTCATTCTACCCCCGTCTCCATTTCATGTGAATGGAATCATATGTTATGTGTTTCTCTTGTGACTAATTTACTTCACTTTGCATAATGTCTTTAAGGCTCATTCATGTTGTTGCATACTTAAGATTTTTTGGGTGGAGGTTGAAGTAGGTTTTTCACTCTAGCTCAGGCTGATCTGGAATTCACTATGTAGTCACAGGGTGGCCTTAAACTCATGGCGATCCTTCTACTTCTGCCTCCTGAGTGCTGGGATTAAAGGTGTGCCACCACACTTAGCTCTTTTTTCTTTTTTAAAACATAAATAGGTGCTGGAGGGATTGCTTAGTGGTTAAGGCATTTGCCTGCAAAGCCAAAGGACCCAGGTTTGATTCCCCAGGACCCACGTTAGCCAGATGCACAAGGGGGAGCATGTGTCTGGAGTTCGTTTGCAGTGGCTGGAGGCCCTGGAGCGCCCATTCTCTCTCCCTGTCCCTCTTTCTCTGTCAAATAAATAAAGAAAGAATATAAATAACATTTCATTGTATGTATCTTCATCACATTTTCATTAACAATTATACTGTTGAGAGATGTACAAGTTGCTATACCATGGCTAACCTGACTATGCTGAACATGAGAGTGTTAATGTTTCGTTTGTGTAAATACATAGCAGTGGGAGGCTGGATAATATAATAGTTCTACCTTAAACTATGTAAAGAACTTCCACAATTTTTATTCTTTAATTTATTATTATTAATGGCATATTTTGTGTGGACACATCTTGTGTTGGCACCCTCTTTGTGGGTTATGTGCTGTCAGGCTGGTTGCTTTTGTATAGCAGTGTTCCCTGCTTGCTCACAACACTGTTGGCCATTTTTCCCTAGCAGGTAATGAAATGTTTCCCAGCACTACACAGGCAGAACCATCCAGGAACTGGGTTCCTTCCAGATGCTAGCCAGATCTTTGAACGGTCTCTGTTGGCAGCATGTGGTGTTTTTAGCATCAGGGTCTTGCCTTTTACCTCAGGAGGGTAATCAAGTGCTTTGACAGAAGCCTGTCTTGTTTTAGGAACCTCATAGGTCTCTCCAATCAATAATAGCTCAATGTAGGTTGTAGTGAATTTCTGGTACTGTAAGTTACAAGCAAGAGCCAAATATTTAAGGTTAGGCTTCATCCCACCCTCTCCAGAGCTCTTCTTACCAGACAATCCCCTCATACTCCTTTTGAGGGTTATATCTTTTGATATATTTTGTTTTGTTTTAATTTGTCTCAAAATACTTGACTTCTTTTACCTATTGGTTATTTAAAATATATTGAACTCCAAAAACAACAATAGAAAAAAAAAAAAAAAACATGGTTTTGGGACCCAGGAGGCTCCAAAAACAAGAAACAAAAAAACAAAAATAATGAAGACTTCAATATATTTGTGATTATTGTAGTTTTGTTGTTGATTTCTGACTTTTCTATACTAATTAGAAAAGATATTTGAATGATTCCTATCTTCTTAAAAATTAAGATTTCTTTTATGACCTAATATGTGATCTCCCTTGAAGAAGTCTATGTGAGGAGAGTGTGCATTTTGCTGCTTTGGGTGTAGTAGTCTATATGTCTCTACTAGATCCATCTGGTGTACAGTGTTTAGGTCCTGCTTCCTTATTGATTTGTGTGTTGGATGTTGTGCTCATTATTGAAAATGAGAGACTGAAATTCCCATGATTGTTGTATTGCCTTCCATTCTGCCCATGCTTGCCTTTATTTATTCACATATTTATTATATATTAATTATATATATTTAATGATTAATAACTATGATAACACAATCAATGATGTTTTATATATAGTCATGTGTATGTTTCTTATGTAATCCCAGTGAGTTGATCTCTTTACCACTATAGAATATTCTCTTTTTTTAAACTCAGTTTTGTCTTATGTAAGTGTTACCACTTTTGCTCTCCTTGGTCTACTATTTGCATTGAATATTTTTTCCATTGCCTCACATTTTGCCTCTTCTAAACAGCATGTAGTTGGATCATGTTTCTTTTTAAGTCTATTTATCCCATCTATGTCTATTGATTGAGAAGTTTAATATATTTATATTAATATAGTTACTGACAGAAGAATTTTCTATCACCATTTTGAAATTGTTTTCAGATCCTTGTGTGGTAGGCAGGAGTTAAAATTGTTGTTTATCTTATAGTTATTTTTCCCTTTTTTCATCTCTTGCTGTGTTTCCTTAGATTTAATTGTTTTTCCTATAGATAATCTTGCCTCATTTTTCTTTTCATTTTGTATAATTTTACAGGTCTTTTCTTTGTGTTTATCATGGTGATTTCAAGCAGTTCATTTTAAGCTAATGGAACCTAAATTCACTGCATATGGGATCTCTATACCTTTAATCCATAGCTATACTTTATGTTATGAGTGCCATAAATTAAAATTACAAGCAACTTACCCACTGCTGTTATAATAATGTAGTATTCATTATTTGTCTATATATTTACCTCTACTGGTAATTTATTCTTTATTATGCTATTATTTTGTTGTTTAGTATTTCAAATTAAACAAGTCCCCTTATCTTTGTCTGTGAAGCAATTTTAATTATTGAACTACCTTCAGTTTTTGCCTGACTGGGAAACTATTTATCCATCATTAATGAATGCCAGTTTTGTTCCCTACAATAGTTATTAGAAGCTCATTTATTTCCCCTTTAGTACTTGAAACTAACATTCTACTTCTCTGACCCACAAATTTTCTGCTGCAATTTTCACTGAAAGTCTTATGAAGACTTTCTTTTTCAAAGTTATTTGTCTTTGGCTCTTGACAATTAAATTGAAATGTGTCTTGTCTTCATTGGATTCATCTCATTTGTGATTCTTTGGGCTTCCAGGGTTGTATTTTCATTTCTACCTCAGATTTGGGGAAGTTTCAGTCATGATTTTCTAGTTTGTTGTCTTTCTATTTTCTGAGCTTTACTTTCTGCATACATGGTTATTTAAGGGTGTTCTGAGTTTTCCTCAAATCCTTCTCTTCCTTCTTGCTCTGTTGACCAGAAAACCCCGAATGGCAATTCTTGTGCAAGCTCATGTGCTATTGAATCTCCATATTGGATCTTCATGTTCAGTTATTGTGTGGTTCCCAGATTTATGTTTAATTCTTTTTGATATAATAGTGATAGTTATTATTAATAACTATTATTATTATTGTTTGTTTGAGGTAGGGTCTCACTCTAGCCCAGGCTGACTTGGAAATTCACTATGTAGTCTCAGAGTGGCCTCATATTCATAGCAGTCTTCCTACCTCTGCCTCCCAAGTGCTGGAATTAAAGTCGTGCACCACCACGTCTGGCTAATATAATTATTTTTTGTTAAAAGTTTCCCTTTGTCCATGCATTATTATCATGAACTCATGTAGTAATTTTTTGTTTTTATTTATTTATTTGAAAGTGACAGAGAAAGGCAGAGAGAGAGAGAGAGAGAGAGAGAGAGAGAGAGAGAGAGAGAGAATGGGTGTGCCAGGTCCTCCAGCCACTGCGAAGGAGCTCTGGATGCATGCGCTCCCTTGTGCATCTGGCTAACGTGGGTCCTGAAGAATCAAGCCTTGAACCGGGGTTCTTAGGCTTCACAGGCAAGTGCTTAACCACTAAGACATCTCTCCAGCCCTCATGTAGTAATTTTATGATGAATTGTTTTGATCATTTTTACCAGATAGGTAAAATATATGTTGTATTAGTGTCATTTTCTGTAGTTTTATCTTGTTCTTTGGAACTGCTGCATTTTCTCTTAACTGTTTTTTATTCTCTCATGCATTTAAATATGAGAAAGAAAAGACCATTTTTAATCTTCATAGACTTACTTTGTGCAGATGAAAATCTTTATTAGTCGATGTGACCACAATCTCATGGATCCACTTAAACTTTTGTGCTAGTTCAATCCATTGACTTTGTTTTCAGTGGCTCCATGTGTCTATAGGATGCTTGGTTCTGTTATTGCTGTAGGGCAGAGAAGCCAGAAGTTTGTTCCTTGGAGAAGTCAGAGCATTCAGTGTGGTCCAACTCTAATTGGAGCTTTATTTATACTTGCTCACAGTGTGTTGGCTCAAAGGAAGGGGCTATGGTGAGTTCTTGCGTGTTAGTCAAAACTATTGCCATTGCTCCTAATGGCCCCAGGTATGTGCAGTATGGTGAGTCCTCTCAGTGCTGAGATAGACAAAAGCCAGTTCCTCAGGCCACAACTCCAAAACGCAGGATCTTGGATACATGGTCCATGTCTTTCCGTACTTGGGGTAAAACTGCAATAGAGTTTCTAGTCAGTCGTATAGTGGGGATGGTGGTCATGTCAAGAGAATGGTCTCCAACCTTCATACTGGTTTTGATGTAGCTGGTTTTTGTGCAGGGGCCTTTCAACTAATTGTGTTTTTTTGTTTTGTTTTGTTTTTTACAAAAGAATTAACACATACCTTTTTGTTGGATCATTATGACCAGGATGGGGAGGAGAGTTCAATGATTTTTACTATTTTGCTGATGCTATGAACTCTTACTTTTGTAGATGAGGGTGCCGAGGTCCTCAGGTGAGTTTCAGTATCATAACATAAAGCTTCCTCAGAGTGGCACACCGGTCTGCAATACCAATGCAAATAAGCCAATGGGGCACAGAGACAGGAGTACCCTCAAACTTGTGGGCTAAGTAGCCTGGCAATTACAACAGTAGAAATAAGAGAGAAAGCAAACTCAGCGAACAAGATAGGTGAGTTCTCTGACCTTCACAGGATCACCATGCCATGTATGCATGCACCCCCTGACACACATAGGCCATAATCACACACACAGACACACACACTCCTTAATCACACATGCACACATACAAGAAATCAAACATTTCCTGGAAGATAGTCCATTTAGTCAAAACAGTAACTTGCATCCATTCTTTGGGGTTAAAACATATCTGTGGTTGAATCTAAATTTGTAGCTGGCAAAACCCAATAATTGTCAAGAATGACTTCACAGATCTAGTGTTGTTACACACATGGCATTTCACAGGTGGCCTTTGTCCTCCTTGCCATCAAGGGCATTGATCTACAATATAGAATGTCACATTAACTGCAAAGAAGACATGAGATGAAGGATTCAATGTATGATTTTTACCACCAGCTAGCTGTGCAACCTTTCCCGGACCTGAGTTTTTCCATATACAAAATGTCCTTTAAGATTGAACATCACGAATTGTAAACTGAGAAGCTGTCAGGTAGGTTTTTTGCAGTGAAAACTTGAGTTAGACTTTGGTAGAATTACTTGGTTATAAAACAGCATAGCAGCTTCAAATTCTAGACCAAGAGAAGTAAGTCCAGAGCAGAACTAGCCCTCTTGTCTGGGCTCTTCTGCCCTTCAGGCTCCTGTATCACTTAGAGCCCAGGACAGGGTAGATAGTGGGGTAATATATAACACACTTGGTTAGTGACCTTGGCAAGCTGCTCACCGAGGCTGGATTTCTTGACTGAGTTGTGTCTGGAGAGCAGGTTCCATGAGGGCATGTCAATAGAGAAAAGATGAAGGTATACTGCCATTAACATGGGATCCAAAAGCCTGAAAGTGACAGAGGAGCACCGACAGGTAAGTGATAAGATACACGCAAAAGTGAGAAGCCATAGCACCTTAGCTTAGGCATACAGAAAAAATTCATAGAGGATGTGGTATGTAAATTGGAATGTAAATGTCCCCGTAGCTTCAGGTATTTTTTCACTGTCTCTCATTACGCTTCCTACTTGGGTGCTGGCGTGTGGAGTCCTTGGGAGGCAGAACCTTGCTGTAGAACGTGTGGCTGAGACAGACCTTGGGGTTGAGGAGTCCAGCCCTACCGTGTGTTCAGAGCCAGCTCACACTTGGTTTTGTCTCTGCTGTGGATGGATGATGGAATGAGCCAGTTTCCTCGGCCACAATGAACCTTTCTTCGAAACTCTTAGCCTGAAATAAGTCTTTTTCATTTCATAAATTGCTTTTGGCCAGATGTTTTGTCTCAGCTACAAGAAACTGACTACTATATAGGAATAACTTTCTAATATTAAGAAATGGATAAACGAGAGGGAATAGGTACTGGGAAATGAATGGCTAAACAGGGCTATAGACTGAAGTCAAATAATAACTTTTAGGTACAGATTCATTTGTTCATTCAACAAATACTTATTTAAGACATTCCATGTCAGACAGTGGAACAGGGCCTGTGGTTGACAGCGGTGAGTATGATGAAGATAGTCTTCCTCTTTCATTTTAATAAGGGAATTAAATAATTTGAGAAGATAAACAAATATACACGATCACATCAGGTTATAACAAGTGCTTTTAATTATGTAAGGGTGTGCCAGGCAGAAACACTGCTTTGGAGAGTGGGCAAGGAACATGTTCTCAAGTAAGAGAAATTTGGGGTTAAAGGAGGCATGGAAAACTTACCAGAAGAGACAAGGCCAGAACTAAGCTTCAAAAGAGCAACAGAAATTAAGTAAGAAAGGAAGGTAGAGGAATGTGGGGAGCTATGCTATGTGGCTGGAAGCCCCAGTGTGGTCATAGCATTGTGATGGGATGTATTTAGTTGTAATGGAGGATTAGTGGAAGGCAGCATTGTTCAGGTTACCACAGGTGTACACTTGGCTCTTCTCACCTGACACAATGAAAATCTAAAATTAATAAGCCTAAAGCAAGTAGTTCACATTTGATTTGACTTTTTTCTATGTCATACGTCGCACCTAAATGATAACAGTTATGTTTTAATAAATAATGTATATTTCTAGAAAAGCCATCCAAGCAAAATGTATTCCAATATTTTTTATGGCTTTAGTGCATGTTGATCACACATACCATATGTACTCATGCTTTTTTTCAACCCAAGTTTTTAATTTCAGAAAACTAATTCCTAGACTTAAAAATATCTATATTGAGTATTAACAAGATGATACATATACAGTATTATATTCCTGGATCCTTTGCTTGCCTTGTAAAGCTATTATATGAATTTAATATCCCTTAAATATGCTTGATAGAATCAAATTTTCATACATGGATAAAATTGTGATTATAAACTAGAATTTTCAACACATTTTCTCCCTCCAAACTGTAATTGGAGCTTGGCCAGCTCAGAAAGTGTCTGCTTTATTTTCTGAAAATGGTGTAGAAAGTAAATTTGCCTTAATGTAGCAGGAATGTCTTTAAGTGCCTAATTGAAACAATAACTGTAAATCAATTAGCTGTTGTCACTATATACTCTCATCATCAAATTCCATTCCTTGGCCCATGAAGAGTCACCAAACCATTGTGATTATTGAAAACACACATTTGGTTCTGTTTCTTGACATTAGTTCCACTTAATTCTAAAACTGGCTTTATTTTCCTTTGGAAAAAAAATAGTATATGCACACACACTTGGGCACTGGCTCACTTTCTAAGCTGCTTGCGGTATATAGAATCTTCAAAGTTTAGCTAATTACACATAAATAAGGTCCCTCTTCTATGAGCAGTAAAGGTATCTTTTTCCTCAGAGACTATGGTAGGAAAAAACATTCCAGACCCTTTAATGACCTAGGTCTAACTCTTGCTTAATGTTTACATTTCATTTAAAGCTCATCCCAGAGACATAGAGATATTTATCCATACAGAAATAGGTGATTCAATAACTGAACTCAGATGAGTCAGTAAGCTTGGCTAGTGTAGTATTCATGGTCTAAGGCATTTTGGGATCATCTCAATGTTCCAACCACTTTCAACATGTATAAGGTAATTGTTTCAAGGATACACTTTAACAACAGACATTAACTGTAGGTTCTCAGTACATCTTAGTACATGGTCCCTACCCTCATTTAGAGTACTAAATGTAAGATTTTCAACATGGAGTGGAGAGCAGTATGCTTATGAAGAATGGTTTATTTGCCCTTGACTCATTTTGAAGGTTAGATAAGATGCAGCTGGAATCACTGGAGACAATTTGCTAATGATTGGTATCTCCCGAAGTGGGAGTGAGGTCTTGAGTATTCCGCTTCACTTAATTTCAATTGAAATGGAAAAGAGAATGAAGAGAAATTTGCAAAATATGATTATGGTTCTATGAAGGTCTGATAATATGAAGATTGCCTTGTTGAGCTTTGAGTTGCCCTGGTGGGAAAGAAAAACAGATGACTATGAAATGAGTTCTACACCATTAACAAGGGAGTCTTACCCCAAGGGGATGACCTTAAGAAATAGAGGCAGTGCAGGTGTTGGGAACCTCCTAGTGGTTTGTCAGTCAGGGAGGCCCCTTAGCCAACCTCCACCCCACACGCAGGTTATTGCCAGTGCTCTGAGTTGCCCACCAGAACCAGGTGGTAAGGCCTTGTAGCTGAAGATGCCACTTTGTTCAATTGCAGGACACTGAGCAATCAAGCTGGAACAAAGCAGGAAGCGTCTTCCCTGCTGGCTCGCTGTCCCAGTGCTGGGAAGTGGCTTGCAGGCTTCTGGAGAAAAGTCATGAGTAGTTTGAAGCAGCAGTAGAACCTGTGCGCTCCACCACGACAAGCCAAGCGAGATGTAAGAACTGCTGCAACAGCGGGGCGACTGTTACGGGGCAGTCAACTGCTTTCTGATTAGACCTGAGGCCTGATGCACGGGGAGAAATCCATGCTGGCTGTTGAAAACCTAGTCAAAAATCCTATGGCTGGGAAGGTTCTAGGCCTCAGAGGGGAAGTTATTATTGTTGTCTGGCTAAATTGATTGGCTGTGCTCATCACATTGTGCTCTCAATATGTATGTATATGCCCACTGATTAGTTTGTTCTCAGCTTTGGTCAGAGAAACTCCTTTTTATAAATGTCAGTGACGACTGAGGAGATTCAAAACCCATCAAAGTGCTGAAAAGTGACTATAGAGTGCTCAGCACTGAATGAAACAGGTCTATCACACCTTCCAAATCTAAGGGGACATTGTGGAGGAGGGGTTGGCAAACAAAGGTAAGAGCCAGAGGATGGGAAGAAGTACTTTGGAATGCTGTCTTCTGAACGTGAAGTAGTCATTGCATCCGTGACTTCATAGTAGTTGTTGTGACCTGCACAAGCCTTGCACAATATTGGGCTCATCCACATTACATCGTGGATGACAGAGGGCAAAGAAGACATTACAAGAGAATAGGGACTAGTTGGGAAAGTTCAGTGGAAGCAGAACAGCGGATAAGGGACAAAGGAAGGAAGTGGGAAGGGACTGTGAATAAAATATTATAAACTTATAAAGAAGAAGCAGAGACAATCACAGGCTAATTTCAAAGCAAGAGCAGGAAGAGAGTGCAATGTCCTTCTATAGCTAAAGGGACATCTGACACGAAAACCTCACCGATAGCAAGGAAATCAAGTTTATCTTCATTTTGCATATACCTCCCAAGCAAAAATGTTAGGGAAAGGTGTTTTGCTGAGTTCGAGATGGACTACCAAAGCAGCAAGGAGGACAGCCAAGCTCATTCCCCGGCCCCCACTGCAGGCCTTTAAGCTGGAGAATGGCTTTAGATTGGAAAGACAGCCAAGCTTTGCAACCAACTGGGTGACTCTTCCTAAACTGTAGCATTTTCAGGATAGCTCTCCACATACAGACAGGAATAAAACATTTGACAAAGCTGGGAAAGGGAGATACTTATAGAAAAAAGAAATCTATTTTCTGCTTCTTCCCTGTTAAAAGTACTTAACCTAACAATATTTCAAAATTTTTCTCTGATAGGCAAGTTACCAATTATAAAAGGCTTCCTGTTACACAGAACTTCAAATTCTAAGGAAAGCACTTAAAAAAATTTTTTTTTGTTCATTTTTATTTATTTACTTGAGAGTACAGAGAGAGAAAGAGAGAGAAAGAGACAGAGAGAGAGAATGGGCACGTGCACCCCCTTGTGCATCTGGCTAACGTGGGTCCTGGGGATTCGAGCCTCGAACTGGGGTCCTTAGGCTTCACAGGCAAGCGCTTAACTGCTAAGCCATCTCTCCGGCCCAAGAAACCCCTTTTTAAAATGATTTGAAATTAATCTCCCAGTAGAATCTATAACATGATTGTCACTTCATATTCATCAGTCCACACAGAGTGAGTCTAATTTGCAACTATTCTAAATATTGGAAACCAGCTATTAAGTTCACTCTCTCTTCTTCTCAGTGCTCTTCTTTCTTGTTACTCTCTTGGCCTTGGCTTTAATATGTTGTATTAATACATTAAAAAGTGGTGCCAGAGCTATATGTCATTGTCTTCAGTAACGCATCCTAGGTTAATTAAGATAATAAGAAGCAGCAGCTTGGGAAAGTAGGGATAGTAACATGGGTCTAATAACTTTGATTCGGGCAGTGGCTCTCTTTGTGCAAACGAGAAAATGATCCTGGATTTGGTGGTGACTACATTATGGTAGAAATTACCCTCTTCCCCTTTTGCTAGTTTCAGATTTGACTGTGGGAAGGGGCGGTGAAACAGACAGTGCCCTCCACAGTCCCTTCGCTCTGTTGCCACCGCCTCGCTCTGTTCACACTACTCAGCAGCTGTGGACGATGAACCCATTGAGTTGAGCTGCTTGGCCAGGAAAGTTGAAAGATGCAATCCAGGCAGATGTGTCTTTTCTTCAGTTCTTTCATTATTTCTCCAGGTTGCCACTTTACCCCCGACTTTCACTGAGTGCTTAGCACTAGCAGATGCACAGTATTTTGGCAATTCTGCATAATGAATGCAAGTAGAGCAAGGATTAATTCTGGGGTGCTTCCAAACCATAAATGTGGTGGCTAGATGCCAGTTCTGAATGCCTTTTCCCACAACTCCAATCAACAAACTGCTGGCTGTTACAGTCAAGTGAGTGTTGCAGTTTTCAAGGGTACCTGTTATATTAAATCACACGTTGATGGAGAAAGAAAACAGAAACATCACGCTATTATGCAGATAAAAATGTGGTCCAGAGTTCTTCTGCCAACAGTAGATTTTCTTAATAAACAAGAAGCAGGCAAGCTTGGAGTTTTATGATGTCTTTATTTAACTGGATGTATACCAAAACAGATTTTTTTTTTCATGTTAAATGCAAGTTTCTATGTTAGTTCTGAGGCTGTTTCTCTTCTGGCACAAACTAGACTGGGGAATCGTGTTTTCTACACTCACTAGGTGTAGACAGCAAATAGGTACGTAAGGCAAAACCCAAAAACCCTAGTTAATAATTTGCTGAGCCTCAAGGCAGATTGACAAATTATTAACAGTTGTGCTTCCTTCAAATAAATCAGTAAGGTATCATTGTACTCTTTAATACTGGGCAATGATAACCAACTTGGGGTACTCAAAGTCATTCCCTACCATTTTAAAAAATATTTTATTTTATTTATTTGAGAGAGAGAGAGAGAGAGAGAGAGAGAGAGAGAGAGAGAGAGAAAATGAGCACACCAGGGCCTCCAGCCACTGTAAATGAACTCCAGACCATGTGCCCCCTCGTACATCTGGCTTACATGGGTCCTGGGGAATCGCACCTGAGTCCTTTGGCTTTGCAGGCAAGCATCTTAACCCCTAAGGCATCTCTCCAGCCCCTCTACCATTATTTTTTGAGGTTGGGTCTTGCTCTAGCCCAGGCTGACCTAGAATTCACTATGTAGTCTCAGGGTATCCTTAGACTCATGGTGATCACCTACCTCTGCCTCCTGAGTGCTGGGAATAAAGGCATGCAACACCATACCCGCCCCCCCCCTACCATTTTTTGACTCATCTTTTCAATAGTCATTCATAAGAGCTGGCCCATTTTGTAGAAGGAGGGCATTGACATAACGATCTTTTTGCCCCTAAGCAGAGTTGATGGGGCTCCTGCCATAGACCAGCCCAGGATGCAGCTCAGTAGCAGAGCACTTGGCAAGCATGCATGACTATATAGGAGCCTCTAAAATTGTACCTTCAGCCATTTTCCATGTGGCTATAGCCTGCCAGTCACATTTTAAGAAGTTGCAGTGAAATACACATAATAGATATAATTTTAATCTGTACTATACATTGTATAACCATCCATATCATCTAGTCTCAGAATATTTTCACCACCTTAGAAGGAAATCCCAGACTAACTATGCAGTGATTCCTCACATTCTCTCACCACTAAACTACCTTCGTTCTCTATGAATTGGCCTGTTATACTTATGTTTTATAAAAATTAAATCATATTACTGAGATCTTCTGTTTCTGGCTTCTTTTACTTAGCATGCTTGCAAGGTTCCCCCATGTTATAGCACGAGCCAGAACTTCACTCGTTTTTGACTAAATAATATTTTATGGTACGGACAGACCACATTTCATTATCCATTCATCAATTGGTAGTTATTTGGGCTGTTTTCCCTTTTCTTGTATTTTTTATGAGAGTGTGTGTGTGTATGTGAGAGAGAGCACCTCCAGTCACTGCAGTCAAATTCCACATGTGTGTACCACCTTGTATACATGTACAACCCTGTGCACTTGTGTCACCTTGTGCATCTGGCTTACGTGGGATTTGGAGAGTTGAGCATGGGTCTTTAGGCTTTACAGGTAAGTGCCTTACCCACTAAGCCATCTCTCTAGCCCTGTTTCACATTTTTGTTATTATGAGTGGGTGCTGCTATGAAGTTCCAACCATATTATGATTTTCTGGCCTCTGTCTAACTGAATTCTATTAATTTTTCCAACATGACTGTGCCCACTCTCCCCCAAGCCTTCCAACTTGGTATTCTTCCTGTCTAATACAGTCTTGAAATTTCCTCATTCATGACCAAGTGCATACCTGCACAATTCATTGGTCTCATTCTAAGAGGTACTTTCTCATTGAAAAACCCCCAATCTACAGCTTTGAATCAGGAGATTTTATATTTCAGAGTTCTATTTGTGAGAAATAGAGTACAAACTGACAAATGCCAACTGAGATGCAAAATATGTCTTTAGAAAATGAATGAAAATCAAAACAAATGACTACATAAAAAGCCGACAAGTTACAATAAACACTAAATAATCTACAAAATAATACCTGTATTTGAGTTAATTTAATACCTGACACATCTATTTAACTTATCTAAACATTTTTGGCTTTGTAGTTTTTATTTACTTGTTGATCAGAAATATTATTGTTAATAAGTGAAAAAAGAATAGAAATGTAATTCTATCCTTTTACTAGCCTATAGGGCTAACATTTTTCTGCTTTATAATTTACCCCTATTGTTGTATAGAGTTTTAAGATCAACATTAAATTTGGAAAAAAATGATCTCTTGATTTTATTCAACAAACTGTGACTTCTTGTGTACTGAATAACTTTAAACAAACTCCATACTGGTGATAGATATTAACTTGTGTTGTAGAATATATTTATTGCTATGGCTTTTATGTTAAGTACATTGATGACAAAATTTTGAGACAAGTCAGCAGCAAATTCAATAATTTTTCCATCATGTTCATATGATTCCTGTTTCGTTTCTTTCCTAATCAGATTTCTAAGCAAATAACTTGCTTATTGCTTGTACTTAAAATCTCTCTCTTCTTCCTGAGTTATCATTGTTGGTACAATTTGAAATGTCTGTTCAATGCTAGAATAATTTATACTGTTCTGATTGTTCCTCTTTATAATTTTAGCTTCTTACTAATTTTTGCTACAATATTCTTTTAGGTATTTAATAAATAGTATTGAAGACAAAAATATTGTTCTCTGCATAAATGTTTAAATCAAGAGTCTGTGAAGCAGTTATTTCCAAAGCATTTTTGAATCCATTTCCCTATGCTCAGGGCAGTATGAGAAGAAACCCCTCACAAAGGTGGAAAGTGAGTTTAGTAAACATTTCAGAATTAGTTTATCTATAATGTGACTGAGAAAAGAATTAACCTTGCCTCAACTGCTCTCCATTGTGTCCTTCTCAGGAACATGCAGCCAGAACTTTAACTGTTGTCATTGTCTAGAAACCTTGAAGTTGCAGTGCTGATTTTTCATTCTGTAAAACTGATCTGAGAGCTGAGATATTATCCTGAAGGCACAAGTTCTCACAACACATGATGATAAATTGGCCTAGGACAGATTCTAGCTTGATAGCCTCTTGTTTTATTTAAAATTGTCTAATAGGAAGACACTGATTTAAAGGTTTTTCCCATAATATGGAGCCTCAATCCTACCCAAGTCTAGCAGCAACTTTTAAAGATGAAGATACATTTCTGAACATGAATCAGTTTTAAATAAAAAAAAACTAAATGGTTATCTAAAATACCTAGCTTTTAATCTGCTTTGAAAAATTATCTGAGGGTTAATTCAAAATTTGAGCACTTTGATTTTCTCAGTTAAAGGATTAATCACTAAATTTCATCAGAGAGAGCTCTTATTTACTAGAAACAATAAAGATAATTATAATTAAACAGTAGATGATAAAATTAAAGTAAATACATTTGTTATAATGTGGTCCATTAATTAATGTAAAAGGACAGGAAAGAGAGTCCGTCATTACTTTCGTTGAACATATAGAGGTTCCATTCAATTAGCCTGATACCATTTATCTTCTTTGATGAATCCTCATCAACCAACATTTGTGGGTGAATGTGTATAGAAGCTACAGAAAGAAACAACATTAGCTGAAGTTCTTAGCAAGCATTTTCTAAGGGACTCCTTCAGCGCTCAGCTGTGTAATTACTTTGTCTGGACAATCATGGGGTGACAGTACGTTCCTCATCAATGTTGAAGGAATACATGAATGATAAACATTCACCTTCTTAACCCCATATGGATCTTTAGTTGAACTCTCCACCCCCACAAGGCTTATTAGATTTAATTATTAGATGTTTTTCCTATTTTGAGGTCAGATACATCTCCTTATAACTTGTGATTTGTCCTTTCAGACCTTTGAGATAAAAGCAGAAAATCAAATTATTCTTATTCATTCAGATGTGAAAGGGCTTTAGTGTTACTTGTCAAGTAGTGTTTCTTCTTTTAATGATATGGTAAGAACGTTTTATTTATTTATTTACTTATTTATTTACGAGAGAGAGAGAGAGAGAGAGAGAGAGAGAAAGAATGGGCACATCAGGGCCTCTAGTCACTGCAAGCAAATCCAGATGCATGGTCTACCTTGTGCATCTGGCATATGTGGGTCCTGTGGAACTGAGTCTGGGGATTTGCTGCAGTCAGGTTCACATTGCTGGTAGAACTCACCTGACCAAGAGCAGCTTATGGGGAAAAAAAGAGGCTTATTTTGGTTTACAGGCTTGAGGGGAAGCTCCGTGATAGCAGGGAAAATGATGGGATGAGTAGAGGGTGGACATCACCTCATGGCCAACATCAGGTGGACAACAGGAACAGGAGAGTGTGCCAAACACTGGCAAGGGGACACTGGCTATAACACCCATAAGCCCTCCCCCAAGAATACACTGCCTCCAGGAAGTATTAATTCCCAAATCTCCACCAGCTGGGAACCTAGCATTCAGAATGCCTAAGTTTATGGGGGCCACCTGAATCAAACCACCACAGTAATCAAGCTTTGCAGGCAAGCACCTTAACTCCTAAACCACCACTGCAGCCTGGTAGTAACATTTTCGATAGCCAAATGTTTCAAAGCCTCACCCAAAGGAGTGTCTCAGTCATACAAGAATAGTTAAGGTTTTTCCTCCCTCCTGAAAAGACCTGATGGCAAGCTAGACAGAGGCAACTAGGCTCAGTCTCATGGAAACACTTTTCTTGTGTGCCGGGGGAAGCAGAGGCATCACCACCATGCCTTAGAGAGCTCTGGGCTTGTGGCAAATGATGTCCTACTAACATGAGCTCTCTGTGCTTTCCTAGGGCTGCACCCTGTTTTGACTGGAGACTGCGCAAATCTGGCTTGTTTAAAAGGTCATGTGCCTTTGCTTAGCACTTATGTTATTGTGAAGTGCTTTTTAAGGCTTCCAGCCTAAAGATAGTTTGTTTGCACTGTAGAAAATTCTCAGACTTCAGAAAATGGTTATAAATGTGCTTTGAATATTTGAAAGGGCCTTGGAATAAATTGCCATTGAATTTGTTTAGGTTACTGGGAAAGGTCAGTGAATAAAAGAAGGGCTGGGCTCCAGCCTTGTTAAGGTAACTCATTAAGCCGAGAAATTGTATGAAGAATCACTATTGTTCAGCAGTGCTTGTTAAACTGAAAATAGAGCAATGGCCTTTTGGATTATTTGTAGGTAAATAGCATATTGCTTTTATGAAGACAATTAGCCTGATAAGCATGTGCAAGAAAAGGCATGGAAATGCCAGAAATGTCAAGGACATGCAGTCTCACTGGGTAATACAAGGCAAGAAATGTGAGCCCGTGTGATACGTACTAGGGCCACCAGCTCCAGAAGTTGAATTAAATAATTTGCTTAAGGTACACCTAATTTTCTTTTACAGGACTTGGAAACATCCCAGTGCTTGGCACTCTCCCCTGGGCAGAGTGATGTTCCGTAAGTGTGTAAAAAGGCCAAGGTTGGATGCCCACTTAAGTGAAGAAGTTCCTTCTTCTCTGTCCTTGGCATATGTACACTTAGGAAGACCCCATGCATGTGGGACTTAGGGGGACGTGTTTGGCCTGGACTAGGTGACTTTCCTCTTGGTTGATGTTTTTAGGTAATGCAGCTGCAGGGCAGGAAGAACAATTTATAATGTGGGCAAAGAGGACAGTTTCTGGTGACTTACTCAAGTTGGATGAAGCCTGACTTGCAGAGAGAAGCAGGCAGCACGTAGAACGATCTTTTTCTCCTCCATGCTCACAAGGTACCCCCCACCTCCAATCCTTCATCTCCAAGAAATCTATCCCTTCCATTGAGACATCAGCAGCCTAGGTAACCAGCATGAAAAGCTTTTCCCAAGCCAACACCATTCCAGGCTCCTAGGTGATCCAGCTTCAAGTATGCCTGTGGTCCTGGAGCTGCCCTGTGGTGCTGGGTGAGCTGTCTGTGATTTTGCTGGAGGTGGGCCAGACTGCCCACAGGCAGTGTTTTGCTGCTAATTCTGCATGGAGACTTCGAGAGGCCTTGCATGTATCTGACAATTACCTAAAATGCTGCTCAATGTAATGATGCGTTTTGGGAAGTGGAAAATGCTGAGGGGTCATTTAGCAATCACATCCCGATAGTGTTCTTTCAGTAGATTACAGGTTTCTTCCCCTTTTAAAGCAACAGATAAAAGTAAATACACCAAGTTTCCACAGAAAGAGCAAATTCATATTCACCTGGCAATAAGTTGTTATTGACTGTGAACAGATAGGAAATTCATGAGAAGAAACTCTGCAAGGGTTTCAGACGAATTTGTTAATAAACTCCAGGGGGATACACTCCACCCTGTGCACAGGCATATGTAGGCATCTACATTCATGCATGTTTCCACTATTTCTGAATTCTCAGCCATAATTGACCTGCAGATGAGGATTTAAGTGTACAGAGTAAACATTTAGCTCTCATCCAAGGCTGTCTGGCTTGATTATAGCTTGCTTATTTTTTTTCAAGAATATTTCCAAGTCTAAAAATCAATCACCCTTAATGTTACTAAGCTGAAGTGTTAACTTACTTGAAAGTAAATAACCTCTTAATTTCATCTCAGCTGGATAGATCTATGTTAGAAAACTTGGTAAATGTGTACATTTAAGTACATATAGAGCTCTATTTTATTGTATATGAATCAATAAGGATCTTGAATTGAGTTTTAAAGAATAAACATTAAGCCAGGTGTGGTGGCGCATGCCTTTAATCCCAGCACTCAGGAGGCAAAGGTAGGAAGATTGCTGTGAGTTCTAGGCCACCCTGATACTACATAGTGAATTCTAGGTCAGCTGGACTACAGTGAGACACTACCTCAAAAAAAAAAAAAAGAATAAACATCAATATTAGCACACACATAATTTTATTATTTTAGACGCTAGTATGAAATTAATTATGTGATCAGATGCCTGTATGGTATCTGAGCTTCAGTTTTTATCTAAATCTGTTTATAAGGCAATAAACCATGCCAAAATAGTTTTACTTTCTTTAAATATCTTTTAAAATGTTTTTTCTATTTTCTGAAACTTGACCAATTATATTGCTGAAAGACTTTTAAATTCCTATCTCCTCTTTCAAATTTAAATAAAAGCTAAACAGATTTCCTTCTTTGCTGTTTCAATGTTTTAGTGAAATCCCACAGACCACAGTATTTACTAAACCTGATCATTAGAATAATCCATTGTTTACTAAGGCATGTGAATATGGTTTCCAGTTGGTAGGTACTACTTACCGAGGAGTCCCATCATTTATAAAGTACAGTGCAGTTACAGGGAATACTTTATATCACTGGAAGAGATGTTTCTCAGTAGATCACTGGGGTTATTTCCATTTCTTTCTGGAGAGTCAGGAGAATTAGTAGGTTGGAGAATGCATGGTCAATAGTACAAGTTATATGTAAATAGCCCAGAGTACTTTTATGTTGTGAGATGCCCACAGGATATTGCATTGTAAAGTAAGAACATCTCAGCTTCTAAATAAAAACTGGCAAAATTATTAAACACATAGGCCGTGTGTGTGTGTGTGTGTGTGTGTGTGTGTGTGCATGTGTTGAGCTAAAGCAACAATGCAAGATGTCCTATTGTTTACACTTTGTTGTTTTCATATCACAATATGATGTTGATTCCATTTTGCTATTATTGATCCTTTGATATATGCTAGGTACTTTTTAAGGATTCTAGATGCAGAATCAGTTTGAATATATTGAGCCCCAAACTTACATGATATTATTTTTGGTCTCCTTTATACACAGAGATATGATTTGGTGGCAATTTGCATGGAAAAGAAAAAATAACTTTGTATTAGTATATGTCTATTTAATCTTCTGTTGTCCTTATCCGTACATGTGAACACCTCCCAAAGCTTTGTTCGAGACATCTTTGCTGTTTTAATTCCCTCATCCTGTGAGTTCATCTACTTCCAAGGTATACTGCCATATAAGCTACACACCGCAATGTCTGATTGCTCTTTTGCTCTTTCCCTTCCAACACACAACTCATTAGCAGTAGTGGAGTTTCTAATGAAGCAATATGCACAACCATGTGCACTGCTCTTAGTTCTGCCCATTGTGAAGACTTCCCTTCAGCACAGTCCTTCAGAGTTGTCCCAGAAAGGGGCTGTCATGCTGCAGCTGTCCACTCCTGAGAGGCGCCTGCATAACGTGCTGAACCATCTGTAAGCCATGCCCCAGTCTTCTCTTCTTCAGTCAGTTGATCACCACCCCGAGGTGCCATAGGTGCATGCTTGGGGGCAGAAGACATTGTAACAAGAGGAGCAGCCATAGGCATTCTTACTCATACCTCCGGAGCCTGCTCCAGCCTGCTTAGTTCAGCTGGATTGTCACCAAGTGTTGCTACAGCTTAAGAGAGAATAAAAATATAGATATTTGGTATAAAATCTCTGATATTAGAATAATAGCTAAAGTTTTTAGGAAAATCCATGAAAATAAAAAAAATGCCCTTGAGCATATCTAGTTTATAATTTTGAGGTCTGTGTGCACCCTGTCATCATTACTGAGCTCAGAGCTTGTGCCTACAGGTACAAGTAAACAGTTGCTACTCCTACAATGCCCAGCCTAGATCCCACTAATTAAAAACCTAAGCGATGAAACTAAAAACCCACATGACACTGCAAAAGCTACTAACTAATAATTAAGAAAATAATTTAAGAACAAGCAAATCCTCTGTGATAAATATTTTTGTTTTGTTACCTTCTCCTCTAATCCTATTTCTTGCCCTTTAAAATTTATATAGGAACATTCCTTGGGTATGTTAAAAATTGAATTAAGAATGCAATAGTACTCAAAGTAAAAAATTACAGAAAAAATATTTAGTGATTATGATTCCACCTTGTGTTTGGCAGCCTCAGAGCAAAGATATATACTATTTTTAGTGAAAGTTAGCAAATGCTCTCAGGGACATCAGCTTGCCATCAGCATCCCACAGGTCTTACCTATTCCTAGAGTCTGCTCATCTTTCTTTTGGTTACATCCTTGGGGCCACAAAATAACTAAAGTGCTGCTTAGAGGGGAGGTTGTCAAGATTGCCATTAATTTTTATCAAGATCCCTTCTTGAAACTTGCTAATTTAGCCTATAGTTCTCTCCCTGAGGCCTTCTCTCCTCTATGACCAAGTCATAGATTGTTTGATGTCTACTTTCTTTGTAACTACTGGATGCTACAACAAAACCTCATCGACTGAGTGGCTTAGACCTCAAAGTTCTTGAAGCTGTAAATCCAAGACCAGGTGTTACCCTGGCCAGGGCCTTGATGGGGGCCATCTTTCTAGACTACGAGTGGCTTTTTTCTTGGCACATCACCATATAAGGAGAGAGAGCTCTGGTCCTTCCATATATACAAGGCCACCAGTGCCATCCTGGGTACATCATAACCTTATGCAAACCGAGTTACCTTCCCTCTCCATATCTCAGTCTCCAAATGTCATTTCAAGGGCTTAGGGCCCCAATATCTGAATTTCGAACAAATGCAAGCACATGGTCCTTAGAATCTCCTGGCAGGCAGTAGCAAAGACATAATCATTATGAGAATTTGGGAAAGCTACTGTTATCTTTGGAATAAGAATATTTATTGGTCAACTTCTTGTTGCTGAGACAAAAATAAGAATGCTGGAAGATGGGTTCACTTCAGCCCACAGTTCCAGGGTTTGTTCCATCACGGCATGGAAGGCGTGGTGGCAGGAGGCGGTCACCTTCGGTGTGACAGCAAGAAGCACAGTAGAGTGCTGACTGCTGAAGGCTCTGCTAGCTTCCTCCTTTTAATATAGTTCAGGAACTTATGGAATTGTAACCTCCATAGTTTGGGTGGGTCCTCCTACCTCAACTAATCTAATCTAGAAAATACATCAATGATGTGAGCAGTAACTTGTTTCTATTATGACTCTTCTTTTTTAAATTTAAGCATTTTTATTTATTGACTTGCAAGCAGACAGAAGAGAGACAAACAGAGGGAATGGGGGTGCTAGGCCTCCCACACTGCAAATGAGCTCCAGACGCATGCGCCACCTCGTACATCTGCGAGTTACATTATGCGAGTACTGGGGCATCAAACTTGGGTAGTCAGGCTTTGCAGGCCAATGCCTTAACTGCTGAGCCATCTCTCCAGCCTTCTGTGGTGATTCTTGATCCAGACAAATTGGCAACCAGGGATTCTTACAAGGTTTGTGTGAGCACTGAAGGAGTTAAGCACGCAGGAAGCCGTAGAATACTGGCTGACATAGATTCATCCTTAACTGTTGGCTGTTACCCACACACCACAGAAGGAAAAATGTCCACCTCACCAGACACCACACAGCAGAGATGGCATGTCCCTTGTTCTTTTTGTGCGGGAAGTCCTGCCAGATACTGAGATCATGGCAAAATATTGCTCTTGGTGGAAAACTTTAAATCAATGTTTGGGATCTGGGTGGGACGGAGAAAGTCTTCTGGGTTTTATTGTCCTAAGTGTGTGCACTCCTTTTCTTCCCATTAGTCTTTTGTCATAGGCCCTCATCCAAGTAGCTGGGGAGAATATTTAGGTGACTCCTCAGTAGGAGTTGGCCACAAGAGCACATGGATTCTGGCAGTCATGAGAGGTGGTGGATGTGTCGTCTGATTGCATGGTAGAAGGCATCTGAGACACAGCCTTTAGGTGTCTGGACATCTGCTCGTATGTTCTTTGCACACCTGGAGAGAGGGCGGGGAAGGCAGGAGAGGAAGGTCTCAGTGGTAGAAGAGAGAACAGACGTGGAGCATGGCTCATCAGACTTCCCTCCAGAAACCCTGGCAGTGCCCAGACAATAACATCTGTGCTGTTGCTTTTCAACATTTCTCATTTCTTCAATGACTAAAAAGTTCTCTGACATGTATTACAGCAACTCTTTAATAAACGTACCTTTGATATGCTTTATGCTAGAAAGCCAAACAGACACTGCACTCTAAGAATTCCATAGAAAAGTTCCTTAAATAACCATGGACATCAGATAAGTGTTCTCTAAGAACCTTGTGTTTTACAAAAGACGTGTGCTCAGCGATGCTTTTCCTCCTTATTCAGAAGTCCCAGATCCCTGCCTGTGATCACCACCAGAATCTCTGGAATACAAGGCAGTGTGGTTAAGCAGGGTTTATTTTTTTTTAAAAATTCTTTAACTCTCCAAATAGATAAGTTTTAGGCATATAGCAACTAGAGTTAAAACTGCATGTCTAATATAGTTTTGAGTAATTGGTTAAATTTTCTGGTTTATGGAGAGGTCAAGGTGACACTGTACTTCAACATACTTTCTACATTTATGAAGCCTAACTTGAGAAGAATGCATGGCTATAAAAATTAAGTTTTGGGAACTTGGGAATTGCACCACAAGGGTAGAGCCATCCCTGTGCAGCTGTCTGGGAGGGCAAAGCCAGCACAAGAGAAGCTGGGAGCAGGGCCATTGTGAGTCAGGGGGTCACACACCAAGGGCAGAGCCATACGTGGGTGGCTGCCTGGGAGGGCAAGGCCAGTGCAAGAGGATGAGTCATTGTAAGTCAGGGCTGAGCTCAGGGATCACCCCAAAAGTAGAGTCATCCCTGAGTGGCTGCCTGCAAGGATAAGGCCAGAGCAAGAGGCTGCACCATGGTGAGTGCGGTGTTATGTGCCAAGGGTGGAGCCATCCCTGGGCAGCTTCTTGGGAGGCCAAAGCCAGCACAAGACAGCCTGGGATCAGGGCCACACTGAACACCACTGTGAGATGGGTTTATGAGCCAAGGGAGGAGCCAGTGCTATTGGCTGCCTGAGAGGGCAAAACCAGTAGAGGAATAGCCAGAAGCAGCCAACTACCTTGTACCCTACTTCCCACCTTCACCTTCCAAGCTCAACCCCCCAAATAAGTTATCTGAAGAAGGGCTGAAATATAGGGCAACTATGCGCTGGCCTCAGCCCCCAGGAGAAGCTTGAAGCAGTTCTCAACTCCACAAGCAAGACAGTGAATAAGACTGGATGAGAAGTGTCCAGCTGAGACACTATAAAAGCCAGGTCTTCCAAGATCTTACCAAGATTTTTCCAAAGGAGCCACACTCAAAGTAGACCTTCTTCAGGCTCAAGTGCATACAACCCAATCCAGGGGACAGTTTTCAATCCCACCCTTAACCTTGGTCAACTTGGACCAGGCTATCCAACACAGGCTGCAATCCTCAGTGAGACAACTGAGCTCAAGGTGGGCAGACCTCAATGCAAAGCAAACAACAAGCAATTCCCAGCAAAGTGACCCCCACCACGATTGCCTACTCCCACAATGGAAGCCTCCAGTGAAAGTTTAGAGGAAACCCAAGACACAGAAGCACAGGATTGAATCTCAACATGCATCTTAAATGAACTTAATGGAACCAGGAACAAATAATGACTTGCTGAATGGGAACCAACAGGATGAAGAGTAATCAAACAGGAACTCTAAGAATGGCTGACGAAATGGAAGAAAACTGGCAAAAATAATTCAAAATACAAATCAAAGGTTGACTCAATGAATTGGAAGAAAGAAAACCAAAAGAACTCCAAGGATGGATGAAGAAAATGGAAGACACTCAACAAGAATATTGCAACAAATGGCTAAAGGAAACCAAAGAAAATCAGAAAACAGTACTCCATAAATGGCTTAATGAAGTTAAAGATAATCAAAAATAAATCAACAGAAGGCTAAAGGAATTTGAAGAGAAGCAACAAGTAAATGAGCTCATGGGACAACAAACAAGCTCAGTGAGGACATATCCAAATGCAGGAACAAACTTGGAGAGACAATGAAAAGGTCAAATCAGGAAATGAAAATGGAATTCAAACAAGTGATAGAAATGCTGGAGAAAAACATAACAGAAAACGGAGACGCAATAACCCCCTCTCCAAAGGTTTCCAAGAAAACCTCACCAACAGAATAGACAACATAGGGGACAGAATATCAGAACTTGAGGACAAGACAGAAGAATTAGACAAGGACTCCCCAGAAACATTGTCGAGTTCAAAATGTGTGCAAACAGAACATGAGGGAACTACCTTAAAAAAACAAACAAACAAACAACAACAACAACAAAAAAACAACAAGAAAGAAACCGGGTGTGGTGTCACACGCCTTTAATCCCAGCACTGGGGAGGCAGAGGTAGGAGGATCACCATGAGTTCAAGGCCACCCTGAGACCACATAGTTAATTCCAGGTCAGCCTGGGCCATAGTGAAACCCTACCTTGAAAAACCAAAAAAAAAAAAAAAAAAAAAAAAAACAAGAAACCAACTGCTCACCACCAGGCTTACCACCTCATCCACACCTGCCAGCGCCCAGGAAAACTTGCGGTGGAATG
Organism: Dipus sagitta; assembly: GCA_036346955.1. NCBI lineage: Eukaryota > Metazoa > Chordata > Mammalia > Rodentia > Dipodidae > Dipus > Dipus sagitta. Next base: position 4,998,139 of record CM070787.1, read on the forward strand.
GTGCCACGCACACTGCTCTTACCGCTGGCCTGAGAGCCAGCTCCACGGTGATGGTGGCAGACATGGTGATCGATCAAAGCCTATCAAAGCAGAAATCCAGAGGCTACAGAGAACACAACACTAAATCAGAATGCCAACAGGCCTGCCATGGCTCGGGAAACATTGTTGTAGTGGGAGTGGAAAATTGGAAGAGCCACAGAATGGGTGGAATATCCTGAGGCCCCGTCCCCCCACGATCCCCCTGGGCCTGACTGAGACTTTTGTGACCCCACAGTAAATCCCATAAGCCATGAAGAGGGACCCAGGGAAAACAAAAACAAGGGAGAGAAAATAAAAGAATATAATCTGTTAAAAGATAAATAAATAAATAAATAAGTTTTGGCAAGGGAAATAAATGTTCCAGCAAAAAGTACACTACAAAGATTGTGTAACTAACTAAGGACATATCACATGTTAGAGTAGATCTTGTGATAGAAGAAAAAGGTAAGCTATAAAAGACCTTAGTGGATGAGTTGAGAAAATGGCAATAACAGATTAAATGAAAGAACTATACTGATGATGAATAAAAATATACCCTTAGTTTTAAGTAGTATATACTAAATATGGAGAGCCACAGTGTATCTATCTAACTTTCAAATGATAAGGAAAAAATTGCATGTTTTAAATATGATGTCATATATATGTAAATATCTATACATATAAATACAAACATGTATGCCTATAAAATACATAATACACATACACAATGAAAGAGAACAGTGATATGACATAGCAAATAATGCAATATTTTGAGTAGATTAGTTACAGATATTGTGATGATTTCAATTTGCTTCCCAAAATTTATGAGTTAGAAAGCAAATGCCTAATGCAATGATGTTAAGAAGTGGCTCATTTAAGAGATGATCAGCTCATGGTTCTGCCATCATGAACAGATTAATGCCAGTATCCTGGGAGTGGATTCTTGTAAGAATGGGTTCCTTTTTTAAAATTTATTTTATATATTGACAATTTTTATACATGTATATAACATTTTAGTCATATTTACCTACTATTATCTTCTCTTATCTTCCGCCTTCTCCTATTGAGTCTCTTCTTCACAAGTAGTCACACTTCCACTACGATGTCCTTATTGTTATTGCTTTGTGGTCCACTGACTTTAATTAGGGTCGCGTACATGAGCATGGGTTACTGGCCGTTTTTTAGAGTACAAGAAGCTTTCACGTGGCTACAACAGTGAAGAAAAGATCTCCCCTCCCTTAGCAAGCATCAAGTGTCAGTAACTCCTTCATGTGAAGAGGGCCTCTCCTGAGCTCTTCCCTCATCCATGACAGAATGTTGTCAGGCCCAGTCTTGTTCATGTTTTGTACAGGTCTCCACAACTGCTGTGAGTTGAGCACAACGGCCAGGTTCTGTCCTGAAGACAGTATTCCAAAACAAACACTGCTTCCAGTCCTCTGGCCCTTACCTTCTTTCTTTTCCCTCTTCTACCATATTTCCTGAGTCCAAGAAGGGTTCTATAGATGTCCCAGTTAGCACCATTAAGCCAATAGTCATATATTCTCAGCACTAAGTTGAAGTTTGAGTCTTCACACTACAAAAATAAACTTGTCTGACCTGCGTGGAAAGCAACACAATTGATGGGCATTGCCATAGTTATTTTGAGGGCAATTTGACCAGCACAACATAACCATTTAGTGAAACAACAGTGGCTTCTCTCTTAGGGCTGATGACTTCCCCAGCCATAGGCTTTTGACTAGGTTTTCAGTACCAGGCATGCATTGCCTTCTGTGGGCCTCAAATCTAATCAGAAAGCAATTGGTTTATCTCTATAACAGTCATGAGTGACACTGTTGAACCAGTGGGTACATCTTGCTTGGCTAATCTGTGGGGTAGCATGTAGGGTTCTCTTCTGGTTGAGCTGTGGGTGACAATCTCCTCCAGCATCCTGCATAGCGCCTTCCAGTACTATGAAAGCTAGCCAGGAAGGAGGAAGCTTCCTGCTCAGTTCCAGCTCGATTTCTCTGTGTCCTGCAACTGAAGCATGTTGTGTCTTCAACAAGAGGGTCTGACCATCTAGTTCTGGTGGGCAACCAGTAGCAGTGGCAAAAGCCTATATAGAAATATTGGAAGCATTAAGGACTTCTCTAAAAAATAACTCAGTGGGAGCTATCCCGCTCCTGGCACTGTATTTTCTGGGGGGTGGATTCTTGATAAATTCATCAGTATACCTTTTTCCTTGTTTGTATACTTTCTTGTCCTTCTACCCTCTGCAAAGTGTTGATAAACAAAAACAAACAAACAACAACAACAACAAAAAACGAACCTCTTAAGATGCACCTCCTTGGTTGTAGACATCTCAGTCTCCATTATTTTGAGCCAAGAAAATTTCTATTCATTCTCACCCAGTTTCAGATACTATGTTATAGATTTGCAAACTGGACTAAGACTGGCACATGAGTATTCTGTATACTGTTCTTATTGAAACTGATTTTAAGTTGTCAAATTATTTCTAGATGAAAAGTTTTAAAAAAGCTGGGCTAAAGAGATGGCTTAGCCTAAGGATCCAGGTTTGATTTTCCAGGACCCACATAAGCCAGGTGCACAAGGTGGCATATGTATCTGGAGTTTATTTGCAGTGGTTAGAGGCCCTAGGGTGCCCATTCTCATTCTCTCTCTCTCAAATAATTAAATAAGTAAATAAAATATTAAAAATATTTAAAGAAAGGAAAATGCAATAATAACAAAAAGTTAAGAATTTCTGACTTTCTTCATCCTGCTACTTTGATGGCCTCATGTGTGATGTGTTTCATTGTAATGAATTGTTTAAGAAAATTTGACAGGTAGAATATTAGCTTTAAATAGCTTTTAATAGTAAAAGAGGACCCTTTGAACAAGCAAAATCATGTGGGTGGAGTTTACAAGTTGGTGAAATACTTCTAAGGTGGAAAAACTGACTGTCTTAAATGAGAGCCAGTGGAGGATTTCCTGGGTAATGTCTCTGATTAATTTCAGATGTCACTTATAGCTGGGTAGGTGTGAAAGATTAAAGGAAGAAGACAGAAAAAGAACAAGAGGGATGCCAGCAGAGGAAAAAGGAGATAATTGTCAGAAAGGGCTATTATCCACTGACTACTGTTTGACAATTGATTTTGCTTATTTGCCCTCACTTAGTCCTCTCTCCACAAGGAACGTTACCAGGTTAATACTGCTATCTCCTTTTTATAGACATAGAAGTAGGGATGCAGAGAAACATCTATATTGGTTAGAAAGTTGCAGAGCTAATCTTTAAGCCAACTGTCTGACTTCAATATCATTAATCTCTGCATTATACAGCCCCTTCCGTATCTCTAAGGTAAAGGGAAGTGGTGCACTGAGGGAATTCCTTCAAAGGCTTGTTGAAATGGACTATCAGTGTCAAGATGCTAAGGACATCCACCCTGACTTTGACTTCTCCTGTTCTGGCATTAATCAAGTACTGGTTGTGTCTCTGAGAAGGGCCTCTTAAGGTTGTCTCATACCTAATGCCAAAAGAAGCATGTCTCCTGTGGCCCCATGTCGTTCCAACTCCGTTTCCTTGCTTGCCATATACACATGCACTGTGGGGTGTAAAAAGTGGTTTGGGGGCCAAAGACTACAGCGTGGATGGAAAAACCCTTGCCTCATGCAGAAGCAGCTGTTGACACCTTGGTATTATTCTTTCTTCTCTGACTGTTATAGGATCCCAGTGAGAGTGCGCTCTGGGACGACAAGCAGTTTACTTAAGGAGCTGCTCACGTCACAGGGGCATTAACTTGCTAGCTTTTTGGTAGGTGAAGAGTAGGTTTCCATGTAGGGGCAATAACACTCATGTATAAATGGAGATCTTTATCTTGCAGATTCTCTATTTCTGAATCGCTCAAACAAAATCAAATTGTGGGTAAACCACACTACCTCACTACCACCATAGTGAGGGCTTGAAAACTCATTCCTCTTTTTCAGTGATCCTGCATGCCCAAATTCAAGTCAAAGATCGATTCTGCCTTTTTAAGTAATTAAAAGCAGAGCTCATCATTCCCAATGTGGGAAGGAGGGTTCGCCTTCCCCTGCATTCTTGACAACATTTGTTGTCAGTTTCCTTGATGATGGCCATCCTGATTTGGTAAGATGATATTGCAAAGTTGTTTTGATTTGCATTTCTCTGATGGATAGAGATGTTGAATGCCTTTTAAAAGCACGTATTGGCTGTGTTTCTTCCTAATTGGACTGTCCATTTTAGTAGCCCATTTGGTGATTGGCAGATTTTGTAACCTCTATAAGTATGTATATATAAGGACAAAGCCTATAAATATAGAAGTGTACCCAAGAACAAACATAAGGAACAGAAGGGTGGAAGACACTGGGGGCAAAGAGTGTAGTTTGGCGGGGGGGGGGGAGGAGGTTGGGAATAGGAGGGAAGATGGGAATCAACAAAAACAAATTGTATTTGAAAATGCCAGAATGAGGTATACCTCAATCTCCATATGTTAACAAAGAAGATGAAGGAGTAGGAGGAGATGCAGCAGCAGCATCTTGTAACCCATCATCCCAATGTGCCCATGAAAGGCAGATTCAGAAAAATCCTGAAGGTCCAGACTCTGACATTCACAGCAGCAAAATGAGAGATGTAGTCTCAAGGTGGAACGTGAGGACCACGAGGTTGTTCTGTGACCATACTTCTGTGATACGGCCGCCCCCACATACACACATCTTGAAAAGATAAGAAAGAAGTGCTAGTCAAAAGCCACATAGTAATGTCAGCCCTTATGACTCCTCTATGAAAATTGGCTCATTTCAGTGAAAAGATGTAATGTAAAAAAAATAGAACATCAAAACACAAAGTCTTTTTAAAAGTCTGGTTTTCAAATTTCAGAGAATTGAAAGGTTGCTTAAGGGCCCGGGGTGGTAGGACATGATGTATGAGATACGGTTCAAGGTTGGTGGTGAGACGTGACTACAGGAGCCTGCACCTCCCTTGTGTGGAGCAAGAAAGCTGCTGACATAAGGTGTGGGTGGAGACCTGCGTGGACACCAAGTAAACGGGGTAAGGACCAGGATCGCCTCTCGAAGCTTCATGGCAGACTAGCTTCTGCTGTCCTTTGCATGTGAAGAAAGTGCGTGCTGAACGAACAAGCATCACTCTTGGGGTATAATTTTCATTTTTAGAGTTAGAGTGTGGGGGTTTGAATCAGAGATCCGGCAGAAATTCACATGTTTTGCATGTTTTGCTCACAGTTGATGGCGACTTGGGAGGTGGAGCCTTGCTGGAAGAGGTGGGCTTCTGGGAATGGAATTAGCCCCCCGCTTGCCAGTGTCCGTTTAGCTCACTCTCCTGCTGCTGTTTTCCACTAGTGTGGCGGAGATGAAGTCCAGCCTCTGCTCATGCCATACTTTCCCATGCTGTCGTGAAGACTCCCCTCAAGACTGTAAGCCAAAACAAATCCCTTCCTCCCATCAGCTGCTTTTGGTCCAGTATTTTGTCCCAGCAGTGAGAAGGTAACTACAGCACAGAGCAGCTAAAATATACAGAAGAACCAGACATGACCAATTTTTGCTTCCAAAAACAGAATCTCAGATAATTCAGCAAAACAAGAGTGATTTGCTACATATTTGTTTTGTGCAGAGAAGTGTTCTTTGGAGCATGTGTTAGAACGTTTTCATATTGGTTTACACTTGATATGTATACAGAAATGCGGTTTTGCTGTATAGTTTGTCAGCCAAGAAAAAGAAAAAAAAAGAATGTATTGGCTTTCTGAAATGTGGTTGTGTGTGATGAGTGGAGAAAATTATGTCATATTTTTGGTTATTATGAATTTCAATGAAAGGATCATGAACAGGACTCAAGGGGCATTTAGGCCAGTGTTTTCTGAGAAATCCACCAGATGTGTGCTTATATGTGAGCACACCTGACATAGATTTTTAACCACTACACTCTCAGTCTAAAATGATTCTTAAACATGTCTTTTTTTTAGAAAGATGTTTCTGAATAATGTTTATGACATAGGCTTACCAGGGTTCAATAAGAGAAACCAGTTCTACCTGAAGCCCGAAGTCAAGTTTTTCCTTGTAGGGTTTTAGAAATTGTCTGAAATGAGGGAGGAAATTATTCATAACTGCAAGTAGAAGTAGTCATTAAGATAGCTATAATCACACCAAAAAGGACATTTTTTACCTGAATGTGTTTTATTATTGGGTATCTATAATAAATCAAAGCTGAACAACAATGAGATCATTTCTACTTAACAGTGCACTTCCAAAGAAATTTCTTCTCTTCTTTGTTCATTCATATTCTAACATGTGATAATGGAAATATAACAGAAATCAAACTACATAAAACTCACTACATTCAAGTTGATTATATAAGATAACTGATTTATAACTTCTGAAGTCTGATGCTAATAGTTGCTCTGAACATAGTTGTGTTATTAGCTAGAGTCACCAGAAAATCGTGAGGAGCACTTGACAAGATCTGACTGGTCCTTCATGAGAACGGGAAGGTTCTGCTCAAAGTATGCCTTTACTACGTCCCTTCCTCTTTTCTAATGCTCCCCCCACTACTAACCATGATGGCTCCTGAGATCTCACCGAGAAAAGGTAATCTCACATTTCTTGTATCATTTTATTTATAGATTTGTGAAGATAGTCAGAGTCTCTGTATGATCTTCATCTTACTTTATCTAATCTTAGCCATTCTATGTATTGATATGTCATCACAGGTTGAAGTCACCTTTTCCAGGTGAATAATAATGATTGTTAATATTCTTTCCTATGCTTATTTACCATCCGCATTGTAAAGACCTTAAAAATATTTTATTTATTTGTGAGAGAGAGAGAGAGAGAGAGAAGGAGGGAGAGGGAGAGAGAGAGAAAAGGAAGCAGAGAAAGAGAGAAAGAGAATGTCAGGTCCCCTAGCCATAGTGAATAAACTCCAGATGCATGTGCCATCAGTGCATCTGGCTTATGTGGGTATTGGGGAATAGAAGCTGTGTTCTTAGGCTTCAAAGGCAAGTGCCTTAACCTCTTAGCCAATACTCTAGCCAAGGACTTTTAGAAAGTTGTAAATATTGGGTTTTGAGGGTTCTTTATGTATTCTGGAAATTTGAGCTATCAGATACATGATTTGCAAGCATTTTCTCCCCATGTTTGTGGTGCCTTTTAATCTCCTTGTGTATATACTCATTTTAATGCAGTATCTATGCTCTCTATCTGACGAACTTCTGGTAACATTTCATATAGAATAGATATGCTTGCAATACATTTCATTGGCTTTTATTTATTTGAAAAAAGCCATTGTTTCTCATATACTGTTTTATATTTTAAAATATTTTATACTTATTTATTTGACAGAGAGAGAGTGAGAGGTGGGGGGAGAGAGAGCACACCAGAGCCTCTAGCCAGTGCAAATGAACTCCAGATGCATGTGCCCCGTTATGAATCTGGCTAACATGGGTCCTGGAGAACCAAACCTGGGCCCTTTGTCTTTGTAAGCAAATGCCTTAGCCACTAAGCCACCCTTCCAGTCCCACATTTACTTTTGAAATATATTTCCACAGGTTATAGAACTTTGCTTGATAGTTCTGTTTTCAGCCCTGTGAGGGTTCCAGTCCTGCCTTGAACTCCCTCAATTAATTATTCTGCCTGGAATCTTACAAGTACTTGGTTGATTTCAACCTAAGCAAGAAAAATCTCAAATGTTCTCTTCTCCAACAGAAATTAAGAAAAAACAAACATATTAACATATATTAAACATATTAAATTCTCTATCTCTACATATATACATACACACACACACACACACACACACACACACACACATATATATATTTTTAGTGAAGTTGAGTTTGATAATCACACATATTTATATTTTGTACTGGTCAAATCTAACCACTGTTTTTCACATACTCTTCATATCTTTTAGGGACTTTTTAGCTTATATAATCCCTTTTGCTTCTGATTCCTGGTCCCTAAGGCTCCTGTTGAGAAAATCCTTGCCTACACGAACATCTGAAGGTCCTCTCCCATACTGTCTTCTAGTTGGGTCTGAGTGTCAGTCTTACAGTTGGGTCTTTGGTCCATCTTGGGTTGGTTTTTGTGATTAGTGAGGGTGAAAGAGAGGTTAAGTTTCAGTCCTCTGCATATGATTATTTAATTTTTCAAATATTTTTTATTAAAGATTCTTTCTTTCTCCAATGTGTGTTTTTGACACTTTTATAAAAAAAGTTGGTTGTAAATAGGCATATTTATTTCTTGGGTTTCTAGTCTGTTTCATTGGTTTGTGTATGTGCCTTTTGCCAGTGCTATCTTGCAGAAATTTTGAGCCAAAAACTTGACTTTTGGTGTTTAATGACTTAAAAAAAAAAGGCATGTACTTGAAACTTTTCTAGCTATTTTTTATGTTTTTAATTAATTAATTTAAAGATTATACTCTTTTATTCCCTCATCCCTGTTCCCATTTCCCAGGGGCCCTCCTCTGTGGGGTTATGGTATTCACTGTGGGGTCACGAAGGCCTCAGTCTGTCCCAATGGGACAGTGGGGGGACCATGCCTTGGGGTATTCCCACCCACTCTGTGACTCTTACAGTCTTTCGGACCCCTCTTCCACAATGTCCCCTGAGCCATGGCAGGCCTGTTGGCAGTCTGATTTAGTGTCTGGCTACTTTTATTGAAAACTGAGAGTAATATTATTTCCAGCTAAGATTGCCAGATAAAATACAACATATCCAGTAAATTTTAATTTCAGATAAATTATGAATAATTCGTAGAGAAAGCATATACCAAGCAAAATGTGAGTCTTGGTTTTCTTTACCTTTATTTGCTCCAGCTGTTAATCCTCTCAGAGCTCCTCGTTTTCCTACTATGGAAGAACAAGTCCCAATATTTTCCATTTCTTTGCTTTATTTTTTCCCCTTGTGTGTTATTTCATGAAAAATTTTCATTACTGAAATGAATTTGAAAAACAAAAACATTTTTTAAAAGAAGTTAAACTAAGTATAATAATGAACGCAGATGAATTAATTGATAGTGACATTTGAGGTTTCAATAGAGAGAATATATTTTACTTAGTTTTTCAAAAAAATCTCTGCTACCCTTCCAATAATAACATATAAGCTGGACTGAACTATAGGTTTAGTGATTGGTTTTATACATTTTCTCATTTATCCAACAATAATGTGGTTTCTCTTACAGTGCTATCATGGAGTTGTGTGAGAAGCTGTTGGTAAAAATGGGTATTTTGTGAGAAAATTTACATAACACTTTTACTTATAATTTTAGTGTTTCGCATACCTTGTAAATACCTTATGTAATACTTTAGCTAGGGCACAGATCAAGAATTATTGACTGTTGCCCTACCTATGTCATGTCAGACAAGCAGGACGGTATAGCAGGTAGTGAATGTGTGATAGTTTGATGATTACAATAGGATAAGACATACCTATTTTGGCCAAGAAGATACTGATTTTAGAAATACAATGATTTACACATGAGCCTCATGGGCCAGCCATCCATTTGCATATTTATTTATGTCCATGTTTGACATGGCTGTCTATTATACAGAATTTTTCTTGAACTTTCACAGTACAGGGGGCGTACTATGCAACTAAACTTGGATAAGACACAGCTTTATTATTTTCAACTGTGTTTCCTGCTCTGGAAAATTTTCAAATCTATTTTTTTTTCTTTTTTCCATATGTATCACAAAAATACCTCTCAAATTTCCATGTATTTTAATATGCTAAAATACAGTCATGGAACAATTGGGGATAAAAAGAATGTCAAAAACACAGAGATGTTATCTGAATCTATACTTGATTAAATTTCTTGTATTAGGTGGGAGTTGAAGAATTCAGTGAGAAGCGACCCTCGCTTTTTATAAATAAAGTTTTATTGGAACACAGCCATATTCATTTGTTTTGCGTTGTCTGTGAGTATTTTTGTGCTTCAAGGACAGGGTTGAGCTATTCCAACAGAGTCTGTGTGGATCACAAACTTATTTAGTATCTGGCTAAGAAAGTTTGCTGACCTTTTTGAAACGAAGGCCAAAGACAGATAAGAATAAACTTATATATATGACTATAAGCTATTGTGTGACTCATTAAGTTTCCAGAGCCAACTTGTTGCCATGTGAAAATTGCTTATTTATGCTTAAATTCCATATAAGGTCCCGTGTTGCTGTGAGAGGCTCAGAGGCGTGTTGAATAGCTTCTTCAGGCGGGTTTGGAAAATCTCATCAATCTCTTTTCTGCTTTCATCCCTCATTAGTCTTTGGACAAAAACCAAGCAGAATGGAGGGCCAATCATCTTGGCTTTTAAGACTTAAAACCAGGAAGAATTGAGAGAGAATTAGAAGTTTTATCTCAGCAGGAAATCAGGAATATGACACAAAAGAGGGGAGCTGTATAATCCAAGGATAAATAAATTTATTTGGAGACCTCTTTTTCATAGTAAGATATTTTTTTCACAAATGATTATGCATAAAATGCATTGTCTTTCTCAAAGCAATACAGCTGTCTCTTGAAAATACAACCAGAATTTCCTGGAAAGTCAGTTATAAAACACTTGCCGCTTTCTCTTGCGGGGAGAGAGCGTGAGAGGGATTGAAAAACTTGCTACTTGCATTTTGAGGCAAAGACCATGTGATTACCATCTGGGATTCGTTCTTCTTTCTAGGGAGAGTGGTCAGAGAACATACACGCTGTGTAGGAACCAGTGTTGTTTTGGACACCGGGTGAGGAGAATTCCCCTTGTCTTCCCCTCTCACTCTTCCCTTGTTTCCAAGAGACAGAGTCTCTTACTGATATCTGAGCTGAAGATTTTTGGTCACACTGGCTGATTAGCAAACCCTGGCACTTCTCTGGTCTATCCTACCCTGTCTGGGTTACAGGCCTACGTGGCCCTACATGGCTGTTTGTATGCGTGCTACCGAACTGGACTCAGGCTGAGTCAGTCATTCTGAGCCCTCGTGCTTCTGTAGCAAGTGCCGTAATCTGTGCAGCCATCTCCCAGCCCCTAATGATGAGACAGAGTTCTAATTCCTCCTTCATCTGAAACCTTCGAGATTTTTTTTCAAAGTTCTGAATTACTCATTTATCAGAACAAAGACAAAGTTGAAATAAGTCATTGTTGTCTAACTGCAGCTTAACGTTAGATTTCAATTCCCTAAGCCACGCCAGAGGCACGCCTCTCGTTTTGGCTTCTACCTATCCTGCTCACAGCTCTCTGGATTGCCTCTGTAGCAGACACATTCTAGGTAACAGAGTTGTTTCCTAAAGATTTCAGTTCTCTTTCTTAAAATGCCTTTTTCCTTTTGCTCACCAAAGCAACTCCTGCTTATTCTTTAAAAAACACCCCAAAGCCTATTCCTTTCAGAAGCAACTTTCATCCTCAAACCTTGAATCTGTATCTTCTACCCTTTGATTTCCTGATGTTTCACTCTTTTCTCTCCCTCCTATTTCATTGTAAACATTGGAGCACCCCTTTGGGATGTTTCCTCTGCAATTGGAAAGCTAAGCTTTTCAAGTGTTTGTTTGTCTTTATGTCTTTCTGTGCTGCCATTTTTGGAGACATCTCACTGTATTGATGCAAACAGGACTAAGTCAAAAAGTGATAAATTAAAAATAGTAAGTAGGTTTCCCTTCTTATGGTTGTTGCTTGATTTATGGTCTAGAATTTAAAGTATATTTCTAGAAGGATATTTACATGACAATAGGGTCAAGAGGGGACAATAACAAAACATACATACTTTGTGATCCAGCAATGATTTTAAAAACATCCTCTACTCTGAAATTTTATTTTCATTTAACAAATCTGAATATATGTATGTAAATATATAGTTTAAATTATAGTTAATTTCCTTATAAGAAACTGAAGACATGGGAGAAGGAGCTGGATTCTGTTTCACTAAACTAAGTCGACAGTTCTGGTCTGTTCCCAAAACTTTAAAGGCCACAGAGAGATAGAAAACAGCTCTCCTTGTAGCTCAGTCCATGTGTGAGTTTGCCAAGCTCCACATTTAACAGCAAGATCCACTGGGCTTATAAACTGCCCAAACTTGGAACATGAAGGTCAGCTTTATTATGTCTATTCATACATTAATGCCATGTTCTAGAATAATCCAAAATATCATGTTGAAGAAGAGCAATATGGTCCATGTAGTGGTTTACTGGGAAGTGTCATCTCCCAAGTGACACAATGATACCATTGTTTTAATTTTATTTCTCCCCAAGATATAACAGATGCCTCAAAGAACTGCATAAAAACCTAGAATTTATGTCCATGTTCTATCAGACTAAATTGACTTTCACTTAAACCTTCCAATCAGAATTTAAAAATTTTAAGACTTATCCATTTGTAAGAGCAGAAGACAGCTTGAGTTATTTCACATTTTAAGTTTAAACAAAGCCTCTTATGTGAAGAGAAGTCTAACTCAACCAATGGCAGCCAGTGATAGCAGTGGTTAACAAGACCCTAATGTGGAGAAGCATTGTTATAAGCTAAGTGACAAGCCAGGCATGGTGTCGCACGCCTTTAATCCCAGCACTCGAGAGGCAGAGGTAGGAGGATCACCATGAGTTCAAGGCCACCCTGAGACTACATAGTGAATTCCAGGTCAGCCTGGGCTAGAGCGAAACCCTACCTTGGAAAAAAAGACAAAACAAAAAACAAACCTAAGTGACAATCAAATGAAAAATCCAAAGAAAATGAATCAAAAGGAAAGCGTGTGCTCACTAAAACCACTGGGAACAAGTGGGTCATCAGCTAAATCATATTGTTATTTCTTTACATTCAAATCTCTACTAGTAATAAAAAAAAATAGTCCAATTATACCAAAACTTGTCTTGGAGAATCTCAGCACCTTTTCTGGTTATTTTCTAATTCACCCTAAATGAGAGCCATTCTTTGCTATTTTTACCCTACTTTGGACTGTAAAACATTAACCCTTAAGCACACTGCTGCTTGGAATCACTGATAAAGGACCTTGGCTAAGATCATTCAACAACGGGAACCAGGAGGATAGTGTGAGAGGATGGAGTGTGTCCTTGCTGGAAGGTGCCTGCTTTGGAATGCGTTTTGAGCTATTGAGTGCTGCCCTTCACCACTAGCAGCTGTGCCATCTGGATCTCCCTTATGCCTCCCTTATTAGGCTCCATCCTCTCTGGCTCCTTCAAGCCAAGCCTAGACAGGATCATGGTTAGCTGTGTTGCTAATACTCAGGCAGTCCAACATCTCTTTGGGCTTCCCTAGCCTTGCCTACAAGTCTGTAAATTGTTCATTCATTACAGTCTATTCTGTGAAGTGTATTTGATTCAGTTTCCCAGTGGGAATTTTGTGATGTAGTCCTTCTCTGAACCTTGAGCAGTAACTTACTCTTTCTTTTATGGTTTGAATGTGAAATATTCCTCACAGGCTCATGTGTGTGAAATTTGATCCCCAGCTGGTGCTATAGAACCTCTGGGATGTAGGGCTTAGCTGGCTAGTGCAGGTGGTAGCCTGGTCCACTTTGGGCCTGTCCTCTCCCCAAGATGTTAGGAAGTTAAACCTCAAGTTCTCACTGCCATGTACTGAGAAGGTCCCTCCAACGTGCACCCCACAGCCCTTAGCCAGAATGAGCTTTTACTTTGAATTGTGTCTGTTAGGGATTTGGTCAAAGTGATATAAAAGTACCTAATACATTCTTATTCCTGAATATATATATATATATATATATATATATATATATATATATATCACCCTTATCCCTCAGTCTTTCAGTTCACTATATGTATGTGGAAATTTTAGTATCTAATCTATTTCTTGCAAATTGGCTTTGGTTATGAAAGAAAATGTGCTCGACGATAAATGTTCTGCTATAACTCTTCTGTGCAACAAATTTCATACCTACTTACCCTTTCTGAAATCTTTAAGTTGTCTTCATAACCTCCCTCTGGTTACACTGCTGCCCGAAGCAGCAAACCCATGAGCCAGCCGTACCCCAGAGCTGATCTTGAGCACAGGATGGCGGGATGGCGTTGCAGTTACTTTTCTGTTGCTGGGACAAAACACCTGACCAAAAGCAGCTGCGGGCGGTTGGGGGTTTGCATTCTGACCAGCAGTCTCAAGGGGAAGCTTCATGACGCAGAGGAAAGGATGGCGCGAGCAGAGGCTGCACATCACCTTTGTCAGCGAAGGTGGAAAAGAGCAACAGGAATTAACCAGAAAACACTGGAAAGCTGAGGGTTAATAAAAGTCAAAGTGCACCCCTTCCCCAGTAACACGCTTCCTCCAGCAAGGTTTCACCTCCCAAATTATCATCAGCTGGGCACAAAGCACTCAGAACACATGAACTCATGGGGAATATCTGATCCAAACAACCACAGATTTTTTTTTTTTTTTTGAGGTAGGGTTTCACTGTGGCCCAGGCTGACCTGGAATTCACTATGTAGTCTCAGGGTGGCCTTGAACTCACAGTGATCCTCCTACCTGTGCCTCCCGAGTGCTGGGATTAAAGGCTTGCTCCACCACGCCCGGCTCACAGATGGTATTTTTGTGAAAGGCTTAGGTAGGGAATTACTGCTGTACCTATAGGACTTGTGTTGAGAAACATTTTTAGGATGATGCAGGATAGACTGCCAAGTTAAAAAAAATGTGTGAAATGTTTTTGTACCCCTTGCTGATATTTTTTAAAAAAATTGTTTTAGTAAAATATCAAATAGTAGGATCTCCTTTCTTGATGGGATATAATTTATACAATGGTTATACCTTATAGATATAAGCTATCATAATCTTAGACACTCATGGGCTATAAAGTACACATAATAATTTGCCAAATTTTACAGTAAAATAATTTATGTTGACTAGACAGGCAAGTAATTAGGAATTTGTCATTTTTTCATTCAATTATTGAATGTAAAATTTTTCATGTATGGATGAAACAGTTTCACAGTCTTGCTGTAGTGTAAAATAAGTTATGTTGACAAAATTTCAGTGATCTAAAATAGAGGAGGAAGAAAGGAAACAAGAGAAAGACATGGAAAGTGCTAGTTTCAGAGAAGTAACACTTATACTCTGTACGTTCTTGCCTGCCAAGTGCACATTGCCGCTCATCCACGATGCAACATGTTGTGTTCCACTGTCACACCAGAGAGCTCTTGGCTCATTTAACATGACCTCAAAATAAAAACCAATTTTCGAGCATCCTTCAGTCTAAAGTGTGAAGAAGTATATATACTTAGTCATAAATCTTCTCTTTATTGATCTATGAAAGTATCATGTCTGTTTGTGGAAAATACAAACCTGTTTTCCATTTTCACATATTCCCTTAGCTTCAGAAACTGTATCATGCAGTGATGAGATGATGGAGGAAAGCCAGGCAGCCCTCGCTTAGGGCATCCCTTGGACACTTCTGATAGACATGTAACGTAGACATGTAACACATCTTCCTCAGTCTCGGTTGCTGGTCTTGGTGCCATGGAGATGACAATTATAGCATCTACATTTTTGAGAATGTTGTGATGAGATATAAAAACAAATCATTCTAGATAGAAACTTCAGTTGCTAATGTGCTTGCTTTTCTTTTACACTCATGTGTGAAAGTGCGGGGAGAGCTGGTGCATGATCCTGGACCATCCTGGACTCACTGACCGGCCAGTCTTCCCTACTTGGTGAGTGCCAGGCTTGTCTCAGGAAAGGTGGATGGCCCTTGAGGAACGCTACACATGTGCAGACAGTAGGCTGAGTGAAGAAGATTGCTAATTTGAGTTCAACCTATTTTCAAACAAAAAAAGGGTCTTAATTTGCTAGTAGAAATGACCCTTGAAGAATATTTTGTAAATATTATGAAGAGCTTGACACGTTACTTTGATTTTGACTTATTTTAATCCTATCATTTGATCATATGATGAGTATTATTTTTTAATGGAAGGAAAGGGTTTATCTCAGGCTTACAAACTCCAGGGGAAGCTACATTGTGACAGAAAAAAAAATCTGGATCACTTCATCATTCATCCTCAGCAGAGAAACCAAGACGAATAGCCAGAGCTTGAGCTGACCCAGAATGCATACCTTAGGCTGGATTCAAGGCCCACCCCCAGTATCACATCTCCAGCAGGGTCCTGCCTGCTGAAGACTGGTGGTAATCTCAGCCACAAATCCCTGAGCCTATGGCATCATTTACATTCAGGTCAACACACTCCACCCCCTGGGCCCCCTAGACTCACGATCATCTCACAGTGCACTCCGTGCACTTTTAAAAAAAAGTCCCCAGAGCCTTTTTTTTTTTTTTTTTTTTTTTTTTTGGTTTTATAAGGTAGGTCTCACTCTAGCTCAGGCTGATCTGGAATTCACTATGTAATCTCAGGGTGGCCTTGAACTCATGGCAATCCTCCTACCTCTGCCTCCCTTGTGTTGGGATTAAAGTCATGCACCAACATGCCCGGCAAAAAGTCCCCAGAGTCCTTACCAACTTTAACACTGTTGAAAAATCTAGAGTGTCATCTGAGAATTGAGACCATCTCCTAACTATAAGCCTTGAATAAATCAATACATTACATACTTCCTACGCATAATGGCACAAAGTAATTATTCCCATTGTAAAAAAAAATAAAGGTATAACAAGGAGATATTGGGTCAATGCAAAATTAATAACCAGCAGGAAAACAACCAAACATCTGCACTTACAAAGCTAACATCTATAACCAGAGATGAAGTCTCTGGGGTTCCCATTCAGGCCCTCTAGCTTGCCTGCTCAAAACCTGGGGAAAACTCCATGCCAAGCCAGCTGGTCTTCTTGGCAGCCATTTCCCGGTTCTAGTACATACAAACGTATTTGCTCCTACGGTGAAAACCATGGTTCAGCTTCATAGCTCCATATAACAGTCTTACTGGGATGCAGGCTTTCAGCCCTGCTTCATGTTTCCTCATCTTAGCAGCTCCTGGAATCATGTGCAGTTCATGACCTGATGAGGTAGACAGGTGCCGGTCACTGACATGAACTTCCAAACCAAGCACAGTTACGGAGGGAAGAAATTTTTGAAGCTTACAGATCCAGGGAAAGTTCTATAATAGCAGAAAAATTTGGCCCCCTCTTAAAGGACCAAGCAGAAACAGAAAAAAAAAAAAAAAAAACAACCACAAGCCAAAACCTAAAAGCCACACCACACACTTAGGAACTCCAGGCTGAACTCAGACACTTTGCACATGTTTAGATTGGAATTTCACATGCACCACCACACCTTAGGGCTGGACCCTGAGATCCACCCAGTGACACCTCCTCCACTCAGGTGGCTGCATATATAAATTATAAAATGTAATAAAATTCTGAATATATTGGGGGGGGGGACCATACCTGCTTCTCTGCATTTTTCTTGCTTTCAAAGCCAGTACCAGATGGGTGGCATATCTGTATTTTTTTTTTTTTTTTTGGGTTTTTCGAGGTAGGGTCTCACTCTAGCCCAGGCTGACCTGGAATTCACTATGGAGTCTCAGGGTGGCCTCGAACTCACGGCGATCCTCCTACCTCTGCCTCCCAAGTGCTGGGATTAAAGGCGTGCGCCACCGTGCCCGGCTTGCATATCTGCATTTGTAAATCCAGGGGGGAATAAAGCTTGAAGAAAAGGATACTTCACTGATCTTCCTTCAAGTGCCCTCCTTTCAAAAGAACTTGCATTCTTACTGGCTTGCCCTTTCCATGGCTTTACCTAAGGTTATCATTTCCTTTGTCCCAGTGCAAAACAGTTGGCCCACGTTTAATGGTGGTGATTTCCTTAACAAACAATCACAACATTAGTCTAAAACTACTCTCTGTGCCCATAACTTCAAACTTGCTTGAATTTTCCCTGTGATAAATTGTACATTGTTTATATATTTATGTTATATACCTTCTGCCATGTACACTAGTCCATTACTTTTAAATATAAATTTGTTTAAAATTTCAGGGTCTTAGTGGAAGAAAGCAGCTAACCCTTCTGTCAGCAGCCCAGTTCCAACAAAAATCTCTCCTTCCCCTTTGAAGCTTCATAAACCAAGCCTTCACAATGTGTAATTCCCTCAGCATTCAGCATTTTAAAACCATCGTCAGAATAGTCCACCAAGCTCTGCTTACAACACTACAAGGCTTCTCCAGTCCAAAGTACCAAATCCTTCCATATTCCTCTCACAAATGCATTACCAAAGACCAAATAACGCATGATCTTATTTATCACAGCAATGACCCAACTTCTTGGTACCCATTTTATTGTTGCAGATACCTTCTTGTTGATGGGTGTGCACAAGTGTATGTATGCATGCTTGGATGTGTGTGGGTGCACATACCTGTGTAGGTGTATGTGCATATGTACAAATGGACATGTGAAAGCCAGGTCAGTGTCAGTTGTCTTCCTTTATTGCTTTGTATTTTACTTTTCAGAGGCTGCATCTTTCATCTTGCACTGAGCCCTAGAGCTTATCATTTCAGCCTGATTAGTTAGCCAGCTAGACCTGTGGCTCCCCTCATCTCTGACTCCCCAGCACTGATATTATAGGAACGTGCTACCACACTTGAATTTCATATGACTGCACAGCAAGCAATTCACCAACTGAGTCTATCTCTGCCTCCTATTTTTAGTGTTTTTGGAAACCTCTGTACTGATTTTCGTATTCATGCAATGCATAAGGATTGATTTATTTTTCCTCATATTCTTCCCTGCATTTATTAGTTCCTTGATAATATCCATTTTGACTGGGGTGAGATGGAATCCAAATGTATTTAAATTTGCATTTTCCTGATGCTAAGGATATGGAACATTTTCTTATGTTTATTCACTACTTGCATTTCTCATTCTGAGAACTGTTTGTTGAATTTTTGCCCTCACACATTGATTAGGTGATTTGTGGTTTGGGCTTTTAATTTTGAATTCTTCAAATATTCTAGATGTTAATCCCCTATCACATGCATAACAGGCAAAGGTACTCTTCCATTCTGAAGGCCACTTATCTATCTTTTTAATTATCTCCTTTGCGGTGTAGAAGCTTTTCAATCTCATGCAATCCCATTTTCAGTCCTTGCTCTTATGTCCTGGGTTATTGGAGTCCTTCTCAGAAAGTCCTTGCCAAGCTGATGTCTTGAAGTGTGTCACCTGTGCTTTCTTCTAATAGCTTCTTTGTTTCAGCTTCTACATTATGGTCTTTGTTTTACTTTAAATTGATTTTTGTACAGAATGTGAGATACAGATCTAGTTTCATTCTTCCTCAAATGGATGTCCAATTTCCTAGACACTGAGTAATTGATAAAGAACAGAATTTTGTTGTTTTGTAATTCTAGGTGGAAAGTTGAAGGTCTAAAAGTTGAAGGTAAAAATGTTGGCACATTGAGTTTCCTGGTGAGGCTGAATCTTTATGTCCAATGAAAAAATGCATTGCTGCATCGCGTAGAGGTGAAATGCCATGTTGTCACAGGGCAGAAGGTTAAAGAAGAAAATCCTTTGTTACCATAAATGTAAAGTACAAAATGATGAAACTCTTAGAAGACACACTAGAACAAAACCTTAATAATATGTTTAGATCTGGCACGAAGGCACAAACCATGAAAAACATAGTTAATAAAACGAGCATCACTAAAATTAAAAAAAAAAAATCTTTGAAATTACCTCTAATAGAATCAGAAGGCAAACCATAGGATGAGAGTGCAATATTTGAAAAAAAGTACATTTGATAAAAAGCTGTTATCTAAAACACACAAAGAAATCTTGAAACTTTACAGTAAGAAGGCAAACAACTGATTGAAAAGCATCGAATGGGAAGGTGTACAGATGATATGTAAGCATATAGAAACATATTTAGGGGCTGGAGAGATGGCTTAGTGGTTCAGGAACTTGTCAGCGAAGCCTAAGGACCCATGTAAGCCAGATGCACAACGTGGCACATGCATCTGGAGTTCATGTGCAGTAGCTGGAAGCCCTGCCATGCCCGTTCTCTCTCTATCTGCTTCTTTCCCTCACTCTTCTCTCTCTGCCCCACTCTTTTTTAAAATAAATAAATAAATAAATAAATAAAATATAAAAAACACATTTAGCATTGTATGAATACAACATTAGAGAGCTTCAGATTAAATTGAGGGACTACCACACATCTGTTACACTGGCCAAAATCCACAACACTTACCAAGTCAGAATCCTATGTAGACCAAGATTATGGCCAAAAGGGAGGCTCCACCCATCAGCATTTCTCTAAATTAACAATGCTAATCCCCTTTAACCTATGCTGATCTCATTCTCCCTTAGAGAATCTGGTTTTCTTTTTTCAGAAGGCAGTGAGAACTGAGGACAACCAAACTTTATCAGGAAGACGAGATAAGATAGTTGACTTCATGGCAGGAGATGAACCACCCCTGGCACATCAGTGAGGGCCCAGGTGTAACGACCGAGGAACTGGCAAGGTGAGCAAGAGGGCTGCTCGTACAGCAGCCTGACCCCCTGCCCCAGGGTGACGGAGACGGACACTGAGGATACTCAAAGCACATGAAAGCAGAAACTCAGAAGCTGCTGAGAGCTCAACATTGAAGTAGAATTAAAACATACCCACCAAGGTTCAGGCAGTTTTTCAGAAGAGGAGCAGAAAGATTGTAAGAGCCACAGGGTCGGAGAGACTATCCAGAGGCACTGTGGCCCACCCCACAAT
Source organism: Dipus sagitta (assembly GCA_036346955.1). Lineage (NCBI taxonomy): Eukaryota > Metazoa > Chordata > Mammalia > Rodentia > Dipodidae > Dipus > Dipus sagitta. The sequence goes on from CM070787.1 coordinate 5,018,782, forward strand.
GACTGACTGCTGCTCTCACAAATCATAACCCACAACTCCATGGGAGCACCAGCAACCCCACCGATGACAGCCCTCAGTGGGATGGGGGCAGGGAAGAGGGAAATGATGGTACCAACACATGATGTGTCCACACAGAGTTTCTAGTTAATAAAATATTGTGTATTAAAAATAAATTAACAAATAAAAAAGAATTCACAAATAAACACTGACACCACCAAGTGCAGCTGATGAGGCACAAGACTTTCAGTCATCAACATAGCAGGGCTGCTTTGAAAGACAAGTTGGCACCCTCTTACAAAACAAAGCATAGTTCTAGCATATGATGGAACAATGATGTACTTTGATGTTTACCTATTCGGTTTGTCTTAATAACAAATACCACAGACTGGGTGGCTTATGGAAGCACACATTTTTTTTTCCACAGTCTGCAAGACTGGAGAGTCAAAGATAAGTGCGTTAGTAGATTCAGTGTCTGACTAAGGACCTGTTTCCTGCTTCACAGATAGTAATGCTTTTCCCCCAGTGTCTTCTTGTGGTGGGAGGAACAAAGGGACTCTTTTTCATATGGCACTAATCCCATTCCCAAGACCTCATCTGAAATAAATGTAACTGTTATAAAACCGGTTATGAAAGAATAATTGCTAATTGGAGAAATGCATTACACACACACGGGAAAATAGCTAAAATTGTGAAATATTTACATTCATGAACTCATTCAACACATTTTGCATATTCAACAAAAAATGCGCTTAGTGTCTGTGACAGCCACTGGTGACATGACAATGAAGAGAGAAAAAAAAATCCCATAGCACCCACCCTTGTGGGACCTAGTTTCTACTGAATACAGCGGTTTTCTATTTCATCTTCTTTCAATATTATAATACTTAATTATTCATTAAATATTTATTGAGCACTGAATCTATGCTAAGTATTCTGAAAAGATTCACAGGGGCATATTTTATATAGTTGGTGACCTTAAAATGACTATAATTTATGTAAGGAGGCAATATTTCACACACACGTCATCAAAATTGTAGAATATGAATCTATTGGCCATTTGCGTGTCTTCCTTTGAAGCAATTTCATTCAGGTCCTTTGCTGATCTTGAATGAAGTTATATGTTTTCTTGCTGTTGAGTCATTTGAGTCATTTGCTTTGGGTATTAACCCCTTATCTGATGTATAGCCTCTAGCATTTTACTCCACATTGTCGTTTGTCTCTCTACTCTGATGTCTCTTTAATTATGCAGAAGCCCTTTAGTTTGATATAACCCCATTTGTCTAGTTTTAATTTTGTTTTCTAAGCTTTTGGGATCAAATCCAAAATTATCATTGCCTAGACCAATGCCATGTGGGTTTCCCCCCTGTTTTCTTCTAGCAGGTTTACAGCTTTAGTTATACACTTAAGTTTTAAATCCACTTTGAGTTGATTTTTGTTTATCATGTGTGAGGAGGGTACGTCTTTCTTCTGCATATAGATTTCCAGTTGTCCTAATCCTGGTTATTGGGTAGATTGACTTTTTCATGAAAAAAAAAAAAAACCTCAACATCACTGATCAATAGGAAAATGCAAATCATTTGGAGTTTTCTGCTTTGTGTTTTTGAGGCAAGGTTTCACTATCTTGTCTAGACTGGCCTTAAATTCACAATCCTCCTGGCTCACGTCTTCTTGGCAGCTAGGAGAGTAGGGCTGGCTAGCACGGTAGCTAGGGAGTGAAATGAAGACCACAGTGAAATACTTGCGCATGCGTGTCAGAACTGCTGTTGTCAGAAAGGTGTAAGGAAGCACACACCAGTGAGGGTGTGGAGCAAGTAGAACCCTAATATACTGTCGGTGGGCTAAGGTAGATTCATACAACCGTTGTAGAAAATGGTATGAAAGTTTCTCAGAAAACTAAATGCAGATTGATCCAGCAATTCCACTTTTGAGAATATGTACAAAAGAATATGAAATCGGTATGCTGAACATATTTCTGTACTCACATTTGACACAGCATCAGTCATAAGAGGCAATGTAGGGAATTGATGTGCATGTGCCATTAGTGGATAGAGGAATGGGGGTATATGCATAATAGAATACTATTCAGCTTTTAAAAGCTTTTTTATTCATTCATTCATTCATTCATTCATTCATTTATTTGCAAGCAGAGAGAGATAGAAGGGAGACAGAATGTGTGCGTCAGGGCCTCCAGCCACTGCAGATGGACTCCAGACACAGGTACCACTTTGTGCATCTGGCTCCATGTGGGTACTGACCAATCAAAACAGGGTCATCAGTCCCAACAGGCAAGTGCTTTAACCACTGAGTCATCTCTCCAGCTCCTATACAGCTTTTAAGAAGAGAAATTATATCATTTTCACTACAACGTGGATGAATCTAGTGGGCTTTATACTAAGTAAATAAGCCAGGCACAGAGAGACTTATACTTTATATTTTCAGTTATATGTGGAAGCTACAAAGATCAAATAGAAGCTGAGAGTATAATAGTGGTAGCTAGGAGCTTAGGATGGAGTGAAGGAGAATGTGTTGTCTAAAGTTCTTGATGTTTCCAATTGACAGGAAGACTAAATAAGTGTATGAGGTGATAGATATCTCAATGCATGGTTTGGATGTGGCCTATCCTCCAAAATTTTACTCCTTGGAAACTTGACAGCCAGTACAGTGGTAAGAACTAGGGCCCAGTGGTAGGAGTCACAGGCCCTTTTTCATACTCTAACTCTCTACCTCATCACGTGATCTCTTGTTCTCTAACATGATGCCATCTGTCATGATGTGATACTGCCAGGGTTATCCTTGCCAAGCTTGAGTTACGTTGTTTGGACTTCCTACCCTTCAAATTTAAGTTTAAATATACATTTTCTTGATAAAGTTTCCAACCTTACTTTGTTACAATAACAAAAGGGACTTATAATAATAATATTGTTATTGGCTTCATTCAATCATTTGATATTATGTACATAGAGCACAGTATCTCTTGCAATTTATCAGTATTCAATACAACTAATTAAAAGTTCTGACAGTTGTGGAATTTAGGTCATGAATTCCTAATAACCTAATTTTAGAAAGCTAAAGCATTACAGTACATGGGGAGAGGGGATGATTACGTGAGTGGAGTGTGCCCAGCTACCTCACAGGTCAACAAAGGTTAAAAAAAAATGTTTCTGACTACTGAGGCTTGCCTGAGTTCCTCTGTGTAGCCAGCATCTCACCAATTACCCACATCCGATAACACTGCTTGAGCGATGTTTCTGCCACTGCCCCTCCTACCTAATGTCAGCATTGCATTCTGATGTAGTCTGCACACTTTCTGATTTTGAGCTTGCTGAGTGAAAGGAACTGGAAGACAGCTTGACTCTTTTCATGTATTAGGGAAACCAGTGACCTCACCAAAACACTCCCAGAAATTAGCGTGGCTCTAGAACAGGCCGAGAATATTTGTGTATTAACCCCGAATATTTTTTCACACATAGCATTCAGGACACTAGGTGTGCTTGCACGCCTCCACAAGTCAAAATTCCACGTCAGAGTTGTTGTTGGCTATGTTTTCTTTTCTTACGTTGTTCAGTACCCTCGTGGAAATTGTGTGCACAGTCTCACTGAACATACGGGATGTACCATTTGCTGTCCTGTTTTGTCTCAGCTTGTGGAATAAGCCTTAATAAAACTCACATTCCCAAGACTTGTGGTTGCCTGTGAAACTGTTTCATCCAACAATGAAATATTTGGATTGGCTAGTGTTGCCTACCAGCTGGCTCGACCCTGGTGAGGCTGAGCCTATTGAAACGCCGTCATGAGTCGACGTTGGCAGATAGTTCATGAAGACCCCAACTGCTATGACAGGACTGTGCCCACAAATATGGGAAATATGCTAAGAGTGAAAGTGACACCCTGAGCCTACAATATTTATAAAGTGCCTTACAATTGACAATTAATTTTCTAGGCTGTCATTTTTTTCTCCTTTTAAGAGTTTAGTTCTAACCAACATCATAATAATGTTGTTATAAAAATTAACATATTTCTCTGTGGGAACTATGGTGACTTGTTATGGTCCCTCCACCCCGACTGAATTTCCCAAGAGCCTCACTGTTACCGTTTAAGTCATATTGACCTGGGGCTCAGAAAGTGACATCTCAACAGCATTATTTTAATTTAATTTAATTTTTTTTTGTTTTTGTTTTTCAAGGGAGGGTCTTGCTCTAGCCCCAGGCTGACCTGGAATTCACAATGGAGTTTCAGGGTGGCCTTGAACTCACTGCAGTCCTCCTACCTCTGCCTCCTGAGTGCTGGGATTAAAGGCATGCACCACTACGCCCTGCTTTTTTATTTTTTTTACATGCTAGCTGCCTCCAGTGACAAGCCTTTCAGTACATTGGAAACTCATTGTTTGTTTCCTGGAGTTCTCTATGAAATGTCAGCATTTTTGAAGAGGTTCTACTTGAATTGAATGCCTGAGGCTGGATATTTCTTGCGTTGATTTAGGAGTTTCAAATCCTGGAGTGCTTCCATAAAGCGAGGATTTGCAGTTCATGAATACAATGACAAAGGTGTGAAGATACATTTTTTTTTTGTCCCTGAAAAAGTTATTTGAACAAAGACATTTTTATAAAAAATCTCAGAAGATTCCATTTTCTTCAGACAGTGGTCTATTCTGACCATGTGAATTATCTTCTTATTCTCATTTTTTTCAAGATGGCCTCTCTCCCTGCTCAATGGGATGCCACTTCCTTCTGAAAGGTACACAGATTGTTCACTGGGACATGTAGCCAGTGACAGGCATAAAGAAGCAGCAGGAAAATGTGTTGAAAGGTGGAACACATTCCTGCCATGCGCCCCATGCATTCCTGGCCTTACCTTGCAGAGCATTTTCATAAGCAGGTTCCTATATTCTCTCTGATCATTGACTATATTCTTTCTTGACTACAGCAGCAATTGGCCTGGTTATTAACTGATATTAAGTTATCTGCTATGCCTAACTAGGGATAGAGAAACATGCCCTGCTCTGGCCTTTTACAATGTTAAGGGAACAATAAGGAGATCATGTGTATAATGGGCCTTCTTGATCGACAATAGTAGTTGTGTAAGACCAGCCATTACACAGCTCAATAAAAAAGGGACTAGGTTGTAAAATAGCTGTGGGTCATGAATCTGGGAAAAAAAATCTCTGGATTTTCAAATATATGATGAATGTTGGAGCTTATCCTGAGGTTAAAGTAGAAACAACCTTCCTTCCAGATTTGCTTACTTTATCTCAATTCTCAGGAAGACTGAATTATGGTTCCATTATAATATGAACAAATTACTTCTATGACAGAGTGTGTTAAGCCCATCCCATGCCAATCCCTCTTGATATAGGTGCTTGGTCATGGTTAGAAATAGCTTGGCATTATACAAAAAAAACAGTGAACTATGAGTCAGCAGAATTCAGTTCTCGCCTTGGATTCATGATTGACAATAATTTACTGTTTGTCATGATTTACCTTATGAACTTCATGGGACTTAGAATCACAATGGAAACAAACCTCTGGGCATTTCTGTGAGGGAGCTTCTAGGTTAGTTTAATTGTGGTGTGAATGTGATGTGAATCCACCCTAAACATGGGTTGTACCACTCCACAGGTCCTGCACTGTATAAAAAGGAGAAAGTGAGCTGAACACCAGCACTCACTGTTGTCTGCTTCCGGACTCTAAATGCAATGTGCAGGAAGAATGTAGGAAAGTTTGGGTCACTGGGCTAGGGAAGTCCTAGAACGCTAAAAGCTTAATGAGCTAGTCTAACAGCAGCAGCAGCAGCAGCAACAACACGGACAGTGGAGGACTAGCTCATGCTGTGTCAGAGGGGAACAAGGGCTTCATCAAGAACTAGACTAGAGACCATTCATGTGACATTCTGGAAGAGAATTTGGCTGCATTTACCCCACATCCTGAGAACTTGTATGAGGTTGAACACAGGAGTAAAATAGTAATTTACTTGGTGGATGACAGCATTCAGGATGTGTAATAGCTATTGCTTAATGTTTTCATTTGTGCCTATAGTCAAGAACAAGGTCTAAGACTGCATGAAAAAAAATTTTGGTAAGGAAAATGGTGTGAATGAGTTCAACATTATAGACCAGGCTAGTTCAGAAGCAGCTGTACTTGTTGAAGAGTAGGGAGGGAGCCTGAATTTGGACAGCCATTGGAGGAGTTCTCTGCTCTATATCCCCTAGGGATGCACTTCTCCAGCACGCAAAGACCAACGCAACTGTTATCCAAGGGCCACAGCTTTATCCTGAGCTTGCACCAGAATTTGGTAGCATTGTCCACATAACACTGATTTTACAGGATGATAGATACAGGAGTGAGAAGGAATTTTTTCCCATGGCTCCAGAGATGTGCTGAGGCCAGACAATGTGTCATGGGGTCAGGGTTCCTGCAAGGAGAGCCTGAGAGGCCACTGTGCAAAGCTGTGAAGGTGAACCTGGAATGACAGTGGAGACCCTAGGATGCTGGAGATGCCAGCCCACGGAGGAGAGTTAAAGACAGAGTGGAGCAGGCTCATGAGAGAGACTATGTGTAATGTAGACAGCAGAGCTGGATGGGTGGGATTATCCAATCCCTTTGGAGTCCAGATCACCCCATCACATGACTCAGATAGATGCCAGGCATGGAACTCCAAGCCTTGGTGTTTTTCTGCTGGGAGTGTGGCACTGCTCTTCCTTCAGTTCAATCAGTCATTGCTATGCTGCCAGTCCTGACTTTTGGAATGACAATGCTTCCTCTGTGCCATTGCACATTGGGAGTATGTAACTTGTTCATTAATTTTATAGAAGCTATCAGCAATTGCCTTGAGTCTCAGATGATACTTTGGACTCTGAACAGTGTTGGGACTGTTAAAGAATGTGGTGGCTTTTGAGATGGACTGAATATTGCATTAGGAGACAGCCATACACCTATAGGGACAAAAGGTAGAAGGTTATGGCGCAAAAGTGATGTTTGAGTGTCAAGTTGACAAGGAGTAGAGTTATAATGTTGACTCTTGTAAACTTGATGGGATTTAAGAACATAATGGAAGCATACCTCTGGGCACATATTTGAGGGAGTTTCTAGATTAGGTTAATTGAGGTTGGAAGACCCACCCTAAATGTGGTCAGTACCACCCTGTTGTCTGGGGATCCTGACATAAAAAGAAGAAAGTGTGCTGAGCACCAGGTTCATCACTCTCTTCTTATCGATTGGTTACAGTGTGACCATGTGCTTCATTCTCCTGTCATCAGGCCTGTTCCCCACCATGACGAACTGTAACCTAAAGCTGAGCCAAAACGAACCTTTCCTTCCTTGAGTTGTTTTTGTCAGATATTTTGTGGCAACAACTAGAAAAGTAACTGATATACTATTCAAAGTGGGATATGCTGAGAAGGAGTGTTCTTTTTCCTTATGCTGATCCCACAGGCATAAGCCAGTATTGTCTTGGGAAGACTGAAATGCGTGATGATCCTTTCACTTTCTGTATATATGGACAAAATATTCTAAGGAAGTTGAAGGAACAAAAGTAGGATGGGCTAATTTGATAGTCTTCTCCCTTAAAATTCTGAGAAATAGTCCCCAATGTGAGGTGAGAAGTAGGGAAGTATTAGGAAGCATTGTAGATCTTGATAGTGTAAGTTAGAAAGGTCTGTGTGGTGTATATTTGGAATCTGACCTAAAGTATAAAGATCTGGCATATTGAGTAACTGCTGTGCTATGCTGAAAATTAAAATAAAAAAGATTCTTGGTCCTTATTTTTTTTGCTGGTTCTTGTCTAATTTTGTGGCTTATCCTTGGGCCTCCCACTGTGTTAGTGTTGTTTCTAGGATTAGAAAGAAACCAAAATACCTTTTGCGAAGCACCTGCTAGCACTCTGTCAGTGGTGGCCATGGTCCACGTCGCTCCAACCCTGTGAGCCATCTACTTTCCATACTGGCTAAACCTCTGCATTAAGCAACTGGAAGCCACTCGCTAATAATCACTTTGTGGTGGCTTCCATACCATGACCAAGAGATTCTAGCTGGCAGTCTGAGGTCATAAAGACACTTAACTTGAAGATGTTTTATATAAGAATAACCTCACAGACACTGTCATTGAGACACTACGTACATATTGATTAAGTCATACTAACTCAAGACCCATGAACATTTACACACAGGGTGACGCATTTGCCGCACTGGGAGTTCTCGCTTCAAGAGCCATTGCTTCTCTCAGTGCTGCAACAAAACGTCCAACAAGAGGCACGTTAAAGGACGAAGGTTTATTTTGGCTCCTGATTTAGGGGTATGGTCCACATGGCAGGGAAGGTGTGGCAGCTGGAACAGGTTGGGGCTCTGGTGGGAGGAGACTGAGGCTGTTGCTTACGTCTCCACGAGAGAGGGAAAGAAGCGGAAGGGAACCGTGACCGATCTCCTCCAGCTGAGTTCCACCTCCCAAAGTTTATGTAACCTCTCAAAACAGTGTCACTTGCTGAGGATGCAAACCATAATATGCAATTTTTGGGGACTATCTTTTAAGTAAAGAACATGGTCCTTAGATGATTTGCGCCTGACACCTCTTCAGGAGACCCGTGTGCCTGGAAGGAAGCTGCTGTCCTTCCAACATTTATATTTTACCCTCACATGTGGGGACTGTTGTCTAATTTCTTAACAGAGAAACCGGAGTCGTTGTAGAGGTATTTTTCTCTGATCTCATCTCCATGTACTGGAGGAATGTAAACATCTCCTAGATCCTGGAAGAAGGAGTCTGGCTCCTTAGATAACTATGTGGAGGGCTATTATACAAGAAGTCAATGTGGGTGAAAAAATACAACTGTAGTGTTTTTGTTTTAATTAAAGGGGTTATCTAATAGAGAAGCTAATGCAAAAGTAAGCAGCAGAGCTAGGCCCTGGGAATTTGTTCATTTACTGTTTTGAAAGGATTGGAGATACTCTATCATATTGCATACATTTAATTGGAAAATAAAATAAAAATAAGAATTTATTTTAAAAAATTAATGCCAAGGTCAATTAGAATTTGGAATAGAAATATTCAGGCTATGCAGAGTAATAGAGCTGAACCACAAATCTGGCTCTTAACTTTCTGCAAACTAAAGAAATGCCATTTTATAATTTAATTTATGTGATTCATGTTTCTTATAAAGTACTAAATTCTGACAAGCACAGAACAGATTTCCTGGCACTATGATTTGAAAAAAATTGCATTTTATGAAATGTCATGTGAGAAGTGCTGAGCAATACGTTTAACGAGCATCCTCAGTCATACCTCCCAGTTGTTACAGATAGCGAAGTTTGTAAATTTATATAGTAAGCTATTAGTACACCACCCACTGTGGTGACTTGTGTGTGAGTATGGTAATTGTGACCCATTACAGAGATAGATGCATCCAATACCCTGACCTCAGACACCAGTTTCTAGTGGGAAACAAAGTTGTTACCCAGCAAATGGCAGTACAGCATCACCAGCACCGGAGGAGAAGTGTTAAGTAAGCTGAATATTCCAGTAAGTTCTATAAAGCTTCTTTTTCTTCCTAAATGATTTGAAGAGTAACAGACTTGGTTCCTGTGGATTTAGTTTCTTTTGATAACATACATTTTCCAAGATAAGAAGCAATGACTCAATGACTCAGTACTGTGCCTGGATCCAGCACAGAGGGAACATGGAAGGACAGGCACCGTCTGCAGGAAGAACGTGGGCTTTGGATCACGTGTCTCTAGAGTTGAATTTATTTTTCTTCCCTCTTAATTTATTTTTAATTTGCATTGTGTCTATTCAGTGTACATGGTACTGCATTATATAAGGACATATTTATACAAGTATATACTTTGAGAACATTCTCTGCACATTCATAATTTTACTTTATCTTTCTGACTCTGGGGTTGAATTCTAATGCTCTTATTTATTATCTGCATGAACTGTGGTTAAACTCTCAGCCAATACTGGTATTAAAATAAGGCAATAATACCTTTATTCCATTAACCATCTGAAGGTCTTCTTTGATTAAAAGATAATAGAATTAAATTAAATAATTTTTCTTTTATAAATCCTACCTTTAATTCAATTTTAAGAGAAAGAAGTGAATTGAAAAAAAAAAAAAAAGAAGCTTACAACACCTTTCACATGTGTCCACCAGTCAGTGCTGCCTGGAAACACTTCTCAGAGTGCTGGTCACACAGGTGTACAGCAGTCATGAAGGGAACGCACTGACGCCTGCCTTGGGCTATAATTTATTCTAGAGTGATTAAAGAGGGACAGAGAACCTGTCTTCTAAAGAAAATCGACAGGTAATCGTCATATGCCTTGTAATATGAGAAACATTGTTTTAAACCATTTAATTTCCAACTACTTTAATTAAAGTAGATGTTGAGGGCTGGAGAGATAGCTTAGTGGTTAAGGCACTTGCCTGAGAAGCCTAAGGACCCAGGTTCTATTCTCAAGTACCCATATTAGCCAGATGTACAAGGTGGTTCATGCAACTGGAGTTCATTTGCAGTGTTTATAGGTCCTGCTGCACACATTCTCTCTCTCTTTCTCTGTGCCTCTCCCTCTCTCTCTCTCTCTCTGTGTGTGTGTGTGTGCGCCGCGCACGCGCTCCTCTCTCTCTCTCTCTTAAATATATATATATATATATATATATATATATATATATATATATATATATACATACATACATACATATATGTTGAGCTGGTAAGTACTGAGAAGTAATGATAGCTTGAATCACAAGAAAATAACCATTAAGTTCCCCAAACAGTCCTAAGGAAACATAAAAAGTTCTTATCATGTTGCTTCAATATTGCTACTGAATATAACAAGTTATATTAACGAAAAGAGTCCACAATCCCTTACTAAAGCAGAGATTTGGATGCAAGGAAAGACTCAGTGAAGTGCTGGGTCCCAAGAAGTCCATTTGATATATTTAGAATTTAGAAGAAAGAAGAGTGATGTTGGGCATGGTAGTTCAGGCCTGCAATCCCAGCACTTAGAAGGCTGAGAGAGGAGGATTGCTGTAAGTTCTAGGTCAACCTGGCTATTCAGTGAGTTCCAGGTCAGCTTCGGATATATAGTAACACCCTATTTCAAAATACAAGCAAGCAAAGTAATGAAACCAAATAAATTAATTAACTAATTAAATGTTAGAAAAAGACATATAATGAAAATATTATTAAAATAAATTTAAGGGCTACAAATATGGTTTAGCAGTTAAGGTGCTTGCCCACAAAGCCTAAGGACCCAGGTTCAATTCCTTAGTACCTATGTAAGCCAGATGCACAAAGTGGTGCATGCATCTGGAGTTTGTTTACAGTGACTAGAGGCCCTGACACACCCATTCTCTCTCTGTCTCTCTACCTCTTTCTCTCTCTCTCTCTCTTTCAAGTAAATCAATAAAATATTTTTAAAGGCCAAGTGTGATGGCACATGACTTTAAAAAATAAGTAAACTTAAATGATTCTATCAGCATGAGCCAATTTTTTTTAAATGACCAAGTCTAAAGGGGAAATTCATAAAATAAACTGATTGCATCAAGAATAAGAAATAATCTTAAACTGTGTACAACTAGTAAAAGAAAAAAGCATCAAATGTCATCAAATAAAACTTGACACTGGTAATAAAATGGAAGCAAGTTATAGTTGGAAATTTTGTTATTATAATTAGAATGCTGTTAATTACAACTGTAACTTTCAACATGCCTTTCTTAGTTATTTGATAGAACCAAAAGAAAATTTTAGTAATCTAGGATCAGAGTTAAACAAGACTACCAACAAACTGAACCTAAGTAACAGGCATGAAACATTACACCACCCCCAAAGATGAACAGACATTCTTTTCCAGAACACAGAGAAAACCCATTTTGATAGATCATATGTTGCTTCATTAAAGGCTCCACAAGAAGCTAAAGAGGACAAAACATGCAGAGCGGGATTTTCTGACTACAGCACATTAAAGTAGATTCTGTTAGTAGAGAGACACATAAGAACACTCTCAGGTAGGTACAAATGAAGATTATTGAAACCTCACATGGGTTTAAAAGTCAATAAAGTTGATTCATACAATAAACATATTCAGTCTTATGAACAACACAGACATTATCACTAGCAGGAATGAAAGAGAAGATAGCACATAGGTCCTCAGGATTAAATTAAACCCATACCAAAGGAATACGAGGGGAAAATCTGTGCCAGTGAATTTGGCAGTTTAGATGAAATAGATCAATTTCTTGAAACATACGGTCGCAGTTACCTTCACACTGCTGGGACAAACACCCCACTTGGAGCAGTTTATAGGAAGAGAGATCTTATTTCAGGCTTACAGATTCCAGATTTCAGCTGGCTCATTTCCTCATACTCTCATAGCAAAGAGCCAGCGCCATCAAACACAAGCAGCCAGAGCTAGCTCTGTGCACACCTAGTAGGGCTGGACTCAAGATCTGTCCCAAGTGACAGACTTCATCTGGCAGCCCCTCTGCCTACTGACGACTAAATAGGAAGTTTAATCACAAATACCTGAGTCTATGGGACCATATATATTCAAAAATTGCCATCTGAAATTCAAGACTGACTCAAAATATAAAAAAAACAAGTTATATACTTCCAATACATAATAGCGCAGAGTAAACATTTCCATTGCAAAAAGAAGGCATAACAAGGATAGGCTGCAACAAAGACAAAATCAATAACTAGCAGGCAAGCGTCAAGCATCTGCAGTTCGAAGTCTGGTATCTATAGCCAGGAATGAAGTTTCTGGGGTTCCAATTCCATCCTTCTAGCTTTGCTGCTCAAAGACCAGGGAAAAGTCCATCCTGAGCCAGTGCTTTCCTTGGCAGTCATTCCATAGTCCAGGTATATCTTAAACATCCTTGAGTCTATGCTAAAAACACCATGGTTCATCTTCCTACCTCCATATGACGGCCTTGCTGGGCCTCCACATAGGGATCTCAAGCCTGCTTCACACTGCTGTATCTCAGCAGCTCCTGGAATCAGGTATCTGCATTTTTCATGCCTCCAAAACAAGTACAAGTAGAGTGCATAGCCAATTTTTCTCTGTAGAGAGAGAGCGTGCAAGTGTGCAAGAGAGAGTTGGTGTGCCAGGACTTCAGCCACTACAATCAAACTCCACATGCTTGCGTCACCTACTACACATGTGCAACCTTGTGCCTGTGTCACCTTTGTGTGTCTGGCTCACATGGGATCTGGAGAGAGATTGACCACGGCTCCTCAGGATTCTCAGGCTAGTGCTTTAACCACTGAACAATCTCTTCAGCCACAGCCAAACTTTTAAATGCAGGAGGAAACTGAGCTTGACTAAAATGGAGGATACTCCTCTGTCAGTCCTTCAAACCACCTGTTTTCAAAAGAATTTTCATTCTTACTAGATTGAACCTTCCATGGCACACCCTCAGAGCACACTGTTTTCATTGCAATGAAAACAATGCAAAAACAGCTGTTCCACCTTTATGTAAGCCTCTTCAAACTTGCTTGAATCTTTCTTGTGATAAACTGTGAATCCTTCATATCTTTATGTTTATTCTTCCATCAAGCACACAAGTTCATTACTTTCTAACTCTGCTCAAATTCTCTGGGTGTGGGAGGAATGCAAGCAGATTTTCTGACACTATCCCAGTTCCGACAAAGTTCTCTCCTTCCCCTTTGAAACTTCATAAACTAGCTGGGCATGGTGGCACACCCCTTTAATCCCAGCACTTGGGAGGCAGAGGTAGGAGGATCGCCATGAGTTCGAGGCCACCCTGAGACTACATAGTTAATTCTAGGTCAGCTGGAGCCAGAGTGAGACCCTACCTTGAACACCCCCTCCCCCAAAAAAAACCCCAGAAACTTTGTAAACTAAGCCTTCACAGTCCAAATCCCCTCTGCAGTTACCATTTTCAAACTCTCACTAAAATAGTGCATCATGTTACAACATTGTAAGGTTTCTCCAATCCAAAGAACCAAATCTTTTCATATTCCTTCCACAAATGTGTACACCATTCAGTGTTGTTTAGATAAATGTGAAATGAACATACACCAGGCAAAATGTGATTTAATGGAGAGTCAGGGAAATGTATTTGAGCCCTCTCCCACTATAGTGTCTCTCTGCTTGGATATGTGAAAGGGAGCCAGCTTCCTTTGTCACTGATGGAACTTCCTCTTGGGTCTGTAAGCTTGAAATAAACTCTTCCTCCTAAAGTCTGTGTCTGGTTTTCAGGTCCATCCCAGAAACATGAAGATCACTACAACAATAGTCCTATAAAAGAATACCTTTAGTTCAATGTTCTCCTAATCAAAAATCCTCCAAGATGAAACAATTTCAGGGCTGAATTCTAATTGAAGTGAAAATGTAAACAGTACTACCTATTTGCCAAATTGTGATGGTTTGGCTGGGGAGCTGGCTCCGTAGTTAAAGGTACTTGCGTACAAAGCCTGAAAGCTGAGGTTCAAGTCTCCGTTACTGTAAGACAGCCAGACCTTCAAAGTGATGCATGTTTCTGGTGTTCATTTGCAATGGTAAGAGGCCCTTTGAAATCTCTCCCTCTCTTTCTCCCTTAACAATAAAAATATTTTTAAATCATGATGATTTCTAATAATTATCAACTTGAGAGAAAACAGAATCACCTGTGAGTGGAATTTATTGATTAGGTTAATTGATATGGGAAGACACGCTGTAGCTGTGGTTAGTACTAGACTGTATAAACAGGAGACAGCTGGCTGAGTATTGGCCTTCACTGCTCTCTGGTCCCTCAGTGCAGTCTTAAGGTGACCTCCTGGGCTTCAAACTCCTGCCACCATGTCTTCCCTACCATGATAGAATTTCATCTGGAACTATCAAAATAAACCTTTCCTCTCTCAAACTGATTTTATCATTTTGCCCCAGTTACAAGAAGGCAGCTCCAAAAAAAAAAAAAAAAAAAAAAATCAGAAAATAGGAAAAGAGTATTTCCCAACTCATTTTGTAAAGTTTGATTTACTCTGATGCTAAAATCAGGCAAAAGCAATATAAGGGCAGCAAACTATAGATGTTTGTCTTTCTGAAAATTAAAAAGTACAAAGGAAAGCTAAAGACAAATTGAAACAAAAAGTACCAGTGACATTTTGGCAAATCAAGTCTTGAAATATATAACGAAGATACTAGATGATAACCAAAAGGTTTTCAAACCAGGAATATAAAGGATGATTATTTATAACAATAAATATATCAACCTAACCTTCTATATAACTCTCCACATAAAATCTCAGTGGATGTGGAAAAGGATTTCACAGAACACATTTATTCATCATAAGAAATTCTTAGACAATTAGATTAGAGGGGAAATTGATCTAATAAGAAACGTCTTAAATACAGAAATAAAGAGACCCCTTCAGCAACGTATAATTCGACGGTGGAAGTTAGTTTTTCCCCTCCTTGTCAGGAATAAGGCAAGAATGTGTACTGTCACCACACGTAATCAACACTGTGTTGCCTGAGCCTTAAGACACTTACTGGAAAGCAAGCTGAAAATATACTGAACCTGGAAAAGAAGAGGCAAGATTTCTACTCACAGGCATTAAGCAAAGAAGCTACATAATGTTACTTGAAAGAAGCGAGTTTAAAGAGTCACAGGGGCTGAAGAGATGGCTTAGCAGTTAAGGCACTTGCCTGTGAAACCTATATATATATATATATATATATATATATATATATATATATATATTTCAAGGAGAAACCTAACCTGTATCCACACAAAGATGTGAAGATGAATATTGACAGCCACCTATTTATGTATCACCATATAATAGGATATAGTCACCAAGAAAAAGGGGATAGTATTAGTACATACAAATGGATGAACCTCAAAGCATTGCGCTGAGTGAAAGAAACAAGGCAAAGAGGCATTACCAGCTGTGGTTTGGTTCTCCAGTATGGTAACACTAAGAGCTTGTGATACGGTTAAGAGACATGGCCTAGTGATGGGTCGCTAGGTTATAGGGTGCATTGTCCTGGGAAGGGTTATAGTTCTCATGGGCTCCTGAGACAGTCTTCTAGAGAGAGCTGTTCATAAAAGAGCACATTTGGCCCTTCCTTTCCCCTCCCTCTCTTTTTCTTCCTCTCTCTTCCTGTCTTGCCTGGTTATATTAGCAAATTTACTCATTTCTGTGACTAAACACCTGGCAGGAAGGAGCTTAAAGAGAGAAAGGCAGGACCCAGGGCCTTGTGGCAGGAGAGGCAGGACAGCAGGAGCAGAAGGCCAGCCTGCCGCAGCGCGTCCAGAGTCGAGAGAGAGAGAGGGAGAGTGAGGGCTGGGCCATAAGACTCTCAGGCCCACCCCAGGGACACATCAAGAAGAGAGAGGGAGAGTGAGGGCCGGGCCATAAGACTCTCTGCCCCCCCAGGGACACATCAAGAAGAGAGAGGAGAGTGAGGGCTGGGCCATAAGACTCTCAGGCCCACCCCAGGGGCACATCAAGAAGAGAGAGGGAGAGTGAGGGCCGGGCCATAAGACTCTCAGGCCCACCCCAGGGACACATCAAGAAGAGAGAGGGAGAGTGAGGGCCGAGCCATAAGACTCTCAGGCCCACCCCAGGGGCACATCAAGAAGAGAGAGGGAGAGTGAGGGCTGGGCCATAAGACTCTCAGGCCCACCCCAGGGACACATCAAGAAGAGAGAGGGAGAGTGAGGGCCGGGCCATGAGACTCTCAGGCCCACCCCAGGGACACATCTCCTCCAGCAGTGCTGGGCCTCCAAAGGGTTTCACAACCTTTCAAATGATACAGTCATCTGTAGCCCAAGAGCTCCAACACATGGGCCTATGGGGGATGTCTCATATTCAAGCCATAATCCCATGTCATCTGTCCTTTTAATTTATGGTTCTATCTACCAGGACATGACATAGTCAAGGAAGTCCCTTTCTAGATTTGCTACCATGCTGTGTGGTTTTAACCTCTTTTCAGTATGAGTTACTTATCCCTGGGTATCAAGTTGTAAAAGTGGGAAATGCACTGGTGCGTTCCACTGACTTATAGTCCTACAAACAGCAGGATTACAATGACAGAAAGCTCAGCTGATGTCTCTTTCCAGACTCAGAAGAATAAGGAAGTTTCAAGGGTGACGTTAGTGGTTTCACTGTATCAGTGGTTATCAACTGTGTGCATGTTGTGTTGTATGGTTGAAACTGGTGGATGTTATTATGCATATGTTAGGTTAAAATAAAGGCGATTTTAAAGAAAAATAGCTAATTCCATTTGTATGTAAGAAAAAGTGATGAGTAGGCATAAAATATATTATCTATTTATTTATTTATTTATGAGAGATAGAGAAAGAGAGAGGGGGGATAGAGAGAATGGGTGCATCAGGGTCTCTAGCCACTGCAAACAAACTCCAAACACATGTACCACCTTGTGCATCTGGCTTACTTGGGTTCTGGGGAGTTGAACCTGGGTCCTTAGACTTCACAAGAAAGCTCCTTAACCACTAACCCATCTCTCAAGCCAGTAAAATACATTCTTGGACTAAAAGGAGTACCCAAAGAATGATGGTGGATGTCCAAAAGATAAGGAGGTCAATTTGAAAGGGTCTCTACTGAGTTAATCAAGGTCAGTTTTATCATTTAATATTATAACCTCTTAGATAAAGTGAGAAAAAATTAATGAGCTCCATCAGTTAAGTAATTAAAGCAGCACAAGGAAAGCTCTTTGTAGTCAAATGCTATCAAAGTACAGAAGATATACTGGCATAAAATCATCAATAGAAAATAAAACTAGTAAGTGTAAGCTTTACAACAGAATATTTACATAGCCTTAAGTGTGTGTGTGCACCATAGCTTTTGAATATAAATTTAAAAATATCAATTTACAATGGAAAGAACTGTCTATTTTTACCAAGTCATCACAGATAACATTTGAGACGCGGGAGTGGTTACCAGCGCAGACGTGGTCGGCGGGCAGATGTCTTGCAGGAGGTGAACCCACTTTGAGTTGTATTTGGAAAGCAGATGGGAGTTGGCCAGGCAAGGAAGCAAAGGGAGCTTCGAGGCGGAAGCTGCACCAAACACAAGGGAATGGTGGTGAGGGGATGCACTGGGCTCAAACTTGAGAATAGTTGGGCAGGTGGGAGGAGATGGAATATAAAATACAAGCCTAGAGAAAAGCCAGGGTCACAGGACGAGAATCTTCAATGCCGTGTGTTAAAGGTACTGCATGGTGCCTTGACGGTGAAGACTGCACAGTTCTCAACAGATGCATTCTCCAGGACAGAAGAATCTGGGCTTAGGCAGTTGAAGGTTGGGAATAGATAGTTAGAAGAAATCCAAGTACAGTGGTTGGTGAAGCCCGGCGCCAACATGGTGACCCAGAGACAGACAGAGCTAGCAGAAGAAAGAAGAGATATGTCTGTAGAACATCAATACTTATAGGACATCGGGAGGGGGAGGTGGCAACTATTGTAGGAAGACCAGGAGAGAATGGAATGGCAAGAACCACAAAAAAATAAATAAGTAAACAACAGCACTTTTATGTCAGATGAAAAATCTCACATCAAGTATCAGAAAGAAAAAAAAGACTTTTCTGTCACCTGCAGATTCCCTGTTTTTTGTTGAGCATTATGGACATGTAGGATTGTGGCCTTATGTCTATGTTTATGAATATTTAGCAGATAGAAACAAGGAACTCCCTCCAACCTATCCCTGAGATCTTTCCTGCTTTAACACTATGTGATATTGTAAATGTTCGTTCAAGATTCAGAGCTCAGGTCCTATTAAGAGAAAACAAAGCTAAATGTTTCAGCTATACCGTGATGTGGTAGGAACTGCAGCTGGGTGTGAGTTATATTTGAAGAAGGCAGAGGAAAGGGCTCGGAAACGCGTTTGAAATGATTCTAACAGTCTGCATCATGGGAAACTTCAAGAGTTTAAAGCAGCAGAAGAGGTGAGACTGTTATTTATTAGAACTGCCGGTCCACATGGCATCACTTTCGTCCCAGTCTTGGGCTGTGATGTGGGGCTGAGGTTAAAAGTTTAGTCTTCAGATAAAACAGGTGATCCGGGCGCGGTCCCACATGAAGGGCTCCACCAGATTCCCTCATACAGACGGCTTCTGGTTTTTACAAGGAAGCTAGTGATTCGTCTACTTGAAAGTGTTTGTACACACATGTCATTCCTGTGCTTTTCCTGAATCAGTTTTGCTCAGTAAAGACCTTGTGAATGTGTAAACTTGGTACTACCACTACCTAGGAATAGAAAGATGGACATGACACAACCCCCAGACCACAAGGAACTTGCAGTCTAACAAGGGTAGACAGCCATCTACATATGTGTGCACTGTGTAGTAGAATAGCATGGATCATATGGTAGGGGCAGAGAACGAAATCTTATCTCACCACGTTCCACTATAGATACACATAGTGCCTAAGATCTAGGTTTGGGTTGCAATGGCAGATGGCCTTTGAAGAGAAGAGGTAATCATGCATTTGAGTACGGTTCCTAGCTGAAAAAAAATAAATGAAAGATATATGAATTTACATGGGGACCAATATGTTAAGCAGGATAAATTCCATTTTGCTTTGTTTCTCTTCCAAAAAAAGGACGAAGGGGCTTCTAGAAGGACAAGGTTGTTGGGGATTGAGGCTCACATATTTTGGTAATCTGTGAGATTTTTGAGCTCCTCGATTTACGTTCTGGAAAAGTAAGACATTATATATTTAACAGTCACTTAAAAAGCACTTACTCAGTGTCAGGCACTAGTCCAAGTGACTTACAAATAGTAAGCCAGTGCCCTTAATAAACCCATGAAGCCTTATTACTCCCATTTTGCAGATAAAAATTGAGACACAAAGAGGTTAAATAATTTCCCACAGTTACATTTGTTCTTTTTCATTTCGTTGAAAAGTCTCAGAGGTAAAATAGCCTCACATGCTGTGGAGAGGGTAAGTGCGCTCCTGACTAATGGCATTCCAGATAGCTGAGCTCCCAGGCTCAGAACTCCGATGGCTTCTGGTCCTCTCTTCCCACGTCTGTGAGCTCTTCAGTTCCACGGCTCATTCCTTACGTTCCTTGCAGCGCTGCTGGTAGACTTTGGATGTGGGAACCCTTCCTGTCCCATACTTCAGGGATCGCACACGTCCGGACACCTTTCTTGATTGTCTTTTGTGTCTTTCTTTGGACTCTAGAGCTAGCTAGGAATCGTGCTATTCTGCAGCGGGGACTGCCACAGTACCAGGAGAGGTCCTATTATCTGGCCCCTGTTAGTCTCTTCAGGGCACTGTGTCCCTGACCATTTGCATAGGTCAGCCTGAGTCTATGGGGTCATCTTGGCAAACAAAGCATCACTTGTGCTGGTAGTATGTTTCTCTCATGAGACTGCAAGACTGGAATATAAGGATAGTGTTGCTGAACTTCTTTGGGTTTGCCTGTGGAGTGCCAGCATGAATTCTGGGACCTTTGCTCTGGTCCATTGCTATCCATGGAAGAGCCACGCGTTGGCGTGTGCACCTTAACTCTAAGCCATCTTTCCTGCCCTTATTTTTTTTTACTATTAATTGTGAACATTAGTGTCTGACATATTGCATATTTTTCATATTCCCGTTGGCTTACACTTTCATGTTCTCACTTTGTGCCATGTTTCTTTGTTCAGATTCTGTTTCCCTGGCAGGAACAGTAGCCAGTGTCCTATACACTCCATGTACTGCCACTGCTGGGGGCGGGCTGGTCATTCAATTAACTGTGAGCTTGGTGCCCTGTTACCAAGGCTGAGGGTGGCCACTCACTCTCAGAACTGTTGTTTCACTGTGCCACCTCAGAACGTCATCTAGTGTTTCAGACCGATGCTCAGGTGCTGTGTTCTGAGTCAGTCACTAGTCAGGACAGCACCTCAGGACGTCAGCTAGTGTTTCAGACTGATGCTTAGATGCTGTGTTCTGAGTCAGTCACTAGTCAGGACAGCACCTCAGGACGTCAGCTAGTGTTTCAGACTGATGCTCAGGTGCTGTGTTCTGAGTCAGTCACTAGTCAGGACAGCACCTCAGGACGTCAGCTAGTGTTTCAGACTGATGCTCAGGTGCTGTGTTCTGAGTCAGTCACTAGTCAGGACAGCACCTCAGGACGTCAGCTAGTGTTTCAGACTGATGCTCAGGTGCTGTGTTCTGAGTCAGTCACTAGTCAGGACAGCACCTCAGGACGTCAGCTAGTGTTTCAGACTGATGCTCAGGTGCTGTGTTCTGAGTCAGTCACTAGTCAGGACAGCACCTCAGGACGTCATCTAGTGTTTCAGACTGATGCTCAGGTGTGGTGTTCTGAGTCAGTCACTAGTCAGGCCAGCACCTCAGGACGTCATCTAGTGTTTCAGACTGATGCTCAGGTACTGTGTTCTGAGTCAGTCGTGAGCCAGGACAGAGGAGGAGCATGGGTTTCTTTCATGAATGGAGCTATTTTTCTCTGCCCATGGCTCCCTCGCCTTCCCTTTCTGCTGTTGTTGGTGTGAAAAGAAGTCAAAATAAATCACATTCTGGAAATGTAATGTTTATGGACTAAATCATTCAAAAGAAGATGTGGTAGGAAGAAAAATAGTTATATGTTTACGCCATAAGATTGCACATAGTGCACTGGAAGTGACTAGAACATAAATCGATTTTCAGTTATCCCCAGGAACCGTGGTTTGTTGTTACACCATTAGTGAAGGAGTGACAATATCTAAGGGTCACTGGAATCCATTTTTTCTCAGGTGACACATGGACAGTTCAGCATCTTGAAGAATTACATAAGAACATTAAGCACGCTTTAATGCAGATTCATGTGAGCAGTAGCAATGTGAGTGTAACAGCGTCATTCGCTTTCCCTGCAGCCGAAAATAAGGAACTAGTCGGAAATAGTGCCTCTGAGAATAGAAAGACATGGTTTCAGGCTGGTGAGGGGGCTTAGCAGTTAGGGCGCTTGCCTCCAAAGTCTGACCCAGGTTCAATTCCCCAGTGCCTATGTAAAGACAGACGCACAAGGTGGCACATGCATCTGGAGTTTGTTTGCGGTGCCTGGAGGCCCTGGTGTGCTCATTCTCTCTGTCTCTCTCTCTGCTTGCAAATTAATGAATATACTTTTTTAAAAGGAAGATGGTTCCTGGTTCCTAGATACTACAAAAAACTATTTGCAGTTAGAAAACAAGCAAATTTATATGTGTATTTCATCCATTGTTTTAAATCTTTGATAAATATCTATACTTAGTGAGCCTATAAATTGTGAAAAGCATTTGTGATTTTCTTTCACTTCTGGTTGATTATATAGGGGAGGGTTTTACACACATGCACAAACATATCCATTAGCTGCTTATAGTCCCAGAGTAGCTCTAGTTCCACGTTTCTGTTATTTTTTTCTTTATTCCCATTACCTTCTTATCCCTGCCTTAGCCCATTGCAGTATCTTTGCTAACTGAAAGCATGCTATTCTTTTTTTCTTTATGCTTCTTCTTGAACATATCTGCCTCCTTCCTTTGTATGTTTTGGAGTTACTCCATGACTTTAAACCTTCACTGACTCTTGTTCACTGGTGAAGTTCAGACTTCTTTCTTCTTCTTCTCCAGTCTAGCTGCAAGCCACCTTTCCAATTCTATCTCTCGGTACGTGGTGTTGCTACACATTAAGTCTATAACAGCAGTGAACTTTTGGCTGTTCTTCAACATGACTGTCCCTGTCTCATTGCTTCACATTTGTTTTTAATATCCCTGCCCCACTTCTGTCTCTTCCACTTGTCTCCAGTAAAGTCATACCCCGTCCCGAAGACCTCACAGGCCTCCATTTCCCACGCCTCAAGTCAGAAGCATCTCTCCTTTCATCCCCATGCTTATTTAGCTGTATGTCTCATGTAGCTTTCTTTTTCTTTTTCTTTATTTCTCTCTGTCTCTCTTTGCTTCCTTGGAAGCTGACTTAAATGACATGGAGACTAAAGGAGTTGGCCAGGGCTAGAGTTTAAATTAGTCAAATAGCTGTTCACACTGGCAGAAACATATTTACTCTGCTGCCAACCTTTGGCACTTGAATGATTGGTTTTATTAAAGAGAATCACACACATTAAAGAGACTACGAACCCTGTGCTTAGTGGAAGCTGATAACAGGAATAGGCTTGTTGTTTTCCACATGAAAAGCCCAAAGGTTATGTTGTGTTAAAATCAAGAACAGAACCAGTCTAAACCAAGAAGTCTAGAAATGTTAGTAAACCCCCTACAACCACAAAGGCATATTTTTTCTTTTGGAAAAGAATAGAGTCAGAGAAAGCGGATTTCTATTTACTGCCTTTGTTGATTTCGAAGAGCACGTGGTGCCAGAATGATAGCAGCCATGCAGATCTTGGCATCTGCAATCTCCAACAGGGCTCAGACTTCCAAACATGACTTGAAAATCCCATGTCAGCAAATTAAAGGAGCAAAGGGAAATGCTGATAGGGAACAAGTGAGTTTTGTGTGCTCTTGAAATTCTATAGAAACAAAATATGCATAATGCTGATTCGAAAGTCTGCAATCTTTCATTTTCTCTTTATGACAATGATTAAGTTCATAATGTCTTTCAGAGGCTTGAGAAAAGAAAACATTCTGGAAAATCAATACAGGAAATGGCCAGCATGCCAAGGGTGGGGATTACACTGGGAACCAGAGTCAGTGAGAACATGGTATTTGGGTAACACTGTCCCTGCATTGGCAAACTTACATTGTTATATTTTCAGTCTAAAATACACCAAAACCCAGATGTGCTCATGAAGATACAGCTATGATTAGATGAGGCAGTCTAAGCATGAAAATTCATATACCTCTGATTTAATCAAAGCCACACCTATCACAGATGAGGCAAAAAAAAAAAAAAAAAAAGTTAGCAGCCTATCTGGAACAAGAAGGCGATCATCACCCACATCTCTTAACTCTCAGTGCTGTCTGTCACTTCATATTGCCTCTCCTTCTTAATTCCTTCTCACTCAGCTTAACAAGTATAGCCACATCCTCAAACCTACGATTTGTGAAGTTATATTACATTCATAGAAGAACAATTGGAAGATAAAATATTTATTTATCTATATGCCTGCTGTGAAGGAACCTAGCTTGGTGGCATAAACAAGCTTTTATGGGGCTGGAGAGATGGCTCGGTGGTTAAGGTGTTTACCTGCAAAGCCAAAGGACCCAGGTTCGATTCTCCAGGACCTACGTAAGCCAGATGCACAAGGGGGCGCATGCATCTGGGGATTTTTACAGAGGCTGGAGGCCCTGACATGCCCATTCTCTCTCTCTCTATCTGCCTCTTTCTCTCTCATAAATAAATAAATAAATAAATAAATAAATAAATATATCTTTGGAATTGATCTATAACAGGAATCCTTTCAGAACTATACAAGAACTCCACTTGTAAGAATTAGGTGTATTTTTTTTTATAAAAACAAGAGATTACTTATGCAGTTGAGTATAAACTGCAGATTTTTCAAAAATTGTCCCCCAAGGTACTTTAGTTTCAAATTTTAAAGCAGGGTTTGAGTGAAGATGTGAATAGGACTTGCAAAATGCTTCTTCTCTGCTGTGTTGGCCCTGGAGTCCTGGCACGTCCACACTGCAGCAAGCTCACTTGCAGAAGGACCAGCCAAGGAGGAGCGCACTTCATTACCTGGGCAGACCGCTCCACAGATCATCCCACACAAGCAACAGTTGTTAGACCACATATCCCGTGTCAGAAGTCCTTCATAAAGCCCTGCATCCCTCTTCTCAGAAACGTGATCTTTTGTTTGGTTTCATTCCTATTGTCCCGAAATGGGAGTGAATGGCAAGCCATGGTCCCAGTGACACAGGCTTCAAGCAGGCGTGGTTCGGGAGGGTTTCTTTCAGAACTAGGTTAGAAATGTGACCTAACGTTGGGAAAGTCTGTGGATCCCAAAGAAGAGGGAGCTGTAAATGTGTGGCCACCATGGCAGCCTGCCATCCTGACAGAATTGCACAATCAGCTTCCAGACACGGTTCAGAAACCAGTGAGCTACACTAGAGGGCAGACTAACCTAGACCTTTATTTCCCCCCTTGATTGAGAGAACCTAACCCATTGTATCTGACAGGAAGCATTATAAAAATAGATTCCTATTTTTATAATGAATAAAATTGATACTGTTTCATTATCAGCGATGGGATATGTGCCCGTGTGATATGTCTTCATTTAATTTTGATCACAGGCTGTGCAATATCTGTAATAATTTAGATAAAGTTTAAGAACAGCACAAAGCCTCTGAAAATGGTGAACAGTGTGTGATTAATGTAGTTACATTTTTGAAAAACAAGCATTATTATGAGAATATGGTAATTACCAAGAACATACAGATATTTTCTCCATAGGAATAGAAAAACATGAGAAGACATCCAAGAGAGGTATACTGGATTCACAATGCCAAATTATACCTAATACCTTGCTTAGTAATTTCTTGTTTTTTTTTTCCATTATGAAATCTCATTTCCTTTTCTTCTCTGTGACTATGAAGCTGCCTAAAGACCAAGCATCTAAGCTGTGTAGAGTGGGTTGTTCCAGGAAAAGGTCAGCATTGCTTGGACTGGGAAGGCTCTATACCATCCCAATGTCCTGACTTCACAAGGTTTTGGATTTGATGGAGATTGGCACATTATTTTCAAATTGAGAAATATTGTCCAAATATTGTCCAAAGCATTGTTCCATGCAATTCATTATTGACCCTAAGAGGTCTTGAGCTCTATAGTCAGAGCCAGGCACGATGACACAAACTTGTGATCCCAGAGCTTGAGATTCTGAGGCAGGAGGATTGCTTCAAGTTTGATGTCATCCTTGTGCTACGTAGTGAATTCCAGACCCTGTGGAGCTACATAGCAATGCCTTGTCTCAAAAAGCAAGCAACACACAACTAATACGTCTGACGTAAGTAGGCTGGAGACCTGAAAAACCAGGGGCACTGTTTCACATCTGAGAGTGAAAGCCCAAGAACCAGAGGAGCGGAGGGTGTGAGTCTGCGTCTGAGTCAGCGTCTGAGGGAGGTGGGGGTCTCTGCTGAGCACACGCAGAGAGGGCTCAAAGGCTCTTCCTGCCCAGCCCGCTCTGCTCAGGCCTTCAGGAAACCAGATGAAGCTGGTCTGTGTTGGCTTTACTCAGTCTGCAGATTCAAATGTTAATTTCCTCCAGAAACGCCTTCACAGGCACGGCCAGAATAACGTTTTGTCAAAATATGGGTACCTCATGGCCCAGCTGTCACATAACATTGAACATTACAGCTAGTCTCTTGCTGCTTTTCTTCCATGCTTAGGAGGTTGTGCAGCACTTCCATAAACACTATCTCAGTTGGTCCTCGCTGTGAACCTGTGATTGGAAGTAGTTATGAAGACACTGGATGATCTTCATGTGTTACGTGAAATTGAAGCAGAAGGAAATTTTATAACTTAAGCAACATGAAATCTGCACTAATTCTTCCCATTCTAAGCCCTAGGCCCTTTTGATTACAATTCACAATCATGTCAAAATCTAATCAACGATAACTCCAGCAACAACCAAACCTCCGAAAGATGCGAATTCTGTCATAAAAGGTGATAACATCCCTGATTGAATTGCTAATGTTAAAATGTGCAAAGGGTACCTCTAGTAGGCTTGGTACATTAGGAGAACTGCAACTTGAGCTCAGTGATGGCAGAGGTGTATGTGTGTGTGTGGGGGGGGGGGGGAGTGAATAAGCAGGGAGTATGGCGAGTCGTCAGAGACCTACAAGAATGCCTCGTGCTCGTGGTGACTTCTCCCCGCCGGGGGAGGACTCATTTGTTAGAGTTCCTTTTGTTTTTCACTTTCCTCAGACTGCATTTCTGCTCACCAAATAAGCTATCCAACACATTCAACCCAGCAGGTTTATCCGATGCTTTCATTTGGTGGCCACTGTCATCAAGGCCTATTAAGGCTCAGGCCTCATAATGAAGGCACAGCTGCTAAAGGAGGGAAAGAGTACAGAAAAGGAGAAAGGAAGGCTGAACCTGACTTATTTTTTAATTCTGTTGATATATGCACATAGTGGGGCCACCAAGACAAAATGTCAGGTCCCTTATTTGTGTACCTTATTTGTCCTGTGAGAATTCAATGTAGTTACCTGTGTAAGGCAAGATTACAAGTAAGCCAGTGTATAATTCAGGAATCATGTACAGTTAAAATTGCCTTTTAAATTGTTAAATAACTTTGGATCTATGGAACACAAGGTCTCGAAAACCATGTTAACAGTATGCACATACACATAAATGTATAATGTATGCTAGATAACAACAAAAAAAACTAAAACAGATTTATACCAAAAATACACATTACCAAACACTAGACTTGACGTGTTTCTGTGGTTAGTGGAAGCGCTTGTGCCCACCTTCTCTTTCCTCATCGTCAGGGAAATGGCAACCTGAGTTGGAAGGCCACTTTTTTTCTATTAATTTTTAACTTTGACGTAATTTAAGACAACAAAACGCTGCTGTAATTTTGTGTAATGCGCAAACTTTCCCAATGCAAACGTTAGAACCACATTTGACTTATTCCTTCCTTATTTCTCTTTACTATGTTTTTCGTGTATTTGTAAGTGCTGCTTTTCCTTGTATGTACATTATTTTATATTGCAGGGAAATCATGAGAATTATTTAATCAGTATTGTTGGTGTTCATTAGACCCTGATAGAAATGTATTAACATGCACTAAGTGAAATAATGCTGGCCTGGCCAAATAAAATTAATCCCAGCAACTGTAAAGAATAAAACAGACACTTCACTGCTGGTAAGGGAGTTATTCAGAATGAATTATGAAAATCAACACTAAACTAGAATAATCTTCCTTTCTGTAATTTGCATTACTAATGTGCTATTACACTCTCATGCCTTTTTTAACATACAGATGCGAATGACATGTATGATCTCATGAATAATTCAAAGATCCACTGAGAGTTCTTACCTCCAGATTCTATTGTTCTTCAGCCAAGGAGGATGGTTTTTAGTTTTGTTGGAGCTGGAATAATAATCACCAGGCAATATTATTATTATTAACATTATTTACTGCAAGTGATTATCATGATTAGAAGTAATTATATTTTAACCAGTCATCACTAAGATCCTGCATTGTCTGGTCTTCAAACATCGAGACACAACTCACATATTTCAAAATATAACTCACTCCATTGTAATGTGTGTTAGCTAATAGGACTGTTTAGTAAGTTACTACCTTATGGAAAATTTAACTGTTTTTATGCTTTTGTAGAGGCTTACCATGTAAACTACACTTTCTTCAGCAATTTGCTTTAAATTGTAGGAAACGCTAACAATTTTTGAGAGCATAGAAAGGAAACATAAAAGGAAGGAGAACCTAGATGGACAAGTCAGCAGACACCTCCTCCTCCTTTAGAAATAACATGGTCAGCTGGTGCCTTATGGTTTCAACAGTTCACGGCTAGCAAGGTTCTCAAGTCAGAGTACATATAACTAATCACTAGGATTTCTGTTGTTTGTAAAACATGCTGCCTTATTGAAGCCAGCACATTCATCCCTCAAAATGGTGTGTGTGCAAAAACCTCTGCTTTATTTTACATATGGCACAGAAAACGGAGGAGAGTCAAAATCTGTCAAGAAGACAAGGTAACTGACTTCCCACCACAAGACTTGCCACCTCTTCCACATCTTCCAGGGCCCAGGAAAACTTGCAGTGGAAGTGATGCCATAAACACTGCTCTGACTGCTAACCTGACAACCAGCTCCAGGATGATGGTGACAGACAGTGATCAAGAAAAAACCCATCAAAGGAGAAATCCAGAAGCTTTAAAGTAATCAACACTAAATCAGACTGCCAACAGGCCTGCCATAGCTCAGGGCACATGCCAAATAGGGAGCAGAAAGATTGTAAGAACCACAGAGTGGGTGGGAATACCCTAGGCCAGGTCCCCCAACTACTGCATTGGGACTGACTGAGGCCTTGGTAACCCCACTGAAGAGGGCTCTGGGAAAGTGGAACAGGGAAGAGGAAATCAAAGACTATAATATGTTAAAAAATTAATTAGTTTTTTAAAGAAAAGGTGTGTGTGTGTGTGTGTGTGTGTGTGTGTGTGTGAATGAGATGGTCAGTGGTTGTTCTATAGCTCATGGGAAAATAAAGAAACCCGGAGAAGCCATGCCGTCAAATGTGTGCTGAAGGAATGCCAATGAGTACCGGCTACTGCTCCTATCTGTGAAGTAATAAGGATGTGGGATCTATTGGTGATGGAACTTCAGCACATGCTTAGAAATAGCAGAAAATGCCCATTGTGGGCGTTGCTTAGTGCTCTCATACTGTGGG
The DNA here is from genome assembly GCA_036346955.1 of Dipus sagitta. Classification (NCBI taxonomy): domain Eukaryota; kingdom Metazoa; phylum Chordata; class Mammalia; order Rodentia; family Dipodidae; genus Dipus; species Dipus sagitta. The sequence goes on from CM070787.1 coordinate 5,048,054, forward strand.
AGGAGGCCTACCACAGTGCGAGGGCATAGGTCCAGAGAATGAAGCCTGGGCTCCCACTACCACACAGTACCTGTGTAGCCTTGGACAAGTCACTTGAAGATGTGGCTGTGGGGGGCGGGGGGTACACCATTAATAAAGTCTGCCCTGAGGCAAGAGTTTATCAGTATATGTCATTTCATCCATGCAATAATCAGAGAAATGGTCATTACTATATGAATGTTGTCTATGGGAAAGGTCGAGTGACCTTAGAGCAGTAGCTCTTTCCCATAGAGCAGTAGCTAAAAAGTAATGCACGTAGCTGCTTCTTTCCTGCCAGACCGCACTAAATATTTAATTCTTAATATTATTTCATGCCCGAGCTATTTGTTTTTCAAACTTTGTCCCCTCGACACTAGCGAACAGTGATGGCTTCTGTAATCCCTAGGGCAGCGTCTGAGGGCTGCCGTTCGCAGGAAGACAGTCTTCTGCGACGTGCCACGTGCGCGCGTCACCACCACTGTCTGTGCCTCGAGTGTCTTCGGTCTCCAGCACAGCGCAAGCATCTGAAAAGCAGGAGTTGGATTTTTTCACTTCTGGACTCTGTTTATAATTCAAATTTCTACGAACATAAAGTGCCCAATAAACCCCTATCCAGTAACTCTTACAACCATTTATCAGCAGCACTTTCACTCAAATTAGAAAACTTTTTTACTTGTTTATTATTTTTGATGGAAAATTGTACAATCCATTTTGTTTTGTATAGAATAAGAGCATTATTGAGACTCAAAAATGCTACTAGAGTCCAGCAATTAAACTTTTATGCTATAATAAATTTCTGTCCTCCATATGTCTTGAATATTGTTCCTAGCAAAAGAAAGCATTTTAAAGGGGCAATATTACTATTTTAATAGCCACAGGTGTTTCATTCTTAGACTTCGTTTTTTGCCTGCATTAATTGCTACACTTTAACAGTGCTAAAATAAATGCATATTAATTTTTAGGGTTGTTTATTTTATTTTTGCAGGTGCGGATTAATTTTGGAGTCCAGTTAAGCCTGTCTAGACCTTAAATGCCACCAAATCTCTTAAGCACACACTTATATTTTATTGTTTTTGTTACATTCTTTATTATCAGAATTGATGAATGTAGTTTTTATAAAGCTTATTACTTACCCTGAAGACTGGGTTCGAATGTGCCGTTCTGGTCTGCTGAGTAAATGGAGATTTAATTACAGATATTTAATTGCTTATTATGAACTTGATGGACTGGAACTGAATAAGCCCTTCTTCCCTGTTTTCCATCTTTAAATCTGCTACACAAACCCATCATGCACTAGCTGCCATTCCATGCAGTTTCCACCACCAACCCATCAATCATTGCTGTCTGGGGTTTGGTGCAGCATGTGTGTATTCTTGACAAGAAGAAAGGCACAGTTCCTAGCTGTCCCTGAGAAATATATGAGGCAGAGTTGTTTTTTTTTTCCCCCCCAAGGTAGAGTCTCACTCTAGCCCAGGCTGACCTGGAATTCACTATTTAGTCTCAAACTGGCCTCCAACTCACATCGAGTTTCCTACCTCTGCTTCCAGGGCGCTGGGACTAAAGGCATGAGCCACCATGCCCAGCTACTGATCTTGCTTTCTGATGAGTGTTTTAACTTGAAATTTTTTCTGATTAAAATTTTACTTCAACTGAGGACAAACATTTGCATTTTTTGATTTAGAATTTGGGCACTTAACAATAGGAAGTTAAATTGGTTTCTGCAGAATTGTTCTAATCAATATATGACTCCCAGTGTAGTACCCAAAATATTGCAAATTCACAAATAGACTTTTACTTAAATATTCCTTGAATGGTGTTTGATAGTGTTCGTTCTCACTGTCCAATACATGAATATGCCCTGAAGATTTATTTATTTATTTTGTATTTCTAGGTAGGGTTTCATTCTAGCCCAGGCTGATCTGGAATTCATTATGTAGTCTCAGGATGGCCTTGAACTCATGGCGATCCTCCTACCTCTGCCTCCTGAGTGCTAGGGTTAAAGGTGTGCACCACCATGCCTAGCCTCCTGAAGATTTATTTATTTATTTTATTATTTCTTTATTTATTTGAGAGTGACAGACAGAGAGAGAAGAGGCAGAGAGAGAGAGAGAGATAAGGAGAGAGAATGGGCACGTCAGGGCCTCCAGTCACCAGGAACAAACTCCAGATGCATGTGCCACCTTGTATATCTGGCTTACGTGGGTCCTGGGGAATCGATCCTCGAACCAGGGTCCTTAGGCTTCACAGGCAAGCATTTAACCACTAAGCCATCTCTCTAGGCCCTGAAGATTTATTTTATAAGAGATATGTCTCAGGGCTGGGGAGATGGATCAGTGGATAAAATGTTTGCTGCCCAAGTATAAACACCTGGGTTCAGATCTCCAGAACTAATGTAAAAGCCAGGTTCTGTGACTGGCATCTAAAATCCCAATGCACCTTTGGCAGAAGGGAGGCCGAAGCAGAAATCTGGAAGCTCACGGGCCTGGTGAACTCAGCCATTACCAGTGAGAGATTCTGACATGAGCGAGGTGGAAAACAAGGACCGCAGTAGAAATTGTCCTCTCATTTCCCCACGAGCACACACAGTCACACACATGAGCATGCACACATACCAGACAGACAGACACACACACAAACACGAAAGAGTTATCTCTCCATTCCACACATCCCCACCCCTGGTGTCCAAGAACCTGAGGATCCAAACTCACCTCTCCTTACTACTCATCTCCATCCTTGGTGATGAATCCAGTATCACCGAAGTCAGTGAAACCCCAGCTGGAGAAGTCCTCAGCTGTCTGTCAAACTCGTTGTTTCAGAAGCACCTTATCTAGCGGAGCACATGTCTACCTTGGATAGCCATGGGCCACTGTTGTCAGGGTGGCGTCACTGGCTCCTGCTCTGCCCACAGCAGTGCCGTGAGGCTGAGGCCTCTGTTGCACTAGAGGCTGCTGACGCCGCTGTAAATTCCCAACCTAGCAGCGATTTAAGATGTTATCTGCCCAGGATAGTGGGGTAACTTTAAGTTTAATGACACGAAATACACAAACTGTCCTTCTCTTGGGTGCTGAGACATGCCTAGTACTTCATAAGTGCACAGCTTCCAGCCCCCCTTGTCCCCTGGTTGGGGGAGCGGTCTTTTGCCAAGCTGTACTACTCTTTCTCATGGTGACTTTCTTTCAGGGCTCTTATCTCATGTCTGCCCTTTGTGAGAAGTACCCAGTTTGTACTGTTTTCAGTACTGCAAATCCTTTGAAACTTTTTGGCAGGCTGGAGAGATGGCTTAGCAGTTAAGCGCTTGCCTGTGAAGCCTAAGGACCCTGGTTTGAGGCTCAATTCCCCAGGACCCACGTTAGCCAGATGCACAAGGGGGCGCACGCATCTGGAGTTTGTTTGCAGTGGCTGGAGGCCCTGGTGTGCACATTCTCTCTCTCTCTATCTGCCTCACTCTCTCTCTCTCTGTCTGTTGCTCTCAAATAAATAAAAATAAACAATATTTTAAAAAGATGAAACTTTTTGGAGATGTACATCGTTCTGCACACTTTACCCTTCAACATCTATGAATCATGAGTTCCACCTCCCTGAAATCCCCTGTACAAATGTTGTTATTGTAGGAAATATTTTCATAGAATATATTTTGTGAGCTATTCCACTTATGAAATGACAGTGTTTTGACTTTGGATGTGGGCAAGATTCAATTTGAAATAATCGTAAGTTTAGTAATTTAGTATCCTCATTTAAAAAAAAATATTATTTAAAAACTGTGACTTTGTACATTTCAGAATATTTTTATTAACATAAGAAATAAGTACTCATGAAACAGTATTATGATTGCATTTAATATATCTTCAATATTAATAACAATTTTTATTTTCTCACAATTTTTACCTTAAAAAATTCAGATATATATAATAAACTTTAAAAAATATTTATATATTGTGTGTGATCAACAGGGCCCAAATCCAAATCAGTTAGTGGTCCTCACAGTCAGTGTGGGATATAAAGGACTGGTAGACACAAGCATGGAAAAGGAGGGTTTCTGAGTGTGGTGGGCTAGTGAGGGAGAGTGAACTGCAGGCTCGTGATGTCATTGGGTAAAGATTCAAACACTGTCTTTCCAGAATTACCCTGAAAGACAGATGAAAGGCTATTTGAATATAAGATGTAAGATACATGTAACTGCCACAAAAATATCCAACAATATTTATTGAGAGCAGGGAATGGAGAAACATCTCTAGCCGGATCTTTGACCCTCCCTCAACTTTTTCATGGCATTGATTATGCTCATAGAGAAGGGCAGACCATCAACAGTGTGAAACATGGGACATTGCAAATATATTGATGTTAAGCAACGTCAGAATTTAAGATGGTACTTTTTAAAATTAAATTAAAACAGATTAAAAGGCGTATGCTTTACTTCTCTTGAACTCTTGTAAAGACTTATACAGCTGATCTTTTGAGGGAAGGAAACTGCCAGGATTCCACTGGTGCAGAGATTATTGGGGGAAATTAGTTCAGCCCATGTTTTGGAAGTGTCAGCAGAGGAAGGTCAACTTTCACTATCTCTCATCTTTCTTGGTATATTTGTCATCATGGACTCCATAATGGAAGTGATTTTCACCTCCTATTTCTTCAACTTTGAGTGCTTGGATGCAATTTTAGCTCATTACTTTTGGCTCCCTGACAGCCCAAGGGAGTTTAACACATCAAACTCATAGCTATGGGAATGGAATCCCTTCAGTTTTTAATAGGGGCAGGCTCTAGTAGTTGTTTAGTTGAATGACTTTATTTTAGAGCTGAGAGCCATAAAAGTTACTAGCACCCAGAGTAGTAATGATGGTTAATATTTATGGACATTGTACTATGCAAGTAATAAGGATTGTTTCATTTAGTCCCCATGACAATCCTGTGAGGTAGATACCATCTCCCATTCACTCTTCAGAGAGAGAAAACTGAAGCACATAGATTAAGAATCTTCTCCAAAGTCAAGTAATTCCTCAAAATAAAGGGAGATATGGTCCTGGCTATAATGGCAAAAGCTTAACTGTACCATCCTGCCTTTTTATTTTCAAAATTAAATTATGTGTGGAATATTACATGACTATTTAGTAGAATAGCAACCCAAATTTTCTGCTTCTCAGTCTGTTGCAATTAATAACTTGTATTGAGCAATGGTGACAGCCACTGGTTTTAATGTTTTCACACAGTCAATAGTCCTTGTTTCATTGTCTTGCTTTCTTTTTCTTTTCTCAATGTTTTTTTTTTTTTTTGACTTGTGCAAGGAGGTTAATTTATCAGCCCTAAAGAACTTAGTGCAACTCATTTATCTATGTAACTGTTAACAAACTAGAAGCATCTTTTTGTCTTTCCAACTCCACTTCCCACATGTGAGTTCTCTTTCCATCATTTCTTCAGACAGAAGGCTGTTTTTCATTTGTGTATTTCCCTGCAGAAAAGCCATTCTCCTCCATCCCAAAGACAAATGAATTTCACGCTCTTGAAAGTATCTTTACCAGGAAAATCAGTATTACATGATAATTGAAATCAATTCTTGTGCCATTTTGTGGAAGGGAAGATTATGAATCTGATCTATAATGCATTTTGAGGGGAGACACATATGATAGTTTCTGTGTAATAGCCAAGAGCTTTCACCCAAAGAAAGGAGAATTTTATTAGAGCTTCTAGATTGTATATTTGTATTCCATTAGACATTCTTGTTGGGAGTTTCATGCTCTAGTCTCCTTTTATTAGTGACTAATTTGCCTGAATGTATTGCAGGGTTTTGTTTGTTCAAATGTAACTAATATTTAAAGTAAACGAAACATGCCAGGTTAATGTAATGTATTGTGAAGCTATAGCACGAGTAAAATATAAATGTTATTGTAATGTTCAAAGAAAGTTATTGGTCTTTAAGCACTATCTCCATAGTAATTTATTTCCACAACTAATACAAAGCCATCATTTAGAATGTTAGACATTCTGTCTGTGTAGTTGAGGTTTGACTTGGCTACTCTCTAACATGCTTTGAGTTTTATGTCATTTCAGAACAGATGTTGATTCCTCTGTTGGTGACAATACATGGATGGTATCCATGCCTATACTTAATAATTGCAATGACAACTAATGTCTTTGTGACACAAATGATGAAAATAGGTTTTCTCTTTGTGTCTTTTTGAGATCGCTGCTAGCTTCTGCTATGTCATATTATGTCACAGGGTAACGTTTTCTCTAAGCTCTGCAAGAAAATATAACTGCTTAATCTCGTTAAGGTCTATTCTGTGAACCAGGTGAGAAGAACATTGGAAAAACTGATAGAAAAATGATCAGGAGTCCAGAGGTTCGGTGTTATTTTGAAAAAGTAAAAATGGATTTAAAATGCTAATATAAGTATATTATGATATAAGATTAATAATACTGATGAATTTCAGGAAAAAAAAAAAAAAAAAAAAGAAAGTATCTTTACCAATTGGTTGGATTCCTTTTTCTTACTATTTTATCATACAGAAAAAGCACATGACAGTAGTCATAGATGAATTAATCATACAATGTAGCCACCCGGGCCCACAAGCCAAAAACTTCCAACATGCAAAAACCTATTGTTGGACTTTCCCTCATTATAATATTTAGTTGACTCAAAGGTAATATGTAGCTTTAAGGCTGACTTAATAATTCCTTCAGCTTTAAAATATAGTTTTGGGCTGGGGAGATGGCTTAGTGGTTGAGATGCTTGCCCGCAAAGCCTATGGACACCAGGTTTGATTCTCCAGTACCCACATAAACCAGATGCACAAGGTGGTGCACGCATCTGGAATTCATTTGCAGTGGCTGGATGCTGTGGCACTCCCATTGCATCTCTCTGTATCTGCTTCTTTCTCTCAAATAAATGAATAAAACTCAAATATAGTTTTACCAGCTGTGTATACATAACATTGGATTTAAATTGACCAACACGATCCTTGTCCCCTTTTTTCATCTCTTATAACCTGTCAGATATTTTCCCTCTTACACTACCACCTTTCTAGTTTAGAAGGCCTTTGTTGAATCTTTCAGCGGTGCATAGTTAAACACTGCCTTAACCCAAGTTTGTCTTCATCACTACCATAGTGACGCACGCTTACTTGAGAATTCTCTGCTTTCTCCCCTGTCTATTGTTTTACATAGTTTATTTCCCAACATGTTCTAGCTTCCTAACAAAACAAATCAGCATTTCGGAATCATGTTAAGGAAGGGGAACAGACAACAAGCACTCATGGATTTCTGGGATAATGGCTGCGATGTGGAATCCCACATGAGGAGGGTCAGTCTACCACAGGCTGCAGTCCCACTCCTCTTATTCCTCTACTAACCTTCTGTATTGTTTGTCCCACCATGACCGTGCTCCAGGAACAAGCCTAATAGAAACTGAAATACATTGAGCAAAATACAAGAACTATTTGTACTTATTGGAAAAGATCCATGATCTCACTCAGCACAAAATGTTGGTCCATTAAAGAAAATGACGACCCAAGCCAACCCAAGCTGTGTGTGCAGCAGATCCTGCAATGGACTTGGAGTAATGCTCATATTGTGATTCAGTGCAGAAGTAGAGATACAAACCTTATAGAGCACCATTACAATGTCATCAAAGAAATACATTGGGGAAAATGAGTGGAGGAAAACATTCATATCTCTGAGTAATTTTTTTTCCTTTATAGTTTTTTACACGTATAGGATTTCCTATAAGGAACATACAATGCTACCTTCGTACCCAAAGCAAAATTTATGTTACAAAAATAAACCTAATAAATTTCATTTGTTTGAGAAGGAAATAAAAAGGCAGGTCAGAGTTGAATATCCCTCAGTCTTTATCTCCAAATCAGATGGTGAGTGTGTTCAATGTTGGTTGAAGCTCACTCAGCAATACCTAAGTGCATCAGTGAAGGAGGGTTCGAGACTATCCATGAGGTCTCTGCATGGACAGTGCTCTGCTTTTGGTTACAGGCATATAAACTGGAACTCCTTACTCTCCAGGTTCACTACCTAAGTGCTAGGATTGGCCACACTTTCCCATTTTCTTTACCTATTAGGCTTTGATTTTACATATCTGCATATGTTTCAATGTGAGTTAGGATCCATTCTATGCTGACAAGAAAGGAGGCCCTGGGAGGAAATGATCTGCTTCATCTTTTTCTCCTCTCTGTGACAGAACTGCACCCTCATGACTGTGAGGGACCTGAGGGCACTAGGCCTTCAGGAAATCAGAGGGAAGATCCCACTGCGTCATTCCTTTATGCCCATCCATTGATATCTTACTACTTTCCATGGATTGCTTAGCAATTGGCATCACTGGCAGGCCAAAAAAAAAAAAAAAAAAAAAAAGGAGCACCAGGCCTTTGTGCAAATGAAAGTTTGAGTTGCAAAGCTAATTGCAGTTTTCAACGGGATAAAGATATCCAGATGTGATGGGGAATGAAGCTCTTTCCCATGCCTTGGAATGGCTGATTGAGTTAAAAGAAACATTTATTTTGTGAGGGATGAAAATGAACACACCTGTGCTATCTTCTGTCTCTTCTCATGCTACTTAAATTAAATTAAGCCATCACACAGGTCATATTCACTAAGGAACAAGTGGAGTACTGTATGCAAGTGTTTTTGATGTAAACTTTTCAATGAGGAGAGAACAAAACATACATTTATAGGAGCCATAAAACTTGCAAAAAACCACAAAATTTCATATTTCTCAACCTAGCATACAAATATGGTAGACTCATTATATGTATATTGTGTTTGAAACTTTTGTGAAATGTTAGATGTGAGAGCAATTTTAAAGCGTGGCTTGTGACCCATTTCTTTAAAGTAATAGCTTTTAGGATGAATGACAGAGGCAGAGGTAGGAGGATTACAGTGAGTTTGAGGCTAGCTTGGAACTACAGAGTAAGTTCTAGCCTGAGTTAGAGTGAGACCCTACCTCAAAAAACCCAAAAAATGAAAAAATAAAATAAAACAAATGACCAAAGCAAAGACTTTGGGGCAGGGTGTCAATGGCTGAGATCATATGAAATATGATATGTGAAAAAAACACAACAAAAAGATGGTAACACTGAAGTCAAGAGCTAATATATACATGCAACATGCATGTTTATATGCATCAAGGCTAAATTGGAACAAGTAATTAATTAGTGAATTTCTAAAATTTAACTAAGATAAATAAACTTTATCACTCTGCTACATTCATGTTTGTTGATTGACAGGTAGCTTTAAACCACAATGAATGATGAAAATTAATGTTTAGCAAGAGATATAAAGAGACTAAAAATTATCTAACACAAATGTGGAGACCAAACCTTGTCATATGAAGGGAATCACATGGTTTTTATTGCTACTAGTTGCACAGTATAATTTCTAGCCTGTGCTCTCATCCCAGATGACAGTTTCCCATCTCATTCAACATAAAGAAAAGCATGGGCTGAGGATTAAAAAATAATGAGGATGAAGGAAGAAGTTCAGGCCAAGTATACAGAAAAAGAGTTTCAAATATCTTACGAAGTATCAGAACAAACTGAAGCTTTCAAAATTTGGAACAGTGCATTTTTGGCAGAGTCCAGCTTCCTGTTCACAAGTGATGGCTTCAGATTAATTTTTGAACATCAAACAAGCTGTTTTTTTTTTCAGGGCTTCATTTTGATGAATTCTGATGGGTAATCAGAAATACATGGATTAACTCTGCTTTCAAATAAACATGGGTTTAGCAATTAAAGAGAAGAAAGCTTGGCACAGCAAGTTCTGAGTTTTGCCAAACTCTAAACATGGGACCAGTCAGCTCAGGGTTTTGGATGAGAACATGTGATTGAATAGGACCCCCCCTCCAAGATTATCTTAATAAGCTTCAGGTCCCGCTGCTTTGCTGAGCCTCATTCAGGGCCTGGGGACTAGGGTAACATGAGCTAGTTGTCCCCATACTCTTTGCCGCTAGCAAACCACTCACCATGGTCATGTCCTACCATGACCAGAGGAGCTGAGAATGCGTCCTCTGCTTGTCTCTGGGGACTTCCTGGGAACACCTCCTCACCTTTTTCTGTAGCTCATCTGTGAGCCGCTAAGGGTAACACAGCATTTTATTGTACCTGTGCTATTTTTACCTTTCTGAGTTTTTGGTTTCATAGTTCACACAGTCAGAAAATCAGCTGACATGCTAACTTCAGAGAGATTATGTGTGTGTGTGTGTATATGTGTCTGTGTGTGCGGCACCATGTGTGACTCTGATTATCACAGTGGCAGAGGTGCATTTTCTAACAGCTCCATGCTGGACTACAGTAGAAATCATACTGTGCATTGTAAGAGTGCCATAGACAGTGCATGGAATTCTAAGTCTGAAGTGCTTCAACTGTTTGCTGGAGTCTCGGAAGGTATGCCCTTCAGACTTGGTGCATCCCTGTATTACCAGGGACTGTCTCTTTCCTAGCACGTTGCTCAGTCAGCTCTTCTAGCCACTAGGGACTTGTCTTCAGCACACCAAAGACGTGTTGAGCATTGGGACTAATATAGCTGTCCTCACCCATCTTCTTTCCTTTCTTCCCTTTAATTATTTTGGATCTCGTGCTCAGAAAATAGAACAAATCATACTATCCAATTCAGGATTAAAACTAGGCAGCAACATTAACTCTCGTGATTTGCTTTGGACACAGAGCTGTGTTAGCAAAGGGTTAGTGCTGTGAAAGGCCACACTAGGTAAGAGGAGCATATGGGAATGCACTGTTCTCATAGATTTACTGTCCTCAAGAAGAAACCAAATTGACCAGGTTTTACATTGTCAGCAAAAATTTCTGACAAAGTGATAAGAACTGAAAAGTAGGAAGATATGGATTTTTCTTAAAGGTTAGTCTCCATTAGCAAATTAAATGCTTGAGATGTGCTTACGAAAGTATTTCCCAGAGTGTTGTAAGGAATACCAGTTAGTTCATGAGATGTACCTTGAAAAGGAGGACTTATGCCACAACCAATTTGGAAAATGGTGATATCCACTAGATATTCATAATGCATTTAGCATAATAATAAGGGCTTTGATCAGCTCAACTTTATAGGTATCTACTTGACTTTAACCCAGAGTTTTCTGACTACAAGTCCCAGGGGAATCTTCCACAGAATAGCACCCTGGTGTTAGGCCTGCCACATGGATTCACATCTGAGTGCAATATTGGTGGGCACAGGTACAGACCCGCCTCTTGACTGGGTGCAGAGCTGAAGGTGAAAGATGGGAGAAGGGAGGCTACAGCTATTGACAGTCAGCGCAGCATCTCACAGATGGACATGTCTGTTCTGACTATGGCAGTAACGTAACCAAGGGGGACTGGCTTCTGTAGAACGCCCTTGTCCAGGTGCACTGAGATAGTAATCAGACATCAGGAGCCACGTGAAAAAGGAAACATCTGAAACCGGGACTTTCCCATCACTGGTCCAGGGACTAAGCTGATGTTGCTAGGAAGAGTAAGGCTTAGAACTAATGATCATCGTAGAGCTCCTGCTCAGTGCCCTAAACAATAAAAATAAACTTGTACATTCATATTAAATTAATGCTCACAATCTGCTTACAATTTTAGTTATATATACATGAGTCTGCCCTCCCTACTTTCTGTATATGCATACTTAGTTCTCATGTATGATGTGAGCAGCTCTGAGCCCAGTGATTTTCAAATAGCAAGTAGTCAATGCATATGGAATTAAAGTTAACATTTAATCATTCATTTCTCTTATCTTAGGTGATGTGGCACAGCCTGTAAGAGGATAATGTTGACACTCACGTTATGGCATTGAGTGAAGTGTGTGATGGATCCCCAAGGGGCAAGAATGAATGACAGTCATGCGTGACCAACAGTGGGAGCCAACCTGTAGAAGACTGTGCCAGGTCCTGAATCAAAACCACTTTTGGAAATTATTAACCTTGGTCTTTCTGTGTGTTAGATTCTTATTATACAGTTTTATGGGAACAGAGTGGACTCCAAATTTTTGAACTGACTTTGAGACCCTGTTCTGCTACACATGAACTATGTTCAATGCTCTACAGTGGGTACTTGGCTTAGACACAGGTATTGTCTCTAAAGATCTTAGGCTTGAGCACAGGGAAGTAAGCAAGGAAACAATAAAGACTTAGAAGAAGAGCCTAGTTCTGCTGATAATGTACAAGGGCAAATATACGTTACAAAACTCTGCACTGAAGAGAGCCCTTAGTGGAATGGGGGTGGGAGAGGAGACAGAAGAGACAGAGGTATGATTTCAATATTTTCATATATTAATGTTTCCAATAAAATTTAATAAATACACAGAAAAAGCCGAGTTGTGACTAAATTAAAAAATTATTGGGTAGTCTGGATGATTGCTGGTGGAAAGGGCATCAGAACTAACAAGACCAGCATGGGTGGAAGCAAGGACATAAGGCCCAGCAGTGGTTGTTTGGTGGGGAAGGCAAGTGGAGAGGCCGCAGAATGAGGAGGAATGATTGCAAAATACTGGAAAGTAACCAGAGGCAAGTTCACAGAGGCCCCTGCATAGCTTTCTAAAGGAAGAATGAGGATTACTTTTCAGCTTTGCAGCTGGATGTGCAATGATTCAGTGTACATTTTTAAAAGATCACTGAGACGCAAAAAATGTATGAGAACCCATAACTGCATGACTAGACACTGAGAGAGGAAAATCTGATAACAGCTGACATGAGATACATCAATAATTTGAAACAAAAGCAAGAGAAAAAGGGCTGGAAGAGGAGATCAAGAAGCTATGAGTATGAGAATTCAATTCCCTGTAGGTAGCATGGCTACATTGTCTCTATAAGTATTATCTCTTTAGGAACATCCTTGATTACTATTTCTATTACTTTCCTGTCCCCCTAAGGTCCCATTGCTTTTTGAAAGGAAATGTTTGTATTCACTTATTTATTGCCTTTAATGTCAATGATTAGACCTTATTGTTCATTACTGTATACCTATTATAAAAATGTTCTTGGTAGCAATTATATACATAATAAATAATTGTTAAAATAATGAATAAATTACATTAGTGTCTTTATTGATATTTCCACCAATGGAAAAGTGATTTTTTAGGAGGGAATCAAATTAGTGTTTGACACAGTGAATTTGGGGAGAGTCAACAGAAACAAACACTCCCATGGGAGTGATGTTCAAAGACTTCCTTCTATGAGCTATGAGGTATAAATAGGGTCAAGTTAATAGTAATGATGATGATGGGGCTGGAGAGATCGTTTAGTGGCTAAAGGCAATTGCCTGCAAAGCTAAAGATCCCAGGTTCGATTCCCAGGACCCACATAAGCCAGATGCACAAGGTAGCTCATTCATCTAAAGTTTGTTTGCAGTGACCTAATGCCCTGGCGTGCCCATTCTCTCTCTCTCTCTCTCTGTCTCCCTCAAATAAATAAAATAAAAGTAAGTGATGATGATGAGCATGACAATAATAATGAGTATTTATAGCAACAGCAGCAACTAAAATGCACTGAATGCTTATGTGGCTGGGCTGTTTTATTTACCCTTTTCAGAGCTCTTTCAGTGACATCACTCAGGCAGGTAGCAGAGCACAAGCAACAGCTGGAAGGTGAGTTGATCTATTAGATTGGAGCTTGCTAAATCCTCTGCACTTGATGCTTTTCTCATCCAAGGCATATAGGTATGTTAAGTAGGTTTACAGATCAAACCGTTAGTGCTAATAAATATTAAAGAAACCTTTAAAACAACTTCTTGGTATATATTAAATTTACCATTTTCTAAAGATGAAATGAAATTTATATATTAATAAGATGGATGTGCTTCTTTATTTTTCCATAAATAATTAAATCTTGGATGATTATTTGATATTATAGGACATGGAGCATCTTCAGCCTTTTAAGAGTTGATCAATGTTTGGATCTTATAAACATCGGTGCTAAAATTACCACTTTGCATAAATACATAGTTATCAAATGGAAGATGCATGTTTAAGACCATTTCCGAAATTGTTGCAAATCTCAGACCCCATTATCCTAATATCAAATAAAAAATCATTTAGCTATGTTTTATGAAACTTAAATCACCAACTCAGAGTGTTAAAATCAAATAGTCGAACCAAATACAATTCAAAGATGTATGAATTTGATCCTTACATGCTGAGGGATGGTGGTAGAGAAAGTATTGAAAGTCTCTGCTTTCCGTAAGTAACCCATTATGTTCCTATAAGAGCAGAAAACTGCTTATGTACAATGGAGCACTGCAACTCATAACATCTGTAGTCTTGGATTTGAGCCAAGGTGTTTTCGGAAGCATTCACTGGTGCGGCATGGTATGACCACATACAGAGGGCAAAGTGCTCACACTGTGTGTTCACACCAAGGCTGCACTGAAGTTGCAACATGGGTGAGCACTACCAGAAATGCCTTGGGTTCACAATGCATTTGATTTTGAATTGATTTTTGGTTGGTATGTATTCAGAATTCTTTTACTTTTAGCATTTTTTTTTCACAACACACATACTCAGCTTGACAATCCCCTATGGGGTTATAATCTACAGTTTAAGAAACTGAGTATTTGGCTATGGTTTTTGAGGAACTTAAATATGAAAGGTAGGGGAGAAATGTTAGAAGTGATTGAAAATAGATATAGAGTAGAGAGAACATTTAAAAATATGTAAGACTGCCGGGCAAGGTGGCACACACCTTTAATCCCAGCACTCGGGAGGGAGAGGTAGGAGGAACACTGTGAGTTCAAGGCCATCCTGAGACTACATAGTGAATTCCAGGTCAGCCTGGGCTAGAGTGAGACCCTACCTCGAAAAAAACAAAAAACAATATGTAAGACTGAGCTGGAAAGATGACCAAATGGTTAAATTCACTTGCTTGCAAAGCCTGAAAGCCTGGTTTCAATTCCCCAGTGCCTGTGAAAAAGCCATATGCACAAAGTGACACATATATCTGGAGTTTCCTTTCAGTGGCTAGAGGCCCTGGTGAACTCATACTTTTTCTCTCTTTCTTTTTCTCTCTCTGCTTGCTAGATACAATTAATTTACAAAAATAATGTAAAATAATGGGAAATTAGTACATATTATATATCAATATATATTAATATATTTTTAATATATATATACATATATATATATACATATATATTTGAGGCCCAACAAATTGAAGGCTCAGACTAGTGAGAATGATAATTCTTTTTATTTATTTTATTTTATTTTAAAAATTTTTTTAGAAAGCGAGAGAGAGAGAGAGAGAGATTGAGAATTGGTATGTCCAGGTCTCAGCCACTGCAACCAAACTCCAGACGTTTGTGCCACCTAGTGGACATGAACGACCTTGTGCTTGCCTCACCTTTGTGGGTCTGGCTTACACAGGATCTGGAGAGTTGCACATGGGTCCTTAAGTTTCACAGGCAAGTACCTCAACCACTAAGTCATCCCTCCAGCCCGTGCTAATACTTTTTAAAGATAAAGGCTTGAAAGAAGAATGAAGAGCTTCCTTGATCAGCTGGTAGAGGCTGTTGTAACTGTGGTCCAAGGTCAGATTTCATCCCCATGTGGCAGAGGAGTTTGATAGTATCACCATGCAGGTTGTACTGGTTTTGTAGGAGTGATGGATGCAAGGTGGAGGTCACAGATTGCACAGCAATTCTAGAGAGCGGCTTAAGCCAGGGAATTTGAGACAGAGTTAGGGAGGCTATGAAAAGCCACTGCATCAGGCTGTGAGGAAGAACTATAGGTTGAAATGAAGATTCTAAGATGGAGAATTCAGGACCTTGGGACTCCTGCTAGGAACAGCTAAAGGTTCTGGGCATATCCTGCCCATGAAAGAGGCTATAGGTTGCAAATCTGGAGGGTAGAACTATCTAAGGCTTTTTGAACCAGTTGTGTAACGTCTTTTGTCCCAGCAACCAGAAGTAAATTGACACCTGGGGTGTCTGTGAAAGCATCTCCACAGCCTATCCAATAATGAGAGCTCTGACCTATTTAATTCAAATTCAGGGATTTTATCACAAGTCCAAGATTTTGGACACAGAACTGCTGATCTTGCTGCTTTCTCTGTTGGTCTTCAGTCTTGTGGTTGGTCCAATCTTTCCTTTCTATGCCCCCATTCCTCCCTTTTGGAGTGGGAATCTTTACTCTTTTGATATAAAACTTGTGTTTTGATTTTACAGGGCTCATGCTTAAGAGATTGCCTTGTGTCTTAAAGGATGGGACTTTGGACTTTAGAACAGGATTGGGATTGATAAAGTCTATGGGGACTTTTAAAATTTTTTTGTTTATTTTTATTTATTTATTTGAGAGCAACAGACAGAGAGAGAAAGAGGGAGAGAGAGAGAGAGAGAGAGAGAGAGAGAGAGAGAGAATGGGCACACCAGGGCCTCCATACACTGCTGCGAACGAACTCCAGACACGTGTGCCCCCTTGTGCATCTGGCTAATGTGGGTCCTGGGGAATTGAGCCTCAAACTGGGGTCCTTAGGCTTCACAGGCAAGCATTTAACAGCTAAGCCATGTCTCCAGCTCTATGGGGACTTCTAAAGTTGCAGTGAATGCATTATGTTTGATGAGATGGCCATGAGTCTATGGGGGGTGAGTGTAGAATGTGTTTGAATACTTAGTCCCAAGTTTATGGTGCTTGTTTAGGAAAGTTGAGGAGCCTTTGGGAGGTGAGCTTTGCTGGAGGAACTCTGTCTCTGGGGGTAGGTCTGGAGGTGTTAATGCTCAGCCACAATTTCTATACTGAGTTTCCTCTCACTCCTCCTCTGTGCTGATGTGAAGATCTGATGCCCAGCTGTGCTACTGTTACACTTACCCTGTGCTGATGAGACTCCCCTCACAATGCAAGCTCAGAGTAAACTCTTTCCTTTCATAAGCTGCTTTTGGTCAGGTGTTTTGTCCTAGCAACAAGAAGGTAATTGATACAAGGGGTGTCTGTGAAGGCTTTTCTAGAGCCTAGTCAATAATGAGAGGTCTGACCTATTTAATTCATAGGGTTTTTTTGTTGTTTTTCAAGGTAGGGTCTCACTCTAGCCCAGGCTGATCTGGAATTCACTATGTAGTCTCAGGGTGTCCTCAAACTCATGGCAATCCTCCTATTTCTATGTCAAAAGCACTGAAATTAAAGACATGAGCAGACAACTATGAGGTGGAGGAAGGTGGTATCAAGTTGGAGGAAATATGCTATTGTGCTTTGACTGAAAATTCTGAAACTGTGAACCAAAATAAAACTATGTGTTTTGAATAGTTTCTCTCAGCTATTTATCATAGCCATGTAAAGCTCAACTAATACAATTATGCTACGTTATGCTATAAATGGAAAACATAGTGAAGACAGATGGAGTAAGATTGCCAGCGAGAGAGCACAACCTACTTTTGTAAGGGATGGAAAGATGTGGAACAAAGAACACAGGGTGGGTAGTGGAAGAGTCTAGCAATCCACAGGGCTCCAGCGAAAAGCCTGTTTTCATTGGTAAACCTGGTAGTCCTCTGGCCTCCTGGGGAGAATCAAACCCAATGCTAGTGTTTATAGAAGTGCTGTTGTTAGGTTCAGCTCTCTCATTAGGAAATACACAGACTATGAAATACAGAGAGAGGAGAGGAAACTTTTATCCTCAAATTATTTCATCCTTCTCTGTATTTTTAGTGAGGTAGCTCAAAACCAGCATAGGTAATCTTAGAGGTGCCAAGAAAATATATAAGCTCAGAATGCCTGATTTTGTTTGATGGCAAAATGCACAAGGCAGTAAAAATGCCGTGTATGAGCACTTAGCAGGTATCATGAATATTTTGGACCTATGTTTTTGTTTTTTCAGATTAGTAAACTGCAAGCTCATGGAGAAAGCACTCTGAGTACCAAATATCATCTTACCTCTTGTAGATTTACCAGTTGGTTTTCCCTAATGTCTTCCCCATCATTGGAGATTATTAAAACCTTCACATTTTCCAGGAGAGCTCCTTCCCAACAGGTGGCTTTACATTATCACTTCTCTCAATTCCTGACAAAACTGGTTGAATTTCAAGTTTCAAGCCAGAAGAAGCTATTGTTACTGCCGGTGCAGTGAGAGAATGGGAAAGGGAGATGAAATGAAAGGCCAATTAGAGGAGATCTGTTTGTTTCCCATTCCTCTTTCAGGTTCCTCTTGGTCTTGCTTGCTGTTTGTCGACTCAGAAGGCTCACATATGCATTTGGTCACAATGCAGACATTTTTCTCTTTTATATTATGAAGAACATTAAAAAATAATAGTCTGGTGATGCATTGGGGAGTTATGCTTTTCCTAGTGTGTGGTTCTTGGCCCAAAGTATATGATGATTGGAAAAAAGTCAACACAGGCTGCTCTGTATAATATTATGTCTCTGGTAGAAAGTGGTTTGGAAGGTTTTATGGAGCACAGATTCTCAAGGTAAAACCTTTAACCAGTCACAACTCTGAGAGAATGATCAAGCTGCACACATTCAAATCTTGTGCAAATAAACTGAAAATCTCTCAAACATAGAAGGTTGCCAACTCTTCACATTTGATTTGGATATTTTCATTTAAATATTCTTCACATTTGACATTTCCACACTTGCTTTGGTAAAGAATGAGACAAGCATGCATACATGTTGGTAATGCATGTGTTTTGTTCATGTGATAATGTATTAGAATTTTTAATTCATATCTTCAAAAGTTGTTTGCTGCTGCAGTCAGGTTCACATTGCTGGCAGAAATCACCTGACCAAGAGCAGCTTTTTGGGGGAAAAAAAAGGATTTATTTTGGCTTACAGACTCTAGGGGAAGCTCCACGATGGCAGGGGAAAATGATGGCATGAGCAGAGGGTAGAAATCACCCCCTGGCCAACAAAAGGTAGACAATAGTAACAGGAGAAGTGTTCCAAACACCAGCACGGGGACAAATTCTCACACAAACTGCTCCTGGCCCAGTCTGGACAAAGCTCTTTCTTCCTGCCATAAAGGAATCCTCATAAGATGCTGTTCTTAGCTGCATTTAGGTCTTTTAACTCTGATCAGAATGGTTTATCAAAACTGTGTTTTCAGCCTTGCAAGACATCTCTTAGGTCAAGGTTTCAAATCCTTCCACATTCTTCCTGCAAATCAGTCCCAAACGCCCCAAACCACACAGTCATATTTCTATTAGGAATAACTCCACTCTACTGGTACCAGGGTTTTTTTTGGTTTTTGTTTTTTTTTTTTCTGTAGTTACCTTCTTGTTACTGGGATAAAGCATGCAACCAAAAGCAGCTGATGGAAGAACTTTTTTTCTTTTTCCTTTTTTACTTTCCATCTTGAGGGAAAGATTTATGTAGTCTCAGGCTGGCCTTGAACTAATAGTGATCCTCCTATTTCAACCTCCCAAGTACTGGGACTAAAAGCATGTGCCAACATGCCTGGCTTGAGGGGAAGATTTATAATGGCAGGAAAAAGGTGGTAGAGCAGAGACTGGAGATCACCTCCTGACCAACACTGAGTAGACAACAGCAGCAGGATAGTGAACCAACTAGCACTGACAAATGGGGTTAATAAACCTCAAAGTCTTCCCACAGTGACACACCTCCTCCATCAAGACTCCGCCTCCCAGATTGCTAACAGCTAGGGACACAAGCTGAGAGGGAACCTCTTATTGAACCACCACAACCCCTTCGTAAGTCCATCCCATATTGCCACTGACTTCATTCAGGCTGCCAATATAAATGTACAACATCTATGGGCCCTTTGGTTTTCCTTTACAGCATAGCATCTGTTCCATCACAGATGAGAGCTATGGCTGACCATAGAGAAATCCTGGTAAGATGCACCATGGATATCTAAGAACCTACAAAACAATGACCAAAATTTTTATATGGCCTACCAGGTCCTACTTGCCTGTACCCTGACACTTTATATTCTTATCCCTCACTAGTCTCCTTCTTATCTCCATTTCCAGTTCAGTACCTCAATTAATATTCCAGGTCTGTGGTGGTTTAGATGTGAAATGTTCCCCTCAGCCTCATGTGTTTGGATGCTGAATCCTCAGCTGGTGCCACTGTTCAGAAAGTCTGTGGAGTCTTTGGGAGCGGAGCTCTGCTAGAGAAGGTGTGTCGCTGGAATAAGGCCCTGGAGTTCTACAGTCTTTGGGAGCGGAGCTCTGCTAGGGAAGGTGTGTCGCTGGGATAAGGCCCTGGAGTTCTACAGTCTTTGGGAGCGGAGCTCTGCTAGGGAAGGTGTGTCACTGGGATAAGGCCCTGGAGTTCTACAGTCTTTGGGAGCGGAGCTCTGCTAGGGAAGGTGTGTCGCTGGAATAAGGCCCTGGAGTTCTACAGTCTTTGGGAGCGGAGCTCTGCTAGGGAAGGTGTGTCACTGGGATAAGGCCCTGGAGTTCTACAGTCTTTGGGAGCGGAGCTCTGCTAGAGAAGGTGTGTCGCTGGAATAAGGCCCTGGAGTTCTACAGTCTTTGGGAGCGGAGCTCTGCTAGAGAAGGTGTGTCGCTGGAATAAGGCCCTGGAGTTCTACAGTCTTTGGGAGCGGAGCTCTGCTAGGGAAGGTGTGTCACTGGGATAAGGCCCTGGAGTTCTACAGTCTTTGGGAGCGGAGCTCTGCTAGGGAAGGTGTGTCGCTGGAATAAGGCCCTGGAGTTCTACAGTCTTTGGGAGCGGAGCTCTGCTAGGGAAGGTGTGTCACTGGGATAAGGCCCTGGAGTTCTACAGTCTTTGGGAGCGGAGCTCTGCTAGGGAAGGTGTGTCGCTGGAATAAGGCCCTGGAGTTCTACAGTCTTTGGGAGCGGAGCTCTGCTAGGGAAGGTGTGTCACTGGGATAAGGCCCTGGAGTTCTACAGTCTTTGGGAGCGGAGCTCTGCTAGGGAAGGTGTGTCGCTGGAATAAGGCCCTGGAGTTCTACAGTCTTTGGGAGCGGAGCTCTGCTAGGGAAGGTGTGTCGCTCGGATAAGGCCCTGGAGTTCTACAGTGCGGCTCTGCCTGCCCCACTCAGCTAAGTCTCTTTGCTTCCTGCAGGTGTGAAGATGTGACTTTGAACTGTCTTCTCTGGCCACTCTACCACTGCTGTGGTGAAACTTCCCTTTGCAGCTGTTTTCTGGAAATAAATCTTTTCTTCTGTAAACTACTCTTAGTCAAGTGTTTTATCCCAGAAATGAGAAGACAACTACTATAAGGCCATAAAAATCAACCTGCTAAAAAAAAAATCTTGCTACTTCTATCTGTGGGACTCTGCTCCTTTTAAAGTTTCTGCTTATGACCTAATCTTGAGTATTCAGGCTCATGCCTATTCCCTTTGCCACTGTAATACGATCTCATTACTTGAAACTCAACTAAGTGGATAGCTTCACTAGGAAGGCATCCCCAAGCTCCTTCTTGCCATTGCTTTGTTCATACCAAGTACAGTCTTCTCTCAGTATCCACTAGAGATTGGTTCCAGGATCTCTCACAGCAAAATCTGTAGATGCACGGGTCTCTATTATAAAATGGCATTGTGGGGCTGGAGAGATGGCTTAGAGGTTAAGGCGCTTGCCTGCAAAGCCAAAGGATCTCGGTTTGATTCCCTAGGACCCATGTAAAGCCAGATGCACAAGGTGGCACATGCATCTGGAGTTTGTTTGCACTGGCTGGAAGCCCTGGCACGCCCATTCCCCTCCCCCTTTCCCTCTCTCAAATAAATAAATAAAAATACAATATTTTTGGGCTGGAGAGATGGCTTAGCGGTTAAGCGCTTGCCTGTGAAGCCTAAGGACCCCGGTTCAAGGCTCGACTCCCCAGGACCCACGTTAGCCAGATGCACAAGGGAGCGCACTGGAGTTCATTTGTAGTGGCTGGAAGCCCTGGCGCGCCCATTCTCTCTCTCTCCCTCTCTCTCTCTGGCTCTTTCTCTCTCTGTCTGTTGCTCTCAAATAAATAAGTAAAAATAAACCAAAAAAATTTAAAAAAAAATGGCATTGTGTTTGCATATAACCTATGAACATCCTCCCAAATAATGTACATTATCTCTAAATTATTTATAATTTCTACTATTCTATAAATGCTATATCAATAATTATTGTACTATATGACTTAGAATAGACAAAAATCTGTACAGTTGTATTTTTCTTCCATGGTTGATTGAATCCATAGATATAGCACATTATATTGAGAGTCCAATGTATGCCCTCAGTACTGTCTTTTGATTAATCACTGATGTCAGGTCCTTCTTTTTGTCCCCAATATTAAGCACCTAATAGATCTTCAAAATGATTTTTTGCTGTTAAATAAATGGATGAGTACATACATGAGAAATTGTAAAGTGTTCACCACATGCTGGTACTGGGAGTTACAGGCCAGTGCTAAGGAACAGAAGGAAGAAAAAGATAGGTAATATAAAAGAGATAAAGAGAAGAGGGAGAGAGAGAGAGAGGGAGAGAGAGAGAAACAGAACATTAAGGTTAGTTTTCATCATACCCTCTCCAGGAAGCTGTGATTCAGGTGTTCCCTGGGGAAAAATGACTAACACTTGTCCAAAAAACTCATGGTCTAAGCTACTCAGCAGCAAACAACCTGATGTGATGCTCACACAAGTGCAATAGTAGCACACAGCCATTGTGGGAAACCAGCTGCTCTTGAATTGGCTAATGGATTCACTCAGTGGAATGAAACCCATAGCTGGAGCTGGGAAACAGGTCAGAACCATATCCAAGAAACAAGCCTGCTCTCCATTATTAAGCTCCCACAAATCATGAGCCACAAGAGGGTCTACACCTATTAAATTCTCTCTAAAATGATAATGGTTATCCCATTTATCTGGTGCTGACTTTACTCTCCATTGGATAATTTGCTTCTCTTCTTCAGATGGACACAGATCTTCAGGACAGAATCAGCCCATTGCACCTCACCAGGGCCCCATCTGAAACCAAGATTAACTGGGGAAATGAGCAAGAGTGCTGCTTTCTTAGTGAGCCTAGTACCAGCACAAGGGTGAAGGAGATAGACACAGAGAACAGTCAACTCCTACCAAACCAGATATCCAGAGACACAGAGGCTCCCCAGACCTCATTACTGAAGTAGACCTAAAACAAACCCAACATGGCTCAGGGAAATTTGCAGAAGATGGGGCAGAAAGAATGTTAGAGCCCCATGTTGGGACATTATGCACAGAGTCATTGCCTCTTGCCCATAACTGATGGCAAACACCACTTGCACGACCCACATTCCCCAATGACGAGGGTCCCTGAGGAGAGGGTAGGACAAGGAGGAGGCTAACAATGCGACCAACATAGCTGTATACACACTGTGTACATAACTAGAAAAGTCTCAAAATAAAAAAAAGAAATTGTAAAATGCAATAACTTACGTATAAATTGAAGGTTCCATATATCCTTTCTTGATTCCTCTCTTCTCCAAAAGCAAGATTACTTGGAGTTTGGTTAATTATGTATGTCAGGTATAACTGTAAGTAATATATTCTTTTGCATTTTTTAGACTCTAATTGTCCTACGTCAACTGTTATCTTGGAACATCATTACGTTGAGGATATTTTAAAACATGAATACATAGGACTCTACTTCATTAACTTTAATTGGTATATCATTCAGAAATTGTGTAAAATACATTATTTTATGTACTTGATTATTCTTAACACTGGTGATATGAATATTTTTCTCCCTGTATCTAAGGTAAATAATTGAAAGGAGAATTACAAAGTTAGGTAGCCAACAGTTCTAGGTATTGATGGACTTCTCATTAAGTCATTGCAATTAGACAATTAGACAGCAGTGCCAATGAGAACGTGCATGGCTCCTCATCTCACCATTGCCAGGTTTTAAAAACATTTTAGTTTGATAAATCCTCCAATTTGATGCAATTTAAATGCTTCTAATTATTCTCATTATTAAGTATCTTGTCTAATATTCATGGGCCAGCAGGATTGTGTTTTCTGTGAATAGCTTTACATAATTAATAATAACCAGTAAATAATCCAATAAATTGGATAGCTGATCAAAACTGAAGTAGTATTGAAAGGCAGAAGGGCTGTGATTGCTTGATAGACCAGTAGCACCTGAATTCAGTAGATTTTGGTCCCCAGTGGTCTGTTCTGGAAATATGAAAGAAGTAAAGTTCAAAATATGTACATATGTAATACTTCTGTGAATCGAAGTGCTTTTATTTAGAAGAAAGTGGCACAGCTTGAAAAAAGAATATGCTTAGATAATAAAGTAAAAAAGTAGTAGCAAATTTAGTAGTTACTCTATAATACTATCTAAGAAACAAGTACAAATACAAGTAAATATGTTTTGGGGGATTTTTGGTATTTTATAAATTTTATTGCCTTGCTTTCATTGTATGTAATGGTGGTTTTCATAAAGAAATTTTCATGCAAGTACTGCATGTACTTTGACCAAATGCAACTGCACGTCTTTCTTTTTTGTTTGTTTTTTCTTAATGCTCCTTGGAATTCTTTCTTGCTTTTAGTTATGTCTTCATTAAGCTTAACCAGCTGGTTATGGAGGGCCTCTGCTTCTTGGCTTACCTTCAGTTCACTTAACTCTCTTTTGAGGTCTCTCTGGTTTTTGTGTAAAGGTCAAGCCTCGTGAGGACAGCTGTGTGGATTTCGTTTATGTAATTGTTTCTTTGTTGTTGATTTACTGCCAGTTCTGCCATTTGCTTGGTCAGGGTCACATATCTTGTGTCTTCATTTTGGGGTTCTTTTCCTGTTGTCTCCCCGATGTTCTCACTGGAGACTTCCACTGTGGGACTAGGCAACCATGCTGGAGCTCCCTCCATTTGTTGTTTCCTTTGTCTTGTGGTCTGCCCATCACAGTGCGCGAGTTTTATGTAATCCAGGAGGAAGCCACTTTTCCCTTGCAGGGTCTTTGGTGAGTGTTCAGTTACTGGTTTTGTATCTGGGGAAGCGCAGGCGGTGAGGGGCTCAGTGTTCCAGCTGCTCTGGGCTGCGGCTTAACGCCTAAAGTGGGATTAGAGGCCCGGGGTCCCCTTGACCCCCTCGCAGTTCTATCGTGGATGAGGCTCTGGGCCATAGCACTTGCGCTTGCTCTCCTGCTGAACCCAGATGAGCCGGTGATTGCCTGATGCTCCTGTGTTCCCCTTCTAGGGCTGATGTGACGCCCCAAGTAGTCACTGTGAGTGAGGCTGGGCATTGGAGAGAGCGGGGGTCTGGGGGGGTCACTGAGTTCCACAGCCCAGGCCAGGTCAGGGTGTTGTTTGGTGTGGGGGAGACAGGGGCACTGGCCAAGGGGTGCAGACAAGGGTGCCTGTAGGCAGCAAGGAGTCTTAGGGTCTGAGAGCAGGGGTGTGCAGGCAGCCTGCCGGGCCAGCTCCTCCGGGTACAAGAGGCAGGAGAGTAGGTGGGCTGCGGGCGGAAGCCAGGCTTGGGCCAGATGCAGTGAGACAGGGCCTCAAGGAGACAGAGAAGTGCGTGGGGACCACCAACGCACACAGTGGGGGTGCACTCCTGGAGAAAGGAAGGCTGCGCATGGGCCATTGACAGACGCTGCGCACGTGCCACCACTGACAGACGCGATGGAGGGGCCTCCAGGAGACAGGGGAGACCACCAACAGACGCAGTGCACACAGCCACAGTTAGAGGGGACGCTCCAGGAGACAGGGAAGGCGCAAGGGCCACCGACAGACGTAGTAGGGGCGCATGGGGACAGGGAAGACGGGCGTGGTTGGCCCAGAGCGTGCAGGGAGCGAAGCATATATCGGGATCAGGGAGTCAGGGGCACTTCACTGGAAGTCTGCTTATTTTATTTTATTTTTTTTTTAAGATAGAGACTCACTCTAACCCTGACTGACCTGGAATTCACTCTGTAGTTGAGGGCTAGGGTTGAAGTCACAGCGATCCTTCTACCCTGTCTCCCAAGTGTGGGGCTGGGATTAAAGGCATGGGCCACCATAGCCCACTTACAAGTGCACATCTTGATGTGCGAGCATATAGATCTAGGAACAAGAGTCGTTTCTCTCCCTTTCAAATGGGCATCTTCTTCCCTTCTTATACTTTAGGCCTTATCCTTCTGTTTGGAGCTTTTTTTTAAAGTATTTTTATTTATTTATTTGACAGAGAAAGAGGAAGAGAGAGAGAATGGGCACGCCAGGGCTTCCAGCCACTACAAACAAACTCCAGACGCATGTGCCCCCTTGTGCATCTGGCTAACATGGGTCCTGGGGAATTGAACCTGGGTCCTTTGGCTTTGCAGGCAGACACATTAACCACTAAGCCATCCCACCAGCCCCCGTTTGGAGCTTTTTCTTGAATATGCAA
Source organism: Dipus sagitta (assembly GCA_036346955.1). NCBI lineage: Eukaryota > Metazoa > Chordata > Mammalia > Rodentia > Dipodidae > Dipus > Dipus sagitta. Next base: position 5,074,281 of record CM070787.1, read on the forward strand.
TAAAGATAAAAGAAAAAATCCTTGATATGAATTCAGTGATATCGAAACCAGGTCTATCCAATAGAAGTGTTTTGTGAGCCGTGCGCTAAATAAAATTTTGAAAAAAATAATGAGGGCTAGATAGATAATTCAGTGGTTAAATGCAATTTCTGGGCAAGCAGGAGGGCCCAAGGGAAACTGGAGCTGCTTTAAGCTTGAATCTCCAGAACCCATGTAAACAGATGGGCATGGCTACACCTGCTTGTAATCCCAATCTTGCAAAGGGGAATGGAGACCAGGGAATAATTCATATTTATGAAAAAAGAAACAAGCTCTGGGACCTCTGAGTAAGAGACTCCAGCTTAAAAATGAGAACACGAGGACCAGCAATGGAGTAGGGCAACCGAGGCTCTGTTCTGGTCACTGCAAGTGAGCTCATGGGTGTCACCAGGGCACATATGCATGCATCACACACCCACAGCACACCACATTACACACACTCGTTCAACACAAGCAAACTAACTAGAAACATATTAATGTCAGTAATATGTTTATTTTACCAATAACATCATAATTATAATATATAATCAATATAAAATGAAGATACAATTATTTTTCCTACTAAACATTCTAAAATTCTGAACTGGGTACCAGCACAAAGGTGAAGGAGATCGACACAGAGAACAATCAACTCCTACCAAATCAGATATCCAGAGACCCAGAGGCCCCCAACACCTCATCACTGAAGCAGACCAAAACTGAACCCAACATGGCTCAGGGAAATTTTGCAGAAGAGGGGGCAGAAAGAGTGTCAGTTATGGGTAGGAGAAATGTCTCTGCATGTATTGTCGTTGGGTAATTATATGCAGAGACATCTTTCCTACCCATAACTGTGGGCTAACTCCACAATACATGACCCATATACCTCAACAAGGAGGGGCCAGGGGGAGGGGGTAGGACATGGATGAGCCTAACAATGGTACCAACTTGACTGTATTCACTGAGTACAAAATTAATTTTAAAAAAATCAGTGTATGATTTGACATTTTAGCTCATGTCAAATCATATAAGTCACATCTGAGGTGCTTAACAGCAATGATTACTGCCCACCTTTCTGGAAAGCATGTGTGCGAATCATTTGTAACTCATTGCCACGTAAGCCAGTACCACTCTGCAGTCTTCACTTCCATGCTTCCTCTACACCATAATCTATTGATATGCTATGCTTACAGTCTGGTATCTTTTCAAAGCAGGGCCAAACTGAGGGGATTAAGGGAACAGGATTGTTCCCAGAGGACTGTGGAACAGTATTTCTTCCTTCTCAACAACAAAGTGACCCCTAGAGCCACTGCCTAACCATTACTCATTATAGCAGTTCTAAGACTCTTAATGGGATTTGAGGTAATTACCCTAATTTTAGTTTCCCTCAAAGCAAATTCACTCTAAGCTGCTCAAATTTTGCCATTCATCAGTGAGAGACTTGGAAACAATTTATCTACAAAAATATCCATAGTTCCTTATAAGAGGCCTAAGTGAGGTCAGGGGAAAAGATTGAGTAAAGGAAAGGTGGAGGGAGGGCTAATCAAAATCTAAGCGGATAGAAATAAGTCCTATGGAAACCTATTTTTTTGGACAATGAAACACCCAGAAGCCATAGGTTGTTACTAGAAAATTTTCAGTGCCAGAGATGGGATACCTTCCAGTGAGTTGTTGGCCTGGGAGGTCACTGATGCCCCCCAAAACATTACGGGCCACTGCTGAGGTTCTTGGTTTCCCATCAGGAATAGATGATAAGAACCTATTGCTGAAGACTCCACATACTTGGGCTTCAAGGTAACTGAGAAATCCTGCTGGAGCTGAGTTGAAAACCTCCTCCATGTAGACCAGCTGACAGAAAGCTGGGAAAAGTTACACTGCATGCAGCTCAATGGGAGAGAGAGCAATCACCAGTGGAGATAGTCAACAGTGGACACTGCAAGCCTTATGTTTGGCCAGCCATGTCAAATGAGCCAATGGGCACAATAGTAGAAAGTCTGTTATGGGAGAAACCAACCACCCTCTAATTGGACTGGAATCCCAATTCATGGGAGGGAATACATCCCTGATACTGAAAACCTACAACAGGGGTAATCATGAGCCCTAGGGTTATAACGTCTGCTGCTGTCTGGCTAAATGTGCATACTATGCTCACCAAACTGTCCAGTAAGCACTTCTCTTAATGTTCACACCCATATACTAACACTACTCTCACTTTTGGTTAGAAAAGCTTCTTTTTTTCAGATGGCAGTGACCCTTGGGATGATTCAGAAGGTACCATGGTGCTGAGAAGTGACAGAGGAGTGCTCAGCACTGAAATATCTCTATCACACCTTCCAAGGCTCAGGGTCTATTGCGGAAGAGGTGGCAGAAAGAAAGTAAGAGCCAAAGGAAGGGTAGGACTCCTTACAATGTGCTCCTTCATACACAAAATGGCCTGGATACCCATGACCTCACAGAGCCTGACACTACCTTCACAAGACCATCATAATAGGAGGAAAAGATGATGACATCAAAATAGAAGAGAGACTGATTGAGAGGGAGAAGGGGTATGATAGAGAGTGGAGTTTCAAAGGGGAAAGTGGGAGGGGGAGGGAATTACCATGGGTTATTGTCTACAATCATGGAAATTGTCAACAAAATTAAAAAAAATTAAAAGCCCAAGAATATAAAACCAGAAGGGATCATAATTTTTATATAATCCAACTTTGGATAGTTAGGTGCCTTGCAATGAGACATAGCCCTATTTTTAGCAGACACAGATTTAGTATTTAGGATTCTGGACTCCTGAACCAGTGTTCCTCTGCCAGTTCCTCAATATGAATAAGAACGACCCCTTAAGAGGACTCCGACATGTAGGGGAGCACATCTCCCTTACCTCTGTAATTTCCATCGGGGCCGCAAAGCTCGACTTACTGTCCACAGGGCTGGTGAATATGCATGCCGTCTGCCCTGAGCAGAAAGGCCCCGCCAGCACAGTCTGAAGCAAAGCAGCCATGGCATTTGCTTTTAGTTGGTTGATGCATATAGCCAATAATTCACAAAATAAGCACTTTACGTGGCTGCTTTTTGGCGGGGGGGTAAAGGTATTCTCTTGAGCTTCCCCGCTTTTTGTTTCTCCCATTTGTTATTAGTGAGCCGTCTCTGTACACCAGTAGTGAGAGTACTTTCAATGAGTCTCAGCTTCCCCTCAACCCATGAGCCACATCTCAGTTCTTCCTCAGAGAATGAGAGTACTCAGCTACCTATGACATTTTTGTTGTTTTCTGTTTCAATCTGCTTTTGTCTATTTGAAAAGCGCCATACCTCTTATTTGCTGCACTTTCTAGTATTGTGTGAAAAAATGCCGTCATTACCACCAGCAGCTTTTCTGGAACTTTTGAAAATCCAGATTCAGCAGTTTCATGGTAACTATATTTTCTCTTTATATTAAACAATAAAGTAATAAACAAGCATGCCTATGATCTGTACTTATTTTAAAGTCTTAGTAGACATGAAATTTTCAAAAGGTATGTATTGCGCTGTTTGCACTCGATGTTTGAACTCACAAAGTAGGAAAAGCACGCTTGATTCAGACAGGAGCTCTAATGTCTCTCTTTGTAAATCTCTCTCTTTCTAGTAAAGTAGAGTCGTGCAGTGTGAAAGGCACAATGCGTCCTTGTGGAAACTCCTTGGGGCATTGCTCGGGGTGTTTCTGTAACAGCACTCTGCCCTGCCATGTGCCAGCAAGGCACAATGCAAAGGAGGCCGGGCACCTCGCAGCGTACGTCATTAGCGCCACTCTAAACCAGGCGTTTGCAGAGACTGCTACCAGCCTTCTCCCAGAGAAATGAGATCATATGTTATTAACTACTTGGCCACATGAATGAATAGAAACGCGTTTCTTTACTTTGAGTGGGCACACATGGAATTCCAAAATGGTAGACTGCTCCCACAGCTCATGATAAGGTCAGGGTCACAGTAGTTCTGTGACTCTAAAGGCTCCACGTGTGAGAGAATGGAAGAGCTAGGAAACTCCACCTCTGTACACAACGGCCCCTCAAAATCAAGGACCTGTAGTTTGGATTATTCTGTCATCAAGAGAGAGATTTTTATGATGAAAGTGTCAAAAGAGAAGATTCCAGATTCTTTTCATAAAAACCTATGTAGATAAGTAGTAAACAGTACTGTCCACAGTCTTTACTAAATAGCACAAAATAACCACATCAATTTTATCAGTAAGTCATTGGAAACTGTGATAAGACGCCACTTTGTTCCACTTCGGCCAACCCAACCTGGGCTAAAGTAGCTCTGAAAGAACTGCAACTTAATAGTATTTCTCCAATCACCTCTCATCTGAAAATATGTTAGAGACTCAGTCTTCTTACACTTCTCCCAATTAGCTCAGGAAATCCTTAGAACTATTTTCACGTGTGTCAAAATTCTCATGGCCAGAGATGAGTCTTCAATTTTTCCATCATGTATGTGTTATGCTAGCCGCCTGGCACCTCATAATGAACAACTTGATTTCTTTTCCATAACTCTGCTATAGTCCTCACTGACCTGGTTTGCTCTGGTGTACTATGTCCTCTGAGACTGACCAACTCTAAGTATGTCAGTCACACTGGTCTGGTTGCTATGACATCTCCTGTTTTGCATAGTGTATTGGATTTTCTTTCTTTTTTTGGTTATTTTTATTTATTTATTTGAGAGTGACAGACAGAGAGAGACAGAGGGAGGGAGAGAGAGAGCGAGAGAGAGAGATAGAGAGAGAGAGAGAATGGGTGCACCAGGACCTCCAGCCACTGCAAACAAACTCCAGAAGCATGCGCCACCTTGTGCATCTGGCTTATGTGGGTCCTGGGGAACCAAGCCTCGAACGGGGATCCTTAGGCTTCACAGGCAAGCACTTAACTGCTAAGCCATCTCTCTAGCCCTATATTGGATTTTCTAAGTCTCATTTCAACCCCTTGCTTAACTGAAGAACAATTCTTTTTGTTTTTTAAATACTTTGTTTAATTGAGTGGGTAAAAGAAAGAGGCAGAGAGAAAGGGAGAGGGACAGCAAACGAGAGAGAGAATAGGCTCACCAGGGCCTCTAGCCACTGCAAGCAGAATCCTGATGCATGTACCACCTTGTTTTTTATGTGGGTACTGAGGAATTGAATCCTGGTACTTAGGCTTTGAAGGCGGTGTATTAACTGCTGAGCCATCTCTCCAGCCCTCCCCCAAGAACAGTTATTTATCCTAAGCCACATTACATTATTCCGCGAGCCACGGCACTCACATATTTTTACAACCACGGAGTGATTCCAGTGGAAAGGCTGATTTGATCCCTCCATTGCCCTCTCCATTCCAAAGACAGATTCATTATGCAGGCCTTTGACGCACAGCAGAGAAACTGGAAAGTGAACTAGAGGAGAACACGCTGTGCCCACGAAAGCCTTCCTCTCTCACAACACTCTCCATGAAACAGATTTTTGTGTGCAGTTATGTGGTACACATAGCTAACTCTTCAGTTTGAATGTTTTTCCTTCTACAACAGTGAAAAAAATGAGCTTAATGATGTTTCTAGTTTCTACCAGAGTTCTAGACACAGAGAGGCTTTCTGATATGCATTTAATTCCTTTTTATTGATAGTAATCTATAAAATTTTTAGTGAATATGGTATTATTTATAGTATAATGTATGAGCTATGGAAAAGTGTAGCCACTGTGTGCTGGTAAAAACATCAACGACCATCTCTCTGAAGGGTAAAATCCTAATTTATATCATTGATTGCTTCCCATATTGTCAATATTCCTATCAGTGCTAATCTTAAACCAAAATATAGCAGTAATAGAAGTGGAATCAGAGAGTTGAACAGTAGAATACAATTATATAGCATTTCCACTAACAAGTACAAAGGTTGTAAATAATCCCAAGGGTTTAGATCTTTGCAGACTGTAGTACACTAATAAGGAGGAAATGAAATTTGAGTATTTGTTACCAAACTTTAGATAACATTTACTTAACCACAAAGTTATATAATGAAAAGTTAATAATGGCTATGTTCAGTAAGTGCTCACAAAATTCCTGAAAATTTAACAGTCAACTCTCACAAGTCAGTACACCCCAGCTCCAGCAATCCACCGGGTGTAATATAACAGAGCATACCAAGAACCAGGCAAGTCGTTGTTAGTGCATACATAAAATGGAAATGCTTAGTATAGTGCCCAGTACTTTGGTGACCAATAAATCTAGAAAAATACAAAAAGGAGAGCATTGCATGACAGAAAGTGAGAAACGATTTGGTAAAATGCTTATGTCTTCAGCGTTCTGAAGCAAATCGAGCTTTCACTGCAGAAATTCTATGACTATGTGTGCATTTTTTGTCCCACTCAGGGTAGGCCATATCCTGCAGTTAGACCAGGAGAGAAAGGACAGAGAACCCAAATGACATCATTTCTCTCATGGTCTTCAAATGGTCCTCATTAAATTGACTGCGCAGACTATAAAGAGAGATTTTAAAAGCCTGGAAACACTGAGGGCAGACATCTCTTGTTCAGAGGATGAACTGGGGTAAACCATAACATATGCCTTAAATAATACAGTCTTTGTTTCAAGTAATAATTTATTTTCCCTCCTGCCTTTTCCCGTCCATGGAAGAGACATAACTTGAGGTCAGCTCTCAGAGCTCCTGGAAGCTGAAGAGAGAACAGGGTTGCTTTGGCGACTTCTCTGGCAGGCAAATGGCTGGAGCCCACTGCACAGTGGCAGCTTCCCCCGTTAAATTATGATAGCTGCTCTGACCAGACAAGTCTCGTGCTTTACGAGGCTGATAGTGTTCTATGTTTAAACCATTAAATTTGCATCTGGGAAAACCTTGGTCAGAAGGTAAAAAGGTCAAATTTTCATAATGGTTCTCAGAGCCAAACTGGTATCTTTCCTGAGGGGCTGGAGAACATTCAGCTTTTTGTTGTGACAGAGATCTTGGCAAATTGAAAATCAGGGAGATGAAAGGATCTTTTAACAAGAGCACTGAAACTCATTGACAGATAGTTTCCTACTAACTAGTAGGACTAGAAACTGAATATAGCCTGCTACTGTGAACAGAATGAATCTTTACATTTAAGCTTATAAGGATTTTTCCCTTTTCACTGTCAAACTATGTAGCTAATTGCTAATCTCTGATGAACTTAGTGCCATGTAGAACCAGAAAAATCAGTTTTCAAACTTACTTTAGATTGAACTCCAGAATTCAACTGGGATTTCAAACATATGGAACCAATGATAACTTATTTGAAAGTCAAAAATCTGTTGTCCTATTACTTCTTACTTCAGTTCTCCCAAATACAGTCAATTCTGCTCTGAAGTGTCATGTGCATGCCCCCAAAAATCAGCATGCTATGCAAAATGTGCAATTGGCAGGACAGCAACACCTGAGATGTACAGGAGAAAAAGAACATGCTGCACTTCATCAAAATGAAAACCAAACAAAACAATGTTTCATCGATGTAGACCTTGTTACTAACACGAAAACCAATGATAGGCTCAGAAAAAGTCTTGTGAAACACATATCCAGTTGGGGAGTCAAATCCAGAATGGATACAGAATTCTGAAAATATGAATGATGAAATAGTAAATAAAGCTACCCAATTAGAAAATGAGAAAAGGACATGAACAGACACTCTATCATAGAGTATATGCAGGTAGAAAATAAACGTCTCACAATATCAGCCACTGGAGAATGTGAACATGACTCACAATGAGCTACGAGCACCTCTTATCAAAATGGATAATGTGAAAAATAGAGTTGAGGATGTGGCTTAGTGGTAGAGTGTTTGCCCAGCATGAACAAAGCCCTATCTTGGACCTCAGCATCACACTCAAATGTACACACACACACACACACACACACACACACACACACACATACACACACTGACCATATTAGATTATTAGATGCTCATAAAGATGTGGAGAAACTGGCTCACCTATACATTGTTGTGTATATAAATTGTACACGATAGCATATTTTACCTTTGTCCTGGAAAACAATGGTCTCTTTTTTTGTTCATTTTTATTTATTTATTTATTTGACAGTGACAGAGAGAGAGAAAGAGGGAGAGAGAGAGAGAATGGGCATGTCAGGGCCTCTAGCCACTGCAAATGAACTCCAGATGCATGCCCCCCCCTTATGCATATGGCTAACGTGGGTCCTGGGGAATCAAGCTTTGAACCGGGTCCTTAGGCTTCACAGGCAAGCGCTTAACCGCTAAGCCATCTCTCCAGCCCACAATGGTCTCTTAATACATAATACATTCAACTTCCAAACAATCAGACAATTGTACTCATGAACATTTATCCCAAGTAAATCCAATATTTACATTCACATGAAAACATATACGTGGATTTTTTTAATAACAGCTTTATTTGTAATACTACAAAACTGGGATCCACTTACCTGTACTTTTACTATGAATGGTTAAACAAGTGGGATATATTGTAGTATACATGGAAAATCACTGTGCAACAAAAATGAACAAATTATTAGCATATCCAACAACTCTAATGAATGTCTTGGGAGTTATGCTAAGGGAGTAGAGTCATTGCTCTCAAAGATTACATACTCTAAATTTCATCTACATAATACTTTTGAAATGGAAGGACTAATGAAATGCAGAAGTGATGAGTAGCTGTCAGGTGCTAAAGAAAAGAAAGGGGACTGAGAGGTAAGGTTGTATGTTTAAAAAAGAATAGTGGGAGGGGTCTCTGTGGTGATGGCACTGTTCTGAATTTTGACCATTTCCATATCAATATCATGGGTATAATGTTAGATAATGGTTTTGCATGACACTTGCATCAGTGTATCTAAAAGAGCAAAGAATGAACTACATCTCTTTGAACAATTTCTTACTACATGTGAATCTAAAATATCTCAAAATGCAAGGGGTATGTGTGTGTGCATGCATGCGTGCATGCATGCACATGCGCTGGGAATTGAATCTAAGGTTTTGTACATGCTGAACAAATGTTTTATTCATGAGCTACACGCTCAGCTCTAAAAGTGTAATTAAAGAAAAACTACTAAGAAGATTCTGGGGAAAATGAAATTGGGAGTATTATATTAAACAACTGTCAGTAATACAAAGACAGATGTAGTAGGAACCTTGAAAAACTGGTAGCACAGTTTTACACATGCTAAATGCTTGAGAAATGAAACTGCACTAACTAGGGCACTTGAACTTGAAAGGCCTTTTGAAGTAGGCATTGTTGTGCAGGCAGCTTGGGTGCCAGTTGTGAAGTACTAGAAGCAGGGCGTTCTGAAGTGGATGGGGAGTTTTGGTGCTGGACATAGATTCTGTGGCTCAATGCACAGGGTGGCCCGAGGTAGCTGGCAGACGCTGGAGAAGCACTTGTGTTTGTCTTGTACTGTCCTCCTCATCTCAGTGATGGGATAATACGGGTTTTCAGTGCTCAGCTACTGTTTCTTGTAGACAAAATCATAAGCACAAAATTCACACATTCTCAAATTCTTTCCTAAAGTATTACTGACTTAGAAAATAAATTTTCAGTTTTCAAAATAAGTACTAAATCAGATTTTGTATTCCATGTATGCAAATGACATAATATCCATACAGTTATAGGAGAGAGAAAAAAAATCCCACTTGAAATGATAGAACTATTAGCAGTTTCAGAGACTGCCAACTGTTGTGATCCTGAACATGTTATTATTTACACACAGAAGAGAAGCTGAAAATTGGTAATATTTGTTCTTTTTTCTCTGAGGTGAAAATGGCAAAACACAAACAAATAGTAGCTTCTAGACCCAGTTAAAGCCACTATTATAGTATTTCAGGTGTAGAATGATAATAAGTAAAAAGATGAGATTTATCACAAATTTAGGAAAGAGGGAGTAAACTTTTCATACCAATTTTAAAAATTTTGTTTATTAGGCTACCTGCACTCTCGTATAATAGAAATGGGAAGAATAAATGTATGTGGTAGAAAACAATAATTACACTCACATTAGCTTAAAAAAAAAACCTATTTATTTATTGAATGAGAGAGAGAGAGTGCATGTGTGTGGCAGGGACTCCAGCCGCTACAAACGAACACCAGAAACATGCGCCACCTTGTGCATTTGGCTTATGTGGGTCCTGGAGAATCAAACCTGGGACCTTTGGCTTTGCTAGCAAGCACCTTAACCTCTAAGCTACCTCTCCAGCCTTCATGTTGTTTGTTAAATGAATTTAAAATGTATGATATGAATTTTCTTATTGAAAGGACTATTTAGGTAGATATAAATGCATTGACTATTGGAGCTCATCACTTATGGAATAGTAAATGTAACCAGTGGTTGGTTGGCTCATTTAGATAGAAATATGGTGCTAATAAAACTAAGGTCGTAAGTTTGATTCCTACAGTCAAGTTAGCATGCTTGTTCCTGTTGACACAGGTGGCTTATGAGAACAGACTATCTTGGCACTCACTCTGTTGTCACAAAAGAAATTTATAAAATTCTACATGACAGTAGTTTAAAGTAATTCAATTTAGATAAGCAGGGAGTAAGGCCGTCCATTAGACATGACTATAATTACAGATACACTTGAATAAACACTTTCAGAGACCAGACACTCAACCATCAGGTGATGAGGCACTCCTTATGGTGAGAGACATATCAAAGGTTTTGAAGTGGTTATGGAGGAAAATGCTGAGCCCGGTGCATCATCCATTATAAGGGGTGCAGGGTTTTCTGGTCAAGAGAAGACGACGTGACGATGAGAAGTGGGGGTGTACATAGATAAGTCAAACCCAGAAGCAGGACACCAGGGCTTGCAACTTACACTGTTTTACAAGCTCAAGTGCAAATAACAAATTAGTGCAAAATGGAAGAGGAACCATCTCCATTTTTGATATGTGAAGGAAGTGACCACAACTTCCAACCATTAATGATAAAGCAAATCTTTCAAACACTAAGACAAGCACCAATGGAAACAAGATGAAGCTGAGTACCACGCACAGGTACAAGCACAAGCCCCATCAGAGAACAATTGGCATAAAAATGTCCTGAAAAGTCAGTGTCGAAGTTCTGAAAACTCTATTCAGTAGTATTTTAGTTAAAGAGACAAGAACTCCAGATGACTGACCAACCTGTAAATGAGAAGGTCCCTTGTGAATATCTAGTTCAAATACATCAGAATGACCAGGGTACTCATTGTGTATGACACGGCCTCCTCACCTTGGCATATTACAGAGGTAAGATCAAAACAATCCTGAGGATAGTAGCTTTTACTATGAGGTGACTGAATTTTGAATGCCAAACCTGGCTATAAATATTCACGTAGAATTCAAGATAACAGACACTGGTTGTAGGGTTGTCTACCTGTTCACTTTGAAAATACGCGCAGAGAACCTACTTCATGATAACATTTGTGTTCGGTGCTGGTGACTGAGCAGCGAAGAAGAGATGTATTTCCTTCTTCAGAGGTTAGTCAGGGGTGTGAGGCACTTGCATCCTGACATAAAGAAGACATCTCTTCACATTATTCTTCAGCAAGAGTCAACTCTGCTATGTGTGATCACCAGAAATAAGGAGATTATATACATGAAAAATGAAGAATATAAAGTAACAAATGAACTTGACAGGTAAATCAAGAAGATAGCTTTGACTTATACCAATACAAATACTAATTTTTTATTAATAAATTAAGGGAACTCTGGAGGAGGAAAAATGAAATTTGAACCATAAACCTTTCCTAACACTAAGGTAGCCCAAAGATTGTTTGCCAGAACCTGAAACAGTGTATTGAATTTGAACATCCACATGCAGAACAGAGACAAGACCTGAAGTCTGTGCAAAGTGGAATTACAGCTAAGAATGACAGATAGCGGATAATAGCATATGTTTTATTTAAAAGGAGATAAAAAGATATAACCCTCAATAGAAGTATGGAGGGATCATCTGGCAAGAAATGCCCTGGAGAGGGTGGGATGGAGCCTAACCCTAAAACATTTGGCTCTGGCTTGCAACTCCTAGAACTAGAAATTGGTTACAATCCATGCTGAGCTACTGATTGTAGAGACCTACGAGGTCCCCAAACAAGACAGACTTTTGTCAAAGCACTTGATTGCCCACCAGAGGTAAAAGGGAAGACCCTATTGCTGAAGATACCACACCCTGTCGATGCAGAGCATGGAGAAGCCCAGTTGAATCGGAAAGGAAGCCAGTTCCCAGATGGTCAACCCATACAGTGCTGAAAAACTCTACATGGGCTGCTGGGGAAAACGGCCAAAAATGTTGTGAGCAAGCAGACGACACTGCTATATGAAAGCAACCCGACAACACATACACACCTGTGCAAGTGACACACAGCCTAGGTGGTAACCAATGGCTCTTTGATTAGCTATGAGTTCTGTTCACTGGAAAGGAACCTTTAACTGGAACTAGGAACCAAGTCAGAACCCTATGGAGACCAAGATAATGGACTCCAATCAGAAACTCCCACTAACCTTCATCCAAAAGTGAGACTAAGCCAGGCGTGGTGGCTCACACCTTTAATCCCAGCACTAGAGAGGCAGAGGTAGGAGGATTGCCATGAATTCGAGGCCATCCTGCGACTACATAGTGAATTCCAGGTCAGTCTGAGCTAGAGTGAGACCCTACCCCCTCCCCCCAAAAAAAGACTACAGCCATCAAAATCTCTCTAAATTAACAATGCTTATCCCCTTTAACCTATCCTGATCTCACTCTCTGTTGGGGAATCTGTCTTTGTTTTTCAGAGAGCAGTGAGAACCAAGGACAACAATAATCTACCAAGACAAGAAAAGATAGCTGACTCCCTAGCGGGAAATAAGCCACCCTCACCCAGAAGCCAGGACCTGGGTGAAACCACAGAGGAACTAGCAAGACAAGCAAGAGCGCTGCTTCCAAGAAAAGCCTGACCACCTGAGCCAGGGTGGTGGAGACAGACACTGAGGATCCTCAAAACACACGAAAGCAGAAATCCGGAGGCTGCTGAGAGCTCAATGCTAAAGCAGACTTCAAGCACACCCACAAATGCTCCAGGAAGTTTGTGGAAGAAGGCCAAGAAAGAATGTTAGAGCCACAGGGTGGGAAGGAATACGCAGAGACACAGCCCTCCCCATGATGACCGACTGCTGCTCTCACAACTCGCACCCTACAACTCCACAGTGAATACCACCACTCCCACTACAAAGGGCCCTCAGTGGAGTGGGTGCAGAGTTGGGAAATGATGGCACCAGGATCTGATGTGTCCATACAAAATTTCTACTTAGTAAAAGGCAAAAAAAAAAAAAAAAAAAATAGAGACAAGAAATTGTCTTTACAATAAAAAAGAACTTCACCTTTGAGATTTTATAACTCTATGCTTACAAATTTGAATGGCCTGTACAGGTCAAGAAACTCATGACAAATGGTAAATTAAATCATGCTGGTGTTTAATTAGTAATTCTCCACAGTTCATAGAAGAAACAGACACAAAACTTCTCTGGAAAGGCACCTCTTGAGATAAAGGTCATTATGAGTACCACAGACTCAGATGAAAGCAAGAGCTAACAACCCCAGCTAGAGCTACAAGCAAAACGTGCCCTGCAAGTCGGGAGAAATCATTAGCAGCATGGCTGAATCCCTAAGAATTTAAAATTTTAGTTCTATCATGTGAAAACCATAAAGTGATTGCCTTGAAACGTGTAGAAAGAGTAAATACTGAGGTGTTTTAAGACCCAGTTAGGAAAAGAACACGTGGGAACAGACATAAACACGTAACGTAATGGCGAGTTAGATCAACAAACCAAAAAGTCAATAAACTGGGATACAGTTCCGAGGAAAATCATACACAATGTATGTCAAAGGGAGAAAAAGTGAGAAAGAATATGAGTGAGTTTAAAGTGGGATAGAATTATGAAGTCTAAAAACGTCAAAAAGAAGTTTCAAAAAGAGAAAAGAGAAAATCATGGGAAACCACATTAGAAATAAATGATTAACAAGTGCTCAGAACTCAACAGAAACATCAACCCAAAGACTCAGAAATCTTCATGTATTCAAAGAAGATAAATTTTAAAATCCATACCTGGAGACATTAAGTAAAACTGTGGAATATTCAAGCCTAATAAAAATATTTGAATGCTCAAATATTGAATATTGGAGAAAGGAAAATAAAAAGAACAAATGATAGGAAAGACAGCTATGCAGATGGGTGATATCTTAATCATTGTAGAAGTAAGAATATGGTAAAAGAAAAACTTCAAATTAATGATAAAAAGTTGTTGTCAACCAAGAATATTTTTTTTCTTTCTGAACAAAGTAATCCATTCTAAACAAATCAAAAATGGGGAAGTAGGCTACTTTTGAATGATTATTGCAGGCACTTCTGAATGATGTATTTCAAGAAGAAATTGAGCCCTAAAAGAACTCACATAAACAAGAGAAGATGAATAAGACGTTCTTGAGCATTTTGGTAAATCCTAAAATGTGATTTTTTAAAAAAATAAGATTATAAATGAGAACAAAAAGATGAACAGCAGTGCAATGTAAATTGGAATGTGATGCAGTTAGTTTTTGAGGATCTATTTATTGTATCAGAGGAAAGTGAGATGATTGACTTCTTAGCATGAGTTTAAAATTAATTTTAGGGCATATCAAATGTTGCATAAGACTTAGAAATGAATGGAGATGGGTGTGGTGGCACACATTTACTCCCAGTGGTGGTAGGGAGGCAGAGGTTGGAGGATCACTGTGAGCTTGAGGCGAGCCTGAGACTACATAGTGAATTCGAGGTCAGCTGGGGTTAGAGAGAGACCCTACCTTGAAAAACCAATAGATAGATAGATAGATAGATAGATAGATAGATAGATAGATAGATAGATAGATGTGTGTGTGTGTATGTAGCCAGAGGTGGTGGCTCACACCCATGATCCTAACACTTGGGAGGCCAAGATCTGAGGATTGCCCTGATCAGCCTGTGTTACAGAGTAAGCTCCAGTGAGCCTGGCCTAGAGTGAGATCTATATCCAAAAAAAAAAAAAGATAAATAAATATAAAAGTAAGAAAAAAACAGCAAAGAATAAGCTAAAAGAAGAAAATGGAAATAATATAGCAGTAACGATTCAAAAGAAGACCAAAAAGTGTGGTGTGTGTGTGTGTGTGTGTGTGTGTGTGTGTGTGTATGTGTGGTGAGGTGAATCAGGAAAAGCTGAATGAGTTGAAAGCACGAAATGAGACACTAGAAATAACAAACATATTAGTAAGTAGAATAAACATAAAGAGATTAAACTCCTCAGTTTTAAGGTTTATAAGGCATATTGGCAAACAATAACAAGAGGATTCTGTCTGCTTCATACAGATGGATGCCAATCTCCAATAATGCATACAGGAAGACCTACCTTTTGTTATATTTTCAAACTTTGAATAACATTACTGCATATTGTTTAGGAATTTAAGAAGAGGAATGACCAAACTAATTGTAGTTTAGAAACTTAATGGTGGGAGTTTACTTAATATAATAAGCTTTTTGGAATATCTCCAACTGTAGTAAGAATGTTTATTTCTTTTGTTGTTCTTTTCTAGCCCAGGCTGACCTGGAATGCACTACGTGATCTCAGGTTGGCGTTGAACTCCTACCTTTGCCTCCTGAGTGCTAGGATTAAAGTAGTGTGCCACCATGCCCAGCTAAATGTTTATTTCTTTAGTACTGGTTAAATGTATGTTCAATAATTTAATCTTGGCTAGGAATGTATATAACTCTGTCGTAGAATACTTGCCTAGCACTTGACCTGGGATCAATCTACAGAATTTAAATTATACCTTTTAATGTGTCAAATATTGATTAATATGTTTAAATAACACAAGCATAATGTGCTAAAATATAGAGTACAAAATTATTTAAAATTGATCAAAGTTATACAAGTACTAAATGAAGAGACTGTACCATAAAGCCTTAAGAAAGCATTAAAAAAATAATTGGTGATGAGTGCTACCAAAAAACAAAATAGCAAAGAAAGTACATAATTATCACAACTAACTAAAAATTTGGCCTCCTTTCTTATTATGGTATCCTTGGCATGTATAACAGTGTCAAGTTCTGTCTGGTACATATTTATTGAATTATGGTTACAATTATACAGAAGAATGAGACTTTTAGTATGAAGAGGATGCCTGACATGGAGGAAATATGAAGAAAAAAATCATTTGAATGAATAGAGAGCTTTAAGCCAAGATGACATAGCGTGTTTGGGCTTTGAAGTTTAACCTCTGCCCCAAAGGTGTTCTGGTGGAAGTGAAACTGTGAATAAGAAAAATGGGTAAAGTTAAGAAAAAAAAAGCTAAAATGTAATATATATATATATAACATTAAGATAAATATCTCTAATTAGAATTTGAAAGGGAGGGGCTGGAGAGATGGCTTAGTGGTTGTAGGCACTTGCCTGCAAAGTCTAAGGACTCAGGTTTGATTTTTCAGTATCCACATAAAGCCAGATGCACATGTGCATCTGGAGTTTGTTTGCAGTGGTTGGAGGCCCTGGTATACCCATTCTCTCTCTCTCTCTGTCTTTCTCTCTCCCATGTATATGCCTCTCTCTTTTTCATAAATAAAATATTTTTAAAAAGAAATATAAAATACCATCCAGGCTAAAGAAGGGCCAGTGCATTCTGGTTCTTAATTGGTAAAAACTGAGCTTTGCCAGAGAAGCGAACAGCAACTTTCTAGTTCATATAAGGTTAAAAGACATGGAGGACAACTATCTTGAACAAAGTATAATGTAGGAAAATGCAGGGGCAGGTCGGGTGCAGATGGCAGGGCTAGGCCTCTGACATTCCTCATTTCAGCAAAGCTTCAAAATGCTATCATAGGACCTCACTCCAGAAGGGGGTTCTGAACACCTTAGTGGATGTGAACAGAATCCCCCCTTAAGAAGAGTTTTTTCTTACTCTTACACACATATTTTAAAGTACAATTAAGTGAGGTTGGGAGACGGCTTAGTCAGTCAAGTGCTTGCTGCGTGAGCATGAGGAGCTGAGTTTATAGCCCCAGCAGCCACTTAAGTGCCAGGCGGATGTGGTGACCTGCTTGTAATGCAGCTGTTTTGAGATGGGGACCGGGGATCCTTGGGGCAAGATGGCAGGGGGAACAGATCCTCAAGCACTGGGATCAAGTGAGATTGAGTGTCTTAGTGAATCAAGAGGAAGGGGAAGACACTGGACAGCAAGCCCAGCTTCCACACGCATATGCACTCTCACACATGGTAACGCACACACTCATGTGTGCACACACCACACGCACATACACTCTCACACATGGTAGTACACACTCGTGTGCACACACCGCACGCACATGTGCTCTCACACATGTAACGCACACACTCGTGTGCACATACCACACGCACAAACGTCAGTACAGGGAAACATGGGAGGAGTGTGCAGATAAGTCAGAAACTTTCCAGCTAGAAGGCGCCTGCAAAGGTTGAGCGCCCACCGCAGCTGTGTGAAACGAAGAGCCTTGCCTGTCAGGATGCGGTGAACACTCTCTGGATGGGGCCGCTGCAGGGTTGGCAGTGAGGGGCAGTGAGCTCCAGTCACCTCTGTGTCTGAAAAGAAGACGGTAGCTGAGGAAAGAGCCGGGTCAGAAGACTGTCAGACAGAGGCTGCGTGCGATGAACAATGCATGTCGCCAGCTGCAAGTGACTCCACAGGTAGGGAACCAGCAGGCCACTGCCCTCGTGTCCTTCTCCCTGCCTTCCTTCCACCTGCCGTCAGGATTGCTATGAGCCCAAAGCCCCTGGAAGTCAAAGAACCATGAGCCAGTGCCCTGTAAGAGGGCCTTTACCAGAAGTCTCCAGCAAACTCGCCATTGGGCAGAAAAAATAAACCAAGTACATGATGACCCAGAGTGAAAATCTTTATGTTGCTCTGAGAAAAATCAATGTTCTCAGCAGAACAAAACTAGTTTCAGAAACTCTGACGAAAATACAGGCAACAGAATTCTGCTCCTGGGAATGTGGAGTTGGCATATATTCTACTGCTACTATAAAGGAAAGCTACAAATACTGGTGATGTGTGTTCATATACCTACATATATTGCTTATTTTTATATACAGATTTATACATGTACATGTATTCATACTATACTTTACACTGTTATAATAATCATAATATATATTTATACTCTATATAAATATCCATGTATATATGTCTTAATACACATGTATTAAGCACTATGTTTGTGAAGACTTTAAGATGTAGGGAAGATACCAGACCAGCTAGGGAACCTGAGACCACTGTTTATTTTTTCTAGGTGCCCATTCAATTGTTTCAAGTGTCACTTTCAACTATTTTAAGACGTTTTTTAACCCCCATTTCTTCCTAGACTTTTTTTTTTTTACCATTTGTTGATCTTTTCATGTTTTATTATCTTTTTGATCTCTTGTGTAATTTATTTAACCACTTCTTTTTCAAAGACCACACATGTTTCAGTCTCTGAAGAAAAGATGAAAATCATACAATATGTGCTTTCCCTTTTATACAAGGCTTTCCTCCCAGTTCTTTGTAGGGGTGTGTGTGTGTGTGTGTGTGTGTGTGTGTGTGTGTACATGTATATAGTGTCCATGTGTAAGTGATATGTGTGTTTGACATTATGGCTCTTGCTTATCTTTGGACATAAAGAATAATTACAGTGCTAGCTTTCATGGAGAATATTGTGAGAGGATTAGAATGGGATACGCGTCACTCTTAGGCTCCATTTAGGTTTGTTGTCTTAATTATTTTTCAAAAAGTCTGTTACTATCTGTCATGGGAAAACTATGATAGTCACCAATAAGCAAAAAAGCATTCAACATCATTAGTCATCAAATAAAAGTAACTAGAATTACCATAAAGTACTACTATTCATTCATTTAAATGGGTCTAATAAAAATAAATTACTATCAAACTTTGGTGGGCTGGAGAGATGGTTAAGCAGTTAAGGCATTTCATTTGCCTATGAAGCCTAAGGACCCAGGTTTGATTCCCCAGAACCCATGTAAGCCATATACATATGGTGGCACAGGCATCTGGCATTCATTTGCAGTGGCCAGAGCCCCTGGTTCACCCATTCTCTCTCTCAGTCTCTCTCATAAATAAATAAAAATAAAATATTTTTAAACATGTGGAGCCCATGGAGCTATTATGCCATGCACCACTGATGGGAAGTTGATAGACACTTATTTGAGCAATGGTTTGACTGCTAAAGTTACATATTCTTTGATTTCACTTAGAAGTTCTGTAGTACTGAATTGGTAGGGACACAAAGAGGAAGGCTGGTGATGTTCTTCACAGCAGTTACTTGGGTGAGTAAACTGGAGAACTGACAGAAAACATCTTGGTACATGCATGCATACTATAGTCCAACAAATTGTTTACTATAAAAATATAACCAGGGCTGGAAAGATGGCTTAGCTGTTAAGGCATTTGCCTGCAAAGCCTAACAACCTGAGTTATATTTCCCAGTACCCACTTAAATGTGGATACACAAAGTGGTGCATGCATTGGGAGCTTGTTTGCGGAAGCTAGAGGCCCTGTTGTTGCCCATTCTCTCTCTCTCTCTCTCTCTCTGTCTGTCTCTTTCTCTCTCCTTGCAAATAAATAAGGATATTTAATTAAAAATACAACCAACATAATTTTAAAAAATTATTTTATTTTTATTTATCTGAGAGAGACAGACAGAGAGAAGGAGGCAGAGAGAGAGAGAGAGAATGGGTTCATCAGGGCCTCCAGCCACTGCAAACAAACTCCAAATGCATGTGTCACCTTGTGCATCTGGCCTATGTGGGTACTGGTGAATCTAGCCTTGAACCAGGGTGCTTAGGTTTCATAGCAAGTGCTTAAACACTAAACCATCTCTCCAACCCCCAATGTAAAATTTTTAACTTACTAGTTGCTATATTCAAGTACTTTGTTCTATTAAATTTATATTTCTCTACTTTCTTACTTTGGTACATTTGCAGAGTAATAAGCTAGTGGTTCAAATGAAGACTGACTCAGGAAAACTGTCTGCTAGAAGTTATATTTCGTTAAGTCAGACAGTTATGAAATATTGGGGAGCTATTTGAAACTTTCAGCTGCTAACTTCTAATTATTGTCCTATAAATTGTTAGTATCTTGCCCATTAACCTTCCCCCTTCCATCTCTCTTGTGCTTTAAAATTTCAAAGTCTTGCTATGAATATCAGTAGCAAATGGGGCTTTGAGGGGAGGGAACGAGTCCCTGAGGGGTAACACTACCTATCAGGGTGTTATGTTGATTATGAAGTAAAACAGTTCAAGTTAAAGAGTAAGACACCTTTTTTGAATCATGTTTGTCTCTATTTTTAGGGGAACACATTAACTTCTAATGTGAAAAATTAATATGTCTACCCAGAAGTGATAAACTATTGAGTAAACAATTTATGTATGTGGTCATTCTACCATGCTAAGGATGTGTCTTATTCTACAAATATCTGTTGCTCCCAGCACAGTTGTCTTGAAGGGGCTAAAGTTTGGGAGTGGGGAGAAGAATAAGAAACTCGTGAAGTCTCAGGTAGCCAGGAGACATGTGCATGTTACAGGGAGGCCAAAAGGGAGAGAGATTTGGTTTGAGTTGAAAGAACTCTTAAATGGTTTTGTGGAAGGTTCACTAAAGTGTAGAATAGGTCATTGCTATTGATGTTGTATTTCATAAGAATTAATAAAATATGACCCAGCAATGTTTATGCATGGTAAAAATGGAAAACTAACTAGTATTTTTTATCCTATACAGTAGACTTTTAAAAAATGGTGAACAACATTAAAGAAAGCCAGTGGGACCAAGAAGTAGGAAATTTGGTGGGTAGAATCTCTTAATTAGTGTTTTTCAGCTTTTAGTTTGTTTGTGTTTACTAAGACCCTCCAGTTCTGGGTAAACACTGAAGTGTTATGGGGCCACCATTATCCCTTCCCTGACTCCTTTTGTGAAAGGGTGAGAAGTCCCAGCATGCACACCTGTGGGATCAAGTTTCCAGTCTCAATATCTAATATAAAATCTTTTGAAAGCAATAGGATGCGCCACTTACAGTTTCAGGAATGAGAGCCAACTTTTAATTCGTTCCTCCTGTTTGCTGAAAATATAGTATTTCTCTTT
Organism: Dipus sagitta; assembly: GCA_036346955.1. NCBI lineage: Eukaryota > Metazoa > Chordata > Mammalia > Rodentia > Dipodidae > Dipus > Dipus sagitta. Next base: position 5,095,407 of record CM070787.1, read on the forward strand.
CAAAGGCTTTATTAGAAATCTGGTTTTCTTATAGGAACACAGACAAGCAATTTGCAGTGATGCATTAGTGATGATGTTTAGAGTCAAGAGGTTGTTCAGGTCTAAAGAGGTGGTGCTTTCTAAAAAGTGCTTTTCACGTTGCACACAGGCTTTAGATTTTAGAGGAGCCAATTCCAAAAGGAGAATAAAAGAACAGTCAATCATGAGAAGCATGAAGACATAAGATGATGATGATGACCACCCCACTGATGATACACCAGGCAGTATGCAGAGCTTTCACACACAGCTTCCCCAGCAAGATTGAGTGTAGGCAGAGGGCGCCCAGAGTCATGTCAAGAAGTCTGTTGTTAAAAAAAAAGAAAAAGATAGCAAATATTCTTGCTTTAAGCTGTTTTTGAAACCATGAAAACAAAGGACAAACAAGTCTGCTACCCATGGACAAAGTGAAGCTTTGGAGGATACAAGAGTCCAAACACACTCAGAGAGAAGAATGACAGAGACAGAACAAGAGTCCCCCACGTATGTGATGAGCCAAGGGGATTGCAAATGGTTATGAAGTAGTCTGCTCAATGGCTAGAATGAACTCAACCACAAGGAATCAGATGGACCTCCAAAGAGCAGCAAGCTTAGAGCCTGGAAGACAGGCTTGAAAAAGTATTAGAGATATGTGTGAACAGCTTTGCTATTTTACAGAGACAGGAATATAGTCCACAAAACACTCTGAGGTTTTAACAAAAGTTACCGGCCTTTATTGACATTAAACACATGATTAATTGGACTTTATCAAAATTAAAAACTTTTGTCCTCCAAAGGATATCAATGAAAAAGTAAAGAGATAATGTTCAGAATGGGTGAAAATATTCATAATCACTATCAAAGGACTTGAAGGCCGAATTTACAAACAACTCTTAAAGGTTGGAAATAGAAAGATAACACATTTTCAAATGCACAGTGCATTTGAGTAGATATTTCGCAAAAAATATTTAAAAGGACAGCTAATTAGCACAATGAAAGATGCTTAGCATCATAAGTTATTAATAAAAAGACAGGCTGGAGAGATTGCTGGGTGGTTAAGGTGCTTGCCTGCAAAGTCTAAGGACCTAAATTTGATTCCACAGTACCCACGTCAAGCCAGATGCACAAAGTGGCACATTTTCTGGAGTGTTTACAGTGGCTAGAGGCCTTGGTGCACCATTCTCTCTCCCTCTTTCTCTCTCTCACTCTCCCTGAAATTAATAAATAAAATATTTTTTAAAAAGAAAAAACTGAAGCCACATGGCAGCACTTCACACAGGAGAATGACTGTGATAAAGAAACAAGAGTCTGTAGAGATGGCTCAGCACTTGCTTGAAAAGACAGCCCAGGTTCAATTCCTTCAGCAACTTGAGTAAAACTAGACCTATGGAAAGCCAAACCCCAAAACTGGTGTGCCTAGTGTACATTTGCATTGGTTGGGGAGATTGCTCAACAGTTAAAGGTGCTTGCTTACAAAGCTTGCTGGTCTAGGTTTGATCCATCAGTATCCACGTAAAGCCAGATGCACAAACTGAAACATGTCTCTGGAGTTCATTTGCAGATGCAAGAGAACCTGGACCCTGGCTTGTCCATTATCTTTCTCTTTCTAAATAAATAAATTAATTAAAATTTAAAAATGAGCCAAGCGTGGTGGCACACGCCTTTAATCCCAGCACTTGGGTGGCAGAGGTAGGAGGATCACTGTGAGTTCAAGGCCACCCTGAGACTGCACAGTGAATTCCAGGTCAGCCTGAGCTAGAGTGAGACCCTACCTTGAAAAAAAAAAATTAAAAAATGAAGTGACAGACAGGCAAGAACATATGTTGTAAAGAATGTTAAGAAATTGAAAAGTTGACCCATTGCTAGTAGAAAATAGTTTGGCAGGGTTTCAAAGTGGTTTGTAGAGTGACCCAGCAATTCCAGCCTTAGGTATTAAACCAAGAGAAACAGGGCATTGTTCTGGGTTGAATATAAGATGTCCACCACAGGCTCATGCTTTGAGAGCTGGCTCCCCGACTAATGCCACTGTTTTGAGAGGCTGTGGAACCTTAAGATTTAGGGCCTGACCGGCAGTAGTAGGTCATTAGGGGCCAGGGGTCAGCGTTTGAAGATTTTGTTTTTGTTTTCAGTGCTTCCTGGGAAGTGAAGATGTAAACAAGCCACACCTTCCCCACTACAGTGGCTGTAACTCTCCCCTCAGTTGCTTCTGTGTGCACCTGGTCACTGCAACGTGAAGATGAACTGATACGCGTGCCCACGCAAAGCCTGTCCGTGAATGTTCAGGGAGTGCTATTTATTATGGCAAAATGGCAGAAATAGCCCAAATGTCCATAGTCTGATAAATGAGTAAATAAAATGAGGTCTATATATACAGTGGAGCATTATTCAACAATTAAAATGCAGTATAAATACATGCTCCAACATATATAGACCAGAAAACATTTTATTGTATTAAAGAAGACAATCACAAAAGAACATATGGTGCATCTGCAGAAAATGTACGGAACACGCAGCTCTGTGGAGAGATTGTTTAACTGGGGCCAGGAATGGGGATGGAACTGTGTGGGAGGCAATGCGGACGGCCTGTTACTGAATGCAGGATTTCTGTTTAGAATTACAAAAGTCTTCTATAGTTACATTACGGAGACATTTACATTGCTCACACACCATTGAGTGGCATATTCTAGAAAGGTGTCTTATGATATATAAATATCAATAAAGCTTTTCTTTAAGGCACTAAGACTTGAAAAATTAAGAGGAAAAACATGGACCCTAGGGTCTAGACTGAGTTTATTAAAATATATTTAACTAACTCCCTTTATCCGCAGATAGGGCTATATACTTCCTGAGCCAGAAGTGCCGTAAGTCTAGTAAACCTGCATTGTATTGAAGTTATTACAAAGTCTTATGTAACTTCCTGTTGGTCACGAAGACAATTTTAGGAAACATTATGTACAATCACGGAGAGTTTTGTGGTTTCATACCTGAACAAGTGTACTGAAAGGGGATGCATGGGGAATATAGATTTTTGTTATCAGGATTCTTAGTTGTGATAGCAGCATTATATATTACATATTATTCTGACTAGCATTTTAATTAGTGATTTGGTACATAATACAGAAAATAATCTCTTATGGAATCCCAGCAACAAGGGGCTGGAGAGATGTCTCAATGGTTAAAGAGCTTACTTGTAAAGCCTGGCCGCCCAGGTTCGATTTCCCAGTAACCACGTAAAACCAGAAGGAAAAAGTGGCTCATAGTCTGGAGTCTGTTTGCAGTGACAAGAGGCCATGGTGATCCCATACACTATCTCTCTCTCTCTCTTTCTCTCTTAAATAAATAAATAAATAAACAAACAAGTAAAAACAATTAAATAAAATTAAAAATCCCAGCAACAACAAGCTTTTCTTCTTTCTTTTTTTTTTTTTTTTTTTCATTTTTTGAGGTCGGCTTTCACTCTAGCCCAGGCTGATCTGGAATTCACTATGTAGTCTCAGGGTGGCCTCAAACTCAAGGCAATCCTCCTACCTTATTAGCCTGCTGAATGCTGGCATTAAAAACATGTGCCACCATGCCTGCCACAACATGTTATTTATGACCAAAGTTCTCGATAGGTTTATTCCCTAAGATTAATCTAGATGGATCTGTAAACAGAAGCAAATATAAAGCCACAAACTATTTCATGAGATTAAAGTTTTGTCACTGATCACATTCATTCATATGTTTAAAATAACCTTATAAACAGTTAAAATTTAGGAAAAAATGGGTCCTCCAATATTTAGTTCTCCTTTCTCTGTAAAATGCTCCTTAGTTTGACTCTTCAAGTCAGTGTCAGAAGCTACTTGAAGACACAGGCATATTTTGTCTTGGCCAACGCAAGCCCATGGGCCTAGAGTTGAGCACTGGTTTGCTTAGTACCAGGTTTTGTTTCCAGGCAGAATTCACTTCTTGAGCAAGGAAAGGTAAGACCCTCCTGGGAAGTTTATATACTAGAAGAACATTATATCAGTCCCCTCCTCTTCCAGCCAGCTTCAAGGAAAACTGATGGCTCCATGCATGGTGTCTTTCCCCTGTTTTGCATGCTGGCTACTCCATGACATTTATTAAAGGTGGAAGAGCAGAGGAGCACCTGGAGTTCTAACACACACACACACACACACACACACACACACACACACACACACTCTCTCTCTCTCTCTCTCTCTGGATAAACCAATAGTTTTCTTAAAAAAAATCTATTTAATTATTTGAGACAGACAGACAGACACACACACACACACACACACACACACACAGAGAGAGAGAGAGAGAGACAGACAGACAGACAGACAGACAGAAAGAGAGAGACACACAGAGAGAGGCAGATATAGAATGGGCACTCCAAGGCCACCAGCCACTGCAAATGAACTCCAGATGCATGTGCTATCTTGTGCATTTGGCTTTACATGGGTCCTGGGAAATTGAACCTGGGTTCTTTGGCTTTTCAGACAAGCTCTTTAACCACTAAGCCATTTCTCCAGTCCAGGATGAACTATTATTTAGAGGTGTCTTCACAATACTAGTCTATGTATTTGTTCACTATTTCCTGGAAAAGATGTTCTCTCCTCTTTTCTGTTTTTTTTTTTTTTTTTCCCGTTTAACTTGTTCCTTTTATTTGTTGTTGTTGTGTTGTTAGGGTATACTATTTTTCACTGGGGCTATGAATCAAGCTGGAAGTTATAGTTCTGCCAAGACACAGGTTGCAAAACACTTCTGAGTGACCTCAGCTACTCCACCAAACATGAATCACTGAAGTGCATGCTTTCAACACTGTAGCAGAGGTCTTTCAAATACAGTGCTGGACTATTCTCCCATGAAATGGATACTTGAGGCCTTTCTTCAGTCTTCTTTCAGCAACTTACTTATACAAGCAACGCAAAGCTGAAAGTGGTAGCATTCAATAGGGTCAATGTTGAAGATCCTGTTTTTATAAACACGATACACTATGAGGGTTCTAATAATTAAAGTATTTCAGAACATTGTAATTTATACTGTGAATTTTCTGATAACATTTTTTTCTTTAATCATAATAATGCAATTTAGTCCAAACCACATGATTGCCTTGGTTTTGGGCATGGGGTTGCTTTGCCTTGATTCTAGAATTTTCAGTGACTCTGGTAATAATAATACTTATTGAGAAGAGGCCTGAGAAGTTTGCCAAGCACATGGCATCCGACATTTCCAAACCTTGTAACATTCCTTTGAGGTATATATTACTGTTACTGTTTTCTATACAAAGACATCAGAATTCAAAGAGACTAAATAGCTTACTTAGTCTCCTAGAAAGTGGGCCAGTCAGAATTCAAACTTACGTTCGTGTGACTCTATTTTGCCCTCTCCTTTGAGATGGGAAAGCCAGTCGTTTATTCATTTTCTTTCTAATTTGACAAGTTTTGCTGTCACTTCAGTGATAATGTGTAAATATCCTTAAACTGACCAGGGTGTGTGTTTAAAAGAGTGACCAATGAGGTAAGGAAGATTAATTACCCCAGAGTGTTTACATGATTATACCTTCATTTTATAAAAGCTATGAGACTCATTTGTTTTTCCATAAACAAAGGTTATTGTCTTAGTCTAAATCACACAATTGTTCTATCTGTATTAAGTCTTAGGCCTTTTACCTTACTTTTAAACTTTCATAATTCCTTGATATTTTTCTTCATGTACTATACAAATTTTACTCTCTTCTCCACTCCATTACCATTGTCCTTGTACTTACTCAGACAATTGACACTTAATAATAATATTGCTGACCAAAAATGCTGGAAAGTTGAAGCTACCATGAAGTTTAACCTCCTCTGTATTCCCGAGCACTTGCTTGATGCTTTGATCAGAAAAGAAGAAAACAAAGAACATGAGATGTGCCTCTGTCTGATCTATTTTTTATGGTGTGGTCTTACTGTGCTTCCCTGGCTATTCTCAAACTCTGGAGCTCAAGTGACCCTCTGGCTTGAGCCTCCTGAAGAGCAAGTGTGGAAGATCTTTGTCTTTTGATCAGATTTTTAGGGAGTAGTAAAGCTGCAACATTTTCTAAGCACACACATGGACATACACACAGAGACATAATCTAGAAGAGAGATGTAAAATGATCCGATCTGAGTTTCAGACAGCACACTCTAAGGGTAGAAAGCCTATTTAGGAGTTTTCACACAGCTTTGCTAAGAGTCAGTGAGATTTGAAACAAATTAGAGGAGATAGCAAGAGGCATCCAGTGAAGGAGCTGTTATCAGATACCTGTCTTGACAGCACCACTGCCCAATCTATCATTGCTGTATGATATCAAAGCTTATATCAAGTTTTACACATTTCCTTATTGCGTGTGATAGAATTGATGTTCTGGGGCTGGTAAGATAGTTTAGCAGTTAAGGTGCTTGCCTGCAAAACCAAAGGACCCATATTTGATTCTCCAGGGCCCCCATAACCTAGATGCACAAGGTAGCACATGTGTCTGGAGTTTATTTGCAGTGGCTGGAGGCCCTGGCAGAACCATTCCCTCTCTCTCTCCATCTTTTTTTTCTCTCTCTCTCAAATAACTAAATAAAAATAACACATTTTTTAAAAAAGAGTTAATGTTTTGGACTAAATTGATTCACAGTTAGACTGTAAAATACTGGGAGATGTGGATAATACTCCTCACCAGCAGTTCCTGCCTTACTGTTACCCCAGTGGGTTTTGAGATTCGGAAGTTTGCCATGTAAAAGCAAAAGAAGTTACCACGTTTGACTACCCTAAAGTGTCTTCCAAACTCCCATTTTATAGCACAATCTCTTGAAATAGATCACTTACAGCAAACTAAATATGAGCGGAATGAAACTATTGTCATACATACTAACAAGATATTACAAAAACAATGTCTTGTTTCAGCCTTTCCAGAGTAGTGTGAAGTTCGGGATTGAGTTTCTCTGTAACCGAAGGACAATACCTACACATATGTAAGCCAATATGGCAGCTTCCCATGGCAATCTATAAAACAGGAAAAAAGAAAGCCAAAGATGGTTCTCGAAAGAACCACAGGAAACAGAGAAGTAAAGGGTACATAGGACCGTGGAAAAGTAAAGAAACAGGTGGCTCATGTCAGGAAGCAGGGACAAAGAACAGTGTGCCAAGAAAAAGAGTAGGTACCAGGCTTCCATGCGTTACATGTTACTATGTAAAGTACTAGGCACGTGCTACCAGTAGAGCACAGGAGAGGCAGAGACAGCGGAAGGAGCGAGGTGGCTGGGGTCATGCTTTCTGCCTGGCTATTACTACCTGTATCTTGTTAACCTCTAACCACGTAGAGCATGCTTCCATTTCTTCAGATCTGTAATGTGAATATGTACATTCTTTTCCCCTATTTCCTATATTTCACTTTTATTTATTTATTTGTGAGGGGGGGGATGGGCATGTCATGGCCTCTAGCCACTGCCAACAAACCCCAGACACGTGTGCTACCATGTGCACCTGGCTTACGTGGGTTATAGGGAATTGAACCTGGGTCCTTAGGCTGCATAGGCAAATGCCTTAACTGTCAAGCTATCTCTCCAGCCCTATGAATAAATACATTCTTATTTCAAGAAAGCCTGGCTTTTGCTACCTGCATCCTTTCTTGGCACCATGTTTCTTACAGGCAGGTGAGCATAGCTTTCGTGAGATTTGAGATGCTGAAGTGCCAAAGACTGAAAATAATATTTTTAGGTAGTCTGTAATGTCCCAAGAAGTTATGAGGAAATAACTCACTTGAGCACCAATCTCAAACCATGTTTATAACTAACAACAGAATAAAGTTCAAAGGATCTAGCAAGTACCTCCTAATGGATTTTACTGTGGAATCTTCACTATCAAGTCATTGGAATATCATAGGCATGATTATAATGAATCCTAACCAAATATTCAGATGACAGAAATTCATGATGTACTTTTGAAAACCCATGTAGAAGTGTAAAACTATTGCTAGAAAATATGCTGTGAGGACACAGACACTTATCTTTAAAGTATTATTTATCATTGGAAGTGTTGCCAGTGAGGTCATTTTTGCTTGACAATTGGTGTAGTTACAGAGGTGAGCTGTGCACCAGATGCTACACAGATTTATGGAAGAGTATGAATATAGGGGACAGTGGTGTGTAAGAGACAGTATGAGGCATCAGTGGTGATTCTTATAATGAAATCTGTACTATATGTATACACTTCATTTGCCAATTACAAATTTTGAGGTGAATTGAACTTAAATTTGACTTATACAAAATTTAAATATTTCATTCATAGCCAAAAGAGCCATGATAGAATCTGCAGGCAAAAATACCAATAACCCCACTGAAGAAGACCTTCAGCAAAATTGGGGTGAGGGAGAAGAGATCTAAGAGTGTCACTATATTAAAAAAATCAATAAATAATGATTTTTTAAAAAATCCATGTATATAATATTATTTGCTTGACAATTAAGTTGTATTTATTCTAACAAAAGAAAAGGAGAAATGATAAATGAATCTGGTATAAGATGTGAGAGAAGCTGAATGAGCCAGTGGATTCTGGGGAGAGATCTAACAGGAACATGTGGTCAGCTGCTAACGATCGTCTCAGTTTCTCCATCATCCCTGAGTCCACATCTCTTACCAAGTGCCTAGCAGCTCTTGTCGCCAGGAGGTAAAGAGGACTACCTTGCTTCTGGATCCTGAGCTTGGTGGTGTGGCCTTGGCTTGTCGGATACAGAAGGTGTGACCAGACTTGGAAAACTGTTGTAAACTTCTGCTTGTGTTTTGCTTTCTTGCATCTGCATGACAACACTGCCTAAGCTAATGTGGGTGATAGAATTCATGTAGAGTTAAGGCATTCAGATTAAGAGTTAAGCAAGTTAAGACATTCCATTCCTGGCATTTTAGATATGCCATTGGTTTGCTAACATGCAGCTCTGTGAATAAGCCCGGCCTTGATCACAAAGATGGTTAAGACCCCAGATTCACGAGCAATAAATGCTTGTTGTATAGACTCAACATTTATAGTCTTTTTAGATGATTTCTTGGCTACAGAAGACTAAGATGAGTAGGCATGTAAAGACCGAAGTGGCCAAGAGGTTTCTTATAGAAAGAAAGAATGGGCCCTTTAATTTGGGTTATCTGCTCACTCTTCAATAGGGCATAATACCATTTTGAATGATTAAATTTTCAAAGATCTTTATACAAGTGCCTTCCTTTGAATAAATGCAATGTTAAAAACACCTTATCACATATGTAAAGAACCTAGTATTGCTGGGCTTGTGGCACATGCCTTTAAACCCAGCACTTGGGAGGCAGAGGTAAGAGTATTGATGTGAGTTTGAGGCCAGCCTGGAATTCAAGGTTAACCTGGACTACAGTGACACATGGCTTTGAAGGAAAAAAAAAAAAAACAAACAAACTTGCAAATAAACAAACAAACAAAAAAGAATCTAGTGTTAACCATCTGGTTCTCTGTTGTGAAGAGTGAATTAACAAAAATAAATAAGTAACCTCAAAGAAAATCTGATTTACATGTGGAAACAAAATACAAAGGCATAATATTTTTCTTTACCTGTTTTTTTTAAGAATCTTTGAGTGGTTTATAATGGTTATCAATTACTGTGCCCAGTGTGTAGGACAGGGGTATGAATATTATTTGTAACTTACAGTGAAAAAACTGAAACCCAGAAATGTTGAAGACCTTGTTCAGAAACATAGCTATGAACTAGTTAAACTTAATATGCGACTTTAAACTCCAAGCTTCTCGCCTCTGCAATTCATTAGCATAAAAAACACCTCTACAATTCGTTAGCATAGAAACAGGAGGGGAATTAATTATTGAGTTGGGCAACATCCTTGTAGTTTTGTTTTTTATTTTTAATAGTTTATTTGCAAAATATTTTAAAAATATTTTATTAGTTTATTTACAAGGAGAGAGAAAGAGAGAGATAATGGGTATGGCAGGGCCTCTTGCCACTGCAAACAAACTCCAGATGCGCGCACCACACTGTGCGCACTGGGGAATCCAGACCCAGCACACAGGCCTTGCAAGCAGCTCCTTTAACTGCCGATCCGTCTTTCTAGCCCCTGTTGTTTGAACAGGCAGAAAAGAAAGAAATAGGAAATTAGACATTTTTGTATAGAGTGCTAGCTCTATCACTTTTGTTCCTAGACAGTTTTATATGAACAGTTTAAAAGAGTATTCACTTGTATTTCTATATAACCATAAGTGGGGCAATATTGCCTACTTTATTTTTCAAGATTAAAGCTGGATTTAATCATGCTTATTGTATCTTAGCATTCAGGAGGTTAAGAATAGAGGACCGTGAATTCAAGACTAGGCTGGGCTACAGAGTGAGACCTTGCCTCAAGCAAAATATAAGCAATAACAAGTAAACAGTGATGTGTGTCTCAGATTCAAAGGTAGAGTATAAATACATTGTGAGAGTTGGTATTGGATGGCACACCTGAATCACATGTGATTCAGTGGTGTGTGCATGGAGTGCACTCACTGATATGAGTGTCAAAATATTCTGTGCACAGTGCTCACGGTGTTCTGCTCCACTTTCGACGTCAATACTGTGAAGGGGAGTTGCAATAAAACACAGGCATGGCTGGCTCTTGTACTCTAGAAACAGGGCAGGGTGGGGTAGTTAAAATATGTCATCCGGTCTGTGGGCAATAGCTGAAGAAAGTAACACAGGTTATGAACTTTTATTTCCTTTTCAAGGAAAGTTTTCTTAAATTTGATCTTGTTATTCTTTCTTTTGTCCCTCTTACCAGTTTTTTTTTTTTTTTTTTGAGGTAAGCCCAACAGACTGCCTTTTTTTTAATGCAAGAGTAAGAAAGTGAGAGTGAGAGGGTATGAGAGAGAGAGAAGTGGCTCACCAGGGACCCAAGCTACTGCAATAAACTCCAAACACATGTGCCCCCTGGTGCGCATGTGCGCCCTTACACACTGCGCTGTGTGTCTGGCTTACTTGGGACCTGGAGAGTCAAACATAAGTCCTTAGGCTTAGGAGGCAAGAGCCTTAACCTCTAAGCCATCCCTCCAGCCCAGTTTTTTTTTTTTTAAACAGAGTTTCATTCTGTGCAGCCTAGCCTGGCCTGGAATCTCTGGTCTCCCTGTATCTGTCTCACAAGAACTGGGATTTCAAGTATTTGTCACAATGTCCAGCCATTATTATTATTATTATTATTATTATTATTATTACTATTACTATTATTAAAATAGTGAGGTGCACACATAGTTGGCAAAGCAGAGGTCTCGAGTACATGGCACACAGCCTTAATGCTTCCATCCTTTGGTGCCTCTTTAGATGTGTAGTCAAACTTACAGGTACCTTCTCAGAAGAGTGGTTACAATGAAATCAAATGCCCACTCCTAAAAAGGAAACAGATTATAAGGAAATTTACTTGAATATTTAAAAATATAGTGAGACAGCAATGTATTCATTCCTTTATTAAATTCATTAAGTAATTAGACAGTATATTCAAAATGTTAAAATGTATCTAGGTATATTTTTGAAATTAAGCTAAGATTACTTAAAAAATATTTTATCTATTTGCAAGAAAAGAAAAGAGATACAGACAGACACACAGACACACACACACATGCGCGGGCACACACACACACACACACACACACACACACACACACACACACACACAGAGTGTATATTAGGGCATGCCAGATCCTCTAGCCACTACAAATGGAACTCCAGATGCATGTGCCACTTTGTGCTCCTGTATTATGTGGGTACTGGGGAATCAAACCTACCTAGGTTTTGCAAGCAAGTGCCTTAATGGCTAAGCCATCTCTCCAGCCACAAGTTAAGCATATTTTAATGACACGGCGTGGTGACTGGAATGAGAACCTGTCCTCTTTCCAAGTACTTGCTACCCATAGGTAACGTTATGGAGTGCTGGACTATACTCTAAAGTTTCTGGGTCACCCTCAACTTCACCATGTTAATGAAACTCTAACACCCAGATATGATGCTCAGATCCTATGGGAAGGAAAGCTTAAATCACATGCACTGTAGCAATAATTTTAGAGTGGTCATGTATAAGAGTTATATCTGTGTACATAAGTGAAAATTCAAAATAACCTTTCTCCATTGCAAGGAACTATGGAAATATCTATGATATTTATTGATGACAAATTCATAATTGAAATAAATGCTTACTTACAAATTATAAAAATAAAAATGCAAGCTTTACTAATTTTTATAGATCTCACGAATTAGTCATTAACCTAGGTTTAAATAAAGGCATTATCCTTATTAATGGTGTGGCTTTGTCATTTAAAAGTTTAAAGCAAATATTTTTATTTTTTTAACCTGTAAAGTAGAGAATGAATATATATTTTATAGTGTTAGTATGTTAAATAAGATAATTATCATAGCAGGGGTTTGGGAACTTTAAAATGATAAATGTTAGCTAATTTTATTATTTCTATACAATTGCTTTGTTAAGGAAATAAAATAAGACTTTAATATAGTTTGTTCTCCTGCAAATTCATATGATTTTGCAATTCCCCATCATGTTTTATTTGAGATATAAAAGAAAATCGTTTCCCAGCAAGGAGGGTCCCTGTGGAGGGGGTAGGACAGGAAGGTGGCTAAAGACGGTACCAACATGGCTGTATACACACTGTATATATAACTAATAGTAATTTCAAAAATGATAGCTGGGCTGGAGAGATGGCTTAGTGATTAAGTGCTTGTCTGTGAAGCCTAAAGACCTGGGTTTGAGGCTCAATTCCCCAGGACCCATGTTAGCCAGATGCACAAGGGGGCACACACATCTGGAGTTTGTTTCCAGTGGCTGGAGGCCCTGGCACACCCATTCTCTCTCTCTCTCTCTCTCTTTCTCTCTGTCCCTCTTTCTCTCTCTCTTACTCTCAAATAAATAAATAAAAATAAACAAAAAATAATAACAATAGCAATGAAATGAAGGAATAGAATAATGCAAGAACAAAAGAAAGGAGAATAATGATGGTCCCTCTAGTGCTCTCTATCTATGTATATGTATATATATAAAACAGAATCCAGTAATTTTAGGATTATGTGGATTGATGATTTGCACAGACTTTGGCAGACATCAACTAGACCAAGCTGTAGACCCCAGCATTTTCTTTATGATCACTCCCAGGCATGCTTCACCCTAGCACAAGTAGTAACCACTGTTTGGACTTGAATTAGTTTTCCCTAATGTTGAATTTCATGTAATAAATCATACAATGTCTTGGCTTTTGTGTCTAGCTTTATGTTAAGTGTCAGTGCCTGTAATATTTATCTATTTTGTTGAGTGCTGTCACTAGTTCATTGCTTTACTGATATACAGAAAATACCATTATAATCTGTCATTGGTTTCATATTGCTCAAAATATTACTAATTCAATGAATAATCTGTTATCCCTAAAGCTGGTACAAAATGTTATGCCCAATTGCTCTCTTACAGAGTTTTCCAAAATATTCACAATCCCCTTATATCTCCAGATCTGGAATGTATAAAGATGCAATGTACTGCGTGAAGTGAGATAACACGAGCTCTGTGTTTTGCCGTTGATGCTGTTGCTGTTGTTGAGAAGATTGATCATTTCTGCGACCATCGCTGAGCAATTTCCCAAGAGACCTAATCAACATTGAATCAAAAATGATCACTGTTGGTAAAGAAAAAATTCCAGATTTTAACACTGACAACAGAACAGCATAAAATCATCTGAGAATCTAATATGAACCTCTGAGAATTTATGAGCACAACCCTGGCTCCACCATATTAAAGGTTTTTATGCTTGTAGAAGAGCTGAGAGGTTGGGATCTGTTAGCAATTACCAAATCAAAATGCAATTAACCAGTCACTGGGAACAAACAATGATGGCTTTTAATGCCCTTTTGGAAATGTAGAACTGGCAATAAGGATCCAGTTCCCAAGGTTCGGATGTTTTCACTTATGAACCTCCCTATGAAATTTTAGGACTGTGCAATAGTTTGAAGAGGAAGAGGAAGAGAAGGAGGCACGGCGTTGATGGGGGCATCGAGGCTGCGCATTTCCTAGAGCACTTCAAAGGAAACTTACACTCCCTTCCAAATGCGTTTGTTCTGACCTCACATATAACATGACAAATTTCCAACTAAGGTCTTAATTTTCTTTGCACATGATCGCTTTTCCTTACAAAAAGGAGTGTCTCTTATATGGCTATGATATGTAATTCAGGTTCAAAGTAGAAACAAAGCACTTTTCTTCATGGAAGCGCATTTCTTTTTCAATAAAGCATCATTGACAAAACATAAAAATGCCACCCTCCCCTTCACCTTTGCAAAAGAATTCTACAGTATGTAATGTTCTACATAATGACTTGTATTAGGCATTTATTTCATCTCTTAAAATCAGTCTTTCGTTAGCTTTTGTCTACATAGTTTAGTAGAAAGCAAAAATACTTATTTGTGATAATATATTTCTATAACTTTGGCAATAATAACAAAACAATCCAGTTTTTTTTTTTGTTTTGTTTTGTTTTGTTTTTCTTTTTCGAGGTAGGGTCTCACTCTAGCCCAGGCTGACCTGGAATTCACTATGGAGTCTCAGGGTGGCCTCGAACTCACTGCAATCCTCCTACCTCTGCCTCCCCAGTGCTGGGATTAAAGGCGTGTGCCACCACGCCCGGCTAAAACAATCCAGTTTTAAACTACAAGTGCTTTTCCATTAAAAAGAGGTTTAATGCAATGAACATAACGGTCGTTTTCCTTGTATTCCTCTGGGACTGCCCTGGTGGATGCAGGAGCAACTGTGGCATAGCCAACGGCAGGGCAGAGCAGTGGGGGCTGGTGTGGTTCACACTGCGTTTCTGAGTGAGATATAACTCCACGGCCGTAAAAGGACCGGATCACAGAGGAACATGGGAACTGAGAGTATGGCTGACGTCTGAGACTCATAATCACTCAGAAACAGGGGGCTGTAGTGGATTAGAGGTGTGTGTGTGTGTGTGTGTGTGTGTAAATGCAGGTGAAATGCACATGCACACAGAGGTCAGAGGACAACCTGAGGTGTCATTCTTCTTAGGCACCGTCCACCTCTTTTTGAGACAAGGCCTTTCATGGGTCTGAAGCCTGCTAAGTAGGCTAGACTAGCTGACCAGCAAGCCCCAAATATCTCTGGCTCTGGCTCCCAAGCGCTGGGGCTGTAATTGGGCACCTTATGTGGGTTCTAGGGACTTATCTGGGGTTCTCGTGCTTGCAAGACAAGCATTTTATTGACTGAGCCCTCTTCCCAGCCAGCACTTTATATAGTTAGAAAACAAAACAAAAAGCACTTGCCTAGGGAGTACTCCTCAGACATATAAACTGGCCATCTAGTGAATACGAGAGCAAGACTACAAACAAAGGCTCTAAATACATACATGCTATAATTCAAGAAATAGCACCATTAAATTAAGTGGTCTAAGCTCTCACCTTGGCAGACATACCTTGATAACGAGCTATAGGGCTAAGGTTGATGTAGAATTTTTAGCCCCTTCAGAGTCCCTTGGTACAATGTACAAGGGTGTGGGGAGTTGATCCAGGCCTGCAGTCCCTCTACCTTCAGCCCCACAACACGCCTTAAGGAACCTCGTGAGTTCCTTAAGAAGTCTCTTTGGCAAATTTAGGTCATAATTATAAGACTATGGGACCTAATAACCAAATATATCATGAATTTTTTTCATCTAGATCTTAATTTGGACAATGGTACTTTAGGCACAACTAAGAAAATTTAATTGTGTTCTCTGCATTAAATGAGATGAAAAGTTACTGAAGTGAAAGAATAGTGAATGTTGATTTAAAAAAAAAAAAAAAGGCAAGGTGAGCCGGGCATGGTGGCGCACGCCTTTAATCCCAGCACTCGGGAGGCAGAGGTAGGAGGATCACCGTGAGTTCGAGGCCACCCTGAGACTCCATAGTGAATTCCAGGTCAGCCTGGGCTAGAGTGAGACCCTACCTCAACCCCCCCCCCCCAAAAAAAGGCAAGTTTATGTCCTCCCAAATACAAATACCTGGAAAGATAAACCTAATAATTTATAGTGGTGATTACTGGATGGTGAGAATGTGAAGCTTTAATATTTTATCATTGCTCCCACAAAAGTATCATTTTAAAATAACAGTATTTTAAAGTAACATATTTCTATTTGTAAAATTTCTTTGTACCCTGTACCTCCCAGACTATATTAATCCAAACCTGCTAAGGCCCAAGGTCTTCTCAAGCAGAATTACATTACTCTTTTACCTATATTGGTTTACTGAGCTAAACTTTAACTAGCATTCCTTCAGTTTTCATTGAAAAATGAGATGGGAACATCTACGTGAAGGAGGATCTACAAAGCCATCATAGAAGCAACTCATTAACTGCTGTGGTTTCTATTTAGAATTCACTGATTCTTTTGAGAATTTGGTGCCTAACAAAAATATGCTATTTATTTTCTTGATTCTTCCTTTTCTGGATTGGAGAACTCTATTTTCTGTCAGGTTTCTTCCCTACTTTGACTACTGATATAGATTAGGTGCACAATTGCATCAATGAACTATCTAATTGCTGGAAAAAGTAATCCCTTTGTGTGCATGGTTCTTTATTATTTTATAAAAAGCTAATTTAAAAGCACCAATTCTTTTTAATTTTTAAAAATTTATTTATTTATTTATTTATTAGAGAGCGAGAGTATGGGCGTGCTAGGGCCTCTAGCCACTGCAAACAAACTCCAGATGCATGCGCCACCATGTACATCTGGCTTACATGGGACCTGGAGAATCAAACCTGGGTCCTTATGGTTTGCAGGCAAGTGCCTTAACCGCTAAACCATATCTCCAACCCTAAAAGCACCAATTCTAATGGCCTTTTCTGCTCAGGTGATGATTTTTTTGTGCCATTCTATAATCAGTTGGAAGAAGACGGCATTATCAACAAATAGCAGAACAAATAGCAGAACTTCTGCACTGCTGTCCGTGGCACGAGAAGGCAGTGCAGCAATATGGCTTTAGAGTGTCCACTTGGCCCAACGTTTTTCTCCCTGTCTCAGAGTGGCGATGCGTATCGGTTGAAACTCCCTCCCTCACAGCTACTCCGGTGAATCCGATGGACAAAGGAGGAAATTCAGGAGTGAGAGTCTGTTCTGAACCCATGGACTGGTGAAGAGATGCTCTCTGCCCCTGACCCTTAGGATGCCATGAGGCATAAACAGGCCAGCAGTGTAAACAGCTGGTACATAGTCACCTCATTTGAAATTTTTGAAAAGAAATTCAATTGTGCTGAATCGTCGTATTTTCCCCCCTAAAAGACGGATGTGGGAAATTCAACAATATGCTAAGTTCTGGAACCAACGAGAAAAATGTAGACATGACAGGGCAAGTGCTCAGGAGAATCGGTGACGCCACCTCAGTGAAGTGCGTAGGATGGAGTAATAGGACCTTTTTAATCCCTTGGGGAGTTCTGATGAAAATCAAATTTCTCTTCCATACCCTTCACTCACCCGCAGTCTTCACAAAGATTTATTTTCTTAAAGCCCTGACAGCTACCTGCTGTCCTACCTCCCCTGTGTGAATAAAAACATGTTTGTTCTGTTCAGAACATTCTTTTCACTTTTCTTATTCAGTTGAACTTTTATTACAAAGATATTGTGATGTGTAGCAAATTGCCAAGAAATACCTTACTCTTCTGCATGTGATTTACATTGTCAGTCCACTTCGCCTGTTGTCGTTGCTTGTGACGACTGTTGTGGTTGGGAGTGTACTGTGTGGCACTTACTGTGCTATTTCCAAGCATGGGTTTATTATGATCCTTCAAGCTGTTCTGCAGAAATTCAGTTAACACAGAATCCATATCCTGTCTCATTCTAATGCTTTCTAACTAAGTGGGTTTTATTAAGAATTCTCTTTTCTCTTAAGCACATCTAATGAGATGAGCCTTCAATAAATGGTCACTAATTTTAAATGAATTAGCATTAAGTAAATTAGAGGTATGAGATAGCAGCCATGTGTTTACTAAGTCTGGCCTGGAAGAGTCAGTGAGTCTCTTAGATGGGAAAGGCTCAGAGTTCTTGCAACTAAACTGTCCTGAATGGGGTAGTGAGAGGTGACCAGGACTGGCCAAGGCTCTGCCAGACCTACTGTGCATCTTCTCAAAGTTACACCCTCCCCCCACTGCAGACTCGGATTCTTGTGTAGATTTCAGATTCCTTTTCTAATTTTCACAAATCTCTTATAAATGGGATGTATTCTCAAATCAGAAACAGATGCAAGACCTAATTATTTTATTGGAAGTGACAAAACATGTAAAGATTCGGCCAAATATGTCATTCACACATTTCAAGATTACAAATGGAATCACCAAACAAATACAAAAGAGCTAGAAAGCAGGGTGGTCTTTCTCTGGCTTTTATGTTTCCTATAACAAAATACCCATGAGAGTCTATTGTCAGTAAAGAATGGAAAGTACAGAAATTTCAGAGGTATATTTAAAAAAATACAAAGTAAACAAATATTTTGTTTAGTTTTAAAGGACAACTGAATTTGATAACATCTATATTTTTATTAGTGAACTTTCATTTCACTAAGGCACTTTTTAAAAAAATATATTTTACTTATTTATTTGAGAGAAAGAAAGAGGTAGAGAAAGAGAGTGAGGGAGACAGAATGGGAGAGCCAGGGCCTCCAGCCATTGCATGAGCCTCCTTCTGCATCTGGTCATTAAGGCACTTTCAACCAAATAAGATTTCCTCAACACAAAAGAAAAAAAAAATTCAGAATGAGTTATTTTACTTCTCAAATTTTAAGGGCAGCTGTTGTACAGAGAAAAGTAGATATAAAGGCTTCTAAGAAAGAATTGTGTGAGGCGTCGTGTCCTGATAGAGTATGTATGGTTGTACTGAATAACTAAATTTGCATTTATATGACACCATTTTTGAAGATGAGACAATTGGTAATATATTTACTACAGTACATTGGTACAGTGAATTGAGTAAAATTCATACTAAATGGAAGTGTGATAGTCTTTTAAGTTTTTTAATAAAGGGTATTTTTTTTGATGAACATTTATCTAATGCTTATCAGGCATTGTGCTAAGTGCTTGTTGCTGTTATTTAATTTTCACAAGAATCCTATTTACTATCACTATCTCCATTTTTTTTTTTTTTTGAAATGAGGGATCGATAGTCCAGAAAAATTAAATGGCTCAGTGAAAATCCTAAATTACCAGCCCAAGATTGGAGCACAGACATTTTTGAATCTAGAATTATTTTCACACTACTGCAATTAAATCCACGGAGAAAGTAACACATTTCCACAGGTACTTACATTTCAATATTAGTGTCCATCACACTCCAAGCAAGTGCAAACCAAAGGAATCACTGCACGTAGTTCATGACAACACTACGTAGCCTTCCTCAGCAGAGTGCCCTTCCACATTCACCTTGGACTCCAGGGCTGCTCTAGTGACCTCCAGTGGGAGCCTGGGAAGGCGGTGGAAGTGTGAGCAGGGAACTGGGATGGGATCTATGAACTGATGCTACAACTTCCTTCTCCTTTTAGGCCAGAAAAGCTGTTGTGTAACTTCTCACTACTGGGACAAAGCACCTGACCAGATGCAGCTTGCAAGAGGCAAGGATTTGTCTTGACTTACAGTCTTAAGTGGAAGCTCCATGATGGCAAGGGGCAATGTGGCTTAACCACAGGCTGGACATCACTTCTGCCACAGCAGGCAGAAAACTGCAGCAGGACAGTGAACCGAGCTCTACCAAAGGTGAGCTGGCCAAAACAACCTCGGCCGGCCCCGGAACCACACCTCCCCCAGCAAGGCCCGGCCTCCCAGACTGCCCTCAGCTGGGAACCAAGCATTCAAAACACATGAGCTTATGGGGAACACCTACTTCAAATCGTCACAGAAGGTCTGTTTCAATTTTACTTTTGGTAAATTGTTTTCCTGTTAAGATTTTACTCAAATATAAAAATTTTCCTGGCTTGAAAGTTGTGGTGGTTTGACTACTGAGTGCCATAGCCTGGTATACTTGTGATTACGCCTTGTGCTTACTCTCTGTTGTAGTTAGCTGCACATTTGCTGGGATGAATATCCAATCAGATACATTTTATGGGAGGAAGGGTTTATTTTAAGCTTACAGAGCCAAGGGATGTTTCATAATGGCAGAAGAAACTGCTTACTTCTTTGAATCTGTGGTGGTTTGATTCAGTTGTTCCCCATAAACTTAGGTGTTCTGACTGCTAGGTTCCCAGCTGATGGAGATTTGGGAATTAATGACTTCTGGAGGCAGTGTATTGTTGGGTGCAGGCTTATGGGTGTTATAGCCAGTTACCCCTTGCCAGTATTTGGCACATTCTCCTGTTGCTATTGTCCACCTGATGCAGGCCAGGGGATGATGTCCACCCTCTCCTCATGCTATCATTTCCCCCTGCCATCGTGGAGCTTCCCCTCGACTCTGTTAGCCAAAATAAACCTTTTTTTCCCACAAGCTGCTCTTGGTTGAGTGATTTCTACCAGCAATGCGAGCCTGACAGCAACAAAATCAAGGCGGAGAGAAACAACTGCTGGCAAGCAAACACCAACAAAGAAGCAGGCAAGAGCCCCAGAGCCCAGGCTGAGCCTCCACACCTTCCTAACGGCATCGGGTCTGCCCATGGCATGCCCCATAGCAGGAACTTGCCTGGTCAGGGGCCAATGATGTGAACTCAGTTTTAATAAAATTCCCAAATGCCATTCATTCAAAATATCACAACTGGGCTGGAGGGATGGCTTAGCAGTTAAGGTGTTTGCCTGCAAAGCCAAAAGACCAAGGTTCTATTCCCCAAGACCCACGTTAGCCAGATGCATAAGGGGGTGCACGTGTCTGGAGTTCTTTCACAGTGGCTGGAAGCCCTGGAGTCCACACTGTCTGTGGAGCCCTAGAAAAGTGGAAGATGTTCTAGTCATCAGACTTCTAAGTTTTATGGCCAGTAAAGTAGGGTTGGGGAGATGGATTCCCTCAGTGAGGCCCTTGTCACACAAGGGTGAGGACCAGCATTCAGATCCACAGCCCTCACAGAATTGCTCGGTGGGTGTTGCAGGACTTGGAAGGTGGACGCAGGATATCCCCAGGGAAAACTGGCTAGCTAGACTGTAGAATTAATGAAATTTGGGTTCAAGTGAGAGACCTCCTCAAGGAAGGCATCCAACATCAATCTCTGCTCTCCAAATGAACACACACATATTCAGGTGCACCAACGCATATGTGTGTATATATCATATCAACCACATGTAGAAAAGGTAAAATATGCAAAGATCTTAAAAGGTAAAGCAAGTAGGTCTCGCGGCAAGCATTCCTTCCAGTTTATTAATTGCCCAAGAATGTTCACACACACACACACATGAACATACACACAAACATACACTTTCTTCCTCTGTCACTTTCAATTCCATACACTAAAGGAACTTGCACATACCCACATCATAGCCCCTAAGCCATAGTTTAGAGGTGTCTTTATTTCTGGGAATTTCTCGTAAGGATTACATCTTATTCAATATCACCATCCCGGGAATTCTACTGGGAATGGCATGTAGCTTAAGAGCTTTTCAGTACTAAATGCTAAATTCAAAGAAAATAAGGCATTTGTGTTTCTGTTGGGAAAATATCAAGTCTCATTTTGTCCTTGTTAGTTTAGAGGGAGATAAAGATTTTTCTTCAGATTTCAAATAATATATTCTATCTTACAACTTGACTGTTCATATTTATTCAAATTTTGTAAAATTGTAACATATTTTCAATTGGTATAATTTGTTATAAAAATGTAAACATTCTTTTGTAATATATTTTTGATTGCAGTTCACAGTATGAGGAGACTAATGGCAGAAAAATGTGGCAACCAGTATCTACATTCCAGTCAGTCTGCTTAATGCACATGCTTATATCAAGGGTGTTGTTGCCTGTTCAAGATTTCAGTACAGAGAAGTATTGGAAGAACAGCCACACTTCCTTAACGCCAATGCAGAGATTCACTTGACTAGTGGGTATTGATTTTTTTTTTTTTTTGCCTTTGGGAGGCAAAGGAAATATGAACACATTCATTTTTTTAAGTAGTTGAGTAGAAAGATGAGAGACATCCTATTTTCAGTTTTCAGATTTCGTACCACCTCTCCTTTAACTAATCCTTTTCCTTTCTAGCATGTGAGTTTCTATTTACTTTCTTTATCAAAAATGTACTTATGGGTGGGTGGGTATGGGTGTACGTGTGAGAGAGATAGGTGATGAATTAGCATTACAGCAACTTTGCTCGGTCAGTTCAGTGGGGATCAGAGTTCATCTTCCCTGCTGCTTCTAGGAATGTGACAGTCCTAGCTGTACAAGTGAAGATACATTTGGGGGCTGAGGTCATGAAGCACCTCACACCTTGGAGTGAGTGTGGTAGTTGGAGAAGAGGTCTTTGAGTGCAGTGACTCACAAGACTGAGCACGCCAGTCCACACTGATGCCCATCTCAGGAAATGGCACCAAGGAATCTGGGGTTCACAAAGTTCTCCAGATACTTCCCAACTACAGAGCCAACTATATTTTTAGAGACTATTGTACCCATCAACACAGTGACTGGTAATAACTCATGAAACACATCTTATTGTTTGATCCTTACTATCAACAACAGGCATCTTCCCATGTCCTTGTTGCAAAATCCACCCTTTCCACATCTAAGTTACCACAAGGTAATTTTACCAAGCCATATAGTTCTCTCTCAAAATTAGATATATTATGTAAATAGCACACAATTGAAATTCTGCTCTCAAATGAGTTTAGTGGCAAATAATGTTTTATGAGGAAGAATACAGTTTACATTTATACATCATTTCACTGCAATTAAAAATAAATTGTTCAATCACTGATAATTTTGTTTCTTATCTAGTACAAGGTAATAGAAAGTAAACATATGTCCTAAATGCTTTCATTTCTATTGCCCAGTTTTTCCCTTCTTTCCCTTTCTGTGAAAATTTGGTGATGAGGATTAAGAGTTAGAAAGAAACCAATGTAGAAAAAAAGCCATGTTTCTCAAGAACCAAAAATACTTTGAAATAGTGTCTAATGCCATGGTTTTCAATTTTAAATTCATGGTACTTTAAAAAGGCATGCCTTATATAATGTGGAGATATTTTATTCCCATTCATGCCAGAAGTAGTTCCTCTATTCTTTTGAAAGTAATAGATTGGGAATGTTTCTTATTTCAGCTGCTTCTTCTGGTAAGTAGGTAAGACCTCGATGTTTAGACTACAGCACAGAAAGATCTCAGTTAGTAGAGGTTATGGAAATGTGAATCAGGAAAAACAAAAAGAATACATCATTTAGAGACATCATGCTAAAAAGATATATGGAATGAATTGGTTTTGTCACATTTGATGAATATTCTACAAATAGAAAGGCAGACTTGTTTGTTAGTGAAGAAAGATTCGGATCTGGACAGTAGCTTCATTCTATGAGATGCTTCTTGTTAAAGCATTTACGGATGGGGTGTAAAGTCGAGTCTGTGCAGGGCACTGGGAAGGCTGTTCCTGAGGGCTTGATCTGTCACTAGCCAACAACTTTGATTTCCATTAGTGAGAAAGCACATACAAAAAGCAGTGTGGGTTAGTTTGTCTGATACTCTCTGGAAGTTACATATTTTCTAGAACAGCAAGAAAGGTTAGTCTAAAAATAACCACGATGCTTGGCTGAGGAGGATTTCTCTTTGCCGGCTCCACGCACTGGGGAGGGGAGACCCATGGCCTACCCTAAAGGAGCAGGATATAACCGTGTTTTCCTGTCTGGCAGAGATTGTGACTTCTTTCTCTCTCCAAAAGTTAGATCTACTAAGCCTCCAGAGACTCTCTGCCTTTACTCTTAATCTTGGATGAAATTAAAACCTAACTATCGACAGAAATGCTCAGACAAGCTAAAGAAGGCTTTGCATAGCAGGAGTATCTCCTCGCTCACGGCCTTGACCACAGCACACCACTCAGTCTTGCGTCTAGTAAACCCTGCCTACTCTGTGATCCTGCGGTCATTGTTTAAAATATTTTTAATTTATTTGCAAGCAGAGAGATAAAGAGAAAGAGAATGGGCACACCAGGGCCTCCAGCCACTGTAAACGAACTCCATTGCACATCTGGCTTAATGTGCTACTGGGGAATCAAACCTAGGTCACTGGGCTTTGCAGGCAAGGCCTTAACAGCTGAGCCATCTCTGCCAGCCCCTGATTTAAAATATTTTTATCTACAATATGATTAATTTTGACTTGTTGACTACTAACTCAGACACCCATAGCTGGATTTTCAAAACTTAAATCACATTATTTCTTTAGGTTTTCCCTCCATGTCATGATTCTAAAGTGGAACGAGGGGGAGAGCGCTGAGAGGAAGAATATTAATCTGGGCCTCTGTAAGCATTACAGAGTTGCCACAGCCAGCTAGCATCACTGTGTAGTGATGGGGTATTGTTGATAAAAAAAAAAAAAAAAATAAGCTGGGGCTGGGGTCAATTCAAAGTGCATGGCAGAGCAGTATCATTTGGTGGAAATAAAAAGAAAAGCTAGAGCAAGGACAAGTTACAGTTCAGCAGTTTGTAGCAGAAAGACTTCATTCAACTCACTTAACCTCTATAGGCTTTTTCTGTTTGCTCATGTGCAAAATGGAAATACACTTAATTTTCAAGGTTGTAATTATAATTAAATAAGAAAAAAATCATAAGACATGAGTATATTCTGTTTCATGTCTTTCACAAAACTACAGGAGATACGTTCTCTTGTCCCTTGTGCCTCACAGAAGAAAGAAACGAGCCCTGACTCAGCAGGGTCAGGGTCTTGGCCAAGGTCATGGAGGTGCCCTTGGAGCTGGCTTGTCTCTCCTGAGCCTTGCCTTCCTGCCATAGTCCAGAACTGGAGCTGCCATGCCAATCAAAGTGAAATCTCGTGGTAGCATGAGATTTTCAGTGCAATCAAGTCTGTTCAGTAGTTTGATCCGATTTATAAATGTTATCTCTTTATTCACATAATATGTATGTATTGAGCCTTAAAATGTAGTGAGCACTGTTCTAAGTCCTTGAAATATATCAGTGAACAAAACAGGTAAAGATTTCTACCTTTATGAAGTTTATATTCTATCAGGGCAGACAAGAAAAAAAATAGATGAATCATAGAATGTATTTAGGAGGCAAGAAGGAAACAGGCAAAGTGTTCTCAGGGTTGTCAGTGGGAATGATCACAATTGACTGTCACAAAGCAGGTAACATTTAAGGGAAAGTTGGTGATGTAAGGTGGCCAGTCACGGAGATATCTGAGGGAGATTGTGCCAAGCCAATGAAACAGGGCCTCAGGCAGAATATATTTGCTATGTTACAATAGCCAAAAAAACAAAAAAAAGGTAGGAATCACGTGACCAAGGGCTAAAGCAGGAGAAAGAAAACAGGGAACAAGGGACAACCAGACTATGTGAGTCTCTGTCAACCATTCTAAGAACTCTGATTCCAAGTCTGAGCACAGGAGAGCGATGCTGATTTCGCATTTCTAGAAGATGCAGCTGAGGGGCGGCTCAGGCTTGGGCCAACAGAGGAAGACTGGTCAGAGGGGTTGGGTTGATCGGCCCGGGCTAGGAACGGATGGATCCGGGCATGTTTTCAGTGCAGGGCTACCGAGATTTGCAGACAGCTGGAGACAAATACAAAGGGATGACTCTGAGGTTTTTGGACTGAGCGACTGGAAAAATAAAGCTGTCACTGAGCAAAGTGGGAAGACTTGGGGTGGAGCATTGTTTATAAGGAAAAACAAGCTAAAGTAGTAAGTTTGCTGGCTCTTCTGACAGTGTGGGAGGGAGGTACTAACTAGGCAAGCGAGGAGGCACAAAATTCAGAGAAACTTTCTGAGTGGGGGGAGGCAAATCTGGGAGTCCTCGGCATGCAAATCGTGTTGAAGACCATGAGACCGTACCCCTTGGTCTGTCCTTTGAGGCTGGGAATAGGGAAGAGGACGGAGGGTGGGCGCGCACTTTGCCATCTGACTTTGGTTTTCCGTCAATACAAGGTAACTACTGTGTGAAGCAATTTCGTTCCTTCCTTCCGCGGTCAGCTGGGACCCTGCCCTCCACGTGTAAGCATGCACAGGAGGAACACCGTGGGTGCAATATTAGTGAAACACGCGAGAGTGTAGCACGCCTGGCTGGCAGCTGAGTGCGTCCCTGGCCTGCAAGTTCCCAGTCCCGCACACGGAAGGGCCTGCGTGGCGGGGCTCAGCTCGAGATGGGCTCAGGACGCACCGTCTTGGAAATCTCCGCAGGGAGATCCTAAAAATCGCCACATAGTCTCACTCATCTTCAGCACCTAACCTGAATCTACCCAAGATACCTTACATACCCAGCAAGCATCTCCTAGACTAGACACTAGGATGGAAGGGGAGAGATGGGGAGGGCATCAAAGGGGTGGGAAACACAAATCTAGACCCAAACGGCAATGGTACCATAATCTTCTACTTATTAAAAGATAGACCAAATGGCTGATCCTTCACCAGGCCCTTACAGGGAACACCTGAACCACAAGACACTGGAGAGGGTAAGATCAAAACTAACCTTAATCTTCTACATCTTCCCTCCCTCCCCTCCCCCCCCCCCCCAGCTCTCTCTTCTTTCTAACTCTTGTATATTAGTTATCTTTTTCCTCATTGTCTTAGTGGGCACTGACCTGTAACTCCCAGAACCAGCATGGGGCTATCATCCACAATGAGCTTTTGATCAGCGAGACCTACAAGGTTTCCTAAAAGACAGACAGATTTCCGTCAGAGTACTTGATGACCCACCAAAGGTTAGTGGTAAGACCCTACTGCTGAAGACACCTTATGTGGTTGACATGAAAAATAGAATGGCATGGCTGGAAGTTGGAAGAGAGGCAGTCCCCAGACAGTCAGCACGTCTAGTGCCAGATCACAGTTTCTTTTGAATGGTTGATAATGGGAGTTTCTTATTTCAGACACTTGCTACAGGACCTTCTTCTCTGGATCCACACTCAAGCCTGGCAGCTTTTCAAAGTCTCTCAGTGAATGAATCAAAGCAATGCTCCCACATGTGAAATATGCCCCTCCAGACCATAAGTACAGTGAAAAAAGTCATGATTTGCTTAATAGTCGGATATCTAATATGAAATTATTTGTCACTTACATTTTAGAAGGTTGAAAAAAAAGTTTTGCAGACACTGGATCCTGAAAACTTCATTGGTGTGTAAGCTCATTCCATGCACGGAGACTTTCCCTCTGGGATGTACTTAAAATGACTGATAAACTTTCCACAGCCTGCGTATGTGGAGCTTCCCCTTGAGTCTGTAAGCTGAAATCACCCTGTTTCCCACGAGCTGCTCCCGGTGGGGTGATTTCTACCAGCAATGCAAACCCGGCTGCAACGCTGGCCTCTCAAAGCTCAAGGCCTCCGGTGGTGGTACATTTCATCCAGGGATGCTCCGCCTCCTAAAAGTTCTCCTACCTTTCCAAAAACATGATATAGACACCAGAAGGGGGGCCAAACACATGAGCCCCTGGGGGACATTGCACAATAAAATCGCGGCATTCGGCCCTGGATCCCACAGGTATGTCATGGACATCTCATGATGAAGACGTCACACATTCCAACGTCAGTAGGCCGCAGTTTTTACCAGTCTCAACACTGTTCAGGTGGCCAAAATCTTTTTGACAGGCCTAACTTCTTCTTTCAGCCACAGTAAAGGGGAAGCTTTCCTCTAGGGTTTATGACCTTCTGAGTGACAGGCTTCTGACGAGGTTCTCAGGCATGAGTCCCTCACAGTGAGCGGCTCCGATGCAGTCGGAGAGCAGGCGATTATGCCCCTAGCCTGTGTGCCACTATGGCGCCAGTGTGCATGACTTGCTGGAGGGTTGACTTTGTGTTTTCTGTCATCTCTCCCTACCAGCAGCTTGCACAGCGCTTTCCAGCTATGAGAGCTGGACAACAGGGAGCTGCTGTCCAGCTAAGTCCTAGCATGACAAACCCTCCAAGGCTCAGGAAACCCTGCAGGAGAAGAATGCAAGCGTCACAGGGCGGGAAGACACACTCTGTGGCACTGCCCCAACCACAGACGCTGGCTGGTGCACTCGTAACCCCACAGTGAGCACCGATAACCCCACTGAAGGCCTTCAGTGGAACGGGGATACGGGGGAGACAACTAAGAGTATAACCCAATGGGAGTGTGACCAATTTACAACATGTTCACATAATAAAGTTCTCAATAATAATAATAATAAAAATAACACACCAGGCATGGTGGTGCACGCCTTTAATCCCAGAACTTGGGAGGTAGGATGATTGCCATGAGTTCAAGGCCACCCTGAGACTACAGAGTGAATTCCAGGTCAGCCTGGGCTACAGCAAGACCCTATCTTGAAAAAAAAAAAGACAACATAAAAACAATCCAAGGTTTCTTCTTAGACTCAAAGCAATCTTTTAATTGCAATATCAAAACCCAAATCACACACTTCAATATTCCATGGCTCAGAGTAAACATTCCTATTCCAGAAGGGAGGAACAGGGGCATAGTAAGGAATAGCCAGATGAACTCGGCCATACCCAAGCTCCCAGGACACGGGCGGAACGCAGCCTGACTCTTCGTCAGAACGTCACACCATCAGCCTCTAGCCCAGTTCCTAATGGCATCCTTGGATCCTTCTAAACCTCATGTGCTGGGTTTCTAGTCTCCATGTTTCTCAGCATTCTTGTTTTCCAACCCTCACCACAACAGCTCCTGGAGTCCAGCTCATAGTATTTCAGGGCTTTTCTAGCTCAGTGTTTCAAATTCTTTCAAATTAATCTCACACAGCACATCCAACGACTTATAAACCATAGCAACAACTC
This sequence comes from Dipus sagitta, assembly GCA_036346955.1. Taxonomy (NCBI): domain Eukaryota; kingdom Metazoa; phylum Chordata; class Mammalia; order Rodentia; family Dipodidae; genus Dipus; species Dipus sagitta. The sequence goes on from CM070787.1 coordinate 5,124,289, forward strand.
CACTCCTATTACGAATTTTCTGTATATATTTTTTTTTACTTTACTCATTACTATGACCAAATACCTGACAAGCAGCTGCTTAAGGAAAGGAAGGGTTGATTTCAGCCCACAGCTCCAGAGAGCACTGTCCATCATGATGAGGGAGACATGGTGGTAGGCCTAGAAACCTGCATCCACATTTAGAAAGCAGTGCAGCTGGGAGATAAAACCTCCAGGCAGGTCCACACTGACATGTTTTCTCCAGGAAGCCTCCAGCCTCCAAGATTCCACCACCTTCCCGAATAGCACCACCAGCTTGGGACCAACTGCTCAATCACCTTAGCCAGTGTGGGACATTTCACATTCAAACCTCGACGGTGGTTTGTCTGTGATAGTTTATTTCACTTGTCAACTTGACTGGGCTATCATATATCTCCATATTTGGTAAAATATCATTCTGCATAGTTCTGTGATCACTAATCCGGGGATAAGATTAACTTTGAATTGGTGGACTGAGTAAAGATTGCTCTCACCAAAGGGCCTCATCATGTCCTATGAAAACATGAGCAGGATAAAAAGGTAGAATGAGAAAGTGATATTTACTACTTCCTGTTTCTCTCTTTCTCACTTTTTTTTGAGTGTGGTATCCATTAGTCTTTTCTTCTACTTGTACTTGGGCTTAGACTGGAATTGACCCCATTATATCTTCTGGTTTCTGCTCCTTTGAACCTGGATTGGAGCTATGTCATTCCTTCTCTTGCATGTCCAGCTTGTCAATACCAGGTTTACAGTTGTCTCAACACTAATCATGTGAAATCATCTCTCCCCTCACCTAATCAAATATATTCTGTCGTTTCTTTTTCTCTGTTGAACACAGACTAAAATACTGCTGGTTGAGGGAGAATTGCAATTCCATTTTGAGTCTCTACTCTGCCTTTTTTATGGCTTTATTCTGAATCCACAAGTCAGTGGACTTAATAATATTCTGCCAGCTCCCAAGTATGCAGACTGCGACCACACCCTTGGCCACCTGGAAAACCACCAGTGGGTAGGTCCGAGATGTGAGAGGATCCATGATAATGCAAACACTGGTGCAAATTCCATTATTCCCGAGCTTCCTCACACTCCTGTTCTAAAAGCAAAGTACGGCGAGCCTTTAGTTGCTTAGCGGTGACAATCTAATTAGGTGTCCACAATTATTTAAATGTTTTATGACTTTTTCCACATTATATTGTCACCAGGCAGGTAGCTAAACTCATCTTGGGATAGCATTGGGGGCATTATGTGCATATTTACTATGGTGTTATCAAATCATCTCCTGTGGTATCCAGCTTCTCCTTCTGCTAATAAATTTTCTATCTTACAATTGCATAGTGACCAGAAACCTACGCAAAAGATTTTAACTTTTCATCTGGGTATCTTACTTCACTGTCCTTGATAATTTTTGCTTGCATAGATTATGCAATGTCCTTTTCCACTACCCATCCACCCTGTGAATTTGCCCACTATATCTCTGCGGGCCGTGGCTTCCTCGCTGACACTGACCATGGGGTTCATGGTCACTGGGCTTGCTCGGCTCCTGATAGTTACGTGCTGCGGTCCAGGCTCTACTATTTCAGGACCTTCCATTGCCACTGCGGTCAGAAGGCTCCAGCTTGTCGCACATTTTGTACGTCGGCCCAGAGGAAAGATAATCCTGAGCTTCTTTCTAGTACACTCTTTTTATTTTAAGGTGGGTCTCGCTCTCACTCAGGCTGACCTGAAATTCTATATAGTCTCAGGCTGGCCTCGAACTTGCATTGATTTTTCATAGTTCTGCCTCCTGAGTGCTGAGATTAAAGGAATGCACCATCAAGCCTGGCTAGTATATTCTTTATCTCTTTGTAAATACGACCCTCTCATGAACATAGTTTGTGTTTTCTCTGTTTTTGTGAAGTATATTCACACTAGCTTTTCAACTTTTCTGAGTCCTTTTTCCTCTGCCCTTCATTATGCATGGTATCTTTCTTTTTTTCTTTTTTTTTTTTTTTACATTTTTATGTCTCTTGCTGTGGGCTATTGCTTTTCCTTTTCAATCTTTTTAGAGCCAGCCCAGCAGAGTATTTACAATGTCTCCTGTGTCCTTGTAAAGATATGGCATGCTATATCATAGGAATAGGTCCTGAGCCACATGAAAAAAAATTTTAAAATATGTTTTATTTATTTATTTGAGGGAAAGAGAAAGAGAGAGAATGGGCATGCCAGGGCCTCCAGCCACTGCAAACAAACTCCAGATGCATGTTCGCCCTTGTGGATCTGGCTTACATGGGTCCTGGAGAGTTGAACTGGGATCCTTTGGCTTTGCAGGCAAATGCCTTAACCACTAAGCCATTTTTCCAGCCCCTGAACAAACCCCTATTCAACATGAGATTCCACCTAGTTTTATTCAGATCACTTAGGACCTAGTCCATAAGACACCATCTAGCTATGGTAGGGCCACATTGGCTGGGCCCTGCAGCATCTCTGAGGGTTTCTCCTTTAAGCACTCACTCAGAACTTTCATAGCTGAGTGATATTATGATGCCAAGTTCTTCATTGGTCTGGTGCTCAAGAGAGAAATTGCGAACATGGTTTGAGGAGGGGTAAGTCTTGCAAGACAAAGTTCTTTAGATCACAAAAGGTAGAATTAAGCAGGAGAGAGCCACTTCTTCAGGAGAATTAGAAATTCAAGAAAGAAGAGTAAATTGATCCAATGCCCATACACTAAGTCTAGGATCTTACCTACTACCAAGCACGGCAGAATAACTGCGGCTGAAAGTATTATGCTCTTTAAATTTTACACTTCAGTATTTTCTGCCTCTTGTGGAGTGGCTCAATCCTTTAAACATTTTCTTAAGTAAGCCATCAGCTTTTAAATTTGTTTTAATTGTCTGATGTATTGATAGCCCCTAGCAGACATCATTCAATTCAGCAATGCAGAAGTCCTTCTAATTATCACTTTCCCAAACACTCCACCCTTGCCAATATGCCTGAGGCATACTAACTGCCAGGGGATTTCCTTCACCAGGTATCTCACTCTACTTCACCAATGAGAAACCTTTAAGAACTCCACCCTAGCTGCTGGGGCTTATTGGAACTCACCGTGGTTGCTAGTCCACCATTAGAATATTAAACTCCAAGATTCATTTTAGGGTCTGTTTACTGAGGGCACTGCTATACTAATTGTTCTAGGCCAGAATCTCAGGAAAATAGACTCTTGAGGTGAGAAATTTGCAAGTAGGTGGTATATTGGAGAATGTTATCAGCAACACTTGTAAGGGAGTCCAAAAGGCAGAGTTGTGCCAAGGAAGAAATTGACCATTTTGCAAAATCCCATGCATAAATTTGAAGCTGAGATTTGCTTTCAGAAGTGTCCCAAATGAAGCAAGTAGTCTGGGTCTTTATAGCCAACACTCAATAGTCTTGGGGACTGGGCCCTGAGAGACAGCTAACTTTGGGTACAACAGCAGGGTTTTGCTGTGAGTGATTTCTGGGGTGGGACTGAGCTGTCAGATTTAAGCAAGGCACATTTTTGGTAGCTGTGGGAATCAATGTCTCCTTTTTCTAAGGGAATTCTGTGTTGTATAAAATAGCATCGACTGCAACTGGCTTTTAAATATTATCTAGCCAGCTAAAGAAGGAAAAGGTAAAAACAAAGAGCTCTATTCTAAATTTTGGGTGAGTCAAAGGACTTACTTGCTGGTCTATCCTTGAAAAGAGCCATATCTTCAAATAGCAAGGACAGATGAAAGTAAAAGAGGAGCCAATTGGACTATTTATCTGATCTTGCTGTTTTTTAAACATCTCAAATAATTTGATTCTGGGCCCAAGACTAAAATACTTTTGTTAGTTGAATGTCCACCTGTATTGTCTAAGTCACTGGCAGGTGTTGAAAAGATGTTCAGGATCACAAGAATCAAAGGTTAAGTCGAATCACCTACTGTAGCCACAGGTCATAAAGTGTCTGTGAGCATGTGCGCTGCCTCTCTCACAGCGCGCAAAGCCGGTGCATTCTGGACAATAAAAACCCACGTGAACATTTGATCAATCTCTCATTTTTATCTAAACGTGGCTCAGTGGAGCTGAGTGTGAGCATGGACAAAATGGGAACTTTTCAGATTGGAATTGTAAAACAAATTCTCTTTCTTTAAGCCTCTCTGAAGGAGTAAAACCAAAATCAGAACAATTTCGTTAAAGCTGTGGGTATAACTGTCATGATCTAGATCAAAGCGAAAACATAACTACATTGGATATTTGATTTTAATTAACTGAATTTTAACTATGAACTACATGCATGGAGGTGATATGGAAGCAATGGAAAAAAAAAAGTATGTGCAATCTTATTTAAACGAAAATGCAAAGAAGGCAAGGCATGGTGGTGGAATAATCCTGTGAACCTAGGAGGGGAGTGGGGAGTTCAGGGGAGGTCTGGGCTCCATAGGGAGGCTCTGTCTCAAACAGAACAAAATACAACAAAAATGTAAACAATTGCAGCTTCGTAGGGTTCTTGAGAAGAGAAGAGATAGAATGAATACGTGTTGTAAATAGGATTTTTTTAGATTAGTTTACAGGATGTGTGATGGGTGGTCCAAAAATAGCTATCTGCAGGCTTGAGTGTCAGGGAACCTCCACAAGGCTGCCTGCCTCACGAGTCCTGTCCTGGCGCTGAAGGCCTGGAGAGTTCCTACAGAGCCTCCGGGGTTCAGTCCATGTGAACACCTGATGAAACTTGGTTTCAACGTCCACTAAACATGGTAGCTGAATCAGGGTAGATGCGCACACAAGTGAATAGTGAGGGTAGAAACAGCACAAACTGACAAGTAGCCTTGGCCGCCAGGAGAAAAGAGGAATGTGTTCTCTAGTAGCATTTTTTATTTTTTTGAGGCAAGCCCAAAAGACTGGCCTTTTCTTTTCTTTCTTTTTTTTTTTTTTCTTTTCTTTTCTTCCTTATGCAAGAGAGCAAGAGCGAGCAAGCGGGGGGTGGGGTGGGGGAGTTGGCATGTCAGGGCCCCACTCACTGCAATCAAACTCCAGACATGTGCACCACCTTGTGTGCATGGTCAACCTTGTGTGTTTGTGTCACGTCGTGCATCTGGCTTGACTGGAATCTGGAGAGTTGAACAGGGATCCTTAGGCTTCACAGGCAAGTGCCTTAACCACTAAGCCATCACTCCAGCCCCTCGAGGGGCTTTTTTTTTTTTTTTTAAACAGAGTTCACCTGTTCACTCTGGAGGAATGACTTCCTGCAAGTTCCTGGAACACCCTCACAGACCAACCCAAGAAGCATGTCTGTCAACTTCTAATCTATCTGATCAAGTTGACAACTGAGCTTGGCCATTGCAGTGATCAACTTTCTTTCTCTTGTTCTCTTTCCAAACATTTTTCACATGGCCTCGGGAGCACTGTTACTCTCCTTGCTGTGTCGCCCCTAAATATTGCAGCTTTGCAATGTTATATTGAATTTCCTTTTATTTCCAACTTCTCTCTGTTGTTCAGTGACATGAACTCTCTAAGTTATTTTATTCAGTCCCAACTTTAAATACTTCCTACAGCTCCCAAATATCCATCCCAATTTTCGACCTCTCTGTTGGCCTCAGACTCACATGCTAGAGTACTTAAGTGATTTTACCATGTCAATGTTAAAAATACATCCCGATAGCATCATGCCAAAGCTCTCTATTTTTGTCATCTGAACCTACTCCCAAACCATCCATCTTTATTTAATTGCTCAAGTCAAACTTTTTAGCCTTCTTTTTTACTCCTCTCGCTCACACCTGACAGCCAAACGGAAGATCATGTCAGCTCCAAGTTCAAGATCCAGAAGCTTGTTACCCTGTGTTTCTTTCATCCTTTTCAATATATTTTGTTTAGAAAATTCTCTGCCAATGGGTCTCCCTGCTTCAGGCCTACAGCGTCTTTTCTCCATGGTGATGGCAGTGTGAGTAAAATCCTTCCCAAATGCAAGATGATCCTGCGTAGGATCATATAGGTGATAGAAACAGCTTTTGAGTCTCTTTGACCCATCACCTCCAAAGGCAGAACACAAGTTAGAATGCAAAATTTTAAATGTATGGACAACATTTTGCCGCAACATGGGAGACAAAGCATCTCAATGATGACACAGAAGCAGGGGGAAGCAAAGCCTCAGGAGAGCAGCGTTTATGTTGGAGGAGACAGAAGTCAGAAGAGCGTCTGTAGACACTAAGAACTGGAGATCTAAAACTCTGAAGACATATGCATATATCATTAGTAAGTGGATCTGGGAACAGGGAGAGGTTTTTCTCCAGGATACAGTTTGTGGCCAAGTGAAAGGGTCCATGCCCAGTCTACAGGGGGCTAGGTGATTATGAATCCCTCTTCCAAGACAGAGGCCTGGGGAGACAATGAGATAAATGTGCCAGGAGGACCATTGTTTGCCCATCAAAAATAAGGTTGCTATAGGGAAGATCATTACAATAACAGGCAATGGCTAAGCATGTTAAAATATAAATAGAGAGAATATTACACAATTGTATCAATAAGGTAACTCTCTCATATCTCTTTCAATTTTTTTTTGGGGGGGGTTCAAGGTAGGGTCTCACTATAGCTCAGGCTGACCTGGAATTGACTACGTAGTCTCAGGGTGGCCTTGAACTCTGCCTCCAGAGTGCTGGGATTAAAGGCATATGCCACCACGCGAAGCTCTTTCAATTTTTTTTTTGACATATTCTAACAAAGAGAAATACAAAAATGTCCTCCACATACAGATAAAAGAGAGAATATAAACTGGACAAATTTAAATAAAAAGAAAGCAGATTGCCTTTATTTTGACAGCAGGCATACACAAAGCAAGTTTCAGGCTAGCATGGGCCACAAAGCGAGACCTTAATGCAAAGAAACAGCAAACAAATGCCACAAGCTATTATTTCTAATAAAGATATAGATATTAGTATTTTATTGCCTCAACAGCATTACCACATCCTATGAAAGAGGAAATGCAAAGGAAGTGGACAAAAAGAAATTCTAGATTTTTAATATATAAGTTAATCTCTCTATTGGTCTGAGACTCAAGTGGGCAAAAATTTGGTAGGAACATAGCTGACTTAGTAAACAGAATCAGCAGAATAGATGAAGATGGCTCTATGGCACCCTACCCTGATGGTAGAGACTATGTGTTTTCAGGTTAGGGTTCACTCATCAAAATGGATTCATTCTTTCAAGAAAATATCTAAGACAACCAAAAAGTGAAACATTCCATAAAATTATAAGAATAGGGCTGGAGAGATGGCTTAGCAGTTAAGGCGCTTACCTGCAAAGCCAAGGGATCCAAGTTCAATTCTCCAGGACCCACGTAAGCCAGAAGTACACAAGGTGGTGCACACATCTGGAGTTTGTTTGCAGTTCCTGGAGGCCCGCCATGCCATTCTCTCTCTCTCTCTCTCTCTCTCTCTCCTTTTCTCATCCTCAAATAAATAAATTATAAGAATAGAAAATGTATGACTAGCACTTTCAAAGTATAAATAACAAAATTAAAAATTAACACATTTTAAAGACCTTATAATATACACACTTTTAGTACTTACATATTGTTTTTAAAAATTTGAGTGACTAAGGTAGGAGTATTGCTGTAAAGTCAAGGCCAGCCTGGACTACAGAGAGAATATCAGGTCATCCTGTGATAGACTAAGACCTTGCATAAATAAATAAATACATCTCTTAGACACAGGGCAAGACCAAAATCATGGATTTCAGACCTTTCCTTCTCCAAATATAAAATATATCAACACTCATTGAAATTAAGTAGGAAGAATCTACTTTAGTGATTAATTGCTGGCACATATAATACATGCATAATGCCAAATGTGTTTTTCTTCATATATTTAGTTGTATTTGTCAGTGTACAACTTTAGAAATATTTTTAATGGTGACATAAACAAAAGCAATTCAACTATTATTTTGCTTTATTTCTTAGAGTACATAAAGCAATAAGATCGAACATCAGATGAATGTCAAAAATGATGTTTCCATGATCAAAGAAAGGAAAGTAATGCTCATGGTTTGATTTAAATTATTACTTGAGATGACTTTTTTCAGGATTAGTGCTCAATCAGTGAACTCATGATGGTTGGATGTAATTATTTCATATGAACTATATAAACAGCAAATATATTTACCTGTAAAAAGTAAGTATATTCAAAACTTGACTGATCATAGGATTTATCTTGATGTGATTTACAGGCGCTTAAATTTTGATTGGGCTCCACTGGGATGAAGTGGACTACTTGAACTTTAAATCAATTCAGTCTTTGATTCTCATGATCAGCCATGTTTGGACACATTGAATTGAAGGTGATTCTCAACCCTGCTGGGCTCAGATTAGAGCCGCTATGGGCTTGAAGAAGTCTCTCCCGCTACTCACTCTCAGTGCCTGAAAGGAACTGGGAAGGAAAGGAAGCATGGAGTGCCAGATGTGGTCAAAAGGGACCTGTTCTCTAAGACATAGGACATTATATGCCAGGGGCTCTGCAATTTGAGGGCATCGCCTGGGGTAAAATTCAGTAAGCCAGACCAGGGAGTGGTCCTGGGCTTTTAAAATTAGTCCGCTGGCTGGTTCTGATGCACAGAGGCCATCCACCTCACGTAGAGAAGAGCAGCTGGAACTGTGCTTGTGATGCAGAGCAGCAGTCAGCCCCAAGCCTTTCCCGGTGAATTCCCTCTCCCTTACTCTGCAAACACGCCCGTTGAATAGTAATGATGTGTTGAATCTCTTAGAATCCCCATGTGGAAGATGTTAATGACAATTTATTGATTGATTCGTTCAACTGACAGTTAGTGTTTACTGTGCATACAAAAGGCACTGAGCTGAATGCTGAGTAGCAGATACCTGATGACAGATTCTCCTTTGCACATCAGAGTTCTTAGCATGTTTCTGGAGAGATGATTCCAAGTATACACTTCTCTGACACTCTCTCTTTCTTTCTCTCATGTGTGTGAGTGTGTGTGTGTGTGTGTGTTGAATGTGTTTTCAGGCACACACATTCCAAATACAGTTCAGGCTTACATTATTTTCAACACCTAGTAAGCATGGAAGGAAGAAGAGGGTTCTAGACTGTTTCGCTCAGGCTCCTTGTTGTAAATAATCTGTGAGCATGGTGAGTAGGATTGTGTGTTGCCACAGAGAAACAGGTTCATGGGAAAGTCCATTGACCTGATCTGTTTAGGCGTTTCCTTATCAAATAACCACAGGCCTCTCACTGTGTTCCAGATACTGCTCTGTGATTTGCATGCATTTCTTTTTCTCTTAACGTCCAAAGCAACTCGTGAGTTTATATCATCCATTACGGATTTTCAGGAAGGAAACGGAAGCTAAGAAAGTTAAGTAACTTGCCAAAGTCAAAGATATTAGAGCCCGACTCCAGAACTCACACTCAACTCTCTTTCACACTGGCTTAGTTCCCACCACTGGAAAGGGTGTGGCCCTGGCCAGTGCCTTTGGATTGTTGAAAAAGTTAGTGGGTGGCAGGGTCCTCAAGAATAGACTACAAGTGGCCAAAGACAAGAATGAAGAAATGTTGTTAAGCTTGGAAGGGGGGATCTGGCTTTTCTTCATCTCTCTTTACTGAAGGAGTTCATTGGATCTCTTTGTCATTAAACATGACCCCTCCCTACATTTCTCCTCCCTAAAGGAGTTCTTCTTTGTTGACATTACCTACCTTCACATTATTGGGACAAAACACTAGACCAAAAGCAGGGTTTATTTTGGATTACAATCTCAAGGGGAAGTTTTGTGATGGTAGGGAAAAAATGGTAGAGCTTGACTTTCAAACTTTTCCTGCCTTTTAATTTTTTAGTCAATAAAGAAAATGAACCTGCCTCCTAGATTGTAACAACACTTGGCATAATATTTCTCTTTTCTTTTCTCTTCCTTTCTTTCCTCTTTCTTCCTTCCTGTTTTTCTTTCCTCCTTCCTTCCTTCCTTCCTTCCTTCCTTCCTTCCTTCCTTTCTTCCTTTCTTCCTTTCTTCCTTTCTTCCTTCCTTTCCTCCACAATATGTTAATTCCAAGATTGGTTTACTTGAAGTTGAAGAATAGCATTCATTAAATTTCTGAGTGTACTATGCTCCCAAAGTCAGTTCCTTAAACCTAAGAGAGGTGCTGAAACATTTCATTAGTTCTGTCAAAGTGAAAGTAAAATGCTTTGCAGGCAATGTAGTGTAACATTAAAAAATTCTTTAGTCAAAGTGTGTTTAACCTTCTGAACTTAAAAAATTAGAAGATAGCACTGGAGAACTTCTTGAATGACTTCACCTAGACACTCAAAGTCCAACAGGACCACATGACTCTACATGAAAATGACTTGTGCCTAATCTGCAATCTAGAAATTCATCAGACTCTGATGCTTTCTCTCTATTGATCAGAGCTTTACATGTGTGTCAAGGGAGAGAGGTAAAATTACATGAGAAATGAATGAGAAAGGCAAAATTATTTTCATTGTTAAAGATGATTATACTACTTAGTTGAAAATTTGAGACAAGTTCAACAAGAAACTTAAATATATCTTGAGTAGCATGATAGAAATTACAGACTCAGTGAAAAAGAAGGTCCAAGGCATGTATGTTTTTTATATAACATAAACACCACAAGTAAAGACTTATATAAATTTATATAAATTATATATATATATATATATGTGTGTGTGTGTGTGTGTGTGTGTGTGTGTGTGTGTGTATATATATATATATATCTATATATCTGCCATTCTCTGCCTCTATCAAATAAATAAATTAATTAAATTAAATAAAATAACTTTTTAAAAAGAAGATAAGGAATCTGATGGGGAGGCTACCACTAGCCAGCTGTACCATGTATGGCATCATCTTTAACCCTTGACTTCATGCTGTTCAGAAAATAAGATATAAACTTCTTGCTGAAGGCCCATGACTCAGAGAAAGCATCTGTTGTAGTTTCCTTCCCATTGCAGGAACAAAATACCTGACCAAAAGCAGCTCATGGGAGGGAAGGGTTGATACCGGCTTACAGCCTCAAAGGGAAGTGCCGTGAGGGCGGGAAAACATAACGAAGCTGAGGCTGGCCGTCACATCTGGTCACCTCAGCCAGAGCGGATGGCTCTGGCAATGAGGCTTGGGCTGTGACACCCAGGTGGCCTACTTCCGCCAGCAGGCTCCACCTTCCACATTTTCACCAGCTGGGAATGAGGCTTCATCACAAGCACGGAGACTATCAGGACATTTTACCTTCAAAGCACCACGATGCCTAATTCTATGCACAGGTTCGATGAAAGCTGTCTAGAAACGTGAGCAGACAAAAGGGTATGAGCTACAGAAGCAGAATAAGAGGGTAACTCCTGCACGTCTTGCCTGAGAGGATTCTTCCTGGTCTTCTGGTAGCATTATTTTTCCTGGATATGGGCAGGGGCTCTTCTAGAATGAAAGTCAAGGTGAAAGGAAAAAGAATGTTAGGCTTTCCAGGATTTATGGCTGGCTTTGGGGAATAGGAGTTGTCATTTCCATAACCTGTTTAGGGGCAGAGAAAATCTGGTTTCTATGTTTCCTTTTGTGGGAGTGTGGAAGCCACAGGAGATAGGAGGGCAGAAGGTCAGAGAGACATTGCTTTTCAAGTGCTTCCAAACTTCAGTTCAAAGAACTTAGCACACCAAGCTCCCATGCTTTGAGGTGTCATGTTCTGAGTCCTGACAGCATGCACAGAAGACAAGCCTCACATTATCCAGGGGTTCTGACAGAACATAGCTCATATTTACCTAAAGTAATAAAGATCATTTGTTGACTCACAAGATTAAAACTTCTTTCACTCGTGTCAAGCCTAGGCGTACAGACAGTATTGCTGGGGCCTCTCACTGTGCACTCTTTGATGCTGTTCCTTGTCCCCACCAAGGCTGCACTGTCCAGCTACATGGAGTCTTTCTGCATAGCATTTGAGTTCGAGTTCTTGGAATTCCAACTCCTTTAAGCTTCCAATGACAAGAATAAGAGATGAGAGAAATGAGGATTCTGAACTTACGGAGAATTAATTATCTTCACAGATATGGTGAACTGCCTTCTTTATGAATTAGATAAAACTAATATTTCACAATCTAGATGGTAAGAAAGCAAATGTTACCAAACATAATTACAAACCAAATGCAGTATCAACTTTTGAAGCCAAAATTTAAAATCATTGTAAGGTTTTATTAAGATAATTAAAATACCAAAGAGAATATGGTGAAGCCTTAAGAAGGCAAGTACTATTAATCCTTAGAAAGAAAAAAAATAAGATATACAAGAGATGTATTTGGGCTTTGAACATAGGCAAATCTGTCTAGAGCCACCAACTAGCATTTCTATCTTCTTCTCAGAAGTCCATCCTGTTCAACTGCTAAGAACTTTCTTCCCTCCTAAAACTGTAATACAGTAGGTCACTAGAGAAATAGGGTTAATAATACGGTGGTGGGTCCTCCTTCCCTCCAAATGTCATAATACCACCTTTCTACCCTCCTAAAACTGTAATGCCACAGGTCACTAGAGAAATAGGGTTAATATTACTGTGGTGGGTTCTCCTTCCCTTCAGGTATCATAATGCCACTTTTCTACCCTCTTAAAACTGTAATACAGCAGGTCTCTAGAGAAATAGGGTTAATATTACTATGGCAGGTCCTCCTTCCCTCCAAGTGTCATAATTTCTTCCCTCCTAAAACTATAATGCGGCAGGTCACTAGAGAAATAAGGTTAATATTACTGTGGAGGATCCGCCTTCCCTCCAAGCATCCTACTCACACGTGAAGGCATTTACCAGGAACATCCTTGGCTTATCTATCTCTTCCTTCATCACTGCTGCCCAGGGAAGAGGGAAAGATGACCACAGTGGCTCAGGGCTACTGAGGTGGCCCACTGGACCTCCTGACTTGTTGTGCCCAGTGATTTGGAGTTGCCACTTCAGGGGAGCCCTGTAGAGGACCAGCCTTGACAGCAGCTGTTAATGCTGGAGCACGAAATTACAATTCCTGTTCTAAAATGGCATTGCTCCCTTTACCAGTAACATGATTTTTGTCTGGTTTTTCGGTTCTATTTTCTAGGTGATTCAGATCTCATATAGTGAAGGAAAGGGTGCTGGGTATTGGCCCCTACATCTTATCATCACCATCATCATCATTGTATAGCACAGCATAATTCATAAGAAGAATGGCCATGTCTTGTGAAGTTGTTTTTCACAGTAGCAAGCGTGTGACCACAGAGAGGCACTGTTGAAGGTGTGGCGTCCAAAAGTGGCTTGTGCCAGATGCTGAAGAGTTCTCCCCATGGAGCCCCAGAGGAGAGTCATTCAGGCCAGATTCCAGCACACCCTTCCACCCTCATGTGCAATCACGAAACAGCCCCACACAATCTACGTCTTTGCCACAGCTTTCTGTTTTGATTGTGCCTGTTTTATGGCTTTATTTTTCTAAAGAAGTACTTCATAAGTCTCCCCAGTTGAAAAAGAATCCAGAAACATTTTGCTTGTGTTTTATTCTACATGCCAGCTTCAATATATGAATGATAATTGAGTTCTTATAAGGAAAATAACATCTCTCATGTTAAAATTATACCTGTTCCCTCACCACTTCCCTTTCCCTCCACCACTAGTTTTGCTTTGGAATTGAAAAGCAAGTGGTAAAATGCACTAGATTTTGGGGGTGCGATCCAGAATTTTTAGGGTCTGTTCCAAGAAAGAAATGTTAGTCAGTTGGGTGACTGAAATGACATGCTCTCAAAAGCGGACACTAAGCCAGGTGGCAGTGTGTGAGCTGCTGACGCGGACTGGTTTAGTTATTTAGGAAACAAGGCAACATTGAAACGCAGTCATCGCCCCTCGAAGCCGCTCCCTGCACACGCGACACATTCCTTTGCTTCAGTTTTCCAGTAGCCTAATTGCATTCCACTTGCACACCTAAAATTCTAGACTTGTAGTACGAAAGCCTTCTGATAGATCTTTCCTGTCCCTCTTAGTGTCTTTGGTGTGTGGACTCCAAAAATTCAGCTGCAAAACTAACCAGCAGCCAAGGAAACATGCGTTCATTTTCATTATTATTTGCTGGCTATGAGAGTTTACAAAAGATCTGTGAGAAGATGTGGGTTTGTGTTGATTAGCTGAAGCATGAAAGAAAAATACAGACAGATGCACACATTCTGGGGATTTCTCCTTCATCTCGTGTCCAGATTCAAAATGCTTGTGTGAAAGGCATAAACGTTGACTTCTAGAAAGACTCTGTTGTTGTAATGACTGTTAGGAAGCCTTAGTATACAAAAGCATTCTCCAGCACTTAGCATCCCCGCCTCTTCCTCTCCATCTTCCCCTGACAAGAGTTTCTGACAGTTTGAAGGGCAGGGGAAGGAAGTTCTCTCATCTCTTCTTAGAATGGCAAGCGCCATTGTCTTGAGTGCCTCCCAAAGTTAGTTGTAGCATCCCGCCAGCTGTTTGAGGTCAGTGTGCTGCTTTTTATTCATTCCACTGACTTGCTCGGTCCTTCTTTTGGTGGCTCTGCCCCTTGTTGTTTTGGCACTTGTAGTGGTGCAGTCATGAATGCAGACCACAGACGGTGCTCTTGTCTCTCCAGTCAAATCAAGCTCCAAACCCTAGCTGGCTTTGCTTTTCACATTGATTTTGGAAAGGATCTTGACCCAAGCACCATTCTCACTTGAGAAGAGTCATTCTGAAGCACACTGTTGAGCTACTTTTTAAAAAATTCTTGATATAAAGACTTCTCCCTGACAGCACCGTGTGCATTTTAAAATGTGGCTGGATGGAAGCGTCTCGGCTCTGCTATGATCCGGCCAGCGTGTATTTTCTGCCCATGTCATCTTACTAGTTGATGATATGCACATACCATAACCAACCTGTTGCTTATGAGAGGCATGTAGGATAATGGACGCACAACCATTGCTACAGATGTATAATAATGCTCTTTCCTTATTTACTTACTTACTTATTTTTATCTATTTTAAAAACTTGTTTATTTATTTAAGATAGAGAAAGAAATAGGTAGAGAGAGAGAGGGAAATAATGGGTTCACCAGGGCTTCTGGATGCTGTAAATGAACTCCAGATGTGTATGCCCACTTGTGCATCCGGCTTACATGGGTCTTGGGGAATTGAACCTGTGTACTTTGTCTTTGCAGGCAAATGCCTTAGCCACTAAGCTATCACTCCAGCCCATGTTTCAGGCACTTTTTGAAAGAGGATCTCTTTATGCAGCCTCTAATTCAGGCCTATGATCCTCCTGCCTCTATGAGCACCACACAGAGCCATGTTTTCCCATCTTTCATATGCGCATGATGCAACACTCAAAAATATTTTTCACCATTAAAAAATAAGACATAAGGGCTGGAAAGATGGCTTGGTGGTTAAGGCCTTTGCCTGCAAAGCCAAAGGATCCCACTTTGACTCTCAGGACCCACGTAAGCCTGATGCACAGGGGGCGCATGTGTCTGGCATTTGTTTGCAGTTGTTGAGGCCCTAGCCCACCTATTCTCTCTCTCCCTCTCTCTGTCTCTCTCATAAATAAATAAAGTTTAAAAAAAAAGATTTAAAAAAAGGACATAAAATGCAAAATTCACAATTTTGATAATTGAACATTGCCAAGGGCTATAGTATTGTATTATCTTGAATTTTATTTTTTTCTGGACTTCTTTATTATGAATTCTTTGTTATGAATTATGGACTTACTTATTATGAATGAATGCATTAAACACTTTGCTGTTATAGTTGGAATTTTGTGTGTGAATTTAATTTCTTTGCCTTTTATATTAACCTGTAGCATTGTTATTTTAATAACTCAGTCTCTGCATTTCTGGGATCCAGGTTCTAGGGTAGGAACTCCAAGATGCTCTGGAATCAAAGACCATCTTACTGTCAGCTGGAGTTGTATGCGCAGACAACACAGACTTCCTCCAAGCACTGGAAACAGAAATTCCTGGCTCAAAGTTAAAGAACCACGTGAATGCAATCCTTATTTCCTTACGCTCTGAAACTGAGTAGCTCATTTCCAGCTCTCCTGTCTTGGGAGGACCTCTGCCTTCCCCTCATTTCTTGTGATTAGCAACACACACACACACACCTTCCCTGAGTCTTAGCATTTTCTTTTCCCTCATACTTATCTATGATAAGAAACATATTTGAAAGCCAAGCAGGACAAGTCTAACGTAAGGCCAATGAACAAGATACCATTAAAAAAATTTTTTTTGGTACAATCACCACTGGTTTGTTTAAACAAGGGATCCCCAATGTGGCCATGATCAAACTGACTTCCTTGTTGAGCATATGAGTATAAAAAAAGACAGAGCCTCCTTTGTTTAACAGAGGCTGCATGAACTCTGCCACAAGTCCCCAGCTTCCCCTAAGTCCTCTGTTCTGAATGTGTAATTAATTCATAAGAAGCCAGGTACCCTAGCAGCCAGGGTTTGACAGTAGATTCATTCAACACCAGCCAGATGTGAAAAGCTTTCAAAGGGACCGAAAGGCAGTCCTGTTGCCCAGGGAAGCAGAAGACTGTAACCTCTGGTTTGCAGCCTTACCATCACCTGGCAATGCCATTTCTAATGTATTTCAGTCGACTCTAACAGTCACAGATGTTTCTTTGCAAATCCTAACCTAACACTGAAGAGGTAGGAGGTCTCTACTTGAGTTTATTTTTCAGCCCAAGATAACTTAAGAACCACTTGGATGGAAATGCTCCTGCTCAATAGTTTTTATTCTTTTTAATGTTCTTTTGTAATAGGTGGATAAAGGTTGTCAGGAGTGAAAGAAAATCATTTTCTTTAAAAGTTTTAGGTCACTGTTCATAAAACTTGCTTTATGGAAAGGAAGTCTAAGAACTCATCAGAGTACCACTAGATAAGTTTGTTTGGATCTTCATTATCCATCTGAAGTGGATGATCTTTGTACCTTTTTAAATAATTAAATTTAGGGGTGGTACTTAAAGAAATAAACTAGGGCTGGAGAGATGGCTTAGTGGCTAAGGAGCTTGCCTGAAAAGCCAAAAGACCTCGGTTCAATTCCCCAGTCCCCACATAAGCCAGATGCACAAGGTGGCACATGTGTCTGGAGTTCGTTTGCAGTGTTTGGAAGATCTGGTGCACCCATTCATTCTCTCTCTCTCCCTCTTTCCCTCTCTCAAATAAATAAAAAAAGTAAAAAAAGAAATAAACTAGTTCAAGATGAAAATTATTTTGACTCTAGAATCAATGATAATGAATTCATCAGCAAAAATGTATAAATTTACATTTAGGATCTAAAATCAGTTATGCAAAATAGATAAAGTATTCATATTATCTTTTATTAAAATATTTTATTTAGTTATTTGCAGGGGAGAGAGAGAGAGAGAGAGAGAGAGGATGGGCATACCAGGGCCTGTAGACACTGCAAATGAACTCTAGATACATGTGCTACTCTGTACATTTGGCTCTGAATGGGTACTGGGAAATTGAACCGAGGTAATGAGTCTTTCTTGGAAAGTGCTGAGCCATCTCTCCAGCCTACCATCTTAGTAACTTTTAATTCATGCAATAAAACCCAAGCTTTTCACTACTGTGAGTGCACTAAAAACTGGAAATATGGGTTGGCTATATAAAAATGTAATGTAGGTCTAGACTACATTAATAAAATGCCACTTCTGTATTAGTTACATGCATTCTGCATAGGCTATAATATCTATCACATTACATTGATCTCTGGAGTAGCCCAGATTTTCCACAAGGTTCAGGTAGCGATGAATTTGTAAGCCTTCTCTGATAATGAAAAACAAACCAAGTAGACATCTAATTACCTTCAAACAGACATGGGGATATACTGCAATATCCCTGCTTAGAGGGTTATTTATCTTTGACCAGAGTATGTTTAGCCTTTTTCTCTGCGCACTTTTCTATTATAGACCTCTTCAGAGGATATGAAGAGATTATTTCTTCTCATCAGAAACTTCGTGAGAAAATCATATCAATACAATAATGAAAGTATGCATTAACTATAAGACTCTATGGTAGGTCGAAATTCTGACACACAGCGATTTTAATAGGCAATCAAAATTTCAAAACATACATTTACAAAATGCTGTGCTTTGTCACTTGCAAGTCTGAACTAATCTCTAGAAAGTTGTTAGGAAGTATATCTGAAGGTACAACTTTGAATTAATTCAGATTTTCTTCAGCCTTCTTCTCTTCCATCAATCTTATGACTCAACCTGGAGCTAGTGATATTTAGTAGAGTGTACTTTTTCTTTCAGAGATATTTTACAAATAACTCATGCCCTGACTAGTGAAAGTAAGAATTTACTATTTGACTTGACTTAACCTAGTTTTTACTTCACTGAAGATTTACTACAAAAGGGTGTAAAAATAAGCTACCAGCGATAATGGGTTTTCACATTCATGTTCTTAATTATTCACAGAAGGGAGGCAGGGAGGAAGGAAGAAGTCAGGGAGGAGGGAAGAAGAATAAGAGAGATTGGTTCAGATAGTAAGGTCTCACACACCAGCTCAGTCTGTCTTTTAAGTTGTGTATCTGCCTCTGATGAAGATGGTGATCTGCAGGAGAGCCTGGAGTCCTCACAGTTATTTCCCAAGGTGATCTGTCATCTGACACACGCACATGCTTCAACCAGCTCTGGGTGTTCCAAACAATATCCCCTTTAGTCTTTCTCTAACAATAGCTTTAAATGTTTCCAAAGTAAAGGAGACTTTACACAGAAATTCTATTTCTTTAATAATTATTAAATCTTTGTGGCTGCAGGCAGACTTTAAAGTCCCTTGAGGTTCACTGGGAACTGAGATGTGAGATGGCCCCCTTCATGGAAAAGTCTCTGGGCAATAAATGCTAAGGAAAGGAAGAAGGACAAACACCCACCAGGAACCTGCAGGTCTCAAACCACTTCGGCAAGAGTGCTGACGGGCAGGAGCTGAGGGGAGGCTGCGGTTATTGCCCTGGTAACAGGTCCCTCTGTAAATCCATCATTTGAGAAAAGGGAAGACAGGAAATACACAATACAACAAAAAGTACGTTTTCTAATAAAGGAAAAAAAACCATAATGTCCAAAGTTGTGACAATGAGAGGAGCAGCACTCGTGGAAACACGGAATAGTCGGGTGAGCTCGCCACCCTCCAAAGTCCTTCCTTTAGTAACTCTGCTCTCCAAAGGGGAGATAAGGAGAAAACACTTAGGATAAAAATTTTCACCCAGAAATATATAATATCAAAAGCAGTATATTTTAAAGCACAATTTGACATTAATGTCCCTGCTACTTCCTTTGCTAATTATTCTGGTTTATGTGAATAAATGAAAAATGAAAGAACAATGCAACCAAGCAGATGTCGGAGGATTCTGGGTGCAGAACAAAGACAAGGAAACGAGATAATTAGCAGCCACAGAGTAGTAATTTCCAGGAGGGATTTACAGATGATAATTCTGAAATTGTTATTCAGCATTTATTCTGTTTAGGACTGTGCTAAGCACATTAAAAAAAAAAACCTAAAACTGGATATAAATGGTGCATAGATAGATGAATGAGAGATAGGTAGATGATAATAGATGACAGATAGATAGATTGAGAGAGAGATGGACAGATAGATAGATAGATGATATAAATACAAAGAGCAAAATGAAGCCACTGGTCACCAATGAATGTGTAATTCGTTACATAGACATTTTGTAGGTAAATCAGCTATAGACTAGAAGAATCTAGACATGACATAACCTCTCAAGGTTTTGGATTGTATCTTAAAGAATCTGATAGCACAAGTCATACAGAAATTAAAGTGAATCTTTCCTTCTGCTTTCTTCTCACTTTCTCTCTGAAGAACAAGGAGTCTTTGTTGCAAAACATTGTACACTAAGCATACATAGGGATTTACAAAAAAAAAGCCTCTTGGGATAACACGTCACTTTCACAAAACTTCCACTAAAAAAAGTCACCTTTTAGCCTGGGATTTGGAATCAGTTGGTTTTTTATCATTGTTACGACATAATGTAGGCTTTGTATGAACATTAAATAATTCTTACACAACTTTTATTTCATGGTTTTTACCTCCACTCTTATCTCACAAATTTAAAGAAATGGGACAGAAAAGCATCCCCCGCACCCCCCCCCCAAGAAGCACTAGAGTGACAGAGGAAATGAGTCATCAAGATAATTTATGCTCGTTCCCACTACTTGCAAAGCATGAACATAATGACCCTTTGTTACTCAGTCAATTTAGGTGACCAAACCCCAGGTTCTCCAAGGAGCATAATTAAACTAAGATTTCTGTAGCTTCAAATCTCTCCTTTTTATTCCCAAATAGTTTTACCTTATTGTATATATCCAATTAATACTATTTACTATTTATAACTTTTCTAGCATATGATCTTACCAAACTGGCCTCAGTAAGAAACTATTCTTGAAATGAATAACGTTAGGGTTCCTGGTTTTTAGAAGTTTATATTCTGTAAGAAGAAAAAGAAGCCCTAAATACCTATAATATTCAATAAAGCATACGCTAAGATTGACAAAACTTATAAGTACTAGAAAAAAAAAAAAGCATTTACATTCTAACCAAGGGTTTTGTTTTGTTTAAGATTTGCAGTGCCTGGATCAGTGTGGAGAAACTTCTACTTAGAGGTCATTCTTAACACTCTGGTTATATTTGATACTCTTGCCAGGAAGGCAAACGGATGTTCTCTTCAACTCATTTCCATAGGAAAACATGCTCAATAATCTTAAAGAACCAAGATGCACATGATATTGAAAATTACTCATGTTTTGTCAAAATACATAATTGTTGTAAATATATATTTATAGTCCATATAAATATCGTCTTATTCCTTAAGTGTAATTTAGCCTGATTGGGTGTTGAGGGGCATCCTGTAGGCCCAAAGCAAGGGTAGCCTTTCATATTTGTCTTCTCCCAAACTCAGTCCTAGCTGCATTCATCCTTAACACCTTAGAAAATTATACACAGTCTGCTCTTCTATCTGACACATTATTTGTCATCTAGATGCAGAGCACTGACAATTTCAGGCACCACACAGGGAAAGGAGGTTTCTAAATTAACTCTATCCTCCCCAGTGAGCAGCAGAAATCTCTGGAGTGAGGAGAGTATTTGCTGAGTCAAACACTGGCTTCATGCCATTGAGAACACTCACTGGACATTGTTTAGGCCAGTGGTTTTAGTGTCAGCTAAGCTTGTCCACTAATGTAGAGAAATTGGAGCACATGCCTAAACATGTGCACATACGTGTATGCAGCACACATGGTCCTGACGTTAGACATGGCTAGTTTTCAAGTGCTCACTGGGATAGATGCAATTTCCTCACGTTTGGTTATTTACTAAATGATACATTTAGAAAATTTTCTTCTACTACCAGATGATGGGCTCCAATTTTTGGTTCAGAGAAGATGGGCACCAAGTATGTAAAATTACTCTCCTGACACACCATCCATAAGGTAGGTACTCTTTGTTATATCTTAGTCATAATCAAATGGGAATAAGTTTATATATAAAATACTTGGCTAGAACTGGAAAAGTAGTCTATTACAATGGATTAGAGCCAAGCTATAGCCTCTACAAGGAATATTCTGGGACAAGTGGGATTATATACTTTCTACAAAAGATGCACCATTGAACTGGGAAGCAGTAAGATACAAATAAATCCCAAATGTAAACAAGAGTCCAAAATAAATCTGTATTCAAATTCTACACTTCCATTTATTCATCTGCCCTCTATTTTTAATTTCTCTTCTAGAAAAGCCTTTCTAAAAGCTGATTAAGACACACAGTTTGTACTCACATGCAGTGTTCCCATGTTGCTATTTTCTGTTTTAAAAGATTTTTACAATAGTGGTACTGATTATTAAGTTGCATTGAGATGAAAACAATTATTAATTAGCCAGGATATTTAATAATCATAAAAACATTTAGGCTTGATGAATCAGGTAATTTCTGAACTTAATGCCACATTAATCAACAAGTAATTGAAAATTATTGTTATTTTTTTTTAGGTTTTTTTTTTTTTTTTTTTTTAGTTTTTCGAGGTAAAGTCTCACTCTAGTCCAGGCTGACCTGGAATTCACTATGTAGTCTCAGGGTGGCCTTGAACTCATGGCGATCCTCTTACCTCTGCCTCCCAAGTGCTAGGATTAAAGGCGTGCGCCACCGCGCCCGGCTGAAAATTATTTTCTTAACTACAGGTGAGCTAGGATGGAGGAAGCTGTGTTACTGGTTTCCCATAGTCACCTATGAGTACGTACCTGCACAGAGACTCTGATGTCCATGTCGCTGCAAGTACCATTCTTATCCCTCCCTTCCTAACGAGCAGGACACGGAAAGTCAAAGAAATTCACGACTAGTAATAGAGGTAGGAGTTTCAAGTTCAGAATCCTTTCACAACTTCAATGGTTCCTTATGACCTAAGTTGAGTTGATATCACACAAATGAAAGGTGACCAATAAAACAATGTAAAGCCCAGGAAAGGCAGAGGGGATTGTTCTGTGTGCTTGCGTTCACTCCATCCCTTCCTGGCATCTCAGATAACCACAGCATTGCCTGGTGACCCTGAGCATTTGAAGAGGAATATGAAAGCACTTGCTTGCACTGAAGAACTAACTGATCAACTAATCATTCCAACATGTGGTACCCTGCAGCCTTCATTTCACTGTGTGCCTGGGAAAATGGAATATAAAAGAGGAAAGCTCCAGTTCCTTTTATTGGAGTAGAAACATGAAAGAGGAGGCTAAGCAGGAACACAAAGGAACATTCATTTGCAATTACTTCTTTTCTGAGTCCGTGCAGCACCACGGGTCATATGAAAAACCAGCAGTTTGGGCACTTCAAGGCATAATAACTTCCTCTCTTTTCGTAGATCACAGTCACCGAATAACCGTCCCAAGTTGTGTGTTCCTATATGTCTCCACAATTAGCCTTTTGGCTATAATCAGTTTTTTTTTTTTTTTTTTTTTTAGCCTTTTAAGTAATGTTCAAACATTTTTCTTCGAGCCCTTGTGCTGTGGCTTGCTAAATCATCTACAAATCCTGTCCTCAGTAGTCGCTTTCCCTCTTCTTACTATGCATTGTTCTTCATTCTGAGTGGCAGTGGAGAATCTTTGTAAGGACAGCCTATAGGTTATATTAAAGGGAATTGCCGATATAGTTTTGTATCCAAATGAATCCAAAAAAAAAAGGTCCAGTAGGTGGATTATTTCTCTGAACTATTGAACCGCAATACAATTCAGTTTATCTCTAACCATTATTGATAGCACTATTTTTAGTCAGAAAAACCAGTGTCCTAAATTCTACATTGTTTTATTTATTCAATAAATATAAATGAATGTCTATTCTGGGCCAGAGGTATAGATAAAATGGTAAGGAAAAATCTATGAAATCCTAAAACATTTAATATAGTGGCTAAAACAAACATGCACAAGCACATGCACACACACACACACGCACGCACGCACGCACGCACGCACGCATACAGGCACACAGAATGACTGGGGAAAGTGCAACTTGCTGTTGGTTACTGCACAGGAGCATGCGCAGTGAGCAAGTGTAAGCCAGGTAAAAGCGACTTCACAGAGGAGGAGTCTCCAAAATGAAGACCACGTGTGAAAGGCGAAGTTGACGAGAACACGAGCCATCTAAAGCACGTTAAGAAGCTGAGCAAACAGAAAAATATGTAAAAAGGCTAGTGACAGAGTAGAACTAGGCAAGCAGACATGGATTGGGGCTCCCATGTTTATAGAAGGGGAAGCGTCCCCAGAAAGAGTTAAGGGAAGGCAATGATGTCCTACCCACTTTTTGGACACACTTCTCAAGCAGCTGGGTACGTAACAATCAGCTGGAGAACTTTTGCAAATTAGGATTAACAAATCCTTTGTTTCCAGTACTTACACATACTGCGGGACGGGGTGGAGACTAAGAAATGGTCTTTCTGAAAAGCGCCCAAGGGCTGCTGAAGGTCTGGGATCCCACTCTCAGCAGCACTGCTTTTGAAAATTCATCCCGGCAGTCTACAGAATATGCTAGAAGGGAGTGAGACTTGACATTCAAAGGCAGTTAGGAATAAATAAAAATAAAATTTTAAAATATTTGAGGCTGGAGAGATGTCTTAGTGGTTAAGGCACTCGCCTGCAAAGCCAAAGGACCCAGGACCCACGTAAACCGGATGCACCAGGTGGCGCATGTGTCTGGAGTTCAGTTGCAGCATCTGGAGGTCCTGGCGCGCCCATTCTCTCCCTCTCTGCCTCTTTCTCCCTCGAATAAATAAAAATAAACATTAAAAAAGGCAGTCAGGAAATTTAGTTATTCAATCATTCACTCAAAAATGTTTATTCTGGAACAGTATATGCCATTTTAAACATCAGTAATATGGATACAAATAAAATAATATCTCTTTCCTCATAGAATTTATATCCTCATGCAGGAAACGGACAAAAATGGCAGCAAATAAACTATGTTAGGTTGTGATAAGTGCTATGAAGAAGAGTAGAACAAGATAAAGGGAACAGAGAATGTTGGTAGGATTAGGGTGCTTCTATTTTATAGGAGGTAGACAAAAATAAAAACGATCTCCCTGGTGGTGTGACTGACGTTTGGGTGGAGGTCTGAGCAAAGCAAAGGAACAAGCCACGAGGCCACCAAGGCAAACGCTTTCTGGGCAGACAGGCAGAGTATCAGACGCCCTTGTTTGGAAGCTGGTGTGCTTTAGAGAGATAGCTGTAATGGCAGAAAGAGAAAGGGATTCAACAATGATCAACCCGGTACAAACAGGGCGAACCCGGGACGGGAAGAAGGGGACCGTACAGAGGCTTTGTAACTTATTTGAGTGACTTTAGACACGATTATGTGTATAAGAAGGGTGCTGATTTAATGCATGAGGACAAGAGATGCTGCTGAAGAATGAGAGAATCTTGAGACAAGTGGGAGATGAGAGAGATGCTGAGCTTGCTGCCAATGCCACCGGGCTTAGAATACAACTCCACGGGCTATGCGATGTGATCTGGATGTTCTGGATGCAGATGGCCAATGAATTTTCTCTTTATGAGGCCAAAATGTATAACTTAGAAATGAGAAATTATAGTGATAGAAAACTTGAGCCAATTTCACCATGAAATATGACTTCATTTATGAACTATGTATAATATAGACATTTTTCTAAATGATTGTTTTGTTCAATGACTTCAATCTTCTGATTCACTAAAGTACTTAATAGCTTTCCTAAGTAGTGGATCATCTCAAGGTAACTTATTTTGGGCTGTCACTAGAGTTATATTCTTGTTGACATTTGAAAGTGATTTCTCTGTACCAAGCCCACCCATGAAGCGAGATAATGAAACTATCCCTTTTGAGTTGAACTCTGCAGAAAGAGAATGCAGTGTACTTACTCTATTCTGTCTTGGCTAGTCCTTACGTCATCTACTACACTGAAAAACTGATGCACACCCCCAAGAGCAGCTTTCTAAACTTCCTGATAAATATCATTCAACAAGAAAGAAATCATTTGGTTTGGTCTGGAACAAAGCAGAGTCCAGTTCCATGAAAGCAGCAAAAACAATGATCCCAGCCAGCATCAGAGAGCTAAGAAGCAGGTAGGAATTTTGAGAATTGCCCAGCCAAACTGCGTCTCTCTGACTTTAGTCTGTCCCTTGGGCAAGTAACTGTGCAGGTTGCTTCAGCAAACCTGGATGTTTATGATCTCTACAAGAAAAAAAAAAAATGGAGAGCCTTGATTTTATGGGATTGCAAATATAAAATAATGAAAAAAAGCTTTCTAGCTAACAGAGTATCATGTTCATCTTAAGGCTATTTATATGTCAGCAACGTTTCCTATTTTTATTGTTTTGACTAACAAAAGAATTGGAAAACTGGTGAATCAAATGAATAGGACTCTGAAAGGAAAAGGCATGAGAAATAGACAAGGGATATCCGCTGATGGGTGAATGATGGCATACATAATATCAAAATACTGAAAAAAAGACATTCAGAATATTTGGCATTTGTAGAGATTTGATAAATTAAATGAATATTTATTTTGGAGGGAAATGAGTATTTGATGTAATTTTAAGTAAATTTAAAAAAATAAACAGTGTGCAATTAAGGAATACTTTCAGTAGAATTTTTAAACAATTTTATAGTAAATACAATAAAATATCACTTATAATGCAAACACCTATGTTTCAAATTATCCAAATTTTGGCATATATATTAAGCTTCTTATAAAAATTATTGTTATGCTAATAATAACTTTATAATAATGAGATTATTTCACATTATATTCAGTCTTTTCCCCATGGTCTAGTTGTGTCCCTGGCTGAGTATTTTTCTCATAATTTATTCCTACTAAATTAAAACTCCCTAACTTACTATTGAGATTATTAAGAATGACACTGTTCTAAAGCTGTCTCACATAATCCTGAATGCAAGAATAAAATACAGATCCTGACACTATAATACTATAAAGACCCAAAGGATGATTCACTGTCAAAGGAAGGGTACCAGTACTGTGGAGAAATTCAGTTCAGAATCCCCTGGACAGGAGGAGATGCTACTAGATAAATGGCTTCCTGGTCACAATGTGAGTAAGAGAATTCTAAACTAATAGAAGTCAAGAGGACGGTACAAGGACTGTAATAAAAAGCAATGTTGGTGGGGTCATAGTGATGGTTAATGGAACATAGCATCTTATCAGCGAGATGAGTGGGCAGACAACGGGAAGATTAATCTACACAATAAGTAAGAAATGAAGGCTTATATGTAGGGTTAGATGGCCCAAAGGCATCTATCTCTTAAGAAGTCCAGATCCCTTTTCTAATTCTAGGAAGTGAAGTCACTTTTTTTTAAAATGCTCAGAGCTCACTGACTGTAAGAACAGTTTCTACAAGGAAGGTCCCCGAAAAATTATGGTAAATACAGGAAGTCATAATTCCTTCAGCATTTTCCAAATAAAGCCAATGGCTCATGCAGTTGTATTTTAGACAAAAGAGAATTAGATATTTTGATGTCTATGGTACACAAGTTCCAAGTTGCTGCTCATATTGAGAGACAGAAAGCATCAAGATGACACATTGTTTCATTGAGTTGCTGCTGCCATGGGAAGAGCAGTGATTGCTCTTGTCTGATCTTGACACTCCTTTTTTATTTTATTTTAGAGAGAGAGACAGAGACAGACAGAGCCACTGAAATAGAACTCCAGATGCTTTTGTCACTAGTGGTCATGTGTGACCTTCCACATGCCTCACACTTGTGCATCTGGCTAATGTGGGATCTGGAGAGTAGAATATGGGTCTTTTGGATTCACAGGCAAGTACCTTAACTGCTAAGTGATCTCTCCAGCTCCCCTCCCTTTTTTTTATCTTGACATTCCTTTTTTTTAAATCTTAACATTCTTAAAGGAGGGTTTCTCCTTCCTACATGAACCCAGCCACCATTATCCAAAATCTCAGAGAGTTCTTGACTCACTGGATAAATGCCTGCCATATTGTCATACCAATGAATCCTCCTTAAAGTAGAACGGTGCTGAGGAGAAGGCTAAGTGGGTAAGAGAGCTTTCTACACAAGCTTTTTCCACATTGCTTTTCACACAAGCTTTTCATATTGCTACACAATGAGAACCTGAGGGGACCTGATTTGCCCTGAATTCAATTCCCCAGCATCCACATAAACATCAGGGTGTAGTTACACACACACACACACACACACACACACACACACACACACCTGTAATTTTACTTCTGTGGAGAGTGGAGATCAGAGAAACTCCATGGCTCACTGGTCAGCCAGTTTGACTAAAAGCAGCAACTCTGGGTTCAGTTACAGACTGTGTCAAGAAAACGTGCAGACGAGCAATAGAGGACAACATGGCTTCTACACACATGCACACAGGGTGCCTGTGTCTTGACACACATGTGCAGACACCACACAAATAACTTACACACTACCTCCCCCGACACACACCTGCAAAAACAAAACAGAAGACGGATGATATGTGCACACCTGTGAGGTTTACTAGTCATGGGGTATATGGTGTATATACAACCAGAAGTTGCCAGCTTGGTAAAACAATGCGGTGTCCTATGGCACAGCTAAGGTACTGCTTTATAGATGACATGTCCTGGATAAAGTGCTGTCCTAAAGGAAAGAACATGGCATAGTGGATGACAATTACATGATGCTTTGACCCCACTGGACCCATATGTGGTTCTGGAAATTGAGTAGCAGCAGGAGCAGCCTCACTTCTTATTGTTCCCAGGAACCTGCCTGTACATGGCTTAGGGTTCTAAAGCTGCAGGAGCTACAAAGTCTACTCAAGCCCTTTGTCTAGGAGCTGGGGAGATGGTTCCATGCCCCGGGAGTGTGAGGAGCTGAGTTCAGATCTCAGAACCCACATCAGTATGAGGCGCAGCAGTGCGTCACCCCTAGTCCCAGCTCTTCTTGAGCTCATCCGTATTGAACAGGTTTTCTCTGTCCTACCCAATGCAGAAGAGACTCCATGCAAACAATCTGTCATTTGGTGGTTCTGGTACCCTGGCATCAATGCCATGTGTTCGGTCATTCTAAAAATACTCATACATTCTCCTTTGCCTAGAAGCCAGTTGTGCAAGCCACTTGTCACAGACTGTGTTGTGGAAGAGTGGTAGAATTATGACTCTGTATTTTCCTTGATGTTTCAAGTTCATTCTCCTCGCATATGTGGCTTGAATACATTGCAGCTAAAAGTAAGATACCAGGAGCACAATTCTCTGGACGCCACCATTGTCACAGACTGTCATTCTCAAAATCCGATCCCATCATTTTCCTTGTGCTGTTGATTTGAATTCACGATCTAGTCAGTTGCAAAAGTCGAGGTTCTGGTCCCTGCGCACTGAGCTCATAACAACTGTTGGCTTCCAGGTGGGAAGTTAGTTGATATAAATATGCTAGGTATTTTCTTATGGGGCCATGAATTTCTGCCTCAGGACTTTATCCATATTTTAAAAAATATTTTTATTTAGTTATTTGAGAGAG
Source organism: Dipus sagitta (assembly GCA_036346955.1). NCBI lineage: Eukaryota > Metazoa > Chordata > Mammalia > Rodentia > Dipodidae > Dipus > Dipus sagitta. The sequence goes on from CM070787.1 coordinate 5,153,281, forward strand.
AGAGAGAAATGCAGATATACAGAGAGAATGGACATGCCAAGGCTTCTAGCCACTGCAAATAACACCAGATGCATTTTCCACCTTGTGTATCTGGTTTATGTGGGTACTGGGGAATCAAACCTGGCCCATATTTGTATTTTTTATTTCATGAAAAGCATTTTTTCTGGTATCTGAAGATCAACTAAGTAACCTGTCCATATTCTTTGTATTTTATTTCTCATACCTTTTTAAAAATATATCTTTTTAAAAATATATTTGACTTATTTATTTGAGAGAGAGAAAGAGGCAGAGAGAGAGAGAGAGAGAGCTTGCCAGGGCCTCCAGCCTCTGCAAACGAACTCCAGATATATGCACCCCTTGTACATCTGGCTTACATGGGTCCTGGGGAATCAAACTGGGATCCTTTGGCTTTGCAGGCAAATGCCTTAACCACTAAGCCATCTCTCCAGCCCATCGCACACCTTTTTGTTTATTAACATTTTATAGGAAGGCGGAGAAAGAAGAATCAGGAATAAAGAGGTTCATATTTTATATTTAGGAATGAGGTTGCTTCACTAGATTGCAATGCTCTTTGCAGGAGGAACCAAGAGAAAGAAGCTGAGTAGCATAACACAGTAAACTTCTTACACTATACACTTCTGGGTGAGCTGGAAGATGAGGAAGGAGTAACTCCAAGGAACGCCATTATGAAATCTTTAATGGGTAATATCTTTCAGATACGATGTATTGGTGTGTTCATTTGTTGTGTTGGTGTGTGTGCATGTGTGTGTGTGTGTGCACCTGCCACAGTCTGTGTGACCATGTTGGTTAGTTCTTGCCCTTCATCCTGTCTAAAGCAGGGTCTCTCATTGTTCACCAGTCTATGTTTTAGCTTCTGGGAATTCTCCTGTCCCCACATCCCTTCTCAGCAGAGGTACACTGGAGTCACAGAAGTCTGCTACAGCTTCTAGCTTTTCTACAGGGTATGGGGATCCACATGCAAGTCTCAGAGTTGTGCATCAAGTACCTTACCCACTGAGCCATCTTCCCAGCCACTGTCCAGAGATTCGTTACTGGAGAATAATCATCCATAACTTTATCTAAGCTCTAGCCTACTGTTCATAATATTAAAATTGCTTATATCCACAAAGTGTGCTGTAGAATTGTATTCTCAACAGTTACCATAAGACTGTTGTTAATCTTTCTTGAGGGTTTTCTTAGGTGTGTATCTGTCTAATAGATTATAAGGTAAAATAAGAGATACAATTTTTGGAAGTTCTGAAGATGTAGAAACATGTTTAAAAAAAAACTGACAGAAGAGAAAAGTGTTCTCAGCATTTTCTCTGTAGCTCTTTGAAATCACTTTGTTAGTTTCTGACCAGATAGGTCCGTCTTTGATTTAGGCCATTACCCTTTACAAAGTGGCTCAGCAAAAGCAATCTTCTGGGCCAAACTAGCATTTCGTGGGCTTGAAATTTCTACCATCAAAATAGCATGAAACTTTGGTCTCACTAAAAATTAGCAGGCCTGAATCTGTCAGTGTGCTCTTTACCTCACAGTAAGGTGGCTAATATTACAATTCTAAATGGAAAAAAATAAGTTAAAATTAGGAGAGCCTATAAGCTGATAAGCAGTTTGTAAAATTTGCACAGAAATGGAAATTAAAACTACATGGTTGCTGACTATTGGTAGACAAAAATTCTAAATATTTTTAGTTCATCAAGATATTCCTATTGCCTTGGCAGTACTGTGGGTGGAAGGGTACATGTGTGGCAGGGGCACAGGGACATGAGATGGAGAAGGGCAGGAAGGGTATCAGCAAAACAAAGTATGCACAAAAAATATCAGAAGGAAATCTTTTGTTACTTTGTATACTAAAAAAAAAAAAAAAAAAAAAAAAGCCAGCCAGGCATGGTGGTGCACGCCTTTAATCCCAGCACTTGGGAGGCAAAGGTAGGAGGATCACCATGAGTTCGAGGCCACCCTGAGACTATATAGTGAATTCCAGATGAGCCTGGGGTAGAGTGAGACCCTACCTCAAAAAAATCAAAATAATAATAATAATAATGATAGTAATAAATAAATAAAAATGAACAACTAACAAGCCAAAATAATTAATATAATTTGGATAATCACTTTGAATAATATCTTAAAACTCAGTTCAGAAATTTTCAGACAATTATATTCTACTTAATCTCTTTCCCAGCTGCCCTCGAAACCTTAATTTTTTCATCTTACCCATCTCTAATGTAACCCTTTCCCCTTTATAGATCACTGCATATAACTTAATATGATCAGATATCTTAGAACTAAATAAGTATGTTGATTTACTTATTGATTACCAAAACAAGAAACTAAGTATTTTGCATACCTTGCCAAAATTTTAAATTTGGGTATGTTTTCATTAAACTCTGTATTTCTAGCCATCCCTAAAACTTGTATGTGAGTCTACATTTGCATATATGATCAGCATACCAGGGCTATGAGTAGCCACTGGGTAAAGTCACATGCAAAGATGCTTGGGGAACATGGAATGTGTATCTACAGTAATGTGTAACCAGTTATCTCAGTGCAAGATGGGTAGAATGAGCTGGGCATGGTGTCGCACGCCTTTAATCCCAGCACTCGAGAGGCAGAGGTAGGAGGATTGCCATGAGTTCAAGGCCACCCTGAGACAACATAGTGAATTCCAGGTCAACCTGGGCTACAGTGAGAACCTACCTTGAAACAAACAAACAAAAAGACAGGTAGAATGGATTCTAATACCATTAAATATATGTTTAAGGAAAGGATGAGGTGCAACATTCAGTATTCTTAAAAGTGATTTTCTACTCATTGGAAGAAAGCTTCTTAAGAAGTAAACTTGTTTGTGCAGAAACTTCGTGAAGAGGGATAGCCTCCAGCTACACAACCATCCAGCCCTAGATAGACACTGTGGTCCAGCCTATAAGTCACAGATCTTTGTGAGGTTGAGGCAGGAAGATCACATGAGCCCAGCCTGAGCAACACAGCAATATTCTGTCTCAAAAACAGAACTACCAAAGGTATGACGTTTCCTTGTGACTGTCAGTTTGGTGGGCAGCACCAGGTTTCTTTACTGGTTCACTTGGTGCAGACCTTAGCACTGTTGATTTGTGAGGCCTGACTTGACTTGTTTGCCATGGAGGCCGTGCTGAGCATGGGAGGGCATTCGGGAGTGTTCTTGGCCTCCACACACTAGGCTATAGCAACGCTTCCCTTCCCCTCACCCTTTACTGTTATTGTGGCAAATAGAGGGTATCCAGACAATGCCAGATGTTCCTTCAGAGAAAAAAATTTGCGCCAGATTAGAATCACTGGTTTAACTATACATCAAAAGTGCAGAAAATATGTCTATTTTGATTAAACATGCCTTCAATTGATTGCTTTCTGTGGATAGGCGCTTGACTTTCTATTTCCTATTTGAGTGGTTCTTGTTGGCATCCACTATCTCTTCCCTTTGGATTAGAGCGTGCGGTTCCAAAAATTTCCAGGCACAGTTTGTGAATCATGCTTGGCATAAAGGTTTAGATCATGAAATTAAGTAAAGAGCAATTTGCAAAAGGTTCAGTGGAGCCATAAAATAAGGCAAGGTGCTTTATCCAGGAATGCACATAATGTGGAATCTTGAGGTTGTGAAGCATCAGCCACCCCATCTGACTGGGCTTTCGTTCAATATTAACACCTCAAGTGCAGAATTTGTCTAATCCTAATTAGTCATTTTTCATATCTGACAAGATCAAAAAATTTACTGTTTACAAAAAGGTTCAGATGTTCCTGATCTTTGTGCTTCGGGCTCACACAAGTACTTCATTGTCAAAGCACTGAGGTAGACAACCACAGGGGTTCCTTCTTTCAACAGGTTGGTGGTTGGGTTTGAGGAAGAGAGACAATGACATTATGCTCCTTCTCTTACAACTCTTCTTAAGGAAAGAAAACGGAATTACCCCGAGTATTTAATAGTATTTCCATGTGTATTGATCCTCCTGGATTACTCCTGACTATGCTGTCTGTCTGCCAAGCTCCACTTTAAAAGTTTTCATGTTTTTCATTTTTCTATTTCTTTTTCCTGGGCCTTCCCAAGAAACTACAATTGACTGGATAATGTTAGACATGTGACTCAAGAACACCCAATTATCAACTGTGACTAGATATTCTCTACCCTTAAAAGACTATCAACACCCAGTGTATTTATTCCTGAGAACTGAACCTAGGAAATTATACTTAGTAAACTCTGTGTGTGTGTGTGTGTGTGTGTGTGTGTGTGTGTGTGTGTGTGTGTGGAGAGAGAGAGAGAGACAGAGAGAGTTGCGTGTGTGTGTCACTTTTTGAATTTTTGAATTTTGAGAGAAAATAAAAACAACTTTAAAATTTCCTCCATCCTTTTCACTAGGATTATGGTATGATGAAATGGTTAAGTATGTCTTCTATGAAATTAGGCAACCAAGGTTTGGATGGAAGTTTGACTATTCAATAGCTAAAGGTTCACAGATAAACAAATTATGAAACTCACTGTGCTACGATTTCCCCCTTCTTCAGAATTTGGGGAGAATATGGCTTGAGCCTTCAAAAGTGTGTGTGTGTGTGTGTGTGTGTGTTTATGTGCTGCATGGAGTGTGTGCATGTGCATATGTTTGTGGGTACACATTTATACATGTGTGTGGAGGCCAGGTTGATGTTAACTATTGTATAAATCAAGGTTCTCTAAAGCAGCAGAACCAGTATAATAAATTGCATTTAAAGGGATTTTATTGGATTAGTTTACGGCAGTCCAACAATAGCAGTTTGTAGGCCTCAGAGTCAAGGAACCCTTAGCTGCTCAGCCCACGAGGCTGGATGCCTGAGCAGTGCCAATCCGGCACTGAAGCCTGGGGGCGTCCTGGAGAGACGGTGCTCTTCAATCCATGCTGGAAGGCAGCCAGCAGCACTGGCAGCCAGGTGGGAGAGAGATTCTTTTCTCCCAGTGCTTCTTTAGATCAAGCCCCCCTTCTGAGAGGGGCTGCCCACTCTGGGGGAAGGGCTCACCCTGGGGGAAGGACTTCCTCCTTCAGTTAATCCTTCCTGGAAGCCACCTTGGAGACCCACTCAAGAGGAATGTGTGTGGATTCCTAAACAGACCAGGCTGACAACAGAGCTTCACCACCACAGGTGTCTTCTTCAGCTGCTGTCCTCTTACTTTGTGTGACAGGGCCTTTCATTTCAAAGGCCCATGGACCCTCCTCCGATCCATCTCTGCCTCCCCAGCTCTTAGTGACACCACAAACAGCTTCTATGTGGATGCAGAGGATCCAAACGCAGGTCCTCACACTAGCAAGGATGCCACTTTCTTTCCTGAAGCATCTCTCCAGACCCCTTTCAATTTTTATCAACAAGTCTTTGAAGATGCCTACTTCTTTTTTTAATATATTATTTATTTATTTGAGAGAGAAAGAGGCAGAGAGTGAGAGACGGAGAGAATGGGTGCACCAGGGCCTCCAGTCACTGCAAACGAACTCCAGACGCATGCAACCCCTTGTGCATCTGGCTAATGTGGGTCCTGGAGAATGGAACCGCGATCCTTTGGCTTTGCAGGCAAATGCCTTAACCGCTAAGCCATCCCTCCAACCCAACCTACTTCTTTATTTCCAAACTGTTGACAATTTCTAGATCCTTCAGTGTCCCGGTTGACTTTCTATTTCCTGGATTTGTTTATAACTACCTCCCAACTCCAAGTTAGTCATAGCTGAGATACTGACTCTTCGTCAGAGGCTTTGAGACATAATGCCATTTTTTGTGTACTAACTGCTGAAACTGCTTTCCCACCTTTAGCTCTTCATAACCTATCAAGTCTGGACAGATTCACTGAAGTCAAATGTCTCTAAAATATACATTTCCTCGTTCCATGATTCTCCATTTCTGCTGGAATTCCCCACATATTCCACTTTATCCTCTCCTGGGACTCCACTTTCTGCACGGTTCTTCAAGAGGCCTTCTCTGACAATCCCACCCATTGGCTTTAACATCTAATCTCCCATGTGGACTGCTCATTCTCACTTTTCCTGTGATCTGTGGTGCTGTTTCTGAGTCTCAGAACCTCTACTACATTTGTCCATATTGTTTAGAAGTGTACCTCAAACATTTTGATTAGTAGATACTGGCAGTTTTAAAGGATTGAACATAACTATCATTTTGCCAAAAGACTTAGAAATATGGTGTCTAAAACAATTCCTCCAATAAACTGTAATCTTCCTCAGTGATATATAGAAGCAGGGGAAGATCACCTTGTTGCTGACTGAGTTGTCTGGGAAGCAGATTCTGGGGTGCAGATTAATGTGCTAAAGGTTTGTGGGTGGAGCTTCTAGAATCAACAAATATAGAAAGGCCAGAGAAGAAGCATCATTGGGCAGATAGAGAAATAAGGCTACAGAGCAATTGTAATATAACCTCTGTCAAACCTAAAGGTGGCCTTGGCACCAGGGTAATTCATCAGAGACATACAAGCACAAGTGGTTCAGTATTTATGTGCATTTCTATCATCCTGAACATCTTTTAGATGTGGAATTCCTCAGGAAGGGGGCAAGAAACTCTCTTCAACTGAGGCAGTTCCCAGAGAAGTCCAACAAAAGTGGTCCACCTGCTAGTGATGTTTGCCACTGCTGAGGGAATTAGTTCTTCAGTCCTTAAAGGAGATCTGGGAGGTACAGGGCCCTGCCTCCAAATGAAACTTCTGCAAAGATTATGGGCTAGAAATATTTAGTGTAGGGGACTGGGGAGATCCTTCAATGGATAAGAGAGAACAAGCTATGCAGACGTGATGACATGAGTTCAATTACCAGCACCCACATTAAAAGCCAGGCCTGGTTGCTCATACTTGTAATCCCAGCGGAGGAGGGGAGGAGATAGGAGGATTGATGGGGCTCACCAGTAAGCCAGTGTGATTGAAAATAAGTGAACTCCCTGTTAATAAGAGTCTGTTGGAAGGGTCCAAGAATCACTGAAGAAAAACCCCATACTCAAATGGATTGTAAAAATATAGAGCATTTATTCTGCAGAATCCGCCAGCATGTGGGGGTCAACCATTCATGCAAAATGGAGACCCTGAGAGGAGCTAGCAGGCTCCATTTAAGCACAGCTAGAGGAATTTTGGCAGGCTTAATCTTTTCTAACATGATTGGTTAATTTGAACAGTAACTATATTTGTATTCTTTTGATTGGTCCTGAGGTCTAGGGGAATTTCAGGCCAGTTAGGTAATCTTTAAAATTATTGGCTAGTCGAACAGCAGTTACAGTTGTGCATCTCTGATTGGTTGGGGCAGAAGGCAGGAAAGGAACATGTCTGGGCATGTCCAGGAACTGACTCAGCCTCTGGGCGGCTATCTTCCCAGCCACATGTCAGGGCAGGCCCTTTCCAGAAGTCCTGCCTGCCTCTCTGGGAAACTGAAACTTAGGCCTAGTTAGAGTGGCACCTTACTGAAGCCTGTCATGGCGTCAGTTTGGTCCCTTCATCTATCTCTTAGGGAAGTAAGGTGGAAGAACAATAGAAGATACTTGAAATTCTCCTCCGGCCTCTGCACATGTGCTCTTGGGACATGCACATCTGCAGACACATACATTGCACATGCTGCACACACACACACACACACACAAACACACACACACACACACACACACACACACACACACAGAGCATCTATATGGAAACATAGTCTCTACTTGATCAAAAACCTGCTTGGGGTCTTCCGTATGTTCTTTCTTGTCCACATAACACTTTTCTTATGGTATCTAAGCCCTACAAGGGACAAGCCATCAGAATTATTTCTCCTGAGCTCATATTTCTGCATTGAAGAACCTTTGAAAGTACACACCCTGTACTCCATGTCTTCCTTTGACAATGCACACCCTGTACACCCTGTCTTCCTTTGACAATGCACACCCTGTACACCCTGTCTTCCTTTGACAATGCACACCCTGTACACCCTGTCTTCCTTTGACAATACACACCCTGTACTCCATGTCTTCCTTTGACAATGCACACCCTGTACACCCTGTCTTCCTTTGACAATGCACACCCTGTACACCCTATCTTCCTTTGACAATGCACACCCTGTACACCCTGTCTTCCCTTGACAGGACACACCCTGTACACCCTGTCTTCCCTTGACAATGCACACCCTGTACACCCTGTCTTCCCTTGACAGGACACACCCTGTACACCCTGTCTTCCCTTGACAATGCACACCCTGTACACCCTGTCTTCCTTTGACAGGACACACCCTGTACACCCTGTCTTCCCTTGACAATACACACCCTGTACACCCTGTCTTCCTTTGACAGTACACACCCTGTACACCCTGCCTTCCTTTGACAGGACACACCCTGTACACCCTGTCTTCCCTTGACAATGCACACCCTGTACACCCTATCTTCCTTTGACAATGCACACCCTGTACACCCAGTCTTCCTTTGACAATACAAACCCTGTACTCCCTGTCTTCCCTTCCTTTCACCCTTCCAATGTCCCCTCGCCCTAGACTATATTGTCAGCTCCTTCCATGACACACAGATGTCTACTTGCTCCAGGCTTTTGAATATGCACCATTCTGCTTGGCCCTATGACTGGGAGATGTACATACCTCTGTCTGTGATTTATTAAGCTATTAGAAGGGGGGAATTTATGTTTATAAAATTTAGCACAAAGCCTAGTGCACTGGAGTCTCCCAGAATATATCTGCCCCTCAAACCTTCACCCACCTCAGATCAGCTGTGTAGAAGGAACTCTTTGAAGCAATGTGAGGCTCATGAATGGACTTCACTGAGTTCACCTTTCATGCCATGGCCTCTGTAAGAGCTCAAGAAGCACAGGAGACAAAAGCAGAAGGGGGTGGGGAGGAACAAGTCCTCTGCTCAGATGTTCTCCTCACTCACAAAACACTGCAGAACAGGAAATAGAGACTTCCTGCCAATTCAAATGACATTATTTTTTGAGGAAGCTTATCCACAGACATGTATAGAGGCATGTGTACACGAGTTTATCATATATATGCATTGGTTAAAGTTAAGTTCAAGTAAACCAGGAATTTTTGAAGAGTCAACATATTTTCAAATTTCACAGTTATTTCCCAAAAGCTCTATCGGGTAAAATTGGCTTATCACTTCACTTTTAATGCACATATGTGTTTTCCTGCTTACAGCATTTCCCCAAGGGATGAGAAAAAAAAATTACAACTAGCGAAGTTTTATATGGGGATTATCTATAGTTCCTGAATAAGAAGCCTTCTCTCTCTCTCTCTTTCTTTCTCCAAGCACACCTGCAGCTCCTAATAACCGATTTACGCAAATTTCCTCTCGACTTGATTCAAAATTGGCAATAAATGCATATGTCTCAAAAAGTGATTTTTTTAAGTCTTATATTTACTGGTTCATGAAACTGGTTCCTTCTAGTTTACCACTGGGGAGGGGTCAGTTTGCAGGGAGCAATTAGGGATAAGATAGCCAAAGAAACAGTCATTTAGAGAAAGAAATCTGTGTGTCTGGCTCTCTCTATGAATTATGACTATTCAAAAGGGAAAAAATTCTGAACCCTTGCCAAAAAGACTGGCGTGTAAAGGGACAGCTGGAGTTTTCTGTGAGGGTTACAATGCATCACTTGTTCCATAAGGGAAGAACGGAATCACTTAGCACAGCGACTCACACATCGCTGGAGACACTGGCACATCACTAGCTCATGAAGTGTTTTCTTCAAAGGGAAAGAACTGGGTATTTCAGGAAGGTCATTGACAATGCTTTGAGTACAGACATGCTGACCTTCCTAGTGGAGACATGCAGCCTTTGTGGTGTGTGCACTCAGTGTCTGGAGATGCCTTCACTGTGTTGTAACGTTTATACAGGATGCATTGTATAAACTGCCAGCCCTAGCTCCACATCCCTTGGGGGCTCAGGAAATTCTAACCAAATAAAATAAAACTCCACTGTATGGTCTCTTTGGTTGAGATGCAAATAACATTTTTAACAAGAATGTGAACAAACATATAAACAAGCACAAAGCCCGAACATCCAATGACACTATAAAATTCAAATGTTTAAGAACAAAATACAAATAAGCGAAGAATGGAAATGGAACCATAAACCTATTTTAGATTATATCCATCATAGAAACCAACCAAAAGACCCTGACACCACAGTGCCATGTTACTCTCTGCTTGCAGTAGGTTCAGTGCTCAGAATGGCACTCACTGTTGGGGTTTACCCCATCTACCAGGGCTAAGTGCCCACTTATGAAGAGAGTCACATCTTTTCCGAACACTAGATTTAAACAAACAAAAAGATCTGAAAAACTGGTTGGATAAGTTAGTTTTGGAGAACTGTGATTTGTTTATTGTATGTAATTGGACTGTGTTTCTGAGATTCTCCTAATTAGTAAATGTGTTAGGCTCTTATTAATTCCTGCTGTTTGAGTATAGGACATATTACTTTATATATTATTTCTTATATCTGACTGTTTTAAGAAGTTGTGTGCTTAAATAAATTCTAAAGGTGCTTACAGAGGGAAACATATTTGCCCAGACCATAATGTGCTACATAAATGATCCTTAAGCAAAGAACCTAAATTCCAGAATGATTTCTGTCCTGTGGTGGTCATCGTGATGGGGGTGAGGAGATATTTCATCCTATGGTGGTAATCATGATAGGGGTAAGGAGATATTTCAGCCTATGGTGGTTATCATGATGGAAGTGAGGAGATATTTCATCCTATGTTGGTCATCATGATGGGGTTGTGGTTATGCTTCATTTTGATTTTGATTTGTTTTTCTCTCATGATCAGTAATGTTGACTATCTTCTCATATGCTTATTGTCTGTTGGTGTATCACCTTCAGAGAAATGTTTAAGATCTTTGCCTATACTATAATTCACCTATTTGATGTTTTGTTTTGTTGAGTTGTATGAATCTTTTATACACTCTGCATTCTAATATATTATCATATGCATACTTTGCCTTTTGTTGACTCGCTAGTCTCAACAAAGATTTTATTCTGATGTCATCCACTTTAGCCAGTTTTACTTCTGTTACATACAATTACAGTTCTTCACTTGAGATTATACTTTGACACAGATCATAAAAATTCTACAACCATGGCTGAGTTTAGCCATCTTCCTATTTGTCAAGATTGTCTGCTGGTTCTACAAGTGTCTATGTTTTATGGACAAGATGATAAACTATCCTTACAGTGGGTCAGTTGATGACAATGCAGAGATTACAGTATATTTCGAAAAGAGCATTTATTCAGATAAATTTATTCTTTCCATTTTTCCAATGAAAGTCAGAAGAGGTTTTTTATTTTAGTTCTCCTAGGTGCACTAAAAAAGAAAGAAATGACACTTTTAACGTGCATTCAGAAATGTACATATGAAAAAATGACATAGAAATGCAAGAGATGTTATTCCTATTAGTAAGTACACTCTGCCTTTCTCCAGAAACCAAACTTTTGATGTACATTGAGACTAAACAGGAGTTTCTTTGTGTACTCTTAAAAATTTTGAATTGCAGAGAAGTTAACTCTGTGGGATAAGACATTAAATTAAAGAATATTTCATTGTGTTAAGAGAGTTGATGTTCATATCTGTTCAAGACTTATATACCCGAAGTACTACTGTAGGGTTGTAAATTCCTCATGAATTTGTTGTTACACTGTTGACACAAAGTGTAACAAGAAAGTACAAGTAATCTTCTAGTTTTTTAACTCATTTTTTTCATAATATGTGTTGAAATCAGAAATTTGGAGCATGGGACATTTTATTGTTGACTTTTGTTCAAAGCTATATTGAAACATTAAGACATAATTAATGTTTTTCGTTATAATTCAAAATATAATAAAGTAAATAAAGTTTCAGGTACATAATTCTTCATAATTCTCTTTTACTATAGTTTGACTTTTACTTAACAAACCTACATTATCACTGTACAATATTCTAGGTCTCATTTCCTCAGGTTGAGGTACCCCTTTTCACTTTGGATTTGCAACTTACTGAGAGAAATTGCATTCCTGCTAGTCATGATCAATTTTTCTCTTATGAATATTTATTTATAAGGGCATCGGTAAGGTCTCGGTGGTCACAATTCACCTTCTAGTGATGAGTAAGATGCTCAAATATATGACTGTCAATGGAAGAGCAAATTGGGCATATTTAATTCACATGTATACTTTCATTCTTTTTGTTACTTTGATATTAACATTACTTTTATTTTATGCACTATTGTTTTGAAAACAGAATGGATATTATGGTTAGAAAAATTAAAAATAAGTTGAAACAAACAAGAAAGAAATGATGAGAAGAAAAACTACCAGGAGAGGGGAATTGGGAAGAGAAGGGAATAATAATAATTATGATGGTAATGATAACAATAATAGTCAACCCCGTTGACACTTTCACATGCTCCCACAGCTTTGGGGTCTATACCAGATATGTTATTCACATCTACTCACATGTAATAATAGTGAAATCATGTATTGACTAGCAAGGAACTTGAGCTGATGGGAGATCTGAAAGGGCTTTATCCAGCACAGCATACAACTTGCAAGTGAAGAAACCACAATGAAAAATATCTCCCCAAGTTTCCCTTGGTACTTCACAGAACTGCAATTAGTGCTAATGATCCAGTAGTGTTATAAATTCATACACATTTTACACAGAGGATAATAAAAAATTGATGTTGGACCGACTCAAAATTCAATTAAGACCTTCCACATGTGACACATTCTAAATCACATCATACCTGTCCATATGACTGATGCCCTTGGAGTTACAAAACACAATCAAACATCAAACTGCTTTAGAGGCCTTGAGAAAGAGGACTGAGGAAACCTGGGTTTAAGTCCTGGTACATTACGCAAATCTCTTCACATTTGTGGACTATAGTTTCTTCATCCATATCATACAAGGATTAGAGAGATGACTTCTAAAGTCTCTTGCAGATCTGAAAATAAATCTAAATTTGTTCTCAGCTAGACTTACGTATTATTTCCCATATACTCAGTCTTGGAACACTTTGCCCAGAGCAATACTTGCCCATAGGCCTTGCTGGCATGCACTGTGCCACATCACCAGTCAACTTGGATGACTGGCTGAGGTTTGGAAGAGTTCTCTGTTTCACTCACTTTGAAGCAAGAAGAGCTGTCCTCTCTCCCTGTATCCACACCACCATCAGATGCATTCTTGATCTGGCCAAATATGTTGCTAAATGACTTGAGGGGAATTTTTCTTTTCTGTTGTACTTTCAGAGAACAAAGCAAAAGCTAGAAGACAACTTGGTTACTGTGGTGAACTATTCACATGGTCCTAGAGTGGCCCATGTTGCTCCACTCTGGCTGACTGTCATAATCAGACCTTAACTTTGTACAGTATAAAATCAACTTCACTGCACTGTGAAAAGAACCTCAAAAATAGACTTGGTTTATTGAAGAACAAAAGAATGAAAACAGATGTAAGGTTTTTGTAAACAGTAGAAAATGATCTGCAGATGGATGGATGGATTGTCATAAGACTTCTAACTAAGTAGGATGAACAGACGTCCTGTCTTGCCTGAGATTATATTGATTATTCCTGTTTTACCAAGGTAATTATGTCACCATTTGGGCAATGAATAATATAGGCACCCCTCAAATAAGCCACGCTATTAAGAGAAAGGTTTGACAACATTAGAGACAGAGAGAACAGCTCTAGTGAATGCCCCCTTTAAGGATCCTTACCTTGATTGCAAAGTTTGGTAACATTGTCAATTCTATAACCTCTAGAACAAGGTCTTATGGTCCCACCTCTGTGGCCTAGGTCCCCACTCAATCCAGGTCCATATGAAGGCCAGTTCCCACCAGTAGCACAGTCCTAGTCATGGTGCTGGGAGTAAAGACATTCTTTTTTTAAATTATATTTTTTTATTATTTTATCTTTTTAGAGAGAAAGAATGAGAGAGAGAGAGAGTGAGAGAAGGAGGGAGAGAGGGAGAGAATTAGTGCATTCAGGCCTCAGCCACTGCAATCAAACTCAAGATGCTTGCACCACCTAGTGGGCATGTGCAACCTTGTGCTTGCCTCACCTTTGCACATCTGGTAACGTGGAATCTGGAAAATCGAACATGGATCCTTAGGCTTTGCAAGCAAGCACCTTGAGTGTCTCATTGAGACACAATGACTCTCCATAGCTTAAGAACAACTAGACTCTTATCCTCCCATTTTTTACTGGCTTCTCAAAGAACAAGAGAATAAATGAGATGGAAAGGGTAGAGTATGATAACTGTTAAAAAAGTACTATATGCTCCCATTAACCAGAAACAGTAGTTATATTTTTATACTGATATTAAGGAAACTTAAAAGATTGCTTGTGAGAAAGAGAAATGGATTATAAATCTGCTGCATGCATTTTATAAACAAGAGTGAGAATAAAGGTTTTAGATTTCTTGTGGATACTAGAGAGAGGGGTGGGTGTTTTGAGCAAGACACGACTTGTAGCACCATCCCACAGGAAAAGGCAGATCGTTAGAGAGAACCCATGTGGATGACCACAGTGTCTGGTGTCCACTGGAAGCCCAGGCACACCCTGGGACACAGGTGGGAAGAGACCGTCATCTCCAGAAGGCGTGCTTACTCTGCAGCCCCTTTTTCTTCCTCTGATGATTTCCATTTTCATTCTTTAGAAGAAAATCATAAACTGAACAGCTTTATTTTTCCTTTGCTAAGAGTGAAATTTTTCTAAGTAAACAGATAATCCTGCCTCAGGAAAAAAAAAATCTATACCAAGTCTATCTAGGAAAAACAACAACAAAAGATGTATTCCATGAATACATGATTAGAAAAAAAAATATAGCTTCTTATTTTTAAATTTTTATGTGTGAAGAAAATATTAAGTAGAAATTTGGAAGTATATCAAATTCTAGAAGGCATTGTAAATTTTGCAACACTTATGAAAGGTTTTAAGATCAAAGTAGCATAAATAGAGTCAAAGCACTCAAATATTAGTGGTATCAATGATATGAAATTTAAGTAGAAGATAATTACATTATTTGTTATAGAAATATTTTTAGACCTAGTTACCTAGAATGTTGATCACTCACATGTTTGGTTTGTTTACACCTAAGTATTTCTGTATGGATGAAAATTTGTTACCAGGCATAATCCCTAACATCATGCTTTTCTTTGCTTTTTTTTTTTTTTTAGATTTACATTTTATTTTAATTTTTTTTTCTTTATTAGTTAGTTTTGTATTCAGCAAATACAGTCAGTTTGGTACCATTATTAGGCTCATCCGTGACCTACCCCCTCCCCTTGGCCCCTCCTTGTTGAGGTATACGGGTCATGTCTTTGCTGACTTTTAAGTGAAGTTTTTCTTCCTAAATGTGGGGCCATTGAAGTCAATGCACAATATTCTTAGAGGCCACAAAAGGAGCAGGGCTGAACTAAATTACATTCCTTTTTTTGTTTGTTTATTTTTGTTTCTTGTTTTTCGAGGTAGGGTCTCACTCTAGCTCAGGCTGACCTGGAATTTACTCTGTAGTCTCAGGGTGGCCTTGAACTCATGGTGATCCTCCTACCTCTGCCTCACCACTGCTGGGATTAAAGGCGTGCACCACCACGCCCAGTTTACATTCCTTTTTAATTGTTTATTAAGTAGAATCTTTGTATGGACACATCATGTGTTGGAACCATTTCCTTCTCCCTGCCCCCATTTCACTGAGGGCCCTTCTCAGCAGGATTGCTGGTATTCACCAGGGGGTGGTGGGTTATGAGTGTGAGAGCAGAAGTCAGCCTTTGGGAGGGGGCAATGCCTCTGGATATTCCCGCCCACCCTGTGGCTCTTGTAATCTTTCTGCCGCCTCTTCTGCAACATTCCCTGAGCCTTGGTTGGTGTGTTTTAAGTCTACTTTAGTGTTGAGCTCTCAGAAACCTCTGGATTTCTGCTTTGGTACATTTTGAGTATCCTCAGTGTCTGTCTCTATTACCCTGGTACAAGCTGTCAAGCTAGCTGTGGAAGCAGTGCTCTTGCTCTTCTCACTAAGTCCTTTCTGGTTTCACCTGGGCCCTGGCTGATGTACTGGGGGTAGCTCATCTCCTGATAGTCAGCTATCTTTTCTTGTCTTGAAAGATTTTGATTGACCTCGGTTCTTGCTGCCTTCTGAAAAAGAAAAATAGATTCTCCAACAGATAGTGAGATCAACATAGGTTAAAGGGGATAAGCATTGTTAATTTAGAGAGATTTTGATGGGTGTAACCTCTCTTTTGGCCAAAAACCAGTGGAAGCTTCTCATTGGTGTTCATGATCCTGGTCTCCATAGGACCCTGATTTGGTTCCAAGTTCTAGTTGTAGGCTCCTTTCCACTCAGTGGGATCTCTTAGCCAATCAGAGAGCCACTGGTCACCCACCTAGGCTGTGTTCCACTATTGCACAGGTGTGTACATCTTGTCTGGCCAGTTGCTTTCATATAACCGGGTCCCCTGCTTGCTGATAACCTTGTTGGCCATTTTCCCCCAGCAGCTCATGTAGCATTTTCCAGCACTATACTGGCTGGCCACCTGCAAATTGGCTTCCTTCCAGATGCCAGCCAGATTTTTCCATGTTCTGTGTTGGCAGAATGTGCTGTCTTTAGCAATATGGTCTTAACTTTTGCGTCAGGTGGGTAATCAAGGGCTTTGATAGAAGCCTGCTTGTTTTGGGGACCTGGTAGGTCTCTAGGACCACCTGCTCAATGTGGGTTGTAACCAATTTCTGGTACTGGGAGCCAATTGTTTTAGGATTAGGTTTCATCCCACCCTCTCCAAGGCCCTTCTTTCCAGAAAACCCTCCATATTCTTTTTGAGGGTTATATTCTTTTAGTCTGCTATCCAGGAGGAAGATTTCTCTGTTTTTATTTTGACTTTAGTTTCATGTATATCTCTCCCCTGCCCTTCAATTCCCCTCCCCTCATACCCTTCCATCCTTATTATCTGTCCCTTGAGTTGAAGTTGACTGTTTCCGCTTATCACATTTGTCAAGTGGTTTCTAAGGAACTTTCCTAAGCTATACAATGAAGAGAATCAAATAGGCCTTCACTGTTGGTACATGACATTGACACTATATTTGCAATTAAAGTACAAGGTTTGCTTTCTGCTTTAAATGACTTTTTGCTGTTCTCAGATTTGTTACCTCTTTTCCTCCAATGTCATCTTCATCCAAAGTTTTATCTACTGTGCAATTTATTTGAAAACATCTATAGAAAACAAAATTAGGTATTGTAAATTGACTGATGATAATAAATAGGTTCAGCTATTCTCTGGGATATTTTTATCATGAAAATAATTCCAAATTTTGCTTTAATTTTTGAATATTCCATTAAAGCGAATTTGCCAAGTAGGGAGTTCTCTGCCACTCTGTACCCACATTGTCATGCTGTCTGTCCGGGTGGAATTCTTTCTTCTCTCTCTCTCTTTCCCTCTCTCTTCTTTCTTTCTTTTTAATTAAGAAAATCTAGAAGGGAGAAACAATAGAGTAGGGTCAGGGGAGGCTCTTTGAGGAAAGCAAGGTTAGCCTTCACCTTCATCCATGTCCTCTCCACACCTGTGGTGCCTGAAGCACAGCACAGCCCTTTTAGAGTGCAGATCTCTCCCTCACTGATTGCTTCCTTGACTCATTTAATGATTCAATATCTCTAGACAGCTCTAACAGACAATATAAATGGAAGACCCTTTAGTCACTCCTCAATGCATGTCTTTCTTGTGAGAATGTATATCTTGGTTTTTTTTTCCAAAAATGAAATAGACAACTTCATATTCAAACCATGTGACTGACTCTTAATTAAAATGGGAACTAGAAGAGCTCCACTGATAAGAAAATAGAGATGATTTTTAAGTGTGTACTTATCATTTACCAACATTGAGCTATAAAATGTTTCAAAAGTTAATTTTGAAATTTAAATAATTTAGTTATATGAAGCATATTCTCTGACCACAATGAAATAAAATAAGAAAACAATAAGAGAAATCAAAAAAACCTTAAGATACTTATGACTCATATTACTTATTTCTCAATATTCCATGCATGATAGAGGAAATTAAAAGAAAAATGAGGAAGTATACTAAGTTAAACAGCCATTAAACTTTGTGGGTGGCAGTAACATTATATGAAAAAGAAAATTATATCTGTAAATTCCTATGTAAAGCTCTTTTAACAATAGCCTTTGCTTTTACTTTAACAAACTAGAAGGATTTCCAGCTTTAAGTAGACAGAAGAAAATAAGCAATGAAACTCAACGAAATTGACAAAAGAAAATTAGCAGAGAAAACCAATAGAATGAAATACTGAACTTTCAGGAGACATAAATATTTTATAGGCCTCTAGAAAGACAGACCATGAAGACAAGACACAAAGTTTTCAGCTTAAAAAGTTTTATTTGAACATGTATATGTGTGCACAAAGTGCCACAGTTTTTTTCAATTGTAAAATGTATGCCCATTGGGTTTGACATGGGTTTCTGCAAAATTAAACCTAATCCAGTAGGCTTTGCAAGAAAACACCTTTAACTGATGAGCCATCTTTCCAGCCCTAAATTTTAAGACATCAAACTATCCTAAGATATTAGTACAATCAACTTTAGGCCAGTAACCTAGGTGAAATGGACTAATTCCTTAAGATCCAAACTACCAAAGCTCATTTCAAATCAGATACAAACTTGAGGGGTACAACATATCCATTTAGGCTAACGTTAGTAGTAGCTTTCCCACTAGGGCCACCATCTTTTGTGGACCTCCAATTTGTCCCATTTGTTATTTACTTTTCTCTTCTTTATCTCTAGTCATCATTAGAAGGATAATATATCATGGCCAAACATATGCTGTTTCAGGAATGTAAAACTCAATAACATTCAAAATAAAATTGACTGATGATTATTGGAGGTTGAAGATTGAGGAAAAGAGATCCAACATCACAAATATGTCATTTATACCTAAATTAATCTATAACTTTGACATGAGTTTCTCTCCCCAAAATTACCAGTAAAATGTTATTGAAACTTGACAATCTGATCCTAAAGAACATATGAAAAAAAAAGTAACCAAGCACTCAAAGCTACCTCTGTTGCTAGTACCACCAAATATACTATAATATACTCTTTCATAAAGGAAATACTATGTTGTCATACATGGAATATCATGTAGGTTTTATTTACTGGATGTTTAAATTTTGGGAAGAAGACATTTTTATGAGAATAATTGAGTGTTAGCAATTTGTTGTTCCTAAGAGTTTATACTATAATAAAATTTGTTCTTATGATTTACAATTACTAAGTGAAAACAAGAAAACTGAGGGAAGAAAACAGGCTGTACTAATAAAATAATATCCTGATTTTCTAAATAAGAAAATTGTTTTATTTTTAAGACTAAACTTGATATTTCTAAGTAAACTTGTTTGAAGAGATTAATGTTATATTGTGTGTCAGGTGGCCCTATCTTGGATATAATGTAAATTGACCTTCTCCTGAAGTTTCTTTACCTTATAGTTGTACTTGTATCTTAAATGATCTTAACAATATTTCTTGTGTCCTTAAAAATGTTTAAAATGTGACCTACACACAGAACATTGCAAATAGTTAAAAACAATGTGGAACTATTATAGCTTTAAATAATTTTTCATGTCACAAGTGTTTACTTGTATGGTGTGCCTTTGGTTTGACTTGAGACACTTTTAGAAGAATATTTTAGTTTGTACTATTTTTGAAGAGCTTGGAAATAAAGTCTTGCCTAATTCATCATTTTCTATGACAACAAAAATAATGGTTAGCAAAAGTTCAAATAAATCACCCAGAGTAAGATATTGCATTGTAATATATGCATTAACTTATAATTTAAAATAGCATTTTACATCATTGATGAGTAATAGATTTGCTCTTTTGATTGACAAAATTAACAATTACTAATATCCAAGAGAGGAGCAGATACAGAGATAACTATGTAGTGATGTAAACTGACATGGCCTTTGTGAAGAGCATTTTCCCAGTATCTCTTTTAGAAACATGCATATCTCAGGAGTTGGAGAGATGACTTAGCAGTTAAGGCGCTTGCCTGCAAAGCCTAAGGACCAAGGTTTGACTCCCCAGTACCCACGTAAGCCAGATGCACAAGGTGGCACATACATTTGGAGTTTGTTTGCAGGCTAGAGGCCCTTGTGCACCCACTCTTTCTCTCTCTCTGCCTGCTTCTCTCTCTCTCTCTATATATATATATACATATATATTAAATAAGTAAAAATAAAAAATAAATATGCATATCACTTCTCTCAGTGGCTCCAATGTTAGGTAGTCACCTTAGGAAAGTATTTGTACCTGTGAATACAGGGGCTTTGAGGCTTTCCTTAAGGGAAAACGTTAATTAATAAAGCCATTCTATATTAATATTGTGGGCTACAATACAAAAGCTAAAAATCCATGACATTAAATACGACTGTTAGGTGGCATTTCAGGACATGTTTTTGAATTTGAAAAGAGAATTTAGAAACGATACCTATTGTATAATCCCACTGATACTACAACAGTCTCATTTATGTACAATGAGTAAGAGCTGGCTGGTGTATCAGTTACTTTCTCATTGCTGGGACCAAACACCCAACCTGAAGAAGCTTAAAGAAGAGGGTTTTTCTCATCTCACAGTTTCCTGGTAAGTCCACTGTGATCAGGAAAAGCCAGAGGCAAGTCAGCAGGAAGGAAGCAGTGAGCGCAGAGCAAGGGGTGTCTAGCCTGTAAACCTCAGGGCTCAGCCCGGTGACACACTTCCTCCAGCAAGGCTGCACTGCCTAAAGGTCCCACAGCCTTCCCAAACAGCACCTCCCGCCTGCCACGAAATATCCAAATCCATGAATTTACGGGGCGTCATTTTACATTCTAACCACCACAGATCAGTATTATGTACTTGAGTTTGTCAGTGTACTAGTAAGAAGATGAAGTTCAAAAAGAGGAATGATGGTTATCCCGAAGACTATCTCGACCCATTTGTTGATTATTTTCCCTTTATTTCTGTTTTCTTTTGGATTAATTGAATAATATTTTCGCTGTGCTTTATGTTTATTGCTGATATGTTATCTGTACCTTGCGTGGTTATTTCTGGCGGCTGTAGCATTGGCAGAATAACATTTTTACTTATCACAATTTATTTTCAATGTGTTATTCAACTTCCCATTTGGTTTAAGAATTTACAAGAGTATTCCTCTATTTCTTCCCTCCTAGCCTTTGTGCTATTTAAATCTATTTGTTAAATATTTTTATTTGTTTATTTGCAAGGGAAGTGAGGTGTGGGGAGACAGAGAGTATGTGTATGGGTACAACAGGGGCTCTTGCATCTGCAAATGAATTCCAGAAGCATGTTCCACTTTGTGCAACTGGCTTTACATGGGCACTAGAAATTGAACTCTGAGCTGTAAAGCTTTACAATCAAATGTGGTGTTTTGAAATATTTTATTTATTTTTTATTTTAGAGAGAAAAAGGGGCAAGAGAAAGATAGAGAATGGGAACACCAGGGCCTCTAGCCACTGCAAATGAACTCCAGTTGCATGTGCCCCCTTGGACATATGACATTGTGTGGGTACTGAAGAATCAAACTTGGGTCCTTAGGCTTTTCAGGTAAGCACATTAACTGCTGAGCCATCTCTCCAACCCACCATCAAGTGTTTTTAATTGCTGAACCATTTCTTTAGCCATATATATATATATATAAATTTTACAAATAGTATCTTTCTATTATTTTGCTTTCAATGAATATTGATTATTTTTACATTAGGTTTCCCTTTGTTTAAAAAAAACATTCACAAAATACCATATGCATATCTTTTGGTTTATTTTCTGTCATGTAGATGAATGTGTTAAATGTTTATAATTCGCTCCTATTTAAAACTTGACTGCATTGCCACAATTTTAGTTAACTTCGTTTCTTCTTTATCTCTTCTGTCTTGGAAATAAGTCTGTCACATGAGAGCATCTACTGCTAGAACAGTCACATATTGTGCATCTTTCTTAAGTGTTAGTGGCACACAAATAGTTCTTTTCCCCAGAAGCACCAAAGATGATAGGTAGAAGAAAGGGAAAGAGCAAAAGTTCCATGAGTTGCTGAGACCTTGTCACAAAGACAAAGTAAGAGCACCTGAGGATGACAGTAAGTGATGAGTTGCTATCTAAACACATTACACTGCCCTGAGCCAGGCCCTCAGCCCTGCAATCACCCAGGACTGGATCTTCTTCTCTAGAGCTCTAGATATTGGATGACCCTGAACTGCTTCCAGCAGGGAAGACTGAGATTCAAGTGCTAAAGATTTCTTTCTTCATTTGTTTGCACATAGATGTTCAAGCTTATAAGCAACCCTCTAAGCCCCCACTCCCTAGTAAGCACTGAACATTAGATCTGGGAATAACAAAACATTAGATCTGGGAATAACAAACTTTGCTCCCCAAAGATGGGGCAGCAAACCTAGAAACTTATAGTCACCTACAGTTATTTTAGGGTTCTCAACAGCTCTACAGAGTAAAATTTCAGTGTAGGGTCAGTTCCAAATGATTATGAATTTATTTTCTCATTATTTTATTTCTTTTATGAACTTCAGATACCAGACATGTGTCTTGTCAAGTGCTGGCTGTTTGTATCCCCATAAATAGTCTTGATATGTGTGCTGGCACCCAGCGTGTTCTTGCTGGATCTTCCTGAGCAATGTCAGCAGAGTCACAGTGGCACTAACGTTGGGCTACTTTCCCCACGATTGTTGTAAGACTCAGTACTCTTCTTACCTCCTGAGGTTTTCTCCCTGGCTGTTGTAAACAAGCTGTGTGTGAGTTCTGGTTACCATTTCATCTCTTTCTTTCAGCAAAATTTCCTCCCCTCCCCCAGGCCAAAGCATCCTCTGTATCCTCATGCCCTAATCCCTACTCATCAAATCTCAGGGGTCTCTGCCAGATTTTGGGTTCTCTGTCTGGTCTCCCGCTCCGTGACCTTTAGCTGCGGTGGCTTCTCCATGTTCGTAGCTCGGTCCTCAGCTTCAAAGGTCCCTGCTCTCTGTTTTCTCATCCTGAGTCTGAACACGTTCTCCAGGAGGTAAGCTGAGCAGTGACAAGGCTCACTGTATGGAGTTCCACTTCTCAGACACCCAACTCTCTCTGCCCAGAAGTTTCTTGAGAACAGTTGTTTCATAACTATTTTGGTCCTTTAGTTGTTTCAGGATGTGTATCAGAATACATCTGATCCTCGTTATTTCACTAGAGGTCCCACAGTTTGTGGAACAATAACATTTTTATGACAGTTCCTTGCTTTGAGCTTTATATTTTCTCTTTAAATGCTCCTTACTGAAGTCTGAAGGACTCTACTTACCTTTCAGAGCTCACCTAATATTCTCACCCTACTTCACTCGAATATCCTTCATTCTTTCCAATATACAAAGCTTTCTCCAGCCACAGGGCTTTGACTGGAGAAGACTTCTGTTCTGCTGGAACACCCTTCTCTCAGATTTATCCATAGCTTGATCCTTCTCTTCACTGAGAACTGTAATCAAATATCCTCTCCTGATCAGGCCCATTTTGTCTAAAATACCCATGTGCTTCCCCCTAACTATAGTTTTCTACCCTTTTTTTATATTTTTCTTTTTATATTTGCATTTATTCATTTGCAATCAGAGAGAGAGAGAGAGAGAGAGAGAGAGCCTCCAGCCACTGCAAATGAACCCCAGACACATTGTCTACTTTGTGCATCCGACTTTATGTGGGTACTGGGGAATTGAACCTGGGTTTATTAGGCTTTGCAGGCAAGCACCTTATCCTCTGAGCCATCTCTTCAGCCCCTGTGCTATATTTATAATAAGCCCTCATCTCTGGTATAGTATTGTAAAATTATTTGTTTGCTTATTATCTTTTCTCCTTAAAAAATATGGGGAATCACTTTGTCATACTCACTGCTCTATCTCCAAAGATTTCAACTTAGTAGAGCCTCGTTACATATCACTGAGTAGATGGGTGGATGGATGAATAGATGAATGAGTGGATCAAAGATAAATAAACCTGAGTTAAAAGGCAACATAGAACCCTGTACAGAAACTGAGGTACTGACTCACACTTCACCCAGCCCTTGTGTCATCAGCCACTTGCAGGTGGCTAAAGAAAAGAAACATGGTTTTGTAAGAAGTTAAAGTTAACATTTTCTCTGTCCTCTTGTCTCTTATGAATTCAAAGGGAATCTCCAGTCCAGCAGGCAGAAGCGGCAGGAGTTGGAGCTGTGCTCTCATGACCCCCTGCCTCGGCTTTTGTTTCTCTTCATGTTGCTCCAGCTGTGGTTGCTCTTCCCTTTCATCTGACAAAGTCCTCCATGCGACATGAAAGGCCCCCTCCTCCGCAGATGGCTATGCTCATGCTTCTCATGCCATAAGTCAGGGAGCTGATCACTTTCATTCTCCGTGGCTTTACTCCCCATTACTTTATGGAGACAGTTGTCACTATAAAAGGCATAAAGCTATGTCTTCCAAAACTCCCCTGTCATCTGCCATCCCAAGGAGCACATTTTCCTCTAATACATCCATCACATAGACCCATAATTTGACTGGTTACTGTGTCACTGTGTTTCTACTGGTATACTTAGTGCCCTCCAAAGTAATATGCCTTAGACTGGTTTTGAGATGATAACTTACTAAGTTGCCACTAGACATGGTTGGACCTTATGCCTTGGTTATAGTCAACTGAATTTAGGTAAAGAAATTAGCATTGGTTGTGATCAAGTGATTTAGTGGTTTTTCTAGGAAGGGAATATGTCTGCTTTTTCCATGTCTCTCATTTATAAACGTATATTTCTGCAAAATGTAAGCCTAGGGAGTTCTCCCAGCCCAAACCCAGACCCTGCAAAGTAACTTTAAATTGAATGATATCAAGTTGTGCACTAATGCGTTTGCTATTTACCTTGATATCATTGCCCCAAAATATTGCTCTGGTATGGGTGGTGGAGAGGAAGGTCAGTTCTGGAAAAAAAAACACAAGGGCATATGATTAATTATTAATACGGAGGGAAAGGGAGAGAGGGAGAGAGAGAGCACTCTGAACTTATCAGTCAAGCCCTCCTGACTTGATAAACTGTTATTTCAGCGATAGTTATATCTGATCATATCTTATATCATTGCTCATTATTTGATCTGGGAACCTAACTACCATATATTGCATTGCTTCTGCAGGAGCATTGATTCTAAATCACAAGCAGTCACCTTATGATTGTTCTTTTGGAACAAAATTCCTTTAGAATGTAGAATATCTCTCCATTTAGGGAACAGAAAGACATAATTTCCTATAAGTGCCCCCTACAGAGAAGAAACAGTTCTTACTCCCATAGAACAGAGTAAATTCATGGAAATGATTTTCCTAATTTCACACAGAACCTGCTGGTATTGCAGACAACATTAAATTAGGTCAGAAGACTAACTCCTAGTCTTATCTGTCATTCCTAGCCTCATTTTTGTCCTCTATCTGCTCATGTTCCTTGAACTTGATCTTCTCTGACCTCTCAATGATTAAAGGTCTGGGATAAACTCAGAGAAAGAGAATTTTTCAAGTGCTTAAGAAATGAGGCTAACAAATAGCCAATTCATCCCCCCCCCACCCCTCCATCCCTCCTGAAGCTGCCATTACAGAGGCGGTTTCTCAAGTCTGGCAGCCTTCAGACTCAGAGTTTCACAGGCCACAGGCTTGATCCACAAAGATGCTGGCTTAATTGGCCCAGGTGGATCATGAGTGTTGGAGATTATGTATATTTGTTTTGTTTTATGTGTTAGCTTCTCACTGTGGCCCAGGCCTGCTGACACCAGGCCTCTAGTGGCCCAATAGTCCTTCACCGAGTCACTTCTGCCCCTTGATTCCCCCTCCATAGGCTGGTGCAGGCCAGTGTGTCTGTACTCTAGCTTGGAGATGGACTAGGATGGCTGACTTGCCTCCTCTACAGGCTTGAGCATGCAAGATTGGGTTTAAAAGGTGAAATGACCTATTCCTTATTCTCTTAGGAATGCCATTTTTTTCAATAACAAACTCAGCAGGGAAATTTTCTGAGTAATTTGATTCAAATGACAATCGACTTCTATCCTATAAATGCCACAGGTCAATATAGCAGTTTCTATTGTAAATCAGTGAGGTTGAGGTTTGGAACTAGATACTTTATATGCTGAGAAATCTATCCATTTTCTCAGAGATAGTTTCAGAAAACTTGAACATTTACCCCCTTCTGTCAGTTTCTGAAAAAGCTATGCACAGATGGGCTTTTGGCATCTGAATGAGTCAAGTACAATTAACTTTCCTGGTTCGTTAGCGCTTTCTTGGTAAGCCATTCCTGTAGAGAGCTAGATTCACTTGGGCCAGTCTGAAAAGGGTTCTCAATTCTGACTGCACATTAAATTGCCTGGAGAGCTTTTAAAAATGTGTTTCTAGCTGAGCACCAGAGGCAAAAACAACCCTGGCCCAGGACATGACTCAGAAGTTCCACTGGGATATCAGTTTAATATTATTTAGCAATTGAACATGGAACTAGTTGGAAATGCCATCCCCTGGGGAAGCTGAGCAGGCTCTGTGGGATAAGGGTGCTACCTCTGCATGGCAGCCAAACCTGTTACACATGGGGGAGAATTCTTTTCAAAGATGATACATGGTTTGGTTTGGTGTGAATTTTTTTTCCTCTGGAAAATTGCATTATAATGAATGTTGAGGAATATTGTTGTCCAGAAGCAAATGTATGCAAACCTTTGGGTGTTGTCTATTGTTCATATTTGGAAATTTACGCACTTCTTTGCATTTCTTACCAAACAAGCCATTAAAAAACTTATCAGGCAAGAATTGGTCTCCATGATGATGGTATCATTCTTTAACTTTTCTCAAGCAAGAGTCCTGAAAGATACACAATAGTCTTCTATCCACCACCAGCAGACGGAGGGACTGTTTGGGACTTGACATAGGGAAGCGACTATCAATGGAACACTTTCTGATACCACAGGATATTTCTAGAAGGAAGATGATTTTCTTCCCCCCCCCCCCCACCAAAATAACTTATGTGTTTTCTTTGTCACTGATTTAAGGGAACCCTTTAAATTTCTAGATTAAAACTTGGAATACCAGGATCTGCATACATTTTCTACCAACCTTGCTATAAATTTCCTGCATGGATGTGATACGGGACTTTTAGGGTGTCCTTAAGAGCTTCAGAGCCTCATCTCAGCTCTTAGGTGGACTGTGACTCAGGACCTGGGACACCAGGACCCATAGTCACACACAGAGCTTCCACTGATTCCGTGGCCTTCTTGGGTTCTTTGTTTGTTTGTTTGTTTGTTTTGTTTTGTTTTGTTTTGTTTTCTAGGTAGGGTCTCACTCTACCTCAGGCTGACCTTGAATTCACTATGTAGTCTCAGGATGGCATTGAACTGGTGGCAATCCTCCTACCTCTGCCTCCCGAGTGCTGGAATTAAAGGCGTGAGCCACCATGCCCGGCCTTCTTGGGTTCTTGTCTTACGAATTTGATGAATGAGATTTACAGACCAGGAGGGTGAAATATAGATTTTAGAAGAAGTTTATTGGGGTTTGATAGAAAGACTCCAGCCTGTCTGTACAGACTGGAGGGAGTATCCTTGGAGGAGGAGGACTCACTGGGTGATTTTGATAAGGGATTTTATGGAATGTGGCACAGATTGTGACATGCCAAGGACAAGATTTGCAGGTTGCTGTACCACCACGACCAGAACGCACAGGTTCTAGGGAGAAAGACCGTGTTTCTGTAATATGGAGCAATATTTCTAGAAATCTGAGGTAGGGACCAGAGTTTCTATTATCTAGGAAGGGTGCAAGCTTAATCTAGTAATCTTTCCTGGAGGGAGGAACTTTCCAGGCAAGAAAGGAGATAAGGAAAGCATCCAGGTTTTTGTAAGCCTCCTGACATTTCCTGCTTCTAGTCAAGGGAAAAGGTACCATTCACATGTGGAGTTCTGTTACCCTGACTGTCTAGCCAATTTCTGTGTCCCATCAGTTGCAATGGAGAATCTTCTTGGGGTGAAGGAAGAATGTAATATGATCACTCCTGGCCCACTCTGGCACTAAAATAATGTGTAGAGTGCCTTCAGCAAATGGGCTGGGCACAGACAAAAACTGAATCTAATTTTCTAGACTATGTGGACATTTAAATATAACATTTGTCAATCATTTTGAGTAGGAATATCCTTCAGACTAGATAAGCATATATATATTTTTAAGTATATGTGTATGTGTGTCATTTGGTCAAGATCTAGAAAAACATGTTTAATAAGAATTATGGTTAAAATGCCATGAGAATTGTGTTAATTCAAAAACAAGAAGAAGGGACAGCAGAGAGAGAAGGAGGGAAGGAGGAAGGCAAGCAGGAAGAAAGGAAGGCAGGAAAGAAGGAAGAGAGGGAGGGGAAGGTGGGAAGACTTTTACAATGTGAGGAAGGAAGGAAGGAAGGCAGGAAGGAAAGAAGGAAGGGAGAGAGGAAGGACTTTTACAATTTGAAATAGTCTCTGTTTTTACTGACACAATCTCTCTAACTCCTACAAGACATTTGCCAAGTGCAACATGCACTGTACTGTAGGAGACTAGTTAGTGGTTCTCTCCATAGTCACCTGTATGATTTGGTGTCTGTATTTCTTCACTTATTAGGGCCTCCACTTAGAACATACAGAGAGAGAGATGAGACCAAGACTCACCAAAGTTTTGAGACATCCTGAGAAGAGAAATGAGGAAAGGCAGCTTACCTGGAAGGAAAAAGAATAATTATATGTTACAAAATAAGAAGAATGCCATTTAAATTCAAAACAAGTGAAGTTAGAGCTTGTAAATATTCTTGGAAAGGGGGTTGTGTGTGTGAGCTTTCATCCATTTTTGAGTAGACCGGGGCAGTATTTGGTCCCTTCTGGTTTACTGATACGTGCTTTATTCAATTACACTAACGATCTATAGTCCACAGAACCCTAAGGAAGCATTTTAAATACCGTATGTGGAAAAGAAATTGCAGAGCCACAGTGTAGCATTTTTAGCCTTGACATTAGATCCTGTGTACTTTGGCAATTTTTAGAAATTGACTTATTTTGAGGAAGAGGCGAACATCGGCCTTTTCCCTCCTCCTCTTATGTCTTGGGTGACTTCTGGAATGCTTAGAGTGTTTATCAGCAATAGTAGAGTGAACATCAAATTGACTCAGTATTTAAAACCTGCTGTGCTCAGGGTAAACACATGCTAACCTGGACACAACCTGCCCTATAAGAAGAAGCAGTTACTGCAGATGAAGTGCTAAGCATTCAGCCTTGAGCAAGCATGAAAAAGTGCCTGCAACCTGATCTTTTCATTTGAGGACTTAGGAGGCTCTTGAAGTAATTAACAGTAGAGCCACTTGACTTAGTGAGCCCTATCCTTGGGAAATTTGGGAAGCTGCCCACCAAGAGCTGGAGCTTTCTGCCCAAGGAGGGAATTACATACCAGTCCTTTGGGGAACACTCTCCTTTGTCCTTTGAAGTGACTACTTCTCTGAAGGTGTCAAAGTGGATCCATTCTTGGGGCCGTCCTTCAGAGAGTAGCTCACTGCTAAATGCTAAATGCTAAATGCTAGAAAACCCTTCTCCTCCAGTCTCTGGGAAGTTTACATAGTAATCCCTTGAAGGCATTACAGAAATTAGAAACAGTTCTGAAGGTAAAATGAAAGCAGGCTGCCCAGAAATTTTATTCTTGGTTTTGCCTTTTCCTAAAGGTGAAGGTACCCAGTCTGTCAGCATTCTCCTCCTCCCCACACCTGTTAGACATTCAGTTCTCAGTTGGCTCATCCCAGAGCCTGCATGTGGGTGCAGGCTCACTGTCCTCAGGCTGGCTGACGCGTGTTGACCAGCCTGTGGAAGAGGCAGGAGTCCTAGCCCTGCCTGTCTTCAGTGATGTCCCTAGCTCCTCCTGGTGCCCGGTGACGACCCTCTCCCCAAAAGCAGGTGGAGCTCTCCGCCTTTTCTGCTCACATACCTGTACTGAGCTACTGCTTCAGTCCTCTCTTAATTAGAGAAAGGAAATGATCACCTTCTTTGTTTCTCTTGGTGTTTCGGGTGTTGGTATTCCTGGGCTTGGCTGGTGACGCCCATAGTGCCCTGGCAGGCAGGCTGAGCAGGGCGCGGCAGGAGGCCGACTGCGCCAGCCGTTTCCGCTTCCTCCCTAGCTTGTCGCTCTCTGAAGTTAACTCACGTGATCAAGTGCATACAACAGCCTGGTCCCTTTGTCTCTTTGTTGCTAGATTTCTTTCTCTCTTTTAAAATATTTTCATGTATTTGCAAGCAAGGAGAGATAGAGGGAAGAGAGACAGAGAGAGAATGGGAGCACCAGGGCCTCTAGCTGCTGCAAACAAACTCCAGATGCATGAGCCACTGTGTATCTGGCTTTACATGGGTACTAGGGAATCAAACCCAGGTCATTAGGCTTTGCAGGCAAGCTCCTTAACTGCTGAGCCATCTCTCCAGCCCTCCTTCTTTCTTTCTCTTTCTTTCTTTCTTTCTTTCTTTCTTTCTTTCTTTCTTTCTTTCTTTCTCTTTCTCCTTCCTTCCTTCCTTCCTTCCTTCCTTCCTTCCTTCCTTCCTTCCTTTCTTTTCTTTCTCCTCCCTCCATCCCTTCCATCCTTTTTCCTTTCTTTTTTACCTTTTTTATTTTTCTTTATTTGAGTTGGCCTCAGACTGATGCTACTCCTGCCTCTACCTCCCAAGTGCCAGAATTACAAACATGTACATAACACCAATTAACTGGTAATTTATTGTTAAATAACTGATAATTCATTCATTATTAAAGTGTGGTCTTATATCTCTTGGAAATTTTGTTTAAAAGTAATTAAGAAGAAAATTCACTTTATCAATTACATTTCATAATAACAATGGTAGATTTTTTTGATGTTTCACCATTTCACCATCTTTAGTCAGAACAAGTCTTAACTATTCCCAAACTGTTAATTCTGTTTGCTAATACACAACTTTATCTTAAAATAAAACACATTTGCATTTGAGTTCTTGCTGTTGTTTTTGAACAAGTTCCTTCACCTCTCTAAGAATGTTTCCTCAACTTGCAGAATTCAAATCACCCATAACATAGCAATGCTGTAATTATTACCGAAAGGAACACTGCCTAGCTTTCAACAGAACGCCTACCATATGTTAAGCTATTCGTGAATGAGATGACAAGGGTGATAAATGGAGGTGCTCTACAAGGATGAAAGAACAAAGTTTATGATAGAGGAAGAAATCAGTTTGTCAAAAATCAACAATCTTGAATCTGGCATGAAAACAACTAAGGAAATAGTTTTTTTTTTTTTAAGATTATAGGGATAAATAACTGAGAAAAGTACAAGTAGTATTAATGGGCAGTAGTCTTATAGATACCAGTCTGCAATATATACCCACATCCATATGCATACCCACATGTTGTACTATGCACACACTTCCATGTAAATTTACTTACATGTATGTTATACACACAACTCTCTCTCTCTCTCTCTCTCTCTCTCTTACACACACACACACACACATACACACACACACACACATCACAGAAAGCATGGATTGAGACTGTTGAAAATGAGCTCTTATTAACTGTTTAGCTTAAAGAGAAGCCTGTCCTATTCTTACTGTGAACAGTGTCCTTGTTTTTTTTTTTTTTTTCCGGCATGATTCCATCCCTGATGCAAGTCATTCATTTAACTACACTTTGAATTGACCTTGTAAACAAGCTTCCTTTCTGTCTGTGGTCCATGTGGTTTCTGTGATCTTTTATTTTTTAACCTGTTAAAATACTTTTAAGTTCAGCTTTGTGGATTTGACATGCAATTCCCCTGGAACCTGGTAGTGGTTTTCTATTTCTGCTATTGCTTATTGCTAAGAAATGATCAGAAAGAGAATGCATTTCACCAAGGTCAATACAATACACTAAGTAAGAAATATGTCCACAGCAAACATTTCCACAGCAAAATAAAAAGTGACTTCTTCTCAGGGTTATTTTCTCTGCCTTTGTCCTGTCTTGGAAAATGAGCTATAATTCTCTGAATTATTTGCCACATTACTTACTTTATCAAGCATGATATTTCAATCTTCACATCTGCTTGTAATTAAAGAGAAGGCTGAATGTCACAAGGACATTGGAGCGTATACAGCAGAGACGTGTAACCTGCTGCTGGAAAATGTTGGCTAACTGTTCTGATACTTGAAAACACTTATACTAAAACTCATAGACAAAAAAAACCAATTTACACTTTTTCCTGCATCCTGCTAGACCTTCAGGTCTGTGCCAGATTGTTAACACAGGTGTCCTTTCCTGACCAGATAAATCTTTGATCATGTTTAGAATAAGACCTAACTCTAAGTGCAGTGTAGGAGAGGAATGGGTAGAATTATTTCTCAAATCCTCGGTAGTCCAGGATTAGGATATACGGAAAAACCTGATAGTGTTACCAATAGAAGAATCTTTTGGGGAAAAAAATATTTTGAAAAGTGTTTGTGTTCATGAATTCCTAAAGAAAAATTTGAAGGTCACCTGACAACTGTAGCGGAGGGCCATGGGTGAGGGCCATGGGTGAACGGACACATACAGGGCAGTGAGTTTGGTGTGAACAGCTCAAGGTCAGGTGGAGGCAGGCAGAGATAAATATAAGGAATGATACAGTACAGGCTAGCCTTTAGGCATTTGGAAAGAGACCTCCAAAGAACCGTCCCTAAAAACAGGCTTTCATGGGGCTCTGATGGAGTTATGGGCGGATGCAGACTGAACCCTTCAAGCACAATTTCCGGTTTACAGTTCAGAAATGAATGCATTTGGTGTGGAAGTACACTGTAAAGTCACTGCTAGAAGAAGACATGAGCCTCATTTCAGTACATACTTAGAAAAACAATTCTGGACATGCTAACGGATGTTCATGGTGTTTATTAGGCCAAAGATGATCCAGAAAGAGAGATAAAAATCTAAGAAAAAAATGTAAAATGAAAATTTTAAGATGACTCTCATCTATAAAGAAAACAGGGTAACTCAGAAGAAAAGTATCCTCATAACTCCAAAGTAGTCTATAAATCAACCAAGTAAGTAGCAAAATCTATATTTTTCTAGTTAAGATAAATATATTGATAATAAATAAAAATCCAAGTAACATATAGATCCATTTTCCTGCCCTGTAAGACATAGTTTACTTCATGAGCAAACTGCTATTGTGAGTGTGATAGAAAATATGTTCAAGCCGGGCGTGGTGGTGCACGCCTTTAATCCCAGCACTCAGGAGGCAGAGGTGGGAGGATCGCCATGAGTTCGAGGCCACCCTGAGACTCCATAGTGAATTCCAGGTCAGCCTGGGCTAGAGTGAGACCTTACCTCGAAAAACCAAAAAAAAAAAAAAAAAAAAGAAAGAAAATATGTTCAAACTCAAAATATAACCAGGAAAATCCCCCAAGCAGAAAGAAATAACACAGAAAACTGGATCTATAGAATCACACTGGTCCTCTTCTGATCTAATCCTCCAAGCAACAGGGCTTCTAAACCATGGAATTATGTGGTGAGAAAATCGATCGAATACCTTTTCCTCATGCCTGTTTCCATATCATATAAAATGCAGTTACAGAGCAGGAGGGATTGCTTAGTGGTTAAGGTACTTGCCTGTGAAGCCTAAGGACCCATGTTTGACTCTCCAGATCCCATGTAAGCCAGATGCACAAGGTGACACAAGCACACAAGGTTGTATATGCACACAAGGTGGTGCACGCATCTGGAGTTCGATTGCAGTGACTGGAGGCTCTGACCCTCCAATTCTCTCTCTCTCTCTTTCTCTTTCTCTCTCTCACAAAAGAAATTACAAAAAAAATTGCAGTTAAATACCTTTGCTGGCTTCCCTTCTGACTTTTTAATCCTCTAGAACATCAACACATTTTATCTTCAAGTTTTTCTGTTTTTTTTTTTAATGTGCTTCCGATACCTTATTCATTCATTCTTCTTTACTTCTACAACAAACAATCAGTGTATACTATGTAACGGGGCTTACTTGGCTGAATAAGCCTGTGTCCCAGGTATGATTCCATGTCCCCACCATGGCTATGGTCCACTGGACCTGATGTGGCAATTGACCCAAAGGCACTGTTTCCTAAATTTCTAAAACTTATGACTTGGGAAATTTGGCTCAAAGTCTGAAGTGGAGCCAATCTTCCTTAGAAATTTGGAGAACGAGTCACTTGGCTAGTTAATAGGAACTAAACACATAGCTATCAAAAATGTCATGATATATAATGGCTACAACAATCCCTCTGGGCTGTGATCAAGCTGAGGGGTAAAAATGCCAAGATAAAGATGGGTCATATACATAGAGGCTAGCAGAGCCATCGTAACCCTGTAGACTTGATTCCTGATAGATCTATAACTTCCAAGTCCTACGGCCTGGTTACAGATTGGATCTAATTCTTGCCTTTCCAAGAGACTTACTGTATCTTTATAATCAAGTTCTTGAGTTGAGTTAGGTGTGGTTTTGCTCCTTGCCATAAAAGGTCTCTGGCTGGTCATATCCGTTACTGGGGGTACCAGCTGCTCTCTGATTGGATTTGAAGCCTGCTCCACACGGAAAAAATTCATGCCTGGTATAGAAAAACTGATCAAAAGCCTTTGGCTGAGGAAGTCATAGGCCCCAGGGGAGAAACTACTACTGTGGTTTGGCTAATGGATATGTTGTCTCCATCAAGTTGCTCTCTAAATGTTTATGTTGATGTCCATAGATTAGTGCTACTCTCAGTTTTGGTGAGAGAAGCTTCTTTTTTGAAGATGGCAGTGATACTAGGAAGACTCAAAATGGATTAAAGTGCTGAAAATAAATGCCTTTTGTATTCTCAGCATGAAATGAATCATCTCTGCTGTGCCCCTGAAGGCTCAGGGAACATTAGGAAAGAAGGAACGGAAAGAATGTAAGACCAGAGGATGAGGAGGGAGGAGTGCTTTGAAATGCTGTCTTCCAGACGTGAAGTGGCTATCAGATTTATGGCTCACAGTAACTGTCATTAACTGTACAAGACCTGAACATTAGGCCAATCAACATTTCATAATGGATGACGGAAAAGAACTAAACAAAGATATCAAAATAGAAGAGGGAGTAGGTTAAAAGAAGAAGGGATTCAGTGGAAGAGTGATGAGGGAAGGCAGACAAAAGAAGGTAATTGGGGGGTTCTGATCAAAATATATTATGGAATGTATGAAAGCTATTAATAAAAAAAAGTTTTAAAAGAGGTTCTGGCTAGAATATTGCCTGATCGGATGGTGCCCAGCCAAATGTAACTGAGTCCATTAACTCTAGAAAAGGTATTTTGAGGCATGTAACTTGGATAACAGGACTTATATTAGGACTCATATTATTACCGTATCAATTGCCACATTTATAATAATCACAGTTGAAGCAAATGTAACTATCATTGTATATATAATTTGTTAGCCTATGTGGTGGTTAGAGTTTGGTGCACCTTGCATGTTCCTTATACCATAATAAATGGTTGAAACCTACCTCACTGGTAACTCTAACGTGTGAGGAGTAAGATGAGAAACTGAAGTCCCTTAGACTGTTACTATTCCCATAGCACTGTATATGTAAGTCTTTATCTACACCGTTTCCTTTCCAAAGTAGAAAACCAGTATTCCTGCTCTGTATTTGTGAAGTTACTATACTGCACTTCTGTTTCATTCCCTCCGTGATTACTTTACATACTGACGCAGTCACCTTGCTGATCCTTGCCATTATGAGGCTGCTCTGTGGTAAATCTTTGGCTATCTCATGCTCCAGAAGGTTTCATTACAATTATCAAGTGAAAGAGGGCTTATTCTGCACTCTGGAAATATCTGAAAGATTGTATCTTCCAAAAACTTAAATTGTCGTCTTCTTTACGTGAAGTAAGCGATGGTCTCCTAATTCCACAGACATGTAAGTGAGAGTTGACATGTAAGTGAGAGTTTACGTTTTCTACAATCAAAAATGGAGCCATCATGCTAATACACACCTATGTCCAGGTATGGTAGAAGCTGAAATGTGTGAGGGTTTGAATAGCCTTCAGTAAATAACAGTTCACAAAGTACTTTTTAATGTACATATTTATAAACGATTCTTCTATAATATAAAACAAAGCAGTTATAAGAATTAAGTGGAAAATGCAACTAATCAAATATTTGTAAAGCATGAAAAACTCTCTGTGGTCCAGAAAACCACATACTTCAGGAAAGTATTAGCAAAATGTTGAGACAAAGAAAGCCAGATGGGTTTATCATTGGACTGACCACTGTTATATAATATATAAACATACGTGTAAGGGACATAGCATAACCAAAGCAGTCTTGCAAAAGCACAGCAAGGTTGGAGGACTTAGTAATATTTATTCCAAGAATTACTCCAGTATTATAATGAAAGCAGTATGGTACTGGTGTACGGCCATGTTAGCCAGGTTCCCATAACTGAGGCAAAGCATCTCAGCAAAGGAGGAGGAGGAAGGTTTGTTTTGCCCCATGGTCTCAGGAGCCGACTGCTCACTTGTCTCTGGGATGTGGAGAGGCAGCAGAGAAGAAGCACATGGCAAACGGAGGCTCCTCCCAACTGTAACCAGGGAGCACAGTGAGAGTGGGGGCGGGGCCAGGCCACCAGCGCTCTTCTCTAGTGGCCTATTCGTTTCCAAGTCAGCCCCACCTCCTAACGCTTTCTCCACCTCTCAATAGCGAGCCCAGCTTTCAATAATGCATTTAGAGGACATTACTGATGCAAAATATCACAATGATTCAATAAAGCAATCATGGAATTTTTAAAAGTATTTAGTTGATTAACTTTTGAGAAAGGAACTAAATTATTTAAGAAAAAAAGTTTTTTTTTCACCCAGGGATGGTGGCACAAGCCTGTCACCCCAGCTACTCAGGAGGTTAAGACAAGAGGATCACAAGTTCAAGACCTATTTGGGTTACAGAGTAAGTCAAAGGACAGCTTAAGTAACTTAGTACGACTCTGTCTCAAAAGGGAAAGTAAAAAGAGGGCTGGGCATGTAGTTCCATAGTAGAATGCTTGCCCAGAATTTTTAAGGCCCATGGTTCAATCTCAGAGAAAAAGAAAGAAAGAGAGAGAGAGAGAGAGAGAGAGAAAGGAAGGAAAGAAGGAAGAAAGAGACAGGGAAGGAAGGAAACATTTTTCAATGGATGCTACTTGAAAAATTGGACTCTAACTTAGAGAAAAATGAACCTTGAATTTTAGCTTATACCACACATGAAAGACAACTTTAACTTGAAATGGATTATACTACTAAATGTAAAAAAAATTAAAAATTATCTATATGTATGATTTTCAATAAAAAGTAAAAATTAAATAATATTTCTGGGAACTGTTTTGTTTTATTTTTGGAGGCAGAATCTTACTACTATGTATTCCAATCTGGTCCTTAACTCACTGTGTAGCTCAAGCTGGCCACAAACGTGTGGCCATTCTCCTGCCTCAGACTCTAGATAGCTGGACTTACCAGCATGTGCTTCCACAGCAGAGCTTTCAATAATAGTTCTGAAAGAAAGCATAGGAAATTCCTTAGGAGTAAAATACATAAGACCAAAATTTTATAAGCCTGATTTCATCAAAGTGGACACTATTCTTTGGTAGGTACCACTATAAATGAAATAACTGAGAGTATATTCATAATATACCTGACTGAAAACTTGGATCCAGACCACATAAAAATCTTCTGAAATTCAAAATTAGAAAGGTACTCCATTCAATTATAAGCAGTAGGCAAAAGATTTGAACAGATCATATATATATATATATATATATATATATATATATATATATATATATGTTCAAATAAATGTATATATATATGTATGTATATATATATATATATATATTACATTTATACACACACACATATATACACATACATGGGACTATGTTCTAAAACAGTAGTCATCAAGATGTATAAATCACCTTGGCATGGCAGCACATGCTTTAATCCTAGAATTTAAGAGGTTGAGTCGGGCGGACCAAGGCCAACCTTGGCTACATGCGATCATGATTCAAAACATGAAAACAATGCATGAATTAAAGCCACATTAGATACTGCATTCACTCATTAAAATTGCTAATATTAAAAAGAGTGAAATTGTTGGCGATGTGGAGGAACTGGAACTCTAATAACTTGCTAGCAGTTTCTTATAAAATTAAATATTAATTTACCATGTAACAGAAATTCCACTCAGGTGTTTACTCAAAAGTATTTTTGAGAGGCATCAAGTTGTTGTATGTATAACTAATTTGTTCCTTTAGATGGTTTTATAATAGTCTAATATCCGAATGCCTCACAATTTGTTTATTCATCTGTTGATGTGTATTTGGGTTAATTCTATTTTTTTCTTTAATAAGTAAAGCATATACAAACATTTATATATGTCTTTATAAAGACATATGCTTTCAGGCTAGAGAAATAGCTCAGCAAAATTTAAGGCACTTACCTGTAAAGCCTAACGAACTGAGTTCAGTTCCGCAGTACCCATGTAAAACCAGATGCACAAGATGGAGCATGTGTCCTGAGTTTGTTTGCAGTGGCTGGAGGCTCTGGCACATCCGTTCTCTCTGTGTACCTGACTCTCTCTGTCTGTCTCTCTCTGCTTGCAAATAAATTAATAATAAAGAAGAGGAAAGTGGTGGCGTGTCTGTTTAAGAAAATATGCTTTCATTTCTTTTGAGTAGATACCTTGGCTTGTACAGTATGGGCTGGGTAGTCCAGCAGTATCGGTCTGCACAATGCAGAGGATGAGAGCCCATGGCTGCTTGGATCACAAGGCTGGATGTTTCAGCAGCGCGATCTGGTGCTCAGTGGACGTTGGAAGCCTGAGGAAGCTGGATTCTGACGTCAGTGAAGGATGGCAGCAACCAGACAGATGCACTCAGCAGCAAGGGGTGGAGGCGGGGAGGCAGGCCAGAGAGGCATGATGTTCCTTCAGGCCTTTTCTATATCTAGGCTGCCACAAGTAGGGAAGTGCCTTCCTTCTTCAGTTAATTTGTCAGGGAAATGCCCTCATAGACCATCCCGGAAGCTTGTCTCTTGGTTTACTCCTGATCTGATCAAACTGACAATCAAGGTTAATCATATCTTCTCTCTTTCACAAATTCCTTAGAGAAATCAATATGCGTAGGCCTAAGGAGTTACAATCTGACCTGGAATACATCCATGGCATTCTTCTTGACAGACCAGTGGACTTCTATATTTTTACCAAGCAGGGGGATTCCTATAGTTAAAATCTATGACCATCAACTGTGATCACCATAGCAGAATTACAGGACATGAAATATGACAACATATGCAAGACAAATGTGCACATTGTCTCGTGCCACAGAGGTGGAGTATAGAATAATTGCGTAATTCTGTGCACTTGAAGCTGGTCAGAAGCCCTTTTCCACTGTGCTGAATTTTTGCAACAATTTATTTTCTCCTAAATGAGGTCACTGGGAAAATCTCATACTTGAGCTGTGCCTGAAACACTTGGTTTAATAAAAAGTATAATATGTAAAGATATATGGATATTAGCTGATGGCCTCAGGGCTCTGGCCCTCTGTCAGTTGGCTCCCAAAATCACCTCTTTCGGGAACCCTTGTGAGAAATCATATCTTATGACAGACTTGCTGGCAAAGAAAATAGCATAGAAGACAGTCCTGGAGCTTAGTAGAAAACTGCAATCATATTTAAATAAATATGTTTATAGATTATAGCATGGATGTGAAATTAAAAAATGGCATGCTTACGGTGATGTTTCTGACTTCCATAAACCCATAAAAATTAGAAAAAAAAGTTAATGTTGTGGAAAGAACTGGACATCACTGTTCTCATCTAGTTTCTGTCTCTACAAAATGGTGTAATGCTGGCCAAGTAATTTAACGTCTCTAGAACCCCATCCTCCCATCTTGAAACAATAGGGTTGGAAGAGAGAACTCCCACAGCTTGCCAGCTAGGATCCAGAGTCACAATAACATAGAATTCTGGACCCAAAGGAGATGGACTGGAAAACATTCTGTTCAACTCTCCCAAATCTATCACATTTTCAGTACCTTTTCCACAGACCATGTTTTGAAACCACAACGCACACTTTAGATTTCAGAAGCCCAATTAGACAAAAATAAAAGGATTCCTATTTTCAAAATATGTCTTTTGTTCATTATTTGGTATTGTTTTATGCCAGGTAGATAATTTTAACCACTTGTCAATAGTGCATTTTACTCATTAAACTTTCCATTACAATCCATTGTAATACTAGATGTCAGGATTCAACAGACCCCTGCCAGACCAGACTGCCTGCATTCCGGTGAGAAGGACGAATACCACAGCACCAGACGTGGGGACATGGTTAGGACCCAGGATTAGTAAGTACGCTGTGGACTTCACCACAAAACCTTGGTGTCTTAGGTCGAGCTCTGTCACCTGGTAAGTGGCTAGTCTTCAACTATTTATTTTTGTG
This sequence comes from Dipus sagitta, assembly GCA_036346955.1. Classification (NCBI taxonomy): domain Eukaryota; kingdom Metazoa; phylum Chordata; class Mammalia; order Rodentia; family Dipodidae; genus Dipus; species Dipus sagitta. The sequence goes on from CM070787.1 coordinate 5,193,763, forward strand.
CATCATTTCAGTAAAGCAGACGAAAGTATATGCCTGCTATTTCATTTGCAAAGTGATTCTTTGGGTTTTCTTTGTTAGACTGAGAGTGTAGTTAGAAAATTCATGATTCATGTTCTGAAAATGCAACAGCGTGTCACCAACCCTAAATAAACTACAAAACAGAAGAACACAAACTGGTACCCAGCTTATCTTCATTCCACATATGAACAACCTTTTACTCGTACTTAACGAATGCATTTAATCCGTCCTTCAGCACAGCTCTGGGCAATCTGACGAGGCGGGCTGCATTTATGCGCCATCTTATGTACGAGAAACTGGAAGACAGTGAAGCGAATTAACCTTGCGAGTAAAGGGCCAGTACTTGAGCTCAGCCAATCTGTCTCCATGTATAAACTTACATGTATCACAGAGAAAACAGAGCCCCACCATGAAAGGGTTTTTACTAGAATCCCAGCACATGGATATTTGTGTTTCGGTCATTCACACTTCTAGGCCGAAGATAACAATCTGTTGTCATGGTGCGTTTTTTCTCGGTTGGCTCATGAAAGTCACAGCGGAGAGTTGCACGGTGGCGGATGTGCGTTGAATGTCAGCCTGGCGCCCAGGGAGCTCAGTTTGAGTTTGCAATATGCTCGTCACATGTCATGTTAAATAGAGGCATTGACAGCTAGCTTTCTGGCTTTTAGTGAGACTAATTATATATGTTTAGTATGTTCTGGCATTCACTGAATGAATTTAACATGAGGAATGTGCTATTTGGCACAAAGTGAGAGGAATTAAATTTTCAGCATGATTCAAAGGAATGAGGAGGAAAAAAAAAAAAAAAAGAAAGAAAAAACAGATCCTGAATCTCCTATCAAACTTTAGAGGAAGAGTAAAACACAAAGCCAAAATCACAGCACTAGAATCTCCTGTAACCAATGGGCCTTCAGAATAAAGCCCTTTTGAATTCTTGCTCTCCCTCCATTCTTTTGCCATTGATAACAACTGACGGTTGCTATGATAGTTAATTGCATGTGTCATATTGAGGAGACCATGGGATAGCCAGATACATGACAAGTAACTATGTGTTGTCTTACTGTGTGACCATGAGTGTATGCCAGAGGACAGAATCAACTGAGCTATGAACACAGTGAGGTAAGTGGCCCTTTCAATGTGGGTGGGTGTCCCCCAAATCGCAGATGGGCTAAACAAAGCACAAACAAAAAGGGCAAAGAAGGGTGGGATTGTCCCTCTACTTCAGCTGTGACGCCATCTCCTCCTGCCTTCTGCACGGCCCTCAGATCTCCTCAGTCTTGAGCTGACTCCACCCAGCAGGCTTCCTAGCTTTGGGTCCCTTTCACAGCACCAAATGCTTTACCACATCTCCAGCTTCCACATGTCACCTGGTGAGCTTAAGTTGCCAACTGAGTCACAGAAACTAGATAGACATTTTAGTGTATCTTTTTTGAGAAACATTTGTCCTGCTGTTTCTGTTCTGGAAAATTCTAATACATTTATTGTTCATGGTGTTTTTTTTTCATGTTTCTAGTACTCTGTGCCTTACACACATAATTTCTTGGTTTCTAATCCTTGCCACAAATTTTCAAATTAATTATTACTATCTCTTTTTTTCAGTTTATGAACCTATTGTTTTAAGAGTCAAAATAATATGTCAAAGGACGACAAAGATTAATTAGTCAAATTGGGCTAAAGGGATAGCCTAGTGATTAAGGCATTTGCCTACAAAGCCGAAGGACCCAGGATTGATTCCCCAGGACCCACATTAGCCAGATGCACAAGGAGGCGCATGTGTCTGGAGTTTGTGTACAGTGGCTGGAGGCCCTGGCGCGCCCATTCTCTCTCTCCCTCTTTCTCTCTGTCAAATAAAAAAAAAAAAATAAAAAATAAAGATTAATTAGTCAAATTGAGTTTATCACTGCCAATACTCATACCTCACCAAACACAAATAGATATTACATCCATCCATTAGAAGGTCTGTTAACAAGCAAACAAACAAAAAGACAGATGCTGATAAGTGTTGGTGGAATGTAGAGGAATGATGCCATTGTGCACTGCAGGGGAAATAATATCACAACGCCACAAGGTAGAATCAGCCAGTGCTCACTGATGGATGAGCTAATACAATTTGACATATATGTAGAGTGGAACATAACTTAATCCTAACAGTGAAGGGAATTTCTGACATGTAACAACACAGATGAACCTTATACACATTATACCAAGAAAAATTATAGACCATAAAATTATATCACAAAAAGATAAATTCTGTCAAATTCTATAGCTATTTGAAGTAGTCCAATTCATAGATACACACAGCAGAATGGTGGTTTATAGATATTGGGAAAAGGAAGGAATGATAAATCAGCTACTGTGTAGAATTTAATCTTTGTAAGATGAAAAGAATTCTGTAGATTGCTTGCATATAGTGTGGATGTACTTAGAACTACTTAACACTACCTTAAAGGAGGTTACAGTAGTAAAATTTAAATCATATATGTTTTACGATGACTAAAAGCTTTTGAATTACTTTTATTAAGTACATCCTATGTGCCAAGCGTTTTACATTGCCAATGTCACTTGATTATTGCAATAACCACATAAGCTATATGTTACTGTTCCTGTTACTTTTTTTCTCTTTTTTATTTACTTGTGAGAGCAAGAGAAAGAGGTGGAGAGAGAGAGAGAGAGAGAGAGAGAGAGAGAGAGAGAAAGATAATTGGCAAACCAGGGGCTTTGGCTGCAACGAATGAACTCCAGACATGTGCTCACCTTTGTGCATACCTGTGACCTTGTGCACTTGCGTCATTGTGCGTCTGGCTTATGTGGGACCTGGAGATTCAAACATGAGATGTGTAGAAGGAGAGTAGTGTTGTAATACAACAAGAGAAAGACACCGTCACCACGGGCTTTGATAGTGCAGAACAGACATACGTGAAGGAACACATGTGTCCTTAGAAGGTATAAAACGAAAAGAGCAGATTTTCCCTTAGATGCTCCCAATGTAACACACACTTGAGGCCTCATTTTATAACTTCTGTTTTCCAGAATGGTGAGAAAAATTACACAATATTGTTTTAAGTCACTAGGCTTACCATAATTTATTATAGAACGAGAAGCTAATAGAAGAGATAGTTTGACTTGTTCAGCACTGTGCACTCACTATATGGTAGATTTTGGATTCAAGCTCGGATCTACCCAAATGCAGAACTTGAGTTCTCAGCCAACAGAACAGTTTCATGAGCCACTTAGCACAGCAATGGAAACAGGCTCACGCTGGCCAACTGCCGCTATTGCCCTGACACTCACATTGTCCTCACACTCACTCACGTATATCTTCTACTTCCCAAAAGTTCTCATAATGTTTGACCTTGACTTTTCAGTTATTAGAAATGTATGCTGTCTCAGCAGCACTGGGTAGAAGATAATGATATAAGAATTGGTGAGATTAATCAGAAGCATTTTTCTGATGTTAAATGCAAAAAAAAAAATGAAGAGAGAAAAGCATATCTGGCTAATTCTGAAATAAAGGTATACTGCCATCTAATCCCGAGAGATTTCACTTTTTTACTTTAAAGCATGTTAGTTCATATATGTGTGTGCATGTGAGTGTGTGTGTGTGTGTGTGGTGGTGGTGGTTTGAATAGAATAGATGGCCGCCAATATATTCAGTTGTTTATTTGTTTGTAGTTTGCATCTGCTGCCACCTGGCTGGAGGCAGTGTCATTGGGTGGATCTTAAGGTGTGGTGGTGGGTTTCAGATTTCAGTCTAAAGATATGCAAAGTGTGCCTAGCTGGAGTTCCTGAAGTGTGCTGTGGCTTTTGGCTTGTGGCTTGTGCTGCTCTCTCTCTGCTTGGTCCTGTGAAGGCAGGCCAGCTTCTTCTGCCATTATGGAACTTCCCCTGGATCTGTAGGCTTCAATAAATATCCCTTCCTCCATAACTGTGCCTGGTCTGGAAGTTCAGCTCAGTTAATCTGAAGCTGTCTGCTACAGTGTGTAATAAATGTTTACTTTTTTCTACCTTTTTCAATTTTAACAGATTCTAAGTACAATTAAAACAGTTTTGGTTCATGTGACCAAAATCCCATTGCTATGGTTTGGATAGTGTGAGTGTCCTCCAATGGATTGTGTGTCTAGTGCATGATTCTCAGTGTGGGGATGTTGGGAGGTGGTTAAACATTTAATAGTGGGAGCAGACTAAGACATTAAGGATGTTTCCTGTGGATGTTCTCATGGTGTGAGTTAATTCTCAAGAGAGGGTTGTTATAATAGAGCAACAGCAGCCTCTTTCCTCTTCCTATCATATGATCTCTTTGTCACACACTTCTGCAACATATCACTAACTCCTCAGAGAGAACAAACTGATAGGGCGTCCCAATCATAGACTTGCAGCCTGTAAAACTGTGAGCCAAATAAACTTATTTATATTATAAAGCAATCAGCCTCGAGTATTTTGACATCTTAATGAAAAAATAGCCCAATATATGCATTGAAGACCAACATGTCATAACTACAGATCATCTTCAAAATATCTATTTAAAATTAGATAATAGGGCTGGAGAGATAGCTCAGTGGTTAAGGTGTTTGCCTGCAAAGCCAAAGGACCGAGTTTCAATTCCCCAGGACCCATGTAAGCCAGATGCACAAGATGGCACACATATCTGGAGTTTGTTTCCAGATGCTGGAAGCCCTGGCACACCCATTCTCTCTTTCTCCTTCCCTCCCTCTTTCAAATAAATAAAAATTTAAAAATTTGATTATAAGTAATTCATTTCTTACTGAATAATCCACAATTATGCTATGCCCATAGCTTATCACGAGCATATTTTGAACAGAAATTAGTTATATCATATTAAAATACAGTAGCTATTTACCTACACTATCATTTTGCTTAATATTCTCAATTACTTGACCCGTAGTTGCTCTCAGTAAGTTTGGTTCCTCCCTCACCCTTTAATTCTCCCCTGTGACCATGTGCTCCACATTCCCAGCATTCCATTCTTCCCCACCGCCTCCTACACCTCAACAACATTGACTCAACTGCATTTTTTGCTTGTTTGTCTGTCTGTTTGTTTGTTTTTCTGAGGCAGGGTCTCTCTCTAGCCCAAGCTGACCTGGAATTCACTCTGTAGCTGCAGGGTAGCCTTGAACTCACAGTGCTCCCCCTACATCAGCCTATAGAATACTGGGATTGAAGGTGTTCACCACCTTGCCCAGCATACTCAATTTTAATTTTAATTTTAATTCAGAGGCTATTTCTCTACTGAAATCTTATCCAAAATCCTTCATAAATTAGGAAGAACTCTCCACTCATTTGTGCACTGCTATATTCCAATCACTGTAGTTAATAAAACCCATTATTGGAATTAGGGGTGTAGTTGTATGGTAGAGACATGGATAACATGTTTAAAGTTGAGGGTTCTTTTCCCAGCAACATAAATACACACACACACACACACACACACACACACACACACCATTAATGTACAGCTGGGTCTGGTCGCATAGGCCTATCATATGAACTACCTGGGAAGTTGAGGCAGGAGAATCTCAAATTTCAAGGCCTGCTTGGGTTGTAGAATAAGTTCAAAACCAACCTGGGCAACTTAGTGAGATGGCAAGTCTCGCTAAAGTTACAAGTCGAAAAGGATGTGCGACATAGCAGAGGGCTTGCCTAGCATTTGCTCATTTAAGCCATAATGCAGAGTTGTGAACTCAAGTGACTATATGTCCAAGAGAAATGTCAACAAATAAAGATGCCGGATCAACATAATCTCTAACTGTAGTGGCATTGCAAATAGAAAGAACGCTACTTCCAGAGCATGAAAATGCATTTGTTGTAAAGAAATTGATAATAAAAACTTACACTATTCCCTTCATGTATGAGTCACCACAGTGGGTGCTTACTCGTCAAGATATAACGGGACAAATACTGGGGATCAAACAAGGTTTAGAGGGGTCAATGGGTCAAGGAGTTTCTTAATTTAATCCCAGTCAAGCATTTGTTCTACTTGATGGAAGGACTCAATACATAAACATAATAACAGCAAACCAAATTTACAAGTTAATTCTCAGAAATTAAGAAACACTTTCATCTACCTACATGAAGATTAGCTTTATTTCCTTAGAGAAAGTCACAAGGACATGATTTCTCATAAATGCTGTCTTACCCAGTTTGACGTCATATAACCTTGCTCTTTCTTATAAAGTAACATGCTTAAATTTGGGATTTCAAAATATCTACAACATATTCATTCTTTGAAGTCAACTATGACACATTATACATTTAATTGGGACCTAAATTTGTGACATGTTGTCAGATAATCTGCATAGTAATGTTCACGAAATCTCTTGCTTGATTCATGCATATTGACAGCATTGCTTTCTGGAGTCCTCCTGCTCTCTTTGAAAGGAATCTCCATACACATTTTAAAGAATATGTGCTAAGACAGAATACAAGCCAATATCTTGAGCAATGTCACTCACTAGCCAGATGTCACTTTGAAGAAATCAAGTCTGAAAACTTTCAAGAGAAATGAGGATTGAAGAAGAAACAGTTCTGGAAAACCATTTAATCATCTACAGGGCTAAATCCTCTGTCTTGGAATTTTGGACAGGAGTAGTTTAATGTGAAGGATCTATTTGCAATATTCCACATTTATGATTCACATGATATACTAACAAAGTTTTTATTTATTCCAAATTTACCTATTAAGTCACTAATCTTGTAAAGAAAATCAGTGTGTGGGCTGGAGAGATGGCTTAGCAGTTAAGACATTTGCCTGTAAAGCCAAAGGATCCTGGTTTGATTCTCTAGAACCCACATAAGCCAGATGCACAAGGGAGCGCATGCATCTGGAGTTTGTTTGCAATGGCTGGAGGCCCTGGTGCACCCTTTCTCTTCTCTCTCTCTCTCTCTCTCTCCTCTCTGCCTCTTTCTCTCTCTCAAATAAATAAATAAATAAAATATATTTTAAGAAAAGAAAATCAGTGCATTAATTTCATGAAACTGAAAGGTTGTTCTTCAATTTTAAGTATATTTCTAAAAACATAAAGTCTATACAAGAGAATGTTTAAGAAGAAAAATGTTAGAAGAGCTTGTGCTAAAATTTCATGACTTGAATGTGATAATACAATGAACAAAGAATGAAGAGACTCTATGTGTATTCAGAAATAGACTCCTACTATCTACATTGTGGTTTCTATTAATTCACTTATTATTTGAGTCCCTGAAGGTATGTACCTAGGAATGTACCATTGACTTTGAGTCCCAGAATCCATCTACACTGTGGTCTATAAATGTCACATCCTGTGACATAAGCCAGGGCTTGTTACAAAGTAGCTATTCCAGATCTGGAATAAGAAGTCAGAAGTGCTGTCTTCTAGACAAGGAAGATCTCAACACTACAAAGCTCATGATGAAAGGATTTCGAGTCATCATAAAGTGGCTCCTACTGATCAGATTAACATGATGTTAATAAAAATGCCAATCCAAGCTGGGCGTGGTGGAGCACGCCTTTCTTTTTTTTTCCAAAATTTATTTATTTGAGAGCAACAGACAGAGAGAGAAAGAGACAGAGAGAGAGAGAGACAGAGACAGAGAAAGAGAATGGGCACGCCAGGGCCTCCAGCTACTGCAAACGAACTCCAGACGCATGCGCCCCCTTGTGCATCTGGCTAAAGTGGGTCCTGGGGAATCGAGCCTCGAACCAGGGTCCTTAGGCTTCACAGGCAAGTGCTTAACCGCTAAGCCATCTCTCCAGTCCAGAGCACACCTTTAATCCCAGCACTAGGGAGGCAGAGGTAGGAGGATCGCCATGAGTTCGCAGCCACCCTGAGACTAGATAGTGAATTCCAGGTCAGCCTGGGCTAGAGTGAGACCCTACTTCGGAAAACAAAACAAAGGCAAACCAAACCAAACCAAACAAAAAAAGACAATCCAAAGGAGTTCAGGTACATATGTATACATACTTCAGATTAGAGTCATACTACACAATATAACTACCACAACAATTTGTTGCCTTTAAAGGATATAGAGGATCAATTCTCTTGTGTTGCCTAGTGAATAGGTAACTTTCTAACAAAAGTAATATCTTCAGGGAACCAAGTAAATGACAAAAGTTTCACTGTATCGTACCTTCTAGCTAGCAAATTTTTTAAAAATGACAGAATTGCAATATCATTTTGCAACCTTGAAGGAAAGACTTGACCTAGGCATCAATTTGCAGCAACCCTGAAAGAAACAGACACCACGTGCTCTCTCACAGGACAAAGCTACCTGTGGTGTTTTCATCTGTAGAGGGAGCGAGTGACAGTGAAGAATGACTAATGCAATTAAATGATTCTTATCAGTTACATTTTCACCACATCCAGGGCCACTGAAAGAATCATCAGACTTGGCCAGGAAGCAGAAGAAGCGAGGGGACAGACTGGTCTTCCACTTTTCTGATCTTTTCCAAGGCAGAGGGAAGCAAAAGCATGTAGGATTAGGCAGTTTGAGTAATGTTGGCACTAGATGAGAACTTTACTGCATAGAATGTAAGACCCCACTGTAGGTAGGTGGTGCAATTGGCTCTGGATTGGTTAGTTCATCGCTGAAAACATACTTCTGAGCAAGTCCTTTACTACCTTAAAATGGGTTAGCCCTGGGAAGGGCATGTAACGCAGTTAGTAAAGCCAAAAATCACTAGAGTATCAAGAACATGTTAAACAAGGGAACTGCACTTAATATAGTAGATACTGTTACAAATGGAGTATAACCAGAAATTTTTAAATCACACCCTAGGATACTGCTGTGGTTTGAATGTTTGTGCTCCCTCCAAAATTTATGTTGAAACATGATAGGGCTAAAGGGAGCCTGAAAGACTCTCTTTTGTCTCTCCCACCCCTCAGGGGAACATTCATGGCTCAAACTTGGAGCAGGGGGCATCTCTCAGCAGACAGCAAATCTGCTGGCTGTATAATCTTTTACTTCCCAGCCTCCATAACTGTGAGAAATAAATGTCTTCTTTTTATGAATTACCAAATCTCATAATTTGTTATAGCAGCAAAAACCAACACAGACAAAAACATATAATAAAATCTAGACTACAAAGAAGCTAACTGTAAGGCAAATAACTTGGTTTTAAAAACAATAATTTTAAAAGTAAATGAATAGCAAAAGAGGCGTGCAGATCAAAAGGGGGAAATTACCAGCCAATTTCATTACTTGGATCTTACCTGTATACTAGTACAATTATAAAAGTATATAATACAGTCGGGAATACTTAGACATGGATTGGGTAGATAATAATATTAAGAAACTCTTACTAACATTCTTATAAGAAATTTGTAGTTTTGTAATCTTCGTATTTTAGAAATATTGACTAAATTAGTTCCATATGAAATAATATATTCTCAAGGATTTGCTTCAAAGTATCCAAAAAAGGGATGGTAAAGTCAGTTTAGGTAAAATACTTGTTATGCAACCATGAAGAACTTAACTCTGTCCCCACAACCCATGCAATAAAAAAGCAAGGAGTGAGGTGACCATGCTGAGCTACCCACTCAAATATGTGCATGCATGCATGCGTGTGCAAACACACACACACACACACAATTATCCAATGGTGTTAATGGAGTGCATGTGAAGAGGGTAGACTACGCCTGAGATAGGATCAACCACAAGTTCACAACTATTGGGGTTTTGTAATAGGTACATTAAGATTTGTTATATTGCATTTCTCTGTAAGTATTTGTGTGATCAAGAGGTTTTTAAAAAGTGGAAAACTTAAAAATTTAAATTCTGAGAATATTCAGGCCCACCCAGGGGCACCAAAAAACAAAATAAAACAAAATTCTGAGAATATCAAGGTTCCCAAGGATGTAGAGGATGGGGAGTGTACACTGACCTGTGGGAAAGGACCGTGACCCCAGTGAGCGGGAAGATGGAACCCCATGATACCACATTTCTAGAGCTGGGTGTCCGCCCCAGAGGGCTCTTCTCTCCTATGGACGAGGTTACAGATACAAAACCGCCACTGGTGGCTACTTTGTATCTTTGCCATGTTACTTAAGACAGTGGCCAGTTTGTTTAAAATACTTCAGTCTGAAAGGAAAATGGTGGTCTGCTCTGTTGCTATTGTTAGGGGAAAAAAATGAAGTAATGCAGTTGTTACAAAATTGCCTACAATTAAATAACTGAAGTCAATGTGTACACATCAGTGAAAAGAATTGAGAGTTGCGACCTCAGATGGGCATTCAGATACTCAGCTGGTCTTTCAACAAAGGCTTAGTTTTTCTGTGTTAAAGGAGGATGGGGTAATATCAATATACTAGCTTCCTTTTTAGTGCTCACAATTAAATTGCTCTTCTCTTGGTTTTTGAAGATCACAGTTTCCACTTGGAAAGCGAATCAACATTTTTAAGCCCTAGATCGACTCTGTAGGATGAATGCATGATTTGATGCCTCATACACATAAATGTTCACTTGTAAGGAACTTTTATGGAGCCCAAATGAAACATTTCCTTCTCTTTTAGTGTTACATTGAAACTATCTTAGAAACAGAGTTTTGAGTAGTTACTAAATCCAACTACTGAATAAGGCATCCCAGGACAATCCTATTCTTTTTGGTTATATTGCTTTTTTTTTTCTCTCCAAAGAGATATGTTCAATACTCAGAGTTGCTTTTTTCTTCCCTGTTTCAACCTCATTTTCTGTCTTCCTTCTTCTGTTGTTGTTAGTATTGCTCTAGAAAGGATGATCTATGCTAGCTCTGAAATGTTAAGAAGTCACTTTTAATGCTTTAGCCTAACTTAATATCAGCAGTTGGCACTTAGTATGTTCATTATCCTGGAGATCAATGTGTGCAATGTGCTTTAAAACTGCCCATGTATAGGACTCCACACAGATGCCTTCTGTTCCCATCAAAGCCTGGCAGCAAACGTCTTCAGGCACAACAGCAGCAACAAAGGCGATGGAGAATGGAGAAGACAGCCAGCCTCTCCATGCCCCACAAGCACTCCGGCTCCCAGAGGCTATTACTTGTATCTTGCTAAGGAAGCAACAGAAAAACTCAAAAGATGCTTGGTCTGGAAGAAAGTTCACTCAAAGACCACTAGAATTTTCACCCCTATAATTTCAGGTTATTTGAACAAGGACTTAGCTCTCTAGCTGCGTGAATGATTCAGGTGATTCAAACAGGAAGTACTAAGCTCTCTTTCTGCATGAACGGTGAGATGCCATGACCACCCTGGGCGATGTGCTTGGGGATAATGTTGCTATTATAGTTCTGGACAAGTATGAGGTATTCTGAAGTGAAACTGTAAGAAGGTGTGTGTGCATGCATGTGTGTGTGTGTGTGTGTGTGTGTGTGTGTGTGTGTGTGTGCATGCGTGAGAGAGACTGAGAGAGGCAAACAGAGAGAGAAAGAGAGAGAGAGAGAGGGAGAATCAAGTTGTCTCCTCAGACAGTGATTCAGAACAAACCAAAAAAATAAAATCCCTGAAAATTATATTCAGGTTTGGGTGGGTTATAAACTCTATTTCCTTCCTTTTCCTAAACAGCAGTAAACCAGAAAGCGACCTCAACTAATAGGGCTGTGGAGTATGTAAGATGACACTGCGTGCGCACTGAACGAACAAGGTTTCCCGAGCTCCTGCCGTCTTCTCACTACACTCCCTTTATGATGGGAGAACTGGGAATAGATGTGTGGACTCTTTCATATCTTCTCGTGTATATTTTTCCTCCTATTTTGTCCTTCTTCATCTGCTCTCATCTCTGCTTCATTTCTTTCTCAATAGCCTTTCATCTGGTTTCTACCCTAAACAACACATTTGCATTTTGTTCTTATGACTTCTGGTTATTGCAATTTTCATAATTCTTTTCTAGCTTATTTCTCAGCTTATAGCAACATCATAAATTGGCTGTCTTCAAGAAAGGAAAATAATGCAAACCACCCATTTTACTAAATTTCACCATCTCATATTAAGCCAACAAAACTCTGATAGTTAGTGATCAGTAAATAATCACAGGATTCTATCTTTCAAAAGGAATACACACATAAATACTTTTATGACAAAGGGAGCAGAAAAATACATACCGATCCCTTACTCAGAAAACATAACTGATTATTTAATTTTTTCAAGCAACACTCTCATCCCATAGTTGCTGTGAATTTGATCAAGATCATAGATTTGCTGTCGAGTTTTCCTGGGTTCACAGGATCTGCAATCTAGGCCTCTGTGTCAGTTTATAGTTGTTCTTGGAATAACAGGAAAACCACTGTGCATGGCCAGCCACTCTCCATCTCTGTCTATGAACTTCAGTCTAATGTTTTGCCCAGAGTTTACCACAGTAATTAATGAGCAGTCTCATTAATTTATCACAAGGACCACCCTTTCTGCCCACGAGGTCTTCATGTTGCTTCTCCAGAGCAGAGTGGATATGCTGAACTGTTTTAGGGGCAGGATGAAAGGACGGTATCCCTAACAGTGTGGGGGTCTAATCCAATCCTAGAAACAAGCTCAAGTCATCTCTCCTTTCTCCAGCGTGTACACTTGTGAATGCCTGTTCAAGCTCCATTGGTTTTTAGTATTATAGTGTAGCTAGCGACTAATTTTTGTTTCTGAACAGCATCAATAGTGAGCAGTCCAGGACAGAATCACAGCTTTTGCATTGCTATACCCGAAGTGAAAACACATGGCCTATCTAATTTAATGACACTATGCAGCATTTCACAAAACATTCACTCGTTTTTCACATCCACAACAGTCCAATGGAATGAGAGTGACTTCAACCCTGCTTTTCAGACTCAGGAAACCAAGGCAGCGAGATGCTTACTGACCTTGCTTGTGGTTCAGACAGCAAGGAGCAGAGCTGAGCTCTAAGGTCCCAACAACACCCGCCGTGCTAGCTCACACTTCTCGTGCATCTGTATGTTCAGTACAAGTCTATGGAGGCCAGGGGAAGCAGAAGAGAGAAGAGGAGGAGGAATAGAAAGTCAATACATAATAGTTTTTTTTAAAAAAAGGTGATTTCTTTACAAAATGAGGGTTTGAACTATCCTACTATGAAATAGCTCCATCTAGAATGAACGCATTAATTTTCGCTTTAATTGCCTTAACTGTAAAATTCATGCAAGTTTAGTGTAGAGTATATTATGAATACCCATAATCCTGCTAGACTAGGTAACTAAACCTTCAGGGCATGACAGTGCAATGAAAACATATAAACTTGCTACATACTCACATACAAGAATGTGAGTCCACACATATGTTTCGGCTCAATCGTATCTTTTCTCTCCTGAGAAATAGCCGCCACAGAGACTTTGTGCACATCATTTTATTCCATTTAGCATTCCTTGTGTTTGAGCTTTTGCAAATGTACAGTGATAGGTAAACTCCTTTATCAAGGCTGGAGAGATGGCTCAGCAGTCAAGGGTGCTTATCTACAAAGCCTAAAGACCCAGGTTTAATTCCCCAGTACCCACATAAAGCCAGATGCACAAAGCGGCACATGCATCTGGGGTTCATTTGCAGTGGTAGAGGCCTTGGCTTGCCCATTCTCTCTCTCTCTCTCTCTCTCTCTCTCTCTTTTCTATCACTCTCTGATTACAAATAAATAAATATTTAAGAAAATCCTTTATCATTTGCTTTTTTACTCAATATTTTTTTCCAAATTTATTGTCTTATAGTCCTCAAAGCACTTTACATAAATCATCTCATTAGTCTGCCATAAATAAATCAGATGGCAATAAGCCATACAATTTTCCTTCTTTTATTTATTTATTTATTTATTTTTTGTTTACAATACCATCAAAGATCATGATGGACGTCACCAATAAGTGCAGAATTTTCAGAGAGTCCTTACATGTGTTGAGGTCCCATGTCAATATGGGAGTTAGGTTTTTCCCTAGACAAGGAAACTCCAAACTTGGCATCACAGTGAATGTGTCCAAATGCTTTTAACTATGAATTTGCTGCTACATGGCCTGGGTGTTTCTATTGTAATGAGAGGGAAAATAAGTGAAGTAGAAATGAGTCAAAGTACTTTCTTTAGGACTTCTTGGAAATGCATCTTATTTCCACATGTAGGCCACATAAATAAAGCTTTGTGCTCCTTCCAAATGTGACTCGCCTGTCTATTTCACCATATCTTACAGGATGTGGTAAAGAACAGCCTATGTAAATTCCCAGAAAAATATATCTGAAGGAGAGTCTATTATTACCTTCCAAATATCTTTTTTAAACATTCTTTCAACATACTTGGCAAGCATATAAGGCCGTAAGAGACCCAGTGTTCCTGTACTTTTGTGATACTGATTGCTTAGTGATGTGCTAATATCTCTTCTGTGAAATGGTACCAGTTAGAAGAGAAACTAGAGTTTTGCTTCCCACAGAAAATCTTCATAACAAGTATGCCGGCGGGCCATAATGCCTGTGAGAAGATTGAGAAACAAAACAAAACAAAACAAAAAATCGACTTCTGTGGACCAAGTTGTATAGGACAAAATCCTCTGTCTGTGTCCACCACGGCAATGACTCCACTCATAGACCTGAAACTAAAGTAGTGCGTTTCTCTCCACTCGAGATGCTCTCTTCCCATCTTCTCACTCACTGTGCTTTCTGAGGAGGGTCCTGTGAAGACTGAAGAAACAGCAAGCACCTTCCCCCGACTGTCAGCAAGTAGGTGAGGGATGCCTTTTTCACAGAACCTTTTCAAGTTTAATCATGGATATATTCTCTGGTACACTTGAATAGATACAAAGAGACCAACCATTACCATCCGATGAGTACAACAGATACCAGAGTCCACACGTTTTCTGCAAAACTAGGGAGAGTGGCCTCATGTTGAACAGTCAGACCGAAGCTCACGCTGACCATCCTAAAAACAAGTTGCTCGATAACCTGTCAGTAACCAAAAGATCTGCTGCTTTCTGAGCTTGTGGGACATAAGAAATTGCTGAGCAAGAGCTATTTTTTTTAAATCTCACTGGACTGTAGCACAGGCAGAAAACACGATTTGAGTCAACCAGACTTGATTCAAGTCTCATCTCTGTTACTGAATTAACTTGGAACTTGAAAATATTATTTAACTGCTTCAGGGTATAGGGTCCAAAATCATAAAATGGGGCATTTTCTCTTCCCTGTGATCTGTGTTTGTTTGTTTGATTGAATGATTTGGGCTTTGTTTTCTGACACAATGTCTTGCTATACACAGCCCAGGCAAGCCTGGAACTCATAGTCGTCCTTCCTGCCTCTGTCTCCCAGAGACCAGGGTCACAGAGCGGGTCCACCATCTAGCTGCTCTTTGTTTTTTATCTGCTGACATTGTTATGAACATTAAGGAGAGGCGACAGGGCTTGGAAGGTGATATCAAAAGTGAAGGTCTCGGAAACAGCCTCTAAACTCTGTCTCTCTCGTGTTTCCTGCTGTCCTGTCTCACCGTTCATTCTCAGAGGCAACTATAAAATTAGAATTCTTCTTCCCCATGGAAAGTCATAGAAACCAGAGTTCTTTCTCCCAAAGATTAAACTTAAAAAAAAAAAAAAATTCTCTACGGCTAGGAAGATGGCTCAATAGGTATAGTGCCTGATTCAGAAGCTTGAGTACCTGAGTCAGAATTCCCCAAACCACTGTGGAAACCAACATGGAGATCCCTGCAAAAGATGAATACAGTGCTACCAAGAGAGCCAGTTACTCCCTCACTGGGCACTTACCCCAAATGCTCCACACTTCACGACAGAGATATTTGCTCAACCATGTTTACAGCTGCTCAATTCATAACAGCTAAAAACTGGAATCAACCCCGGGGTCCATCATTGGAAGGATGGATAATGAAGTCGTGGTACATTTAGACAATGGAGCTCTACTCAGCAGTAAGAAAAAATATGGTACAGTGAAATTAGTAGGAAAATGGATGGACTTGGAACAGATCATGCTTAGTGAACACACGCAATCACAGAAAGACAAACACGGCATATTCTCACTCATCTGTGGCTCCTACCCTGGATCAGCTTGACTTGATGGCATACCGCATAGGCAAGCTGAAGCGTAGACAATAAGGATGGAGAGGTTTAGGGGAGGAGAAGGGGATCTTGGGGGGAAACAAACAGAAAACTAAATCCAAAATGAACTGGTACCATAGAAGCCTTTATCCTTGAAGGTACACTAAAAGATTGAACCCTCAACAAGAGTGTGGGGGGAGCGCCTGAAAAGAAGGGCTCTGGAGAGCGTGGGATGCAACCTAACCTTCAAAACATTTTTGGCTCTGGCCTGTAATTCCCAGTACTAGAAATTGGTTGCTACCCACAGGGAGTTGTTGATTGGAGAGTCCTATGAGGTCCCCAAAACAAGATAGGCTTCTACCAAAGCAACTGATTACCATGTGAGGTAAAAGGTAAGACCCTACTGCTGAAGACCCCGTATGCTGCCAGCACCGAACATGGAGAGACCCAGCTGGAAGGTGGAAGAGAGCCAGTCCCCAGACAGTGAGCCAATCCGTTACTGGAAAGTGCTACATGAACTATGGGGGAAAGCAGTCAACAGCGGTGTGAGCAAGCAGGCGTCTAAGCTACTCAGAAGCAAACTCCCTGACTAGATGTACACACCAGTGCAGTTGTGGCATATGGCCTTGGTGGGTAGCCAATAGCTTTCTGATTGGTTAAGAGATCAGCAGAAAGGAACCCATATCTGGAACTGAGAACCAGGTCAGAATCCTATGGAGACAAAGATTATGCTCTCCAATGACAAGCTTCCATTAGTCTTTGGCAGAAAGAGGGGCTACATCCATCAAACTCTCCCTAAATCAATAATGCTTATCCCATTTAACCCATGCTGACTTCACTCTCTGCTGGAGAATCTGTTTTCCTTTTTCAGAAGGTAGCCAGACCCAAGGAAATAAACTACCTCTCAAATTTCAGCCAATGTCCAGGGGAAACCACAGAGGAACTGGGGAGATGATCAAGATTGCTGCTTCCATGGTGAGCCTGACAATCAGCACCAGGGTGAAGGAGGCAGACCCTGAGGACACTCAACACCTACCAAAGCAGAGATCCAGAGGCTCCTAAGAGCTCATCACAGAAGCAGACTTAAAACTCACCCTCCAAGGCTCAGGGAATTTTGCAGAAGAGGAGGCAGAAAGATTGTTAGAGCCACAGGTCAGGATGTTACTCCCAGAAGCATCACCTCCCTCCCAATATCTGAGTGCTACTCTAACAACGCATAGCCCACAACCCCATGGGGAATCCCTGCAACCCCACTGTGGAGGACCCCCAGCAGAATGGGGGCAGGGATGAGGGAAAAGAGGGTACCAACACATGATGTATTCATACAAAGTATGTTCTTAATAAAAATTAAAACTTGGCCTAGAGAGATGGCTTAGTGGTTAAGGCACTTGACTCAAAGTCTAAGGACCTATGTTTGATTCTCTAGGTCCCACATAAGCCAGACACACAAAGTCATGCAAGTGCAGAAGGTCACACATGTGCACAAGGTAATGCAGGCATCTGGAGTTCGATTACTATGGCTGGAGGCCATGGTACACCAATTGTCTCTCTCGTTCTCTCACATAAACAAAAGCCCAGCCTGTTGGGCTTACCTCAAAAAAAAAAAATTAATTTAAATTTTTTTTAAAAAAGAAAATTCCCAGAACGCACGTAAGCCTGGATTTGGGAAGACACTTTCGTAATCCTAGTGTGCCTATACCAAGATGGGAGGAAGAGACCAGAGACGTTTTGGAAGGAAGCTTGTGGGCTGGCCAGCTGGAGTGGCACAGAGGTGACCAAGAGACCCTGCCTCGACACGTTCGATGGCCAGGACCGACACCTGGCGTGTTGTCCACCGACTTCCACACGCAGGCTGTGGCATACACACACCCTCCCTTGCACACAAAACACACACCCAGATTCTAGATTCTTTTTAAATACTCTATTTTCCCTCCCACCATCTGTATAGCAGCCACGAGGAAATTCCCTGACCAGTTGGTTTGGGTGGAGGTATCAGACCCTCATTCCAGAAAGAGTCTTGGCCCCCTACCCAAAAGGAAGGAAGGCTTCTCACAGAGGCCAAGGAGGCTCAGGAAAGGACAGGCCTGGCCGGGTTTCCCGCTTACTCTATAAGTTGGAACACACCCTTCTGGTTTGATCACGTTTCTTCATGTCAGCCCGTGCTTCACTAAAGTGAGGGTAAAGACGGACCATTTGCCTGGGCTTTTGCCCGCAAGCTGAAGGCTGCCATGTCACATACAGCAATGGTCGAATAAATTTGCTATGCTTCCCTGCTGTCAATCCACGTTTGCCTTACAAGGATCTTAGGCATGACCTATTAGGACAGGCAGGAAAATCACCTCTCAGTACCCGAGAAGGCGAGCCTCCTGACCACAGCAGCGGGCCTGCCGCAGAGCTCCTGGCCTGTGCCCAGCCTTGCACGAGGTGGTCAGATGGTGTGAGCCCTTTAAAGAGCTGGTCCATAGGCCCCTTGGCCCACGGTCTCGGGTACCACTTTGCCTGTGGACTCCACGTGACCTCTAGCTGGAGCAGAGGGACAGGAGTCCAGAGTCCGCTCGGCCACACTCGGGGAACAGACAGCTTGCATGGGGGTTACAGGGTCATGCTTTCTTTCCTCCGCCATGTGACTGTCTGGCAGCTACCCAGCAGCCTCCTGTCGCCCCAGTGCAACCTCTGTGGAGGTAGGTCCACGCAGCCTGCTTTCATTTTGCCTCCACATGGTGACTGTTGTGCTTTTCTTTCTTTCTTTCTTTTTTTTTTTTTTTTGTAGGAATTTGTGTTTTCTTTCTAACCAAGTCCTTTTCATGTTTAAGTTGGGCAAAGGGCACACTCACAGCAGGCTTGCTCTTGCCTCCAGAGGACTATCCAGTTCTTGTTTCTACCCAGCATGATTAAAGACTATTGTTTTGTGAAACATACCAGCTAGACCAAAGTTAGGGCCAACAGGACACTCAGCCGCTCAGGGGGTGAAGGAGAGAAAGCGTCTCTCGTTAGGTGTGCTCTCACCCACTTACTTATCTTGGCCTCATCAAGAAAACAAAGAAAATCCGGACAGAAGGAATGGAACTGTTGCAAATGAGATCTACTGGTTTCCTTTCACAGCTTGTTTTGTCTTAAATAGAAATATCAGGGTATTTTAAAATAGAATTCACTTGGACACTATAATCAAGCAGTATAAATATACTTCCAATGTGAAACTGAAAGGACTTTCATTCTCAAAACTGAATAATTTCAAAGGGCTTCCAATGATGGGTATTTAACTAAAACAAGATTTTTAGCTCACCCCTGAATAATACATAGCAGAGAGAGGCAAAAGGCAAGACAGAAAAAGATAAGGGGGGGTGGATTTTTAGTTCAGAAATGGGACCCAAAATCAGTAAGTCCAGAGCGGAGAAAAGGAAAACTAAGTGAGGCCACTGGGGAGATGTGCAGTGGTTCAGAATTCTTACTCCTTAAACATGAGCCCTCCCTAGCCAGGGACCAAATCAGACTCCCCAGAACTGCAGAACCCACGTAAGAAAGAAAGAGCTGGGTATGGCCATGCACATCTGTAAGCCCAGGCTGTGGGCACAGGGAGGCCCTGGAGAATTGCTGGAGATCGCTGATGGATGGTTGAGGGAAAGTTCCCGTCTTAAAGAACGGGCAGCCCTGGGTGGAGGCCCAGCTGCCCGTTTCTTCACCTGCATTTTCTTTTTCTAAACATAGTTATTCTGCCTCAGTTTGTACCCTCAGCTGCATTGATCAATATAGTAGTAGTCATTATCAATTTTAAAAGATTTTAAACTCAAATACGTTTTTTACTGAAATTACCTTAATGTTCTAGCCAGCACTTTTAAAGCATTTTATTTTTAATTTTTTTAATTAAATTTTTCCACTTTTAACATTTTCATATATATATGTAATGTATTTTGGTATTATTCCCCTCAATTATCCACTCTTATACCCCTCCAATTAACACCTTTCTCCCCCATTAATCCCCATTTTATTTTCATGACTTTTTAATCAACCCGTTGAGATAAGTGAGGGTTGCCTGCGTGATCCTGTGTGGTTACTAACTGTGGTGTGGGCAACTTACCCGTGCTACACCAATGATGAACTTGGTTCCCCTTCCCAGGAGCCAGTAGCTACCATTAGCGACTATCAAGTGTGTGGGGTTTCAAGTAACCTTCCCTCGTCAGTGGTGAGACATTAAAAGCTTCAATCTTGTGCGGGAATCTACAGCTGCTGGGAACTAAAGAGTCTACAGTCACTGCAGCCGGAGGAGAGCCCTCCTCTCCACCTGTGGCTATTTCCTTCCTCTGCTCCCCTTCAGGAAGCGGTCAAGTAGATGTCCTGTTGAAGACCAAGCGCGCAGTAGTCATCTGTGCATCTCTGCATCAACCGCTGCCCACTGATCAAGGCTTCAGGCAGTGCTAATCTACGGGAGCAAATACAATTATTTAGAAAGCAGCTTGATTTGCTGTCCATTTAGCATAACCATCGTAGTATGTCCCTCCCTCGGGTTATGTCCTTAACCATAGGCTTTTGGCCAGGGTTACAGCACCAGGCATGAAATCGTGAAAGCAAAGTGTTAATTTTCGTGATAGGCCTGTACACTGAAAGAACAAAACTTACTTTGTACAGTTTATGTTCCAATTTTAAATACCCGTCAGATAAAAAGTCAATGTGGCATATTATCAGCTAGAGATGAACACAACAAGTTAGGTATGGTGTTCTGAAGCTTATAACTGCACGAGCCCAGGATTTTAGGCCCCACCAAACCACCAACTAACTGTAGGATCTTAAGCATGCAATGTCATCTCTGAGGACTCAGGTTTATCATCTTTAAGATGTGAGATTTGTCCAGATTAGCATATTTGTCAAAATTCTAGTCCTTAAAATATTTGCAGTTTTTATATAGGAGAACAATTCTGTTCAATATTTGTAACAATGATGATGTCAGACAAAATCATGGTTGGCTTAGTTCAGGACTTGTCTTAGCTTTCTTACCAGTCAGCAAGTGAGTACCTCTCCTAGCCTATCTAATCACTATACCCCTTACCTGCAACACCCCAGCCTCCAGCAACTGTGTGGTTGGTGAATAAACCTTGAGAAATGTTTAACAAAGCTTTCTTGACAATGACCTCCCATCAAATGATTCTGATAACTCTCTCAGCCATCAGTTCTGCTTGGATACTTAAATGCATACACACAAGAAGAGTGAGGTCACTAATTTATTATCATAGCAGAATGATTGGCCACAAGTGTTTGGGACAACACTTTCACACTGCATGAGTACACTCAGGCACGAGTAATGTATTAACTGTGAAGATACATACTGGCTTTGTTCTAACATCTTTTGATTGGGTGAATCTAGAAAGCAGGCTGAGGTTAAT
Source organism: Dipus sagitta (assembly GCA_036346955.1). Lineage (NCBI taxonomy): Eukaryota > Metazoa > Chordata > Mammalia > Rodentia > Dipodidae > Dipus > Dipus sagitta. The sequence goes on from CM070787.1 coordinate 5,215,126, forward strand.
GGAGATGAGATAATAGCAGAGATTGAGATAGAGTCAAAGCAACTACTATTCTAAAGTGTTAAAATGATCAGTGTATTAGTCAGGGTTCTCTAGAGGAACAGAACTGCTAGAACAAATTATTTCAAAAAGGGAATTTATTGGATTAGGTTACGGTAGTCCAATAGCAGTTGCAGGCCCAAGAATCAAGGAACCTGGTAGCTGCCCAGTCCACATGGCCAGATGCCTCAGCAGTCCCTATCCTGCACTGCAGATGGTGCCAGAAAGCCTGGAGGCTTTCTGAGGAGCCACTGGGTTTCTATCTATGTGGTCGATCTATTCAGTTGACGCTGGTCTTCAGTCCGTGCTGGTCTTCAATCCACGTTGGAAGACAGCGAGCAGCCCCAGCAGCCAAGTGGGAAGAAGGAGGGGGCTCTTATCACCCAGAGCTTCCTTATATGAAGTTCCCCTCTGAGTAGGGCCACCTGCTGTGGGGGAAGGGCTTACTCTAGGGGAAGGACTTCTTCCTTTATTTGATCCTTCCTGGAAGCAACCTCAAGGATCCACCCCAAAGGGATTTCCGTGGGTTACTAAACAGATCAAGTTGACAACACCTTAACTATCACAATCAGGCTGGAGAGATGGCTTAGTGGTTAAGGTGTTTGCCTGTGAAGCCTGAGGACCTAGGTTCAATTCCCTGGGACCCACATAAGCCAGATGAAGAAGGTGGCGCTTGCATCTGGAGGGCATTTGCAGTGGCTGGAGGCCCTCACTCTCTAGATAAATAAGTAATTAAAAATATTTTTCACAAAAGAAAGCATTAAAATGAAAAATATGAGAGTCTGAACTTTGTTCTAAACTTATGTCAATTAGCTTCTGCTTCCTTTTCAACAAATGCAAAAAAAAAAAAAAAAAAGTTAAGACCAAAAAAAAGGCTCATTGTAAGCCCTATTCTGGGAGCCCATGTGCTTCCCCTTAGAGTAAAAAGCAGGGAGTGTGGGCTCTTTTGTACTGAGAGAGTCAGGGAACTATGGCTGATGGGCAGTCCAGCTTTATGCAATCATGTCTCCAAGGAAAAGATCATCTTAACTTTTTCCAAAGTTCTTTTGGTTTGTATTGACTTACTTATATGTGTCAAGAACTGGCTGAACCTCAGGTATCCACAATTCCTAGAAAAGTTAGCTTCTGACGTTACTGAGGCTTTCTTCTGCCTTTCTACAAGGAACTTATCTGCTTAAATGAATGAGCACTGGCTTCCTTTACCATTCTTTAGCAACAAAATTTTTCTGGACAACACGAATATAGAGCATGTGCGTATGTTCACATACAATCAGTGACTGCTTTGACAGCAGCTTAGCTATATGCAGCTTGTGACAGAGCTCAGCACTCTTCTCTCTCTCTTCCCTAGGAATATTTATTATAAACAATGGTTGCTTTTCTTATGTGACCAGAAATAATAGTTCATTAAGCAACTCCCAACACGTATTTTTGTAGCTAACTTACAAGTAAGAATCATGGTAACTAAGTTAATGGCACAACATTTTTGAAAAGAAGTTGAACACATGCATTGAAGAAAATATGAAGTTCCCAGGCAGAGTTGTAGAAAATGGAATTATAGTACACACAATAGGAATAAAGGGATAATAGAAATTTGTGGTTATCCAAGGTAAAATTTATGGAGCTGACTAAGTAGCCATTTACTCAGTACTCATTTAGCTGCCTCCTCCATCACAATACAGCTACTTCTGTTTCATTTCAGCCAAAGCAGAATCAAGACAAACAACATTTTTTCCCTCCTATATGTTAAAGCATTGTTTAAACATTGGCCAGCTAAATATCTGTTCTTTAGCAATAGGATGTTTCCAATATTGTTTGGATTTCCTGGATAAAGATGGCACCCATATTTATAGTATTTCTAAATTGGGTTTAATATAATTAACATGGAATCAAATCTAAAGAGTTAACACTATTAGCATCTAATGTAGAGAAGTATTGACTTAAAGTTCAATAGTAAAAGTCCTCTGGGAGAAAATTATATTGGTCTTTACAGTTTTAGTTCTTTTATTTTTTAATTCAGATATTTAAAGAAGAGCTTTAAATAATATGTTTGAATTTCTTCTGATACAAAATAACTGTTAGTTAAATATATCTTCTGGTTTATGGTGGAAAGAAAGGAACCAAATATACTATTTTAACACTTACAGATAATACATTCAAAGCATGTAAGGGATTTAAAATGTTTTGTTGAATTGAAGATTATCAACTAAAACCTGCAATATTTGATAAATAATACCCATACATCCCATCACTCCAGGATTGTCAAAATTAAACTATGGGCTGAGATATAGCAACAAGATATGATACTAAGCCATCTTTCTTGGTGCAACAATAGCAGATCAAATAGATATTCATCATCTTCTGAGTCTTCTGCCTACTCTTCCTCTTGATGCCAGGAAGATCTTCTCAGAGCAGATATTACCAGCTCCATCTGTGTTCCTGAAACACAAGGAGAGGGTCTGTGTTCTCCACGAATCCCCCTTTACTGCTGGGGTATTCTCCTTTCATGCCTTAGATGTGAGGCACAACAGAAATGATGATTTCTGTCTTCAAATATCAAACTCATTTTTCTTATATTGTTATCCCCACTAAATACATTACTGCTTTAAGTGATGATTCTGAAGACTGTCAAAATACAGATATTTGAGTGAGCCATGTCCTTCCTAGCATGTTTATCCTAGCAGGGATTTGGACCCCATATGACATCTCAGATCAAGTGACAAAAACATATGTAATGTTCTTAAAAGATTTTTATGGCCACCTCTAACTGCCTTCACAACATTTTTTTATATATACCTAAAGTTTAAATAGCTTCATTTAGCAAGAAACATGTGATTAAGCATACATATCTCCTCTCTGGGAACCATGTAGGTGGGATAATTCTTTGGTGCAAGGAAGGAACCTTTGTTCTAGTTTCAGGTTTGTAATAAATAGGTTGAAGTTAAAGCCTAAATAATTTTTTAATTGAATCAGCAGATAAGTTATGAGAAATTAAGAAGTATTTTACTAAAGTTTAAAAATGAAATAAAAGAGAATAACAATAAAAATATATTATAAATTAATGCATATTATTGAATGCAATTTTAGAAGTGGAACAAAAATATCTACCAAAACCTTAGAAAATAATTGGTAGCAGATCCCCATCCCCCAAATTAGTTATTTACAAGAAGGGCTATAGGTGAGAGTAAGTTTTGAGCATTGACATGCCTGGTTTCTTCTGAGTCCATCATTTTATATAATGTCTTCTAAGTATACATTTGTTTTCATGCTTGTTGTTTTCCCTAATCATTTATATTTTCATGACTATTTAATCTTGCTATCTATGCCTCTATTGAAGAAGGACAGCCAGAGTTTAACAAAGGAATGTGACATTTTCCAGAACATTCTCTTTAAGACAATCTCAAGTTTGTTCTTAAGGTTCACGCTTTCAAAAGCAAACATAAAGTTTCTATTTCCCTGCCTTTTTATTTTTATCGTAACACTTAAGAAAATCTATTTTTTCAGTTGTTTCTAGGTTCTTTGTGCATGTCTCTTCATGAGATCTAGGTCCTTATCTGTCTTGCACCCTGTACATTTCCAACACAAATGAAAAGCATAGTTACCAATAGTTACATCTGAGAAAGACGATGAATGAATTGTTCAGTGAATTAATGAATAGACTGATGACTCAAGCCTGTGATGATAAAGTGGTGGATGCACTTTTTGCAGGCAGCTTTGTTCATAAATTTATGGGAGTTCGTGAGTAGAAACCCCCCAAATAGAAAAGCTTCTCTCTCTCTCTCTCTCTCTCTCTCTCTCTCTCTTCCTGCTTGTCTTGGACTAGACATCAGGACCAATCTCATGCAGATCCCAGGCAGCCACTTTCAATGGAACTCTGCCATTCTGGATTAAGCCACTAGGATTCCAGTGAAGGTCTTCATGCTTCTGTTTCCGTTAATCCTGCCTGAAGCCTTGCTTGGAAATGCACAGTATGGTATACTTCCTTCTCATCATTTCGACATTTCAGTCTATACAGAAGTTTGGATCTTTCTTTACTCTGCCAACAAACACTTTCTGTGACATTCATAACATCTGGCTCACAGCTTCCAATAATCCGCAGGATGCCGTGACATAAGCAACAGCTAATTCTGTCTCATACAAAGTTTATATTAGAATATGAAATGAAATAGAGTATATGGATGTGCTTTATAAGCTATAAAAACACAAATGAAATAAATAATGACAAAAATTATCACTATCATCGTTACTAGGAAAGACAGAAACTTCTTTTCACATTCTGTACTTTTGGCATTTTTCAAAATTAATTTTTAAGTCAGTCTGCAAAGTCATGGGTTCTGTTACGTCACATTCACACATATATGTCAGTTTTCTTTGTTCTTATTCCTGCTGCTCCCCTGCTAGCTTCCCCGATCTCTTCTGTCTTCTTTTGACATTTAAAAACATTGAGCTATATCTGTCAGAGAAGAAATTGTTTCCTGGCAGGAAAATCACAATCTTAAGGAGATCACACTGACTCCTCTAAACTCTGTTACAAAACAGAGGAAACCAAATAGACCAAACGAGACTCACCCAAATCTACCTTCTATACAAAATGTGAAAGTTGGGCATTCCTTAGTGGTTTGCATTTTCAAGAATTTAGCATGGACTTTGAAACATGTTTAATTTCCTACTTTAAGAATAAGCCTGATTCCCCCTTGACACAAACTGCCTTCTTTTTCCCCTCATTATGTCAGTTAACCAGGCAACATCCCACATCCCCTTAGACTCATTAGAGCACTGTAATTTGAAGCACATCGAAAAGGTCCCTACATGTATGTGGCTAAAGGTCTAGATGCAGGGGTAGATACAGTGAGTTATAACCCCAACGCCCTTGAGTACTTTCATTAACAAGCAAAAGCCATGATAAGCAAACGGGAGCACAAATGTACACATACAAGCCTGCTGCTTTAACACCCGATGCTGTCAGGAGCGCTGAGTTAAGTGCTATTAAGTGCACTTAAGGAAATCTCTCACGATTTTGACCTCTGCTAGTCAAGCATATTCTCTCATTACCATTTTGTATTCATGCAGATTTTTTTTAATGTATACTAGAGTCCCTGATAGCTCTACCTTACTAAATGGTACCATAGGTACCTGTATAAGTTACTATGATTTTAATGATGCAATAAATTCCTCTGAGGAATTATTCTTACAGAAGGAAAGACAATAAACAGCTTATCAAAATTTAGAGAACCACAGTTTTTACCACGCATTACTTTTGCAAAACTGGGGTCTTTAGCTTCCCACCAGTCAGTGGCAATCAGAGACAAAAACAAGGAAATCTGTCTGTCCTAGGAGGGGGTGATAAGAGCCCAGTGTCATGAAGGGTAAGCCCAGTTCCCTGTGACACGATGACTTGTGGCATTGCTGAGAGCTGAAAACTGGCATTTGTAAAGTAGTCCTTACACAACTTGCTGCAAGCTCTAAAAACAAGTATGTATAATTTAGCTTTAGTACTTTCCATAAAGCAGAGGTTTGATTCTGCCAAGGACCTTGTGTGAATTCTTAGGAGTGTAGCGTCTTTTGGTGAAAAGGTGAAAGAAAGAAAGAAAGAAAGAAAGAAAGAAAGAAAGAAAGAAAGAAAGAAAGAAAAGGAAAAGACTCCTATTTTCCTATGAAGGCGGTAATTACACTTAAGTTGGTATAATTCTAATGTTCGTGGGAGATCTCTATAATTTACTCTTTAGTAGGCTCTTTCTGTGAAGCTCTTTTTTTTATTCCCTTGAGAGTCAAAAAAAAAAAAAAAAAACTAACATGCTTGCAAATTGGATAAGTGTTGCATCACAGTGGCTTGCAACCCATTGATAGACCTGTGTGCTTTGAAGTTCAGTAACAGCATTTGGAAGATTAAAATCCCTTCACCAACAAGCACTTGCTCTGCTTTCTCCAAGTTCCTGTTTTCAAGACATGAAAGGTCTGGTTTCCGAGGTCATGTAAGCCCAAGTGAAGCAAACAGTTCTTCTCCCCAAATGAGTTCAATGGCAGTTGGAACTTTTACATAAAACGACTTCTTTTGTGAAGATTTTTACAAATGGCCAAAGAAACGTTTCCCTCATTCAACGTCTTGGGATCCTCTACCACCCTGGTTATTATAGAAGTTGCCAACCCAATTAAGATTTCGGGGTTTCAGGGCCTGGGGGCGGGAGACTGGAAGATGATTGTTCATGGCAGTTCTTTGCACTTTTTAGCCAGTGTAAATTCTGTGAGAAAACTTTGTCCGGCAACGTTCCCATCCTCCTGCAATGGGGGCCCTTGGTTGTCATCCAGAAACATGCGAACGTATCAATATAATTCATGCTGCTTAAGGTTCAAAAATAAATAAATGAATAAATAAAAAGGCATTTCCCAAGCCAGGCAAATTAGCCTTTGGCATTGAAACTCTAGATTATTTACCCACTCAGAAACGGCTATAAAATGAGTGACAACTGCCTAGAAAGGCAATGGAATGTGGCACAGGTTTCCCAGGGGCCTCTCTTCCCGGGGAAGCATTTAATCAGCCCGCGTTCAGCGCTCGTTGCATTCTGTGCATCTGGCTAACGCAGATAGCCAGCGAACTGACTAAGCAATGCTCAGAAGAAGCTATCTAACCAAAGGGCTTTTGATTTCTCCTGAAAGCCTCTTCACACACACACACACAAAAAAAAAATCTCAAAGCTGTTGAGAGGTGTTTCCAGCCTCGAGAAGTCAGCTCTCTCGTTTTGCAGAAAACTGGTCAAAAGTGTCTGCGCTCTCACACTCTTCCTGAATGCTCACTCTTGTGCTTGGCATCTTGTGTTCTCATTTTTAGCATTTTATTTTTCTTTACCCAAAATGCAGCAGACCACATTATAGAAAGATAATGCCATTTTTCCTCCAAGGCACCTTAAACAGTGCTGGGACGCATACTTACTTCTGGAAAAGTACGTTCTAATTGATCCATTGCAGATCCCAACCTAAACAAGATTCCTCTTGAGAAGTGGGAATGTTCCTCTGGAGGCAGTTGAGGGGTGACAGGGTCCCCAAACTGGATGGCTTTCTCTTGGCTCAATGTTCTCCTCTTTGAGTACTTGCTCTCCAGTGGCAGTGCGGTTGGCAGGTCGTGGCGTCTTTAGGAGGTGGAGTCTTGATAGAGGAAGTGTGTGTGTCACGGGGTCAAGCCTTGACATTGTATAGTCCAGCCCATTTGCTGTTCTTTTTATCTGTGTGCTGTGCTGCAGTGAGGTGTAGACTTCCTACTCCGTCCTGCCGTGCCTTCCACGCCATGAGGAAACCTTGGCCAGAAACTGTTAGCCAAATGAAACCCCTTTCCTTCCATAAGCTGCTTCTAGTTGAGGATTTGTTCACAGCAATGAGACAGCAACTGATTCAGCCTTACTTAAATTCTGCCCCATATCAACCAAGAATAGTGAAACTAAACTACTCCTCAACTTAAATTCCTCAGTGCTTACGCATTCAGGTGCCTAATGCTTAATGTCCTATACTTGCTCAGTAGGACTACTTCATGCAATGAATGTTTTTTGTTGCTGTTGTTGGGAACTAAAAAAACCATACTCAAAGTACAGCACTTTGGCATGCATAGCTCTTTGAACTAAAAGAGAACCAAGGTCTCCTGTGACCTTGTGTCCTCTGGTCTCTCATATCCCTCCTTCTCCCTTGAGGCAAAGGAAAGGGGGCTTGCTAAAGTTTTATCTGATAAAGACAGATCCTACAAAAGGGAATCCAGTCTCATGAGTTGCCAACCAAGGAATCTCATCAGCCAAGGAATATGAACTCTACCATAGGATAAGAGTGAAGTTCTAACCACATCTTGATAGGCTATATCAGGGGCTATTGTCTGTTCCTCTTAGAATGGCTTTTAGATAACTTTTATTACCTGATCAACAGTCAACCTTTATTGCCATTCATTTTCTCCATGTATGTCACCATAAATTGTCATCACTTCTCAGAAGCCGTAAACCTCTATTCCTTTCTATAGCTCAGGATAATATATGATCTTCAGTCACATGACATTACGTTGAGTATTATATTTTCTGGGACTTCTGTACATATGCATAAAGTTAAACTACTTTTCATCCTGTTTAATCTATCTATTCTGAGTTTGTTTCATAGACTTAGTTATCAGAACAGCAGAGAATAAAGCATTTTTCTCTCTCCTATAATTTCAACTCTCTCCACTTGAATTGTGAGTGTCCTAAAGACTATTCCAAATTTCTTTGCACCACTAACCCTGTTTAACGTGATGTCTCCCATAGGATAAGAGTGCCTCGATTATTTTTGTGTATTGTTATCTGTTCTGTCCTCTCTGGCTTTCCAGGGATGATAACAGCAGCATTCTATTCTCTTTCCTCTTCCACACCACGTATACTTTCATCTGAGAGGGATTATTGAGCCTTAAAAACATAAAGCAATGGGATATTTACCATACCAGTAACCAAATATTAGATCCTTGCTAGGAGTCTAGTGGATTAGGTGGAAGAAAGAGCAGAGACATCGAAATGTTTGTGTTTGGGGTTATCTGAGAGCTGCTTGTGAGTTCCTTGCTGGCTAGCGGGTCACAGCTGTTCACTGACAGGCAATGCAAAAATGTGCACCCTGGGCTGGAGACATGGCTTAGCGGTTAAGGCTCACATCTGTGAAACCTAAGGACCTAGGTTTGATTCTCCAGGTCACACGTAAGCCAGATATACATGGTGGCACATGCATATAGAGTTGTTTGCAGTGGCTAGAGGCCCTGGTATGCCCATTCTCTCTCTGTCTCTAATAAATAAGTAAGTAAAATAAAATGTTATTTTTAAAATGTCCACAGTATTAAGATGAAGACAAGCATATCACAGATTTTTGAGCAACTAGAGCCAAATTACTGAGGGGAGATTAGGAAAATATCCAGGCTTAAAAAAAAAGATACTTAAGCCAGGCATGGTGGCACATGCCTTTAATCTCAGTACTTGGGAGGCAGAGGTAGGAGGATCACCATGAGTTTGAGGCCACCTTGAGAATACAGAGTGAATTCCAGGTCAGCCTGGGCTACAGCAAGACCCTACCTCGAAAAAACAAAAAACAAAAAAATAAGTAAATAATAATACTCCAAGATGTATGGCACACTAAGTATTGTGAACTGAAGGGCCTTAGAAAGGAAGTTTTTTCAACCTTGTCATGCCCCTCTCTTTTGTTCCATATTCCTTTGTGTTCTATATTTATTCCTAAAATAGGCCTTCAGAACTAGAATGTCTTTCATCCTAAACCATCCAAGAAATCTATACATATAAACCTAACTTGCCCTTGATTATCTATGTAAGCTGTCCATAAGGAAATTGTCTGGCCTCCTATAGTACAGACCTTCGTTCCACAGTCTCACTTCATACCTGAGTGGAAAGCATGCTGCACAGAGAGGCCAAGGAAAATCAGACTGTGCAGTCTTATGGGTCGCCGTCTGGTGTTCTCAGTGTTAGAATGTTCCCTTTATGTGTTCACATTTCCCCAGATGTGCAAACTTCAAGTGCAGAAATCTCCCAGTGATGAGAAGATGGCTGAGTGGATAAAGAATTTGGATGCAAACCTGAGAACCTGAGAAGAGAACCTCAGCACCCATGGAAAGCCAGGTGCTGTAGCAAGCTTCTGAAATCCCAGCAAGTCTAGAGTGAGGAGGGATGTAGGAGAATCTGATGACATTCACATGTCACCTACCTGCATAAACAGAATAGTTAAAGATGAGAAACCCTGTCTCAAGTGAAGTGGAAGATGCCAACTAAAATCAAAACACACACACACACACGTGCATGTGCACACGTGCACATCAAAACAGAAAACCACAGTTTTCTCTGTGTTGCAGTTATGTCTTGTTGCTGGGTTACACACCTGATCAGAAGCAGTTTATGGCAGGAAACAGCTTATTTCAAGCTTACAGATCCATCCCCAGGGACACACCTACATCAGGGCTCTGCCTACTAAAACTTAAATAGGAAGCTTAATCTTAATTGAAACACCTGAGTCTATTGTGTCATTTACATTCAAAGTACCACATTCAGCCCCCAGCCTCCATAGACTCATGATCATGTCACACTACAAAATGCACTCAGTCTAACTTCAAAGGTCCCCATAGTTTTTACGAACTTTAACACTGTTCAAAAGTCCAAAATCTTATCTGAGATTCAACACTGTCCCTTCACTATGAGCCCTGTAAAATCAAAACACAAGTTACATACTTCCAACACATAATGGCACAAACATAAACCAATGCAGAATCGATAACCAGCAGGTGAACATTCAAACATGTGCAGTTCCAAGTCCAGTATCCACGAGCAATGATGACAAAGTATATGGGTTTCCAATTCCACTCATCTACCTGGGCTACTCAGAGCCTGGGTAAAACTTCACCCCAAGCCAGCAGCTGTCCATGGCAGCCATTCCACAGTACTGGTATATCCAAAACATTTTTAAATATTTTATTTATTTATTTAATTTTTAGAGAGAGAGAAATAATGGGTACTCCAAGGCCTCTAGCTACTGCAAATGAATGCTAGACATATGTGCCACCATGTGCATCTATCTGGCTTACATGGGTTCTGGGGAATCGAACTTGAGTCCTTAGGCTTCACCACTAAGCCATCTCTCCAGTCCCCAAAACATTTTTGATTCTACACTGCAAATCACAGTTCATCTTCATATCTCCATATAATGCCCTTACTCCCCCCCCACACACACATACAGAGGGACTTCAGCCCTGCTTCACATTGCCCTATCTTGTAGCACATGGCACTGGTTCAACTACATACAATGGTCTTATTGAGTCTCCACACAAGGATTTCAACCCTGCTTTATATTGCTGGATCTCAGCAGGGACTCCTCGAACGGGGTGCAAGTCATGGCCCACTTCCAAGCATTTTTCATGCTTCCAAAACCAGTACCAGGTGAAAAACATATCAAAATTTGTAAATCTGGGGGGAATAAATCTTAACTTTGAAGAACAGGACACTATTTTATAACTCTTCCTTCAAACCACGTCCTTTCAAAACAATTTGCAATCTCACTGGCTTGATCGCTCGTGGGTGTATTTCGCCCTTGGACATGTTTTACATTGTTTCTGTGAGAGACTGTTGTACCACCATTAAAGGCAGTAATCAACTTAACAATCCCAGCTTAAGTAACTTAAAACCAGTCTCTGTGCCTGTAACTTCACACTGCTTGAATTATTCCTGTGATAAACTATGCATCTTTTATATCTCTCTGATCTATACCTTCTGCCAAGAACACCAACCCATTACTTTTAAACTCAACTTTGATCAACTTCTCAGGGTATGGTGGGTACATGACCAGACATTTTGCCAAGTAGGCCAGTTCCAACGAAGTCCTCTCCTCACCCTTTGAAAGTATGTAAGTCGAGCCTTCACAGTCCACAACTCTCTCTGCATGTATCATTCTCAAACACGTGCCAGAATAGTCCATAAAGCTCTGTTTATAGCAATGCAAGGCTTTTCAAGTCCAAAGTACTAAGTCCTTCCACATTCCTCTTGCAAACACATTCCAAAGGACCAAAACCCATATGGTCAGATTCATCACAGTAATATCCCCACTTCTCTGGTACCAATTTTCTGTTGCAGTATCCTTCTGGGTGTTGGGACAGACACCAAACTAGAAGCAGCTTATGTGAGTAAATGGTTTATTTCAGGATTATAGATTCAAGGGGAAGCTTAATCCTGGCAGTAGAAACTGGCTCACTTCCATCTATCTATAGCAGAAAGAGAAAAGCCAGTGCCAGTCAGCACAAAGAACCAGAGCTTGAACTGGCTCTCAGTACTCCTAGTAGGGCTCGGTTCAAGATCTGCTCGTGCTGACGCACCTCTAGCAGAGTGCTGCCTACTTGACACGTAAGTAGGAAGATTAATCTTTTTTTTAAAAAAAAATTATTTATTTACTTGAGAGAAAGAGAGAGAGGCAAAGGGAGTGAGAAAGAAAGAGAGAACGGGCATGCCAGAGCCTCCAGCTACTACAAATGAACTCCAGATCCATGTGCCACTTTGTACATCTGGTTTATGTGGGTTCCAGGAAATCTAACGTGGGTCCTGGGGCTTTTCAGGCTAGTGCCTTAACTGATGAGCCATCTCTCCAGCCCTAGGAAGCTTAATCTTAATTAAAACACACAGAGGGAGAGAGAGAGAAAAAAACAACACCTGAGACTATTGGGCCATTTACATTCAAACCACCACATGTGGGTTTTGGGGTTTTCATACTGAAAACATGAAACTTTGATTAATAAATTTGTTGTGTGTTTTTTTTCTTATTAATCTGCCTTTTGCTGTAGCTATGCCAGCTGTTACCTTTATGATAGATGAGGAAAGTTATCACACCTCTTGATCCCTGCACTGCAAAGCTGTGCTCAGTGGGAAAACTGATAAATTTTTGACTACACTCAGGCAGACTATTCCCTACATTTTCATATGGTCCAAATACAAAACATATTACTTCTTTCCCGTTCATTGTGCCTTTGAAGACAAATTCAACAGAGGTCTGGTTTTACTCTGAAGAGGGACCTGCTTCCAGTGCTAGAAAATACAACAAAAGTAAACCCTGGTAGGGGAATATCACTCCCACTTAAGGAATCAACTCCCCCATGCTACTACTGGAACATTTTTTTTCACTAGCTATACCTATTCTCTTCTTTTGTTTAGCTCCTGCCTCTTTGTACGTGACCTAATGCACCTGTTAGCATTTCTAGAGTCAGCTGGTGATTATTATTAATATGATTAAGTTGCTATGTCAGACAGCAAAGTCTCAAGGCCTTCTAAATGAATCTTACCCTTTCTGGTTCATTTCCTTATGAAGACCCCTCATGGTTCCTTTTTGAGTTGACTTTCCTTGACACTAAACTTGTATTGATTAGCACTGTGACAAATGTAAAAGCATATTTTTGAAACATGGAAACAGGCTGCCTTGGTGGTAGGCATTTGTGCATGTAATTAATATGCCTCTGTTTCTCTGCCTAGACTGTTGCAATGCCCTAAACATGATATGGTAAAATACAATTGCTTTTTAAAAATATTATTTATTTAGGGCTGGAGGGATGACAGCAGTTAAGGCATTTGCCTGCAAAGCCAAAGGACCCAGGTTCAATTCCCCAGGACCCATGTTAGCCAGATGTACAAGGGGGCACAAGCATCTGGAGTTTGTTTGCAGTGGCTGGAGGCCCTGGCACGTCCATTCTCTCTCTCTCTCTTTCTCTGTCAAATAAATAAATAAGAAAGTATTTTAAAAAAATATTATTTATTTGCAAATGCAAAGAGAGAAAAGAGAAATGAGAGAGAGAGAGAGAGAGGAAAGAAAGAAAGAAAGGAAGGAAGGAAGGAAGGAAGGAAGGAAGGAAGGAAGAGAAAAGGAGAGAATAGGGCCTCTAGCCACCACAAATGAATTTCATATGCATGCACCACTGCATATCTGGCTTTACATGGATACTGAGGAATCAAGCCTAGATCCTTAGGCATTATAGGCAAGCACCTTAACCATTTAGCATCTCTCCAGTCCCTGAAAATTGCTTTTGAACCAGATGAGAAGTAAACTTTAGACTTGTTTTTGAAAATAGATAGGTTTTTCTATCAATAAATTCTCATAATTTAAAAAAATTCTTTTTAAAATGGTTTTCTAAAACCTTTTCCCTGTACACCAGCCACCTGAAATCTGGAAAAAGCTGCACTGTATGCAGCTCTATGGGAAACAGAAGTCATCAGTGGTGAAAACAGTGGACAATGGAAACCTCAAGTTTGGCCAGACAGGCCAAATGACTGAACAAGTGCAATAGTGGTATGTCTGCTCTGGGGAAAACCAACTGCTCTCTAATTGGACTGAAGGCCTGCTCTATGGAAGGGAATACGTGCCTGGTACTGAAAACCTAATCAAAAGCCTATGGCAAGGGAGGTCATGAGCCTTAGGGGTATAAAACCTGCTCTTGTCTGGGTAAATGCATATATTACTTTCACCAAATTGCCCTGATAGCACTACACTTAATGTTCATATTCATACATTAATGCTACTCTCACTTCTGGTTAGAGAAGCTTCTCTTTTCAGATGGTGATGATCACTGGGATGACCCAAAAGACAACATAGTGCTGAGAAGATCTGACAGAAGAGTGTCCAACACTGAAACATCTCTATCACACCCTCCAAGGCTCAGGGTCCATTGCAGAAGAGGTGGTGGAAAGAATGTAAGAGCGAAAGGAAGGGTACTACTCCTTACAATGCAACTGTCCAGACAGAAATTGGCCTCAATATCCATGACGTCACAGTGCCTAGCAATATCTTTACAAGACCCTCAAAATAGGAGAAAAAGACAATGACATCAAATAAAAGAGAGAGTAATGGGGCTGGAGAGATGGCTTAGCAGTTAAGGTATTTGCCTACAAAGCCAAAAGATGCCGGTTTGACTCTCCAGGACCCACGTTCATCAGATGTACAAGGGGGCACACACAACTGGAGTTCGTTTGCAGTAGCTGGAGGCCTTGGCATGTCCTCACTCTCTCTCTCTCTCTCTCTCAAATAAATAAAATATATTTTTTAAAAAGAGAGAGAGAGGGGATATGATGGAGAGTGGAGTTGTGAAGGGGAAAGTGGGGGAGGGGAGGGAAATATCATGGTTTATTGCCTATAAGTATAGAAGTTGCCAATAAACGTGTGTGTGTGTGTGTGTGTGTGTGTGTGTGTGTATTTATAGTTTTCTAAATTTCATGTGATTAAGGGCTGTGAAGATGAATCGGTGGTTAAAGGTGCTTGATTGCAAGCCCTGCCAGCCTGGACTCAGTTCCCAAGTCACCCACATAACCTGGATGCAAAAGTAGTGCAAGCACCTAACATTCATTTGCAGTAGGAAGGGGTGGTGGCACATGCATACATACATGTGTACACACACACACACACATACACACAAATGAATAAGTAATAAATAAACTCCAGGTGTTTAAAAATAATAAAGGATATTTGAATTATATGACTAAACAAAAATAAACTGTTTTCTGTCATATAGGGACTTATGTGTATTTTTAATGTACGCAAAGCAAATTGTGATGAGCTGGTGATTGTATATGAGAAGGCTTGCATTAAAATGGAAATAATTGTATGCTATTATAAGCCTGACTTACCACTGAGGAAAAATCAAATAAGGAAACCTGTCTCTATTTACCTTGTCCTGAATATCAGAGAAAGACAATTATGTGTGGTTCAGTTTTGGCTTCCAAATAGTTCAGGAAGATCTGAATGGACATGATGGAACCAGGGCAGAGACAGCTGCACTATGAGAATGAAGAGACCGGGCTCCTGACCATGAGGGTGAGAGGATTCTCCCTTATTCTATAAGCCATCTCGTTCCCACCACACCCTGTGAGAGGCTAAAAGTCCAGCTGAATTGGGTATTTAGTTCCCAAAGAATTAAAGGGCCTTTAATATCTACTAGAGGCAATTATCACATCTACAAATAACAAGCCTTTAACTTCTCGGTGCCTCAATTTCAGAACTTTTAAAAGATAGAGATATCTTGCCTCCTCATCATAGGAAGACAAAAAAGCAAGACACATCATGTATTTTTAATTCAAGCTGTACAGCTTTGGAGTTTTCATATCTACAGAAATCAAGTGAAATGGGGCCTCAGAGCTAACACAAAGAACTGATCTCAAGCTGAATCTTGTTGCTCCATTTACTAAACGATTACCTTCTCAAGACTCTTTCTGTGTCCCAAAACCAAGCCCTGTGGAAAAGAAATCAATACAGGACTCCAGTTCATACTCAGGAGTGCATTTGCTTCATGCTTCTGGCTCAGATCCACTGAGATGACTTGGGCGACCAGTGTCCTCCTGATTATAATATCTAGCGGACACTTTGCAGTCAATATCTGAAAGGATCTCTCCACGTTCCATGCAGCACAATGCAAATGAAAAGTGCTGTTCACAGTAGAACTATGTCTTCCTTTTAGTTTAATGGGTCATGGTACAAAAACACAAGAGGACAGCGTCTACATTCAGATGAGTTTAATCCCAACCCCACCCACCTGCTACCTAGAAAGTTACTTGACCTCTCTGGGTCTAAGACCTCATGTTAAAAACAGAACTGAGTAAGGCTTAAACAGTGTAGTGCCAAATAGCACTCAGGAAATACCAGCTTAAGTATGATAGCACCATCTTCCTCTTCTGTGCTTTTCCTACTCTGGTCACTGCCTCATGGTCTACAGCAACTTCGCTGATACCAATTCGTCTACCGTTCCCACGCCATCTTCATTCTTGACTCCTCTTGCTTTATACTCTAATTTCAGATGATCATTTACTCCAGCTGTCATATAGAGCCAAGAGGGAACAGCCTCAGAAAGCTGAGTCTCCAGTGAGATCTTCGTTGAGTACTGTGATGGTTAAGTTTGTGTCAATTTGGCCTGCTTCAGAATCCACAGACATTCCTCATATGTGGGTCTCTGAGGTTCCTTCCATGAAGGATTAACTAAAGGAGGAATCCTTCCCCCAGAGTGGGCGACCACTCTCGTGGGGGGAGGGGTGCTTTATCTAAAGAAGCTCTGGGAAGGAAAGTGTCTTCCCCTCCCACCTGCCTGCTGTGTTGCTTGCTGTTTGCTGCTTTCCAGTGTGGACTGAAGACCAGAGTGGACTGAAGACCAGCATGGACTGAAGACCAGCATAGACTGAAGACCAGTGTGGACTGAAGACCAGCATGGACTGAAGACCAGCATGGATTGAAGAGCAGCAGCTGTCCAGAACACCTCTAGGCCTTCAGTGCTGGATTGGGACTGCTAAGGCATCCAGCCTTGTGGACTGAGCAGTTACCATGTTCCTTCATTCTCAGGCCTGCAACTGCTATTGTTGGACTGCCATAAGCTAATCCAATAAATTCCCTTTTAATACAATTCATTCTGTAAGTTCTGTTGCTCTAGAGAACCCTGACGAATACAAGTACCAAGCATCTCCTCACCCATCCACTACAAAATTCCCCTTGCATGGACCACCAGTACCTCAAGATTTCTATGTACAAAAAGCAATGCATATTCTCCTTTACCAAAGCCTTACCTTCAGAGATAAGTATATCCTACCCAAAACCTCATGCTCATAGAAAACGCATTAATTTAAAGGTGATTGTTTTTCAGGTTAATTCTAGCACACAGTGAATAGTTAAGGCATGGCATTCTGAAAAGCTAGGTATGGCTTAAATATTGCAAACTTTGCTTGTAATCCTAGATTACATTCTGTAGTGAATGGAACATCACACAAAAATTCAAATTAAATAGTTCCTAAAATATATTGCTGCATATTTTCAGCTCTCATGTTAGCTGTTAGACACTGGGGATTCATGGTAATCCTCCCACTCTCTCTTCACGGTCTTTGTGTCTCTTTCAGGAGGAATAGACTGTGCTGTTTTCAGTTTTGCAGCACATGCCCTGAAAATATCCATCATGTGAACATGAACCCTTCCCACCATGAAGACCTGAGACCGGCTAATCTGGCTGTCTGCCTCTGTCTGAAATCTCCACTGAAATGAGAGAATCCATTTCTTGTTCCAGAACAACAGGCCAATCCACAGCTGATGCTTCATGGCCAGTTGAAATGTACTATTTCAACTTGTGCCTGAGAGATTACTTTTCAGATATCTTGAGTAATGTTAGTGATCACAATATACAATGGAGTCTAATTTCTTGTACTATCAATATATTCTTGCCGGGCATGGTGGCACACGCCTTTAATCCCAGCACTTGGGAAGAAGAGGTAGGAGAATTGCTGTGAGTTCGAGGCCACCCTGAGAATATAGTTAATTCTAGGTCAGCATGGGCTAGAGTAAGACCCTACCTTGAAAAACAAACAAAAAAACATCATATATATATATATATATATATATATATATATATATATATATATATATATATATATTCTTGTAGCAAAATTCTTGAGGCCAAGGTCCACGCTGAATACTTACTGGTGGTAATTGAAGTAGTATCAAAGAGTTGGTAGGGCAACCTCACAACTTGTAGGACACCTTTCCTTTGCCATCTCTTAAGTAATCTAACACAAGTCTTAGGAGGCACGCACCTTGCAGTACCTCATCCTGGCATAGCTTTGTTAGAACAGGGCAAAAGAAGACAAGAATCATTTAAGAGAAAAAGTGCTAAAAAGGACATGCATGGACAGGAAGAGCAGTGTCTGAGCGGTTCATAACTACCACACAAAAAGTACTTGAAGAACTCTGATTTCCACACACTTCATTCAATAATTTTAAACTTAGCACCTGTATACCAGACACCGGCATAGATGCCAGAAATGTACCAATGGATCCAGATTTCATTCTCAAGGAATGTTTCACTGAGAACGCTTTGAGACATAAGAAAATGTCGATTTAGAGGCTAATTTTTAGTTGCTTATACATTGCAGGTGCGGTATTTTAAAAAGGAAACAGCATACAAATGTAAGTGTGTGTATATATATATATATATATATATATGTATATATATATATATACATATATATATATATATATATATATATATATATATATATATATGCAAGTATATATATGTGTGTGTGTGATTAACAACATCATTTCCCTCACCCCACATATATTTCAATATGGGGGAAGGGATCCATTTTCGCATACAGTTTCACAGTTGAAAAGCAAAGCAGATGGTGCTTCTAGAGGAGGCAGCTTGCTTGCTGAAATGTCATGGATGTACAGAAATAAAACCGAAAATGAAAGGCAAGAAAATATTCTTATTTGAATAATGAACTATCTGATGTCTGCTCAGAGCTGCACAGCTCAGATAATGAAAAGAAACACTCTCGCGCCCTTTGTTCTACATTTATAGCAAAACTCAAACCACATGTCTGTCATGTAACAAGCTACCCTGGATAATTTCTTGAAGAAGATGGAACCACTAGCAAAACCTTAGAAGGTACCCAGAAAAGTTGGCATTTACAGTAAACCATGCAAGGGGTAATTTGTGGTGACAAATGATACATTGAGTATTGCATTCAGGCTTTAAACAACAACGTGTGTGTGTGTGTGTGTGTGTGTGTGTGTGTGTGTGCGTGTGTGTCAATGAAAACCAATGGCTGAACCTATATTTCAACCCAGCTTCCTATGATCATTTTTGTGTTCCTTCTAGTTGAAGGTAACTTTGGCACTCACGAAGGCAGTTAACAAAATAATGCCTGTAGAGATTTAGTGATTATTCTTATGTGAAACGGTAATTAGATTGCTTTGTTCTCTGACTGTGCGCATGTTTACTCCGGGCTCAACAGCTGCGGGCCTCGGCTGCGTGATGCGCCCGCCGCTCCGCGCACATTCACAAAGCGCGCTCTGGTCTGCAGGGAGCTTTCTGCAGGCCGGACGAGACACGGGGAATAACTGAAGACAAATCAACAGGACGTAATTACAAGTAAAAAGCTAGCTTTCATCCCTCCACGAGCCTCTGAGGATAAATTTTGACTCAAAAGCAGTCGAACTGTTCTGAAGATCGTTTGTTTAATACATTACATCCAGAAGCCTCAGAAGCCAAGAAACCCACCTGCGAAACCTGAGCAAGGTTCCCTGACTTTCTCACAACCTTCTTGGACAGGCAAGACCACCAGAAGGGAAACGCATCGGAGTTATCTTTGGCAGTGTCAGGGTGGACAAGAACGAAGTAGTCGGGATCTGTGGGACTCCTTCCAATACGAGACGACTACTGCGTGCGCCTCTGTGAGCACCGTTCTACATCAGGCCCGGCTCCCGCAGCTGCTGCTCAGCATAAAGCCAGCTACTTGGAGCAAACCACCTTGGGTCTAAACACACAGAGCAGACACCTCCTTTGCAGAGAGAAAGGTGAGGTTCCCTAAAACCAATGTGCACGAGAGCAGAGAGGACTGACAAATCGAAAGAAGTCACTTCAACTGCAGTCACAGCAAATGGCCACACTGAGGTTACCAGTAACCGCAGCTAAACCTGTCAGCAGCACACAGCTCGTAGGAGTCCTTCACAGTCTTCGGGACCTGGTCTTGAAAACCAGGCTTGAGATGGAGAACTTGAATCACACTAGCTCTGCATCTCTATTTATACTTTCTTGAGTACAAACTAATACCTGCTCAACTTGTTTAGAAATTAAAAATAAGGCCGGGAGAGATGGGTTGGCAGTTAAAGCATTTGCCTGCAAAGCCAAAGGACCTTGGTTTAATTCCTCAGGACTTTTATAAGCTAGATGCATAAGGGGGCTCATGTGTCTGGAGTTTGTCTGCAGTGGCTGAAGACCCTGGTGCACCCCTTCTCTATCTTTCTCTCTCTCCCTCTCTCTGTCTCCCACCCTCTCTCTCTCCTTCTTTTTCTCTCTCAAATAAATAAATAAAAATAATTTAAGAAAAATTAAATGAAAAGTAATAATAAACATTTTTTAAAAAACAGGCTTATCCCCACGTATCAAAGAAATAAGACAGCACACTGGTGATGAGATTGCAATTAAAATAATCACGAAGGGGTAGGTGGACATTGCAGTGTGTGATGGGGCCACTATGCCACCTTCTAAAGATACATACATAAATTCAATCTAATCATAAGGAAAACATTAGGAAGCATTTTGTGGTGGTTTGATTTAGGTATCCCCCATAAACTTAGGCATTCTAAGTGCTAGGTTCCTAGCTGATGGAGATTTGGGAATTAATGCCTCCTAGAGGTGGTGTATTGTTGGGGGCAGCCTTATGGGTATTATAGCTAGTGTCCCCCTGCTAGTGTTTGACACACTCTTCTGTTCCTGTTGTCCACCTGATGTTGGCCAGGAGGTGATGTCCACCCTCTGCTCATGCCATCATTTTCCCTTGCCATCATGGAGCTTCGCCTTGAGCCTATAAACCAAAATAAACCTATTTTTTTTTCTCACAAGCTTCTCTTGGTTGAGTAATTTCTACCAGCAATGCGAACCTGACTGCAACATACTTCATTCTAAAAAGAAGAAGCATTTTATCTAAAAAGAACACTGAAAGTCGGGCGTGGTGGCACACACCTTTAATCCCAGTACTCCAGAGGCAGAGGTAGGAGGATTGTCATGAATTCAAGGCCACCCTGAGACTACATAGTGAATTCCAGGTCATCCTGGTCTACAGGGAGACCCTACCTTGAAAAAACAAGTAATAATAATAATTAATAAATACAATAAAAAGAACACTGAAGTTGAAGGTTTCAAAAATAGCAGTGTTATAAAAGCCCATGAAAGGCTGAGGAACTCCTTGAAGTTAACGGGAATGAGAGACATAAAAATCAAATGTTCTATACAGAGAGGGAAAATGCTATTAAAAACTACACTGAGTGATGGAAAAAATGACTAATTATAGAATAAAGCACTCAATGTTAAATTTTATATTAATAAGTGAATTATAGCAATAAAAGAGAATGTTTTAGTTCTTAGAAACACATAGTAAAATATATAGAAGGATGTAGTGTATACTACATATTCTCAAATATTTTGATATATATAGATATATGTATATATATGTATATATGTGTATATATATATATAATATATATATATATATATACTTTCTTCTGGATTATTAAAGATGCTTATGTGATGTGATGATAAACTAGGACAAAATATGAGCAACCAAGAACTTGGGTAAAAAACATAGGAATATTCTTTGTATTATCCAACTTTTTGTAAATTTGAATTTCTTTTTTGAGTAGTGCATTTTTTTTTTTTTTTTTTTTGGTTTGTTTTTTGTTTTTCGAGGTAGGGTCTCACTCTAGCTCAGGCTGACCTGGAATTCACTATGGAGTCTCAGGGTGGCCTCGAACTCATGGCGATCCTCCTACCTCTGCCTCCCGAGTGCTGGGATTAAAGGTGTGGCCACCACCCCCGGCTCGAATAGTGCATTTTAATCTCTCATGATTGCATCAGGAATATACTTTTAACGCTTTTGTTCCTTAGTTTACGTATACTAATAGTTCATTTCAGAATCTTCTCAGATCGTGGCTTATTAAATGAAAAAGAAAAGTGTGCGTGATGTGCAGCCTCTAATTAAAACCCATTAGATAAAGTGGAGTGGGCCACTTTTCACATTGAGATCTTTACCTAGAAAATTCCTGCATAGTTTGCCTAATTTATAAGTTAAATATCATCATTGGTATCCATGTACAAGGGAAAGCACAGAGCATGTAAGATTCGCTTCTGTTCATCATTTCAGACAGTATTGGGAGTCGTGGACATAATTCCAAACGACTACAGAGACAGTGCATAGGGTAACTTCACCACACGGTGTGCGCCCGGCGTGGCCCACCTGTTGTTTCCTCCGCAAGCATCCGCGATGGCCCAGCGTGGCTGTGGACCAGGACCTCGCTAGGCTTCCATCAGCGCATTCGCTCGTGGCCCCCACGGCTGCTCCCAGGGCTGTGGGTGCCCCACGTCCATAACATCTTTTGCGGTTTTGGCAGCCCTGGGATGCCAACCTTCCCCCCAGCTAGGTGTCCTGGAGGCCAGCCTTCGCCCCTAGAGGGAAAGCTTCTTCCAGGAAAACCCACGTTTACATTTATGACCCAGTATTGGGGCCCTCAGCGAAATCAAACCCCCGCAGACCTTCCGTGACATGGTCACGGGACAGGGAAGCCGTGCGGGAGAAGCCGCCAGCCTTGCGCCCCCTGGGCTCCTCTGCAGCAGCCATCAATCACTCGGCCTCAGTCCTCCCGGAGGCCTTAGCTTGCCGCAGCCTTCATTAGGTGGGCTCCGTGCAGAGAAACAGTCCTGTCTATGCCGCGATAGCGGAACACCACTAAGGAGGTGACAGTGATCTCCTGATACCTTTAACCATTTGATTTCATCAAGTAGATAACGTCCAAGAAGCCAGCAAAAAAAAAAAAAAAAAGGAGAAATAAAATAAAATGAATAAAAATAGAACAATTTCTAAAATATTGAAATATATTAAGGGATGGAAATCCTGTATTTTAAACAATGAGTATCATGTGTCGTGGACAGAAGGCTATGATTAATCCCTTCTGCACCGAAGTCAGCAAAAAGACAGAGAAATAAAGACTGCTTTCGACTCTCTCACACAGTTAAGGTAGGTCAGCATCAGGGGTGGCTGAGCAGGAGGGAGAAAGGTGAAACAAGGGTCATGATGTCCCTAAGATGCCTAAGTCCTGGAACAGAGGGGTCTTCAGAGACCTATTTTGACAAAGTCCTTAGGTGGCCGTCTCCTGACGTTTGAGGACTGCTTCTGTTGAAATGTCACGTCCGTCTGCTTATATGGAGCTGAACAAACGCATTTCTATGGACTGATGTATGTTCCCTGACTTCAGGGCTGTGAGCATCCAGGTGAGTCGTCACAGCGGTCATCTTATCTCCTTTAACTATGTTACATCCAAGGTGGACAGAAAGAAGGAAGGAACGAGGTCACGGCTCAGGCAGCACAAAACAATTCGTTGTTACTTTACACACAAAGGTGAGGTCCAAGTGAAAGAAACTACTTTGTGTGGGTCTCTCTGGTGTTACTCAAACCATTTGACACTGGCAGCAGAGCACTCCCTGAGCTGGTGGTCTTCCTCCATGGAATACACGGCAACCATCCAGAAAACCTGGCTCTGTTTTTACACTGTAATATTCTTCAATACAGAGAGAAAAAGTATCCCTATATTTTCCCCTTCTCTTTGAAATTATTTCCCATGCCTTTCCGGGACCTTGGTCATGTTCCAAAACTTTATAATCAATCTAATATTGGAAACTGTCAAAATAGATTTTCTTTGCCAGGGCTTATAAGACAATATATATTTAATATCTGTTCTACGTAAATCCTTCTATTCTTTCATTTCCATGTTCTTTCCTTTGCTTCTTGAGTCTTTCTCTTGTTGCTCTTAGACCTATTGAGTTAGTTACAATTTTTAAAGTTTTATTAAAAATAGCTTTTGATTTGCATTTCCAGAATATCTGAATCAGCAAAATCTTGCATTTCTTTGGGATTGTGACTCAGCTTCATTTGCAACAAGTCTGAAAACTGGAGTTTTAGCACTCTGAGGGAGATTAACTCTTCTGATTGGCCTAGTTAGTACATTTACTCCTGTAAACAGTGAATTCTGCTAACAAGCTTGATTAGCATATAACTGCTTTATTGTTCCTTTAGTATATTACGTGGCTGTCCTAGTAAATTGACCAAAATATGTTGATTTTTTTCTTTTATCGTTGTTTCATTGTAGTCTATGATCATAGAACTTAACACTGATTAAACATAATAGCTGAAAATAAAGCCCTTCATATAAACATGCTTTAGCTCTCATACCTCACAGGTGAGTTTCCTGTCTCCTTTGTTAATTAGAATCCCTGACATATAAAACTGCACAAACTTCATTATATTTTCACATCACATGGGCCTTGATTTCTGACCACCTGAGCTAACCATGCAGGAAGGGCCTTGATTTCTATGGAAAACTGTCCATGTAACTTCTGTTGATAAGGTGGACAGGAAAATAATACATGGAAATGCAGAAGAAATACCTTCTGTTCCTCCCAACAATAGATCAAGGGACAAGAGTGTTGGTCAGTGTACGCAAGTCATACACTTGTTGTTTGGTTTCGTGGTTTGGGGCTTGTCACAGCTGCCATCCTTTAATTTTCAATAGCATGGCCCTGGGATCTAGGACTCACTGCCGTTGCTTCCACGTGAGTCTGTAACGTAGTTACTTGCAGGCTGTTCTGGGGACTAGGAACATCCCTGACACCTGGAAGCCTGTTTTACAAGCAGACTCTCCGGCCTCATCTCAGATCTCCTGAGTCAGAATATGTACTTGAATAGGTTACCATAATAATTTGACAGGTTACCATGGCTACCAATGATAATTGTGTACTCCTTAACATCTGGTCTTTATGGTCTACCTCCTGCCTTTGTCCTGCATTCATAATCCTAATGTGACTTCAGTTTCGGGGATGAACTATTTTTATTATATTTAATAAAACAATTATGATCCTCCTTACAAAACGTTTAATTGGGCTGGAGAGATTGCTTAGTGGTTAAGGTGCTTGCCTGCAAAGCCAAAGGACCTCAGTTCAATTCCTCAGGACCCACATAAGCCAAATGCACAAGGTGATGCAAGCATCCGGAGTTCATTTGCAGTGAGTGGAAGCCCTAGTGTGCCCATTCTCTCTTTCTCTCTCTCCCTCTCTTTCTGTCTTTCTCTCTCTTAAGTAAATAAATAAAATGTTTTTTGTTAAAAAAAACTCAATTATTTGCTCAAAATTTCTTTTTCTTTTATTACATACTATATTACAGAATTCATACTTACCTTACTTGAGTTGTCTTTCTCCCCCAAGTAAATCTGACCAGCACAGTTGCATCAAAAAGTATTTTCATATCTTTTATCTTTAGAAATCATCTCTCCAAGATATAACTTCACTGTTGCTTCAGAAGTTGGCACAAACATGTCTTGTAATAGCTTTGTCAAGTTATAAAAACAATCTCCAAAAGTGAGTGAGTGTAAGAATGGCTGGAGAAGAGACATTACCACGTGCCGCCTGCTCTCCCTGTCTTCCAGGGGGATTTCACAAAAGCACACGGGCGTATCTGCCAGCATTTCTGCCAGTTAGTGACTCTTTTGTCATTTCCTTCTGTCTAGTTTAGCAATTTGCAAACTTTAATATCATGAGCAATGAGTGTACAGCAGATGTACACAATCAAATTCATCCTGAACTGTATGGTCCACTGAAACTCTCTTAAGGTGTATTGACTGCCTGACATTTTTATCTTGCTCACTTAAAATCTCACCTCTGCGGTAAGACTCTGTTGCTGACGACACAAATGCATCAGTTGCATTTCATGAAAGCAAAAACAAAAACCTCAAGCTGGAATGATGCTGGAAGCTTCCTCTTTCCTTACTAGCTGTCATAGGGGGAAAAAAGTGCTACATAGCCTGCTGGGAGAGAAAAGTCGTCAATAAGCTAACCTATGGTCCACCCTGCAAGCTATCCTAACGACCAGCGAGGCATGAGGGCCTGGCAGTGCAGGGAGTTGTTGTGGGAGTAGCGAAATGCTCTGTGGTTGAAGCTGAGACCTGTTCCATGGGCAGAACTCAACCCAGCACAGAACACCTAGCGTTAAGCCTGTGGACTGTGGACTGGGGTGGAGGGGGGGACCACTACTCTTGCCCTCTAATTTTTACATTATAGATTAGTCCTTGTCTTGCCCTTGTCAAAGAAGCTTCTCTTCTTAAGTGGGGACTGCAGGGGGAAACCAAAACCTGCCAGACTGATGAAACTAAGTGACAGTTGGGTGCTCAAAGCTAACCGAGGTGTCCTTACGGTGCCCTCCAAAGCTTGGGGAGTATTTCAGGAAAGGGGGTGGAAGGAATGCCGGAGCCGGAGGATAGGGAGGGCCGTTGTGGGATATTCCCTTTCAGCTGCATGTCTGTCGCTCCATGACCCCAAAGTGGCGGTCATCACATCCACAAGGTTTCCACATTATTGACCACATCAGCATTTTGACATGAATGCTTTTGGGGGTGTAGGAAAAAGAAGGCCTCAAAATAAAAGAGGAACTTTTCTGACAGAAGAAGGAGTTTTTTCAAAAAGGCCTTAAACTAAAAGAAGAACTTTTATGACAGGAGGAGTTTAATGGAAGGGAGAAAGGGGAGGGGAGATCAAAAAGGCATTGGGTGAGGGCTGGAGAGATGGCTTAGCGGTTAAGCGCTTGCCTGTGAAGCCTAAGGACCCCGGTTCGAGGCTCGACTCCCCAGAACCCACGTAAGCCAGATGCACAAGGGGGCACACGCGTCTGGAGTTCGTTTGCAGTGGCTGGAGGCCCTGGCGTGCCCATTCTATCTCCCTCTCTCTATCTGCCTCTTTCTCTCTCTGTCTGCCGCTCTCAAATAAAGAAATAAAAATAAAAAAAATTTAAAAAAAAGGCATTGGGGGGAAGTATATTCAAATAACATTATGATCACGTGTGTGCTGTGTGTATGTATGTTCATATACACATGGGCACATGTGTGTTGGTATAGGTCAGAGGTTGATGGTTCTCAATCACTCTACACTTTCTTTACAGAGACAGGGTAACAAGGTCTCTTAGCAGTTCAGCCAGTCCAGAGAGCTACATTGACACAGAGGATTTTCTCTGACTGTCAAACCTGGGCTTACAGGGTGGGTGCCTAGTGCACCTAGCATTTAATGTGGATCCTGGGGATGTGAGCTCCTGTCCTCACAATCATACAGCCAGCACTGTATCAACTGAGCATCTCCCAGCATAAATAACTGAAGTTGTTAAAGCGTTTGTATCATATGATTAAATATTAAAGGTTATGAAATCATTTAGCAGTTTTTAAAAGTATATATGTTATGTAGATGAAACAATTTATAATTCAGAAAACTTTACTAATGTTTAATGCATCAAAAAGAATATAAAAAGAACATAAAATAGAAAATTATAAATAAAAAAAATTGAGCTAGACATGGACCAAATAAAATACTATTGTTCTTTATAATATAATGTACCCTTGGCTCTATTATGATATTTGTGTGGATTTTTTGTGGAGAACATACTCTAGAGAAGTATGTAGAAATCTATATGTTTTTTACATTCATTAAAAATCTACTAATCAGCTGGGCATGGTGGAGCACACCTTTAATCCCAGCACTCGGGAGGCAGAGGTAGGAGGATCACCGTGAGTTCAATGCCACCCTGAGACTACATAGTGAGTTCTAGGTCAGCCTGGACTAGACTAAGGTCCTACCTTGAAAAAACAAATCTACTAATTAATAGAAGGATGAAATTGGCATGTATTGATCTCGGAACCACCTATCTTTGTTTCATGCTTATTGCATGAAAAAGTACAAATGTTCCAAGGGTGGGTGTCGCAGAGTGGGCGATGAAGAACGGAGTGTGCCAGCCAAGTCAGGTCCTGTGAGTTAGTAAAAATGTTGGCTATTTTGCAAGATGATACTTTCTGTTAATCTTGGGTTTAAGGCTAAATAAACATTATATAAATATGTTGAAGTTAGAATGCTGACAGAATGGAAATGTTTTGTTTTCTGAAAATACCACAGACTATTTCTAAACCATTTAAACTTTGGCATTTACAAAATATATTTTCAAAGTACCTTTCCCCCATTTTAAAATATGAATAAATATAGGCCACATGTTTCTGATTCATTTGTAACTAATTCATTGAAATTGGCAAGACCTTTTTGCTAACCACAAGGTCTAGAGAGCCAGTTTAAAAAAAAAAAAAAAACACTCAAATCTTGAGGTTGGACCTTTCAGTTAATTCAGAGGGGATTTGAGCTCTGATTATGAGAACTTATTAAAAATTGGGCAAGCCATTGGACACCTTTCAGTCCACTTTTCAACTTGACCTTTATCACCACTGCAAGAAGCACCAAATGTCCTCTGCTTGCTCTGCTCTCAGGATAGTTGGGGTACGTTCATTAATAATGTTTAAACAATAATTCCCAAAATACTTGTTCTGAATGGTAATACTTCAATTCCCCAAAGGTTTGGTTTTTTTCCAGTATAAATAAGTCATTAGAAGCCAGTTGTACAACGAACTCAGGACATTTAGTTTCTGTTACATTTAATGATGGCGTGTGTCAATACAGATGTCTTCTACTTCAACTTCCCTGGAGACCCAATGCAAAGGCCAGGTTAGCACATTAATAATTGAACTCTTGAAAAGCTATATATTAATCCATCTCTTAATTAATGAGTTAATGAATATTTCGGGTGCGTTTCCCATATCATCCAGTCTCCCAAATGTGTCTAATCATTCAACTTACTTGTGCACTTAGTTAACATTCACTAGGTCTCTGCTCTGGGGCCTAGAGAATACATCTGCTTAACCAATGTCACATGATGATCTGGGGACAGAGAGATACTGTGCTCACTAGTTATGCTTGGTAAGAAGCAAAATTTCTCAAGTACTCATGACTTTAGGGCATTTGACTCTTCAAACAATGACAGTGTTTGATTCATGGGGTATGGTTATGTAGCATTGAATATTTGCATGTCATAAGATCTTCTCTTTTATCACAGTTACTAATTGGAAAATTTCTTCCGTCTACCACTTGTCATAGCTTTTACCTTGGAAAGGTGATCTGTATTAAGCATAATCTACTTCCTCTAGAGCATTGAAGGGACTGTTTGGAAAGAAGGACACATTGGTGGTGACAACCACAAGATAACTTTGTGACTTTAAGACAAGTCATTTAAATTATTTGAAATTAGTCTTCAAGGCAAATATTCCTTTGATCAAAGCATCCACTCTACTTTGTATCTTAGGTAGTGCTAAATAAAGTAAAATGTATATGCTTATGTTAATGAAATGCAAACTTGAATTTAGACAGACTAAGAAGCATTCATTTAGAAAGTGTGATCCTTTTCCATTGCTATAAGAAATGATCACAAAGATAGCATTTCAAGCCACACAAACTGCTGCCATTACTGTGGGGGAGTAATCTAGGCAGAACAAAGAATAGGGTCTCTTCCCAGAAGACAGGACTGGAAGAGCATCAGAATTCATGAAGGTGCGGGGTGCGGAGACCCCTTTTGAGTCTGGAGAGACAGAGGGATGGCAGCTGAGAGGAACAAGCTGCACGTGACTCTCAGATGATCCTCAGTGAGGGGTGGGCTGAAGCCGGGCTGCCCTGCTGACAGGACCCCAACAGTGCTGACCACAGGAAGACTCTGCCTTCCTCATGAGCCTTGCATCTGGGGTTTGGTGAGGCAGTGACTTGTCCAGAGTTTCTGGTAACTAAGATACCCATTTTGTCACCTCCTACGTCACTGAGGGCCACGGCTGGGTGCCATCTTACAAAGAAATGTATTAATACTGAGATACTGTGGGTTCCTCAGAACAATGAATAAGCCTAAGTCGGGGAGTCTGGAGCCAATTTGCCATAGCAGCAGAGTTGGAGGAAGCTGACGGCCATGGTCGTGGAGAAAGGAAGGGTGAACACACCGAGAAGTTCACATGGCAGCAGACTTCACTCAAGCACTGAAAGGTAGGAGGAGTAGATGCCCCACCTTGGCACCTGGGAGCAGACTCAGTCACTGGAGGATCACTGTACAACCTAACAACCCTCACTCTGAGGTCAGCGGGTCGATCGACTTCTGGGCTCACCTGATTGCCATATGGTTTATTGCTTGGAAAGGCTGAGAACGCTGAAGATCCAGCTGGTATCTAATATGTGCAACCTCATCCCTCCAGCAGTGCTTAATGAAAAGCAGGTTTAGAAAGAAGGGAGGCTGGGCTAAGAGATCTCACTGCTTCATTGCTCTATTCCACATACATTCAGGAGACACCTCCAGCTAGAACACAGGCCACATCACGGAACAAACTGAGGACTCTCAGAAGAGTGAGAGAATCCACACAGACCACAAACTGCAAAGTGAGGTATGCCCATCACTAATTCTTGGAACACAAAGAAGGGAACCCACTAAAATGCAAACAGCTGTGTTAGATTCTGACACCTGTCCAGGACAACTCAGCACTGGCCTAAATTGCAGGAAGACAAAAATCTCCAAGTTCAACTGGCCATCAGACTAGATGTATACTGGACAAACTCTGATTTTAGAGAACTCAGAAAGAAACTACTCCAGCATTTCATTTTATAATTTTAATAAATATTATAATTTATTTATTTGAGAGGGAGAGAGAGTGACAAAGAGAGGAAAAGGCTGATAGAGGGAGAGAATGGGTGTGTCAGGGCCTCCAGCCACTGCAAACAAACTCCACACATATTCACCACCTTGTGCATCCAGCTTATGTACATACTGGAGAATTGAACCTGGGTCCTTAGTCTTCACAGGCAACTTCCTTAACTGCTAATTGATCTCTCCAGTCCTCATTTCATAATTTTTTTTGGTCCATTGAGTTTCCCTCTGTTTTGTTTCTTTAATATACCTCTAGCAGTATATTGACTTTATTACATCTTTAAAAAAATCATTTTTTCGCCTTTAATCCCAGCACTCGGGAGGCAGAGGTAGGAGGATCACCGTGAGTTCGAGGCCACCCTGAAACTCCATAGTAAATTCCAGGTCAGCCTGGGCTAGAGTGAGACCCTACCTCGAAAAAAAAAAATCATTTTTTAATTTTTACTCTTTTTCTTACCTTTATCTCATCTTGGTTTTATATTTTTTATTATTATTGAAAAACACACTTTTAAAGAATCTATTGTTGTTTTCTTCCCCTTTTCATAATAGTCTCTTAAATTCATTTTCTTTTCTATTTAAACATGAAGGAGCTAAGAAAAACTAAAGGCACAGAAAATTTATTCAATATAATTAGAGTGGAAAAAGATCTAGAGAAATAGGAATGCAAACATAAGAGGTACTTAGAACTCAAAATAGACATTACCAGAAAAGATTCCACTATATAATCTAATGAACATGCCAACAGAAAAAAACAAAAATACAATAGTAAAAGCTAGATGAAGAAAAATGCCAACTTACTTACAAAGGTAAACCCATCAAAATTACATGAGACATCTTAGGAAAAACCCTAAAGACCAACAAACCAAGGAACAATACAGTTCAAAGACTGGAAATAAGTAACTACCAGCTAACATTATTCTATCCAGCACCTATCTTTTAAAATAGACAGCTAATTAAGACATTTCAACATAAGTTTAGACAGAGGGATAGAGTTTTCCAAAAGGCTATTGGGCTATTTCCTCTTGGTCTGTCCATTCATCCTACAGTCTAAGTACACACATTAAACACCTACAATGTGCTCTATGCCTTGGCAGATGTTTTCTGCATAATGATCACTGAAACATGTTCTCTACCATTAAGGAATTCCTTAATTTGTTTAAAATGCAAATTGAATGTTAATAGTGCTCAAATGCAGTGCAATTTGACCTGAGAAATCCTGCTAGCTCACACGATTGTGACAAATAGGGGAAATATAGGGGGAAAAAATGAAATAATCTTTTCTACATACATTCTTGGTTCTTATCTGAGACTCAAAATTACCGTAAATGAATGGTTTATTCATTTGCTGAAAGTCCTTTGGATTCAACTGCGGAAGGTGTCACATTAAGAGGCACATTCAGTAGGAACAACCAAGCCCATCTCAGAGAAAGAATAGCTGACATGCTACAAGTAGGTGTCCAAAACATGTATTTTGAAAATACACTGTTTCATAATTTTTACTCTGTAGTCAATCAAGAAGCAGGTGGTACAATTCTCAGACTTCTGGATGATAATTATTGACCTCAGGGACAAGAAATATTTCTTTTCTGGGATCTCTAAAATGACTGAAAAAAAATGTGTCAAATAACAAAGGCACCAACTTCAGAGATCAAAAGTCACTCCTTCTCTATGACAATAACAAATACTTCACACTGCACAATGTATAGTCACATAAGGTAGGACGAGTATATTATAATATGTTTCATTTTTCTTGCTATTCATCTACTATAAACATATTGCCAAGAAGATAAAATTGATAGGTAGGACAGAGCATAAAGACGACTTTATGGTCTAATTCATTCTGCATAAGCCACTGGATATTACGGACTTTCCCAAGAAAGACTTTAAGTCCTATAGCCTTGGGCATCAGGAGCAGAAGGAATTTTTGGAGTAGAAATAAATGCAATAAAGAAAAAAAAAATAAAAGATCAGGAGCTCCTCTGACAATGGAGGATTTCTGAAAATAGTCACATTTTCTTAGGCTCACTTATTCATTCACGAAATCAATCCATTTTCAGCCTTTTATCACACCCATTCATGGTCAGACACTGGAAAGGAGCAGTAGGAAGTTGAACAGGAATGAAGTTGTGAAACTTACAACTTGGCTGGCGGGGGAGCTGGGTGGCATAGCGACCAGTGAGTATACAAGGTACAAGCGCCACATGACTGGCTGCAGGGCGCGAAGTGGAAACTCAGCTGAGGTGCCGCAGAGTCTACTAATGCTTGTAGTCTCTTCTTTTCCTTTGCGTCTTCTCTCTTGCTTTTGATTTCCTCCTTTCTCCCTCATCTAGCCTTCCTTTGATCTTAAAAATTGCATGAACTGGGAAGAGTTGCGATGCACACCAAAAGCCTACAACAGAATCAAGTGCTAGTTTGTGCAGAAGTCCACCAAGCTCATGACGTGCATTATCTAACCTTAAGTGATTTAGTAAATCATTTTTTATTACTCTTAATTTATTGATTGCTGGGCATAGTGGAGCATGCCTTTAATCCCAGCCCTCGGGAGGCAGAGGTAGGAGAATCGCTGAGAGTTTGAGGCCACCCTGAGACTACCTAATGAGTACTAGGTTAGTCTGGGGTACAGTGAGACCCTACCTTGAAAAACCAAAAAAAAAAAAAAAAGAATTATTTTTAAAAAATTATTTTACTTATTTGAGGGAGAGATAGAGAGGAAGAGGTAGAGAGAGAGAAAGAGAGAGAGAATGGGCATGCCAGGGCCTTTAGTCACTGCAAATGCACTCCAGATACAGGCACCCCTTGTGCATCTGGCTTATGTGGGTCCTGGGGAATTGAACCTGGGTCCTTTGGCTTTTCAGGCAAGCGTCTTAACCACTAAGCCATCTCTCCAGCTACTTTTTTTTATTTGAGAGAAAGAAAGAAATAATGGGTGCTACAGCACTCTTAGCCCCTCCAAATGAACTCCAAATGCATGTGTGACCTGTATCTGGCTCATGTGGGTACTGGGAGATCGGACCTGGGTCCTTAGGCTTCACTGGCAAATACCTTCACTGCTAAGCCATCTCTCCAGCCCTCCAAGTTTCTTCTTATGTTGGTAACATTGTACTCTTTTTCTTGACAAGGGCTCCACATCAGCGATCTTCTCACTGCTGAGAGAAGATACCTGACAACAATCCTTTGAGTGAAGAAGGGCTTATTCCAGCTTACAGTTCCAGGCTGTAGTCTATCATTGCAGGGAAAGATGCAGCTGCAGGAGCTGGATACATTAAATCTAACACAGAGGAAATAGCAAAGTGATAAATGCTGAGCGATCCACCAGTGTTTTCCTGGTTATATAGTCCAGGAACCCCTAGCCCATTAGGTGGTACCACACACTGATAGGGTGGGTCTGCCCACCTCGACTAATCTCATCTAGAAAATTCCTCACAGACATTCCCTAGAGATCCCCCCCCCCGCCGCCATGGTGATTCTAAATCCTATTAAATATACCTTCAGAGATTAACCATCACCAACCCCCAAATCCTAGATATGTCCTTAAATAAAATATCCAGATTTACAAAGTATATATGCATAAGAATAAAATGTTGGCTAAAATATACTCAGAGTGTACTGGTGGGGCAGCAGAATAAAGATGCATTATTTGCAGGGCCACTGACAATCAATAAAGGGAGAGCTATCTGTCACACCTTCCAAGGTTCAAGGTCCATTGCGGAAAAGGTGGCAGAAAGAATGTAAGAGCCAAAGGAAGGGTAGGACTCATTACAATGTGCTCTTCCAGACACAAAATGGCCTGGATATCCATGACCTCACAGTGCCTGACACTACCTCCACAAGACTATCATAATAGGAGGAAAAGATGATGTCATCAAAATAAAAAAGAGAACTAGTTGAGGGGGGAGGGGTATGATGGACAGTGGAGTTGCAAAGGGAAAGTAGGGGGAGGGAGGGAATTACCATGATTATTGTCTATAATCATGAGAGTTGTCAATAAAAAATTAAGATAAATAAAAAATTTAAAAGGCTGTCCCTCTTCTCTCTCTTTTATATTACCTATCTTTTCTTCCTTCTTTTCCTTGGCGCTGACCTGTAAGTCCCAGTACTAGCATGTGGCTAACATCCACAATGAGCTGTTGATCAGAGAGACCTACAGGGTTTCCCAAAAGAAGACAGGTTTCTGTCAGAATACTTGATGACCCACCAAAGGTTGGTGGTAAGACTCTACTGCCGAAGACACCATATACCGTTGGTACAGAACCTGGAGTGACCTGGCTGGAATCTGGAAGAGTCAGTCCCCAGACAGACAGCTCATCTAGTGCCAGAAGGTGCTACATGAAGGACTGGGGGAAAATGACCAACATCTGTCCAAGCGACTCATGGTCTAAGCTACTCAGCAGTAAACAACCTGATGTGATGCTCACACAAGTGCAATAGTGGTGCACAGCCATGGTGGGAAACCAACTGCTCTTGATTTGGCTAACTGATCTGCTCAGTAAAATGTAATCCATAACTGGTTCTGGGAAACAAGTCAGAACCATATCCAAAAAAATGAGCCCGCTCTCCATTATCAAGCTCTCAATCTTGGCCTGCAAGAGGGCATACACCTATTAAATTCTCTCTAAAATAATAATAGTTATCCATTTATCTGGTGCTGACTTCATTCTTCATTAGAGAATTTGCTTCTCTTTTTCAGATGGATGCAGATCCTAAGGAGAGAATCAGACCATCACACCTCACCAGGGCCCCAGCTGAAACCATAGAATAATTGGGGAAATGAGCAAGAGTGCTGATTTATTGGTGAACCTGGTACCAGCACAAGGGTGAAGGAGATAGACAGAGAGAACACTCAACTCCTACCAAATCAGATATCCAGAGAAAGAGGCTCCCAAGACCTCATCACTGAAGTAGACCTAAAATGAACCCAACATGGCTCAGGGGAATTCAGGGAAGAGGGGGCAGAAAGATTGTTAGAGCCACATGTTGGGACATCATGCACAGAGACATTGCCTCTTCCCCATAACTGATGGCTACCTCCACAATGCACGACTATATTCCCCAGTGAGGATGGTCCCTATGGAGAGGGGAGGACAGGAAGGAGGTAATGATGGTACTAACATGGCTGTATACACACTGTGTACATAACTAATAATAAATAAATAGAAAGTAGGAAGGTTGGGAAAATATAGGGACAAGTTTGGAAGAATAAGTGGTTTAGAAGGCATGGGAGGGGCATAAGGCAGGGTGATGAGAGGGTGAACACAGTTGAAATACATTATACGCCTGTATGAAATTGTCGAAAATAAAAGGTTTATTTTTAAAGTCCAAAAAAATAAAAAAAATTAAAAGGGAGAGCTATATGAAAATAAGTATAACTGACTTTTCCTACATCTTCTTAGAGTGGGCACTGTTCAGACATTCAATTATTCCTCAAATGTTTATTAGTCACTCTCTATGCAGAAGACACTGTTTTAAAAAAGTGAGATATGGGCTAGAGGGATGGCTTTACAGTTAAGGTGCCTGCCTGTGAAGCCTAAGGACCTAGGTTCGATTCACCAGGGCCCACGTAAGCCAGATTCACAAGGGGGTGTACACGTCTGGAATTCGTTTGCAGTGGCTAGAGGCCCTAGCGCACCCATTTTCTCTGTCTCTCTCTCTCTCCCTCCCTCCCTCTTTCTCTCTGTCAAATAAATAAATAAATAAATAAAGTTTTTAAAAAGTGAGATACATTGGGAAACAAAACAACTAGTAAATAATTTTCATCATGTGGAGTTTGTATTCTAGCATGGGCAGGCAGACAACAAGCATGAACCACAACAGATGACTGCATAACACATTATAAGGTAATAATTATAGTAGAGAGAGTAGTAATTATAATAGAGTAGTAAGGTATAAAGGGATTTTGGTACAAAAAGCATCCCATATTTCTGAGAAAAGACATTATTGACTAGCTCAGTAGGCAAAAGTGCTTGCTATGTAAGCATGATGAACTTAATTTGAATCCCCAGAATTCACATGAAGCCAGATACAGTAGTGTGAGCATCAGTAATCTCGATGGGCCTACAGTGAGGTGGGAGGCAGAGACAGGAGAATCCCGTGTGCTCAGAGACCAGCCAGCCTGGCAAAGGCAACAGCAGACAAGAGACCCTACCTCACACAAGGTCAAAGGCAAGGACTGACAAACACAATTGTCCTCTGTGCTCCATGCGTGCGCGGGGCCATAGACAACCTAGCACTCACACACAAGAGTACAAGCATACTTATATACCACACACCACCCCCCCACACACACACACAGAAAAAAAGAAAGTCGAGGACAAGAACAATAGGCCAGACAAACAATGTTGTTAAAGATAAGTGGCCAAGCCAGATGTGGTGGTGCACGCCTTCAATCCCAACACTCTGGAGGCAGAGGTAGGAGGATCATCATGAGTTCAAGGCCACCCTGAAACTACATAGTGAATTCCAGGTCAGCCTGGGCTACAGCAAGATCATACCTCAACAAATCAAATACAAAAAAATTTTAAAAAGATAAGTGACAATTTATACAGAGATTCCACAATTTTTGATAGTTTGACCTTTTTTGACATTATGATAGCATGAAAATAATGCATAGTCAGTGGAAAACCTTCTTAAATTTTTATCTTTTCTGGGGCTGGGGATATGAGGATACTCCTTCCTGTGATACTAAGCATCTTTAGTGATTTGCGGCTTCCAGGAAGCTGTATAATCATGAGGTCACTTCAGTGTAATGCCAGTGTCTTTTGGATAGAGGTATTAATTAATTACATTATGTAATCAACCACTTTGTGCAGGTGATTACAGTCCTTGCAGCTGGAGACCCAGAGAGCTGTGTGGTCCTACCGTCATGTCATAACAGACCAAGAAGGCAGCGTCTATGATAAAGTGGCTCTTCTGCAGACACCGGCTCTGTTAGAACTTTCTTCTTGGACTTGCCCTCCATAACTGTGAGAAATGAATTTCTTTGCCTTCAATTAACTAACCAATTTGCATGTGCATGCACACGTGTGCCCGATGTTTGTGTGTGTGCCATAGCACAGCACGTGTGCGGAAGTCAGAAGACAGAAAGGTGTGAGGTGATTCTCCCGTCCTTCCACCTTCCTTTGAGACAGGGTCGCCTTTTACTGATGGGGCTGCCACACGTGGGCTTCCAGATTCTCTTGGCTCCAACTCCTTTCTCCACAGCCATGTTGGGTTTGTAGATGTGTATGCCACTTTGTTTCCAGCTTTACTTGAAAGTGGTAGGCTCAAGAAAGTCCTTGCATCCAAAACCCTAGGTTTGTGTCTAATTTTAATCAAAAAAATTCAATAAAATTGAGAAGGACCAATTATTAAATCATTATAGTTATTCAGGAAAGTACAGAACCAAGAGGAGGAAAATGAATAAAGCCAGGTAGCTTGAGAGCCCACGTGGTGGGCCTGGAAAACCCGTAGAGAGGTCAGAAGAGAAAGTACACAGAGCTCCTGTCATGTGGAGAGCAGGAGTGGGAAAGAGCCCGTGTGGAGAGAGGGGCTGGGGGTTCTCCCCTCGCTCAGCCCACCTGGCTGGGGAGGAGGAGAAATTCACCAGAAGCTGGAGGTTCATCAATGGTCAGGCAGCTGAGAGAGAGAGAGAGAGACAGAGAGAGAGAGAGTCAGAGACAGAGTTAGAGTCAGAGACAGAGAGAGAGTCAAAGCCAGAGAGAGAGAGAGACAGAGACAGAGACAGAGAGAGGGGAGATCGCCCTCCCCTGGTAGAACTTGTTGATAACTTTACCATGGTGGGTTTCATCCTCTGGTTCAGGTGAGCAAGAGAGACCATTGATTGGTCTGGGCTAGAGGCTACTAAGGCCAGTCTGTTTCCTGTGTTTTACATCATAGGGAAGAAGGTAGGCAGAGGTAGGGTCTGAGTGACCAACAGAAGGTGGTCCTCATAATTCGAATGAGAGATAGAGGTGGTTTCACAGTGTTTGTTCTGAAGGCACCCAGTTCTGTCACAGTCAGAAAAGCACAAGAATGTTTACTATTGCTTCCCTTTGAAATGTGGAGAGGAATATTAACAGAATGCTAAGTTACAAAGAAGCACTACTTTGTCTTACTGGACCATACCACTTCACTTCTCTCTCCCAAATAGTAAGAAGCAATGCACCACAAGATGTTAGTAAAGACTAATCATTTCACATTTAATTTTTGTGAATTCAGTGATCCTATCTTGGCAAAGAAAGACAAAAGGAAGAGTTATTGAAAGAGGAAGAAAGAAGTCATTCACATTAGGTTACGATTCTTGCTTGCCATCTCACTAAATGATCATGAGGTGGCAAAGAAGGCTGCCTTCTTCTATAAGCGTCTTGTTCCTGAGGGCCTCTTGGCATGAGACCAGTGTTTAAAAATGTGCACAACTGTTACACTGCCTAATGTCCAGGCAAAGAAACAACAGTCTGGTCCACACTGAAGGGAAAATTCTGGACTCTGAGCTTCTGTAAGGCTAGTGCGTGTCACTTTATGAATACTTTTATGACTCCTACATTCTCTCTGCTACCAGTCAATATAAATTCACTTAATTTACTATGTAGTCAGAAAGATGATTATATATTGGATATATTAAAGAAGAATAGAATATATGGATTCTTGACGCTGAGAACAATAGAGACGTCTTTAAGATAGTAAACAAAAATTCCTTGGCTTCCTCAGATGCTCAGGGTTACCACAGCACTTGCTGGGAACCAACACTAACGTCCCCCCCCCCCCGCCACGTGCTCACTGCTGCCCATAGCCCTGATCATTTGCCTCTATAGATGCCAACATTGCAATGGGTAGCAACCCACTGTCTGACTCATGATAGAATTCCACATGTTGGCATAGTGTTTGCCACACAATCAAAGGATAAAAATTAGTTGAATAAGGCACTTTGAATGAAAATAAAGAATAAACTTGTGCTTCAGATGGTGGTAGCATTTTTGTTCTTCCGCACGTCTATTTGTGAATCAAACATGCAAGCATGCATTATTCAACAACCTTGAGACAGCGGCTGTTCACTGAGGAGCCCCAGGTGATGATCCTGGAAACACCCATTAGGAGCCTTATGCAAAATCATCTGACGTTTATCTCTAGAGGTCCTCAGTAACCTGAGGCAAAGTTTGGAAGCAGTGAAAGTACCATTTTAAGTAGTAGAAAGGGGTTACTTTTTTTATATATAGGTGGTAAATTTGCTTTTATATCGTCACTTTTATAATAACAGAAAATATCTGTTTTTTAAC
Organism: Dipus sagitta; assembly: GCA_036346955.1. NCBI lineage: Eukaryota > Metazoa > Chordata > Mammalia > Rodentia > Dipodidae > Dipus > Dipus sagitta. The sequence goes on from CM070787.1 coordinate 5,255,033, forward strand.
TGAGCAGTAGGAGTAATGGAATTGTGAGAATCAAAATCCTTTGCTGGCTTCTGATGATTATCAATAAATGCTGTTGAAGTTCAAAGGTGGCGTTCCTTCTAAGGCAGGTTTTCTTTTTTTTTTCTTTTACCTCAGGGCGCTCTTGCTTCTTTGTGAAACCAAACCTGCTAATTGGTATCCTCCTTTGACAGTGCCCACACTGGGTCCCTGGAGCCCAGTAAGTACCTAGGTCTACCAGCTACCTAGCAGTAATGAGGATAAAGGGGGAATATATTATCATTAAAACAGACTCATTATCCTCCAAAGCTGTAAGTTTTGTCATTTGCAAACATGAAAATATGCCAGGCCATTTAGTAACGGACTTCCTGGAGTACATACTAATTGTAATCGAAGTGCACGTTCACAGAGAGCTGAACTGAGACAAAGCAGAACCGCCTCTCGGAGGTCTCTGGTGGCAAGCGCTGGCTTTCATTTTGCTGACCAGCTTTCCCTTTATCTTCATAACTCTGCAGTGGATTTTGTGAAGATAAGTATTCTTGGAACTCTGGGACGGGTTTCCCTCCCCCACCAAGACTTTCTCATTCCCATTACTCACAGGCCCGACTCGGGAACAGAACGTGAGCGTGTGAGCCTCACAGTGGAGTCTCACTAAACATATGGTGACTCTGCACACTTAATAATTGTCGCTTAGTGCCGTGAATTCAAGTGCTTTCCATATGTTTTTACCCTTCAAATGCCATGGGAATCTGTCACTGCACCTCCTAATGGAGTTATTCATTAGGCCCAGACAATGGCCTCATACCGCCTTGCAAATTGCCATAGTTAAGAGGGTTCTTTGGGCTACAAGTAACATAAAACAGCTTACAAATTTTGAAATTTATTGTCTCACTTAATAGAAAGCCCAAAGTCAGGCCAACTCCAAGCTTATACACAGCTCCCCAGTGTGCCCAGTACCTACCACTCTGTTGATTTTCATGCGAAGGTCATCCAAAGGCTGATCCTTATGGCACCAAGAAAGCCAGGACTTTGAACGGTGAGCTCAAGGCCAGGCTTAGCCATAGAGCATTATGCCACCCAAGAAATGAATGAACAAATGAATGAGTAGGTAATATAGCTCATTAATAACTTCCCTATATATGCTGACAAGATAATTTAGATAAATTAAATAAAATATATTAAGATTAATTTTACATGAATATATTTAGTTTTCTTTTAATGTGACCCGTAGAAGATTTTAACCTACATGCATAACTGCATAGATTTCTGTTGCACAGTGCGAAGGTAAATAATCAGCAGAGGTCAGGTACATATGTGAATAAAATCAAGACTTTTCTTAGAAAGTGAAAAAGGAGAATGAGTTTAGATAAGAGACTCCTTGGTCTGCTTCCTCAGGCGAATCACTTTTTTAATTATTCTTGTTTTATTTATCCTGATTTGTAGTTAGCAGCTACGTGTGGGTGGCATATGGCACAACCATGTCAGGGTTTCTCCAAGCATTCCAAAACTATGGCCTATGTACTGAACAGGAGTTTCAAGATGGCAGAGTTCTCAAATACTAAGTCTGAATTTTCCTTAAGTTCACTCAAAAGTGGGAACAAAATTGGCTTGATCGCCCAGGCCTGAGAGCTCTTCCACTACTTAAGTGATTTTATTTTATTCATAAACAGCACTTGTTCTGCCGTGGCAATACCAAATGTACAGGATTGTTGCATGTGTTATGTAGGAGAGGAGACGTTCCCTGGATGCTGCTCCTACTGGCCACTGTCCTCCTCCTGTTTCCTTACACTCACAGGGTACAGGGGCTTTTCAACTTACCTTACTTTCCTTATTTAACATCTAATTTTGGAATTTTTCTAAGAGCAAGAAGCCAATAGAGTTTATAGAATGATCAGGAGACCTGAAGAAATTAGTAAACAAAATTAGGGTGAATTCTCAACAAATTGCATGTTTAGATGGCCAATTGCAAAGCAGGCTTTTCCTTGAGAAAAAAAAAAAAAAAACAATTGGTTCTCCCTTCAACAAAGGTATGCTCACCCATGTGCACAGTGTTGTGTTAGATTAAACTTACCCCAAACTAATACTCTGCAGGCTGCAGCCATTCCTGTGTGCAAATTCTTTCTGTTACACAGTCGTCTCTAAGTGACCGTCCCCACAATTCTAGCGCTCCTAGTCTCTACCGTGACACCTGGCAGCAGAGGTGCCATCACTCTTGAAACTGACAGGGACCCAGGGCCTCTGCCACACTTTTACATGCCCATTAGTTCTTCAACATTTTGAACTGGTTTCATGCATCGTTCAGTATGAAAATTTAGAAGGTAATTCAGTGGTTTCATTATGATGAGATGGTGCAAACTAAAATTATTGTTGATTTTGAGTAATACTTGCAAATCAAGATTTCTCTTAGAGGGTCGTGATAGAGATTAGTAGACATGAATGTTGGACTCTAGTCCTTATACTAATCACACATGTAAACTAAAGCAGGTCCTTATTTCTATGAACCTCAGTTTCCTCATGGGTTAAGAAATTAAAAACAATGCCAGTCCCTACTTCATAGTATTACGAGGACAAAAATGACATAACAAAAATACAGAAGCAAACATCCCTGCCCACAGCATCTTACAAAAGCTCAAAAAAAAAACTGTCGTTGTATTAGAAATTGAAAAACTGGAGCATTGCTTTAAAAGTCTTTACGTAACTTTTTATTAAAGTAAGATATGTACATTATCAGTTTTTAATGCAACCTCACAGAACAAAGCAATTTAATCAGTGCCAAATTAAGAAATAAAAAACAATCAAATCCATTCCCTAAGAGCTTCTTCATGCTTCCTTCCAGGAATCCTTTCCCAAGGGGCTTTTATTTATTTATTATTTATTTACATGTGTGTTTGAGCATGCCACGGTCTCTTGCCACTGCAAACAAATGCACATCCACCTGTATGTGAATGGCTCTAGGAACTGAACCTAGAGCAGCAGGCTTTGCAAGCAAGCACCTTTAATCTTTGGGCCATCTCCACAGATGCCCTCCCCCCACCCACCACCCCAGAAGAGGCATTTGATGCCAAATTAATTAATCAAATGTTTCAGTGTGGAGACAATAAGCAACCTGGCAGGCTTCAATGATTAAAACAAATGAAACAGTTGCAGGTGTATTGGCCTTTAGGTTGAATACGAAGAATATGAAATATTAAATAAAGGAGAAATAAAGATACATACAAAATATTCACTCTGCAAATACGTATTGATTTTCACCTCTGTGAGCCAAGTAGTGTCAAGGATGATATCATTTCAGCATATGGTTCCCATTCCCAAGGAATTCTATCAAAAAAGTAGCAAAAATGAATGGGAACCCCATTGTTTGGGGGGTCAGCCAGCAGGGCTTTTCCTATTCTGTTAGTGAAATGCCTGTCTGACAAAGGGGGGTGTCTCTGAATGGAGAAGGTCAAGAAAACCAAGGAGTTCTGAGTGCAGTGTAAAGCCACTCAGTCCCTCTGCGCTAAAGGTAACAAGGGAAGACCTTATTGTGGATGATGGGCAGAGTACAGAACCCCACAGACAATCAGCCCAGGGCATTCTGGGAAATAATCTACCCCAACAGGACATCAGAGTCATTTGAAAAGACTGTTACCTTTCTTATAGTTACTACTCGGGAAGCTTTTGGGATCTGAGAACCCTCTATTTCTAACAAGTCCCAGGTCACACTACTGCTGCTTGTTTGGTATCACACGGAAAGAATTGCCGTTCTAAACCAATAGTTCTCAAGCCCTCCCCCATGCAAGAAATACAGCATGTATTGAAGCATTTTTAAAACACTCTCACTCAGCCTTCACATCCAAAGGGGTAAAAATGATTTAATTACTTTAGGGTAAAGCCTGAACACTGGTAATTTAAGGAGAGATATTGTTTTAGCAAAGTTTAAGAGCTATCATCTAGATTGTGATTCTGCAATGTGACAGCATATCAGAATTACCCTGGGATTTTATTAAACAGACTCTTGGTCATAACCTGAGGACATTCTGAGAAAAAGGGATCTGGGGTAGATCACTGGCGTATTAGTGCATCATTTTCACAGACACGTAATTCTCATAAAGACATTTCTCACCATGAAGTTTAAGATTTTCTACTCTAGTTTGCAAATAAAGGAGTGAAGATGAACTCTGGAAACGGGATGAGAAATAAAAAGAGAGGGGAAAAAAACGTGCCTAGGACTTGATGATTGGTTAGATCCTGGGAAAGAACCAAAGCCAGAGAGCAAGATGAAATTTATATAAAAGGTCTTTAAAAAGCATGTGTGGCAGTCATGGTATTGCTATTGAAATTGCTGATAGCTAACAGAGCCACAACTTTAATGAATCTTGTTTGCTTCCTGACATATCCACACATACTATCTTACAAGCCTTGCCGGTCAACGGAGGCTAAACTATGATGACTACGCCCCAGGAATTCCACACCTCTAATACAGGACAATTGTTAATTTTAAAGAAAAAACAACATCACCAATCAGCCAAACATTTTGGATTACTCCTATGGGTAAATTACAGAGAAAATCAAATTATAAGCAGACTGTTGTATAGAGATGGAATCAGAGGAAGTGATTATATGATTCAAATGTTTATGGGTATTGCAGTCAGGTTCATATTGCTGGCAGAAATCAACCAACCAAGAGCAGGTTGTGGGAAAAATGTTTATTTTGCTTTACAGACTTGAGAGGAAGCTCCACGATGGCAGAAGAAAATGATGGCATGAGCAGACTGGTGGATATCACCCTCTGGCCAACATCAGGTGGACAACAAGAACAGGAGAGTGTGCTGAATACTGGCAAGGGGACACTAGTTATAATACCCATAAGCCCACCCCACCAATAGAGTGCCTCCAGAAGGCGGTAAGTCCCAAATCTCCATCAGCTGGGCACCTAGCATTCAGAACACCTAAGCTGATGGAGAACACCTGAATCAAACCACCACATTCTCATAAGCCCACCCCCAACAATACACTGCCTCCAGAAGGCATTAGTTCCCAAATCTCCATCAGCTGGGCACCTAGCATTCAGAACACCTAAGCTTATGGAGAACACCTGAATCAAACCACCACATTCTTACAAGCCTGCCCCCAACAATATAGTGCCTCCAGAAGGCATTAATTCCCAAATCTCCATCAGCTGGGAACCTAGCATTCAGAACACATAAGTTGATGGAGAACACCTGAGTCAAACCACCACATTCCCATAAGCCTGCCCCCAACAATGCACTGCCTCCAGAAGGCATTAGTTCCCAAATCTCCATCAGCTGGGAACCTAGCATTCAGAACACCTAAGTTGATGGAGAACACCTGAATCAAACCACCACATTCTCAGAAGCCCGCCCCCAACAATACACTGCCTCCAGAAGGCTTTAATTCCCAAATCTCCATCAGCTGGGAACCTAGCATTCAGAACACCTAAGTTGATGGAGAACACCTGAATCAAACCACCACATTCTTACAAGCCTGCCCCCAACAATATCGTGCCTCCAGAAGGCATTAATTCCCAAATCTCCATCAGCTGGGAACCTAGCATTCAGAACACCTAAGTTGATGGAGAACACCTGAATCAAACCACCCACATTCTCATAAGCCGCCCCCAACAATACACTGCCTCCAGAAGGCATTAATTCCCAAATCTCCATCAGCTGGGAACCTAGCATCAGAACACAAGTTGATGGAGAACACCTGAATCAAACCACCACATTCTCACAAGCCCGCCCCCAACAATACACTGCCTCCAGAAGGCATTAATTCCCAAATCTCCATCAGCTGGGAACCTAGAGTTCAGAACACCTAAGTTGATGGAGAACACCTCAATCAAACCACCACATTCTCAGAAGCCTGCCCCGAACAATACACTGCCTCCAGAAGGCTTTAATTCCCAAATCTCCATCAGCTGGGAACCTAGCATTCAGAACACCTAAGTTGATGGAGAACACCTGAATCAAACCACCACATTCTTACAAGCCTGCCCCCAACAATATCGTGCCTCCAGAAGGCATTAATTCCCAAATCTCCATCAGCTGGGAACCTAGAGTTCAGAACACCTAAGTTGATGGAGAACACCTGAATCAAACCACCACATTCTCAGAAGCCCGCCCCCAACAATACACTGCCTCCAGAAGGCGTTAATTCCCAAATCTCCATCAGCTGGGGATCTAGCATTCAGAACACATAATTTGATGGAGAACACCTGAATCAAACCACCACTTTCTCAGAAGCCCGCCCCCCAACAATACACTGGCTCCAGAAGGCATTAATTCCCAAATCTCCATCAGCTGAGAACCTAGCGTTCAGAACACCTAAGTTGATGGAGAACACCTGAATCAAACCACCACATTCTGATAAGCCCTGCCCCCAAAAATACACTGCTTCCAGAAGGATAAATCCTAAATATCCATCAGCTGGGGATCTAGCATTCAGAACACCCAAGTTTATAGGGAACACCTGAATCAAACCACCACATTCTGCCCCTACATCCCATAAACTGACAACCATCCATGATGTAAAGTGCAATGCACTCAGTCCAACTTTGGAAGTCCCCAGGCCGGGCGTGGTGGTGCACGCCTTTAATCCCAGCACTTGGGAGGCAGAGGTGGGAGGATCACCGTGAGTTCAAGGCCACCCTGAGACTCCATGGTGAATTCCAGGTCAGCCTGGGCTAGAGTGAGACCCTATCTCAAAAAAACAAAAAAAAAACAAACAAACAAGAAAAGAAAGTCCCCGTAGATTTTATCAATCCTAATGATGTTCAAACCTCCCCATAATTCAGTCTTTTAACTGAGCTATAATACCAAAAAATCCCCCCCCCCCAAATAAACTATAATGGCACAGAATAAACACTCACACTGCAAAACATGGCATTGGGCATAGCAAAGAAATATTCAACCAATACAAGATTTAAAATAACCAGGACAAATATCAGACTCTGTAGCTCCCAGTCCTACAACATGGGGAATCTGTGTGGAAATGGGCTTTAAGGGTATGGGATGATGGAGGAAGGAACATAAGATTAGATCAGGATGAATTTACAGAAATGGGCCTATTAAGCAGAGATTTTAGATTTAACACTGCAGTTTGTGCAGTTGGAAGAGGTGCCAAGAGTTTATTTGGTTGGCTGAGGCATGGATGCAAAGATGGCCTACTATGAATGAGCTCGAGCTGCCTGATATCCTTTGGCTTAATGTCGATGAAGGGATTAAAAAGCTCAGAGAACCTGGAATACTGGGGTGCATTTGCCATGTAAACTCATCTTTGCCCCACAATGGGAGTGTCCAGAAGATGTGCCCTTCACTAAGACTATAAGAAACACATTAGTGAGGGGAGCACCAGCATGCTTAAAGTCCCCTATCATTGTTCTTTTAGGTAAAGAAGACCTCACAGTGGGAGCTGCAGTTGCTGCATTAGGTGATTTAGATGCAGTGGGTAAAACTGGATCTCGGGGTAACAAGGGCCAAGTGGCAGCGCTGAATCGCCAAAGGTGAGGTAAGCATGTTTTTTTTATAATAGACAGCATAGGCAAAATTATGCACATAAAGTTATGATTCATATGGGCCTTTGGCACTGGCTGGTTAATCATGGTGTTCTCGGGAGTCAAATAGATAAGAAGCCTACTGAAGTTCCTGCTTGATCTGTATAAGCAGAAAAGTTCCAGAGCAAAGGAACATAAAGCCACTTTGAATTATAGCAACAGAGAATCAAGACCTCTTAATCAGTTTCCAGACTTGAGCCACTTTACAGATCCTGAGCCCCTTGACTGAAGGGGTGGCTGGGTCCCCTCGAGGAAGGACCCTCCTACAACCCCCAATAGTTTCAATATTAACCTTACTCCTATCCTTCCTCAGAGGGACCTGTGGCTTTTTGCTAGCGTAACTGTACACTGGGGAAAAGGAAATAATCAGACCTTTGGGGGCCTACTGGACACTGGCTCTGAATTGACATTGATTCTAGGAAAAAGCTTACACATGCCATACTATAGTTAAAATACTATGCATAGCAAACAAGGAAAAACAGAGAGCTGAAGAAGAGGAGAAGTAAGTCAGCTGAAAGGCAAACACATCAGCATTAAGGCAGAGTTCTCAACAGAAACCCAAATGCCAGGAAAGCATGGAATGACGCTGAGTTCTGAATGAGGCTGTCTGTCCAGATTACTACAGCCACTAGTCTGCCCACCATTATTGCAACAGGAATAAAAACATACACCAAAGGCAGTTATGAGCCCTAAGCCAGCACTACAGAGAAAGCTTACTTGAGGGAATCCTTTGCACTGAAGAGAAAAATAATCATAGTCATGAGGCTATAGAAAATAATAAACTGAGGACAATAGTAGTAAAAGAAATGGAAAACATCAAACACTACAAAGCAGCAGAACAGCAGGAATTAATTCACACTATTCAATGATAATTTTGAATATTAATACATGAAATATCCAGTAAAAAAACAAACAAACAAACAACAGACTAACAGATTGAATTGCAAAACAGGATCCAGGCTAGAGAGATGGCTTAGTGGTTAAGGTACTTGCCTGCAAAGCCAAATGACCCAAGTTCAATTCCACAGGACCCACATAAAGTCAGATGCACAAGGTGGTGCGTGCATCTGGAATTTATTTACAGTGGCTAGAGGCCCTCTCTCTCTCTCTCTCTCTCAAATAAATAAGAAAAAAGAAAAAGAAAAACAGGGTCCATCTATTTATTGCCTCATTGAAATGCCCCTCACCATCCAAGATAACTGCAACAAAATTAAACCAAGAGGAGGTAAACAATATAATGTGCAATAGTATCAAAGGAGAAATGAAACACCTCCCAACTAAAAATGTTCAGGCCCACTCACATGGGTTAGCTGCTGAATTCTATAATACTCTAAAGAGAAATTAACATCAACGCACCTCAAACTATTTCACAAAATAGAAAGGGAAGAAAGACTAATGACTTCTTACAAAGCAAGCATTGCCCAGATAATAAAACTGGATAAAAATATAATGAGAATAAGAAAATTATAGGACTATTCCATGATGAATATAAGTGTGAAAATTCTCAACAAAAACATGAAAATTCAGTTCAAGAACATATCCCAGTAATCACTCATTATGAGCAAGTTGCCTTCATTCCAGGGATGAAAGGATATTTCAATATTTGCAAATCAAGAATTGTAATAAGTCACATATAACTTCAAGATCAGAAATCACATGACCATTTCAATACATATAGAAAAGGCTTTGGACAAAGTCTAGCATCTATTTATTATAAAAGTCTTAAAGAAATGAGGAATAGGAGGAACATATCTCAACATAATAAAGATTTTATATGATAGACGTATAGCCAATGTTATACTAAATAGGGAAAAACCACAAATCATTTCCATTGAAATAACAAATAACACAAAGGTGCCACTTTCTTCACTCAGTGTAGTGTAAGACTTAGCTAGGGAAATAATTCAAAAGAAGGGAATCAAAGAGAAACAAATCTTTTAGGAGGAGGCAAAATTATCTTTACATACAGATGATATGATTCTATACATGAGAGACCCTAAAGATGGCACTAGAAAACTTTTAGAACCACAAACACTTAAATGACATACAAAAATCAGTAGCCTTTTTATTTATCAATAACCAGCATACTGAGACTAAATCAAAAGAAAAAGAATCCCACTCACAACAGCTCAAAAGGGAAATATCTCCACAACAAAATTTTAAAACATAGAAAAAGAAAAGAAAGAAACTGAAGAAGACACTGAATGAGGGAAAGACCTCCCATAATGAAATTTTATTATCATTAAGAAATTATATTTACAGGAATATGGATGTAATCAGAAGCTATCATATTAAGCAAATTAAGTCACTCTTAGACAAATATGTTTTTTCTCACTTTTGGATCTTAGATTTTGTATAGACACAAAATATCATGTATATAAGTATATATAAGAAATCTTATAAATAATGTATATATATATATATATATGCATATATATATATATATACATATATTTTAAAGTTGAGTTACATTCTTCAACAATAATATAGGTAAATTGGAAGGTCTTGTTTTAATTAGGAATAATATATTGTTAACTGTTTTAAAGAGACACAATTTAACTATGAGAACATGAAGCCCTTATGTTCAGATCATGAGGCCACAATACCTGGATCATTTTTTCACCCAACAGCTTTCTCAAAAAGCAGACAAGCAACTAAACTTACAAGAAGAACCAAGGTGGGCAGCTGTGCATGTCGGCTTCAACCCGCTAAATGTGGACAAAGTCCTAACATATTTTAGCTTTCTTGTTATATTAACAATGAAATGGGCTCAAAATGAGGGCCAAAAGTAAAATAAAGCATTTTTATCATTCTTGATATAGATAACAAGAGAAATAAATCCAAACTATAGGCCTTTACAGGGGTCGCATAGGAGCTGTTGGATATGGACGTTCCAAATGTGTGTTGGTTTCTTGGAACTGTTAGGAGCAGCTCTTCATTGGAGGTATGGGGCAGGGAGACAAAGATGTAGTTGGGAAAGCTTGTATCTGTTCTCACTGGAGCAGACAGGATGTATCTTTTCTGACGCTCTGATATATGTCTGTTTATGTCAGGCATTCTACATGACTGTGCTTGGATTTTTATTTAAATCCAATTAAAGTAAACACACATGTATATTACCCAGAAGATAGTATTAAAAGAGTTCACATGCTGGCCAGAGCAGTCATAAAATATATATGTATTATTGACAACTTCTATACTTACAGACAACAAACCATGGTATTTCCCTCCCCTCCCCTGCTTTCCCCTTTATAACTCTGCTCTCTGTCATATCCCCTCCCTCTCTCCATTAGTCTCTTTTAATTTGATGTCATCATCTTTTTCTCTTTTTATGAGGGTCTTGTGTGGGTATTGCTAGGCACTGTGAGGTCTTGAATATTGAGGCCAATTTCTGTCCAGAAAGTTGTATGTAAGGAGTGGTACCCTTCCTTTGGCTCTTACATTCTTTCCGCAACCTCTTCCGCAATGGACCCTGAGCCTTGGAGGGTGTGAGATGTTTCAGTGCTAGACACTCCTCCATCCCTTCTTCTCAGCACTATGTTACCTTTTGGGTCATCCCAGTAGTCATCACCATCTGAAAAGAGAAGCTTCTCTAACCAAAAGTGAGATTAGCATTAATATATGAGTATGAATATTAAGTGTAGTGCTTTCAGGGCAATTTGGTGAGAGTAATATATGCATTTATGCAGACAAGAACAGGCCTTATATCCCTAAGGCTCATGGCCTACCCTGCCATAGGCTTTTGATTAGGTTTTAAGTAGCAGAAATGTATTCCCTCCCATAGAGCAGGACTTCAGTCCAATTAGAGAGCAGTTGGTTTCCCCCAGAGCAGACATGACACTATTGTACTCGCTCAGTCATTTGGCCTGTCTGGCCAAACCTGAGGATTCCAGTGTCCACTGTTTTCACTGCTGATGACTTCTGTCTCTCATAAGGCTGCATACAGTGCAGCTTTTTTCCAGATTTCAGTTTGCTGGTCTACAGGGAGAAGGTTTTCTGCTCAGCGCCAGCTTGATTTCTCAGTGACTTTGCCACTCAGGCATGTGAAATCTTCAGCAATAGGGTCTTATGATCTCTTTCTCATGGGAAAGCAAGAGCCTTGGCCATAACCTATAATGTTTTGGAGGCAACAGGGGCCTCCCTGGCCAACAACTCACTGGAAGGTATGCCATCCCTGGCATTGAAAATTTTCTAGTAACAATCTATGGCTTCTAGATGTGCTGTTATTCAAGAAAGTAGATTTTCATATGTCTTATTCAAAATATCTTGAAATTTGATTGACCCTCCCCCCCCCAGCCTTCTTTTATACAGTCTCTTCCCCTGACCTAGCTTAGGCCTGTCCCCTCCCTGTAATCTGTTCTTCTACTTACATATATACAATACTATCCCCTAAAGTCCTTCCCTCTCCTCCTAGCAGTCATATTTTTTTCCTGCTACTTAAGATTTGCTGTTTTTCTTACTATCGTTGAGGCAGAGATGAAAAGAAACTCGAAAGAAAAGAAGAAAACAATGTTAGGACATGTAGGTGGATTTAGTTTCATAGAAAACCAAATTGTCTGCTTTTACTAGTCTTCTCTCCTTTTTAGTTTACTGAAGGTCTTAAAAAATATATGATTGGGGGCTGGAGAGATGGCTTAGTGGTTAAGCGCTTGCCTGTGAAGCCTAAGGACCCCGGTTCGAGGCTCGCCCATTCTCTCTCTCTCTCTCTCTCTCTCTGCCTCCTTCTCTCTGTCACTCTCAAATAAATAAATAAACAAAAAAAATTTTTTAAATATATGATTGGATCTTTCTCCTTGCAGTGGCTTCCCCTTGCCAAAAGAATCAAGTTCAACCCCCAAGGAGACTCAGACTCCCTTATGATTGGATTGTTCCCTGGTTATTTCCTTCACACCCTGGTATTTGTCATCTCACAGACTATTGCATCAAATCCAGACTCTTGCACTTTCCCTAGCATGGAATTGTTTCACACCTCTACTTCACCTGGAAGTGAGAATTGTGTAGAGTGTAGAATAAAACTCACCCATTGTAGCTCTGGTAGATTGTTAGTGGTGTGAGCCTAGACTAACTGCTTAACACCTCTGTACCTCAGTTTTCTCTAAAGTAAGGATGGCAGTTTCTATCTCACAAGAATTTGTAAAATGAGAGCAATGACATGAGAAAATGAGACATGTCTACAGCCGTACCACCCCGAATGTGCACTATCTTGTCTGATTTTGGAAGACAAGCAGAGCTGAACCTGGCTAGCCCTTGCGTGGGAGGAAATGAGACAAAACAATGTGTGGACACTTCTGAAATGGTCCTTTGGTAGCTGTAAGGCAAGGCTCAATCAGGAGGGGTTTTGCACCATCTGGCAGAAAATGTTTGGCGATACCTGGATACATTTTTGATTGTCTCAAATAAGGGTTTCTTTTGATTCAGAAAAAGAAAAGGCCACAACAAAGAATTGCAATACGAAAGTGCCAGGGGTGCTACTGTTGATAAAATCTGGGCTGTGACATGTCTTCATGCCCACACTTGTGGTTACTTTATGAGACAAGGGTTCATTGTGTAGCTCAGGCTGACCTGGAACTCACTACGTAGCCTAGGCGGGCCTCCAGCTGGTGGCTGCTCTTCTGCCTTATCCCCCAGAGTATTGGCATTACAGGTGGTGCCACCATGCCCAGATGATTGGTTCTGACTTCTTTGTTGAAAATGACGAAGACTCATAATCACGTAAGATTCATGCTGATACAGGTTAGAAGCAAGATCTTTTTATCCTTTTTATTCTTTTTCTGGTAGATCATTAGCTAAGGACTGGCCCAAGGAAAGATGGATGCCACCTCGTTTGCCCTGGTAGGACAAGAACCCGCATCTGATCCAGTCTCATCAAAGATGGCACAAGAAGACATGTCTCATGAGCAGCTGCCAGCTTCCTCCTCAATTCAGGACACCTGTGAGCCTGCCGGCTCTTCCCTAGTCAGCCTCTTGAGGCCACCAACCAATCATGCCACTTCCTTATGCACCTGCGTCTAATGATGTAGCTCATGGTAATGGGATGCTGGATCCGTATAAATGGGTCTAAAGTATATGTATAAGTGTCTTTGCTCTTGGTCTCTCCAGGTCCCTCTTGGCCCTTGGGTCTTGGGCTTCTTGGATCCTCTTTGACTCCATGTGTAGGAGATTTTCTCCAACCCCCAGCCAGGCTGCAAAGGGGGAGGATTCCCTTTGTCTTGAGCTTTTCGGCTTGCCTTTCCCCTGGATCCTAATAAATCTCATAATTTATGGCTTACCCTTCTCTGAGCATGCATTTTCAATTCCTTGACAATTTGCACAAGGACCTAAAGTTGGGGTTTATGTACCTGGGGGTCTCCTGCACTTTTATGGACATCTAATTCCTCCCTGAACTTCACTCCCACGCGAATACCGAAAACTCAGTGATTTGTGTGACTTTACTGAACTGTAGTTTTTTACATGACTTTCCAAGGACCTTAGTTAACTAGTCACTATTACTGAGCATATGTTAAATCACTAATCCTAACAAGAGCTCTACCAAGTAAATTCTTTACTGCTTTCATTTTCGGATGAAGCAACTGAGGTGAAGTAACAAAGCTGGTCTTGAACACATTCTTGCTTTAGCCAAATATGATTAAGTCACCCCCCGCCCATGCTAGGCTTCCTCACTAGAAATCCCGTGACTACCTATTTTTCAGTTTTATGAGGGTGATTTCATTTATTTTCTTTTCATTGTCTTTGGTAGAGAGATTGAGTCTGCCTTGAGTCTTCTTACAGGAAGAACTACTGAATTTGAGATATCGCACTGGCTGCAGAGGGAAGCCACAAGAGAACAGGAAAGGATGCGGGATAGTAAACTTCTAGAGAAGTTGGCCTTTGAGCCTGCCAGTGCATATAAACACACTTTGCACATTGCAAGGTGGTGGTTTTCACACTAATATAGTTAAGCATTACCAGGAGAGCTTATTAATAATTCTGATTTCTTAGCATCTGTCTCCAAGAGGGTCTAGAGAGTCTAGTCTGCTTTTTGAACGGCCCCCAGGTGACCCTGATGCCGGTGGTCCTAGGTACAGGTGTTGGGGAACCCTGCTGCAAGCACAGGGTTTACAAAGGAGAGCCAGCTAATCCCACAAGAATACTCGGGTTTTGTCTGGACATTAATTCTAACCACCTGGGTGGGAGTTTATTAGTGCTTGCCTCATTCTGGGTAATTCACGAGCATTGGGGCAAAGAGCTGAATTGAGAGGACGAGAGGATGGGCGTTGGTGGGGAGGAAGGAAAGGGGAAGGAAGAGGCCGGAGTAATTAAAACCACCTTCCCACCAGTCTGATCTTCTCCCTGTGGACAACGGGGCTCTGGAGCACCTCCTCCTTCAGCGCCGCCCTACTTGGCTGCTGTGGCTATCATTTTGCCCTGAGGGAGGTTAGAAGATACAAGGCAAGAGAAGAAAAGGATACAAAATAGCTTAGAAAAAATTAGAGTGGAAACAAAAGAGGAGCGAGCTCGTTTCCACCAAGATAGGGAAGGCCTGATTGGTCTCTTTCCTCGGGTCCTCTCTCATACTCTCTCAACAAGCATTGCATCCTTTTACTTTTCCTTCTCAGTGGGACCAATACAACAGGCTGTCTGAACAAGCAGTGCTTTTATTTTTAATTATCCGTGGGGAAATCTGATGAATTCTGGCAAAACGTGTTATTATTCATTGCAAATGATGGAGTCTTTAAATTTCTAGCTGAATTCTGAATTCTGTTTCCTTTCAGATGAGCCTGTGGCAGGGGAACTTAGATGCTAAACACCTTTCTAAGAGAAGCAGTCAAGTTATTTTAATTTTAATGTCTGAGCATTGTGTGGCATGTGTTAGCAATGTATGCTGTGGACAACTCACTTTTCAATGAACTGGGCAAGTTCAGCAATATAGTGTAGCATAGTGATTAAGACTTCCTGGCTGTGGGCCTTCTCCTGTAAATTGCTAGCTCTGTGATCTTGAAGGTTACTTTACATCTCTAAGATGCAAGTACCAATCTGTAAAATTGACATAATAATAAGACACTCTCACAAATCTCTCTCTTCTCCCCCCTCTCTCTCTTTCTATCTCAACTTCCATGGATTATCGTGACCACCAAATGTTCCACTCACATTAAATTAGCAATAATGTTTGTCTTAATTGCTTTCATCTTTCTTTCCCGAGCTATTATTGCTTAATATTTTAACTTTATATCTGGATAAAAATTAACAGAAAGAGAAAAAAAGAGATACATTGAAAAAGTAAATTATTTCCACTCATTAGCATTGACTTCCAAATGTCCATAGCATACCAAACAGGACAACAGATGAATTTTTTTCCAAAGAAAAGGTCACATAATTTAGGAACAAAAAGACACAGGAAAATATGATAAACCCCTCAGTTTCTTACAACAATCACTGTGAGATACTGTGTGCGTTAGAACTTTCTTATTAGTTTTGCCACCAGTTCTAAAATGGCTTTATATTCCCAGCTGACAAGCACATTGACTACATATGTGAAAACCGGAGGACAAACTCAAGTGCACATGATAGCAGGGCCGTGGAATTCTGCGTCTCTTGGAGCTCCGCACCTGGTGGTCCTCTGAGCAGGGTTCTCATCCTCAGGCAGAATCCCCCAGAGAATAGCTGCAGGGCTGCAGCCCTCAGCCGGTCCACGGTTACTAAGCAACTAAACTCCTACTGAGGTATACAGTGAGAGGAAGTCTTTATTAGAAACAAGGAAAGAAAGAAAAGGAAAGAAGTAAGGAAAGAAAAGAAAGAGAAAACAAAAAGCCTCTGTAAGCAGAGCTAATATAACCTGATCTCCTTTAATTATACTTTTATAAGATATCATGACCTCATGAAAATCAAATTAGAAATCATGGTACAATTTTATAAAGTCACTTCAAGCACCATTTGAAGTTATTGTTAATAAATATTATGTTAAAGTGGAACCATATATTGTATGTCATTTGCTATATCATGTGGTATATCATTTCTCAATTGGATGCCTAAGTAGAAGACCATTGTCATTTGAATTGTTTTAACAACTTCATTAGCCACCTTTTAGCTCTGGGTTTAAACTTACTGTATTTTTTTCACATTATCTGAGTTATACAGTCCTATGTTCAAAAGCGCTATTTTTGAAGTAGCTAATGTAAATACCAACGATCGTAAGGAATAGGCTGTTAAGGTCTGAAATAATAGAGCTTAAGTCAAGTTCCAAACACACATGTCAATGTTTATTTGTTCACCGTAGAAGATACTATGAGACTCTTTTATGATACGTTTCTTCCTTTGATAGTTTGTCAAGTACTGGATTTGTGAAGAGCGTTGTGTGACAAACGAGAGTAACAGAGGAGAAAGGAAGGTGCAGAAAGAAACAACACAAGGGCCAGCCCCTCAAGCACTGCGTTTAATGGGAGAGACAGACTTGTGCACAGTTCACACAAGGCAAATGGTGAACTCTCTGCTAAGTAAGGCTTACAGAAATCGTTACTTTAAGAAATGAGAGCACCATGGTTCTAACTTCTCCTTGGACAGAGCAGGAGAGCTGTCCGCGGTGATCAAGAATGAGAAGTTCCCATAGAAAATAGTCTGTGTCTGATGGCCAAGCATAACATACCTCCCAGTCTCTCTTCACGTTGTGTGTGTGCGTGAGGTATACACAGCTATGTGCCTACGCATACACATGTGTGGGTGTGTCCTAATCTCATTAAATCAAAAGGGCTTGTGCCAGAGAAAAATGAGGCAACAGTGACCCGTGCCTGGGTCAATTGCTTCTACGGATACCAAGAGGGGCACACCCAATATTCATTGAATATATATATATATATATATATATATCTCATACTATTTACATGATTATGTACACCAGAAAGCCAGAATCTCAGATATAGTATATATTTATTATTATTATTATTGTTGTTGTTGTTGTTGTTGTTATATATTCATTATTTATTATTATATTATATCTGTCCCCAATATTTTTTTTTTTGGTTTTTTGAGGTAGAGTCTCACTCTAGCCCAGGCTGACCTGGAATTCACTCTGTATTCTCAAGGTGGTCTTGAACTCATGGCGATCCTTCTACCTCTGCCCTCCGAGTGCTGGTATCAAAGGTGTGCACCACCATGCTGGCTTTTGTCCCCAATAAATTTAACTGCAATATGTGTGTGTGTGACGTCATAATCTCACTATGATGAAACCCCAGGCTCAACACACTAGTTTCTATGGTTTGGAGCAGTTAGCTCACTTTTCCAGGCTTTGGAAAAATGTCGCTAATCATACGCAATGCTTGGCTAAGCCATGTTGAAACCTGAGGCCAGAGGACGAACATAAGTACACTTATCAAATATCCTCCCATGTTTCAAATCTAGTGGGAGAAGGTAGCAGACATTACTCTACAGCGCTCCGCATTGCCAGTCTGTTTGCACTCCAACATCAATCCTAGTGAACTAACCGGAGGGGAAGCAGCTCACCCTATTGCACAGCGACACTCCACTGTAGAGGGACAGGCAGTCTGTTTTTATTTAAGATTATCGTGTTTTGTTTTTCGTGAATTTTCATGTCAGCTTTTATTTAAAAAATAATATTATGTTAAAATATTTGTCCTGAGTACTGAGTTTATTGGTGGCTCTTCAATCGTAAAAGATTTTAAAATTTTTATTTAAAATAGTAGTCATGGCTGTTCGGTTTTATTATAATTGCAAATGTTTATGGAAATTATAGAAAGTATTTACCAGGAAATCCAAAACTAACATTGGGAAGATTAAGTATATGTATTTCATTTAAAAAAAAATAATAAAAAACGCACAGTGATTCTGCAGTCAGCTCCCGGATCCAGTGGTGAAGGAGCCGGTGATGGCCTTCAGCGGGAATGCGCAAGGAAGTTATGGCCCAGGTGGAACTACCGTTTTGGGGTGTTTTCTTTTATTATTATGATTATTATTCTTTTTGTTTTCATTTCTGTCTTCTTGATGTAAGGTCTTTCTAGCCCAGGCTGACCTGAAACTCAGTCTGTATACCCAAGCTGGCTTCAAACGCAAAGGGATCCTCCTACCTCAGCCTCCCACCCTCCCCAGTGCTGGGATGCTAGTGACCATCTTGTAAATCTCAAGCCCAGCTGCATGGAGGCCCGGTTGCTTTACAGCCCTAATGAGTACACTTAAAATCCATTAGTCTTTGCTGGAAGGAAACATGGTCTGTGAAGACTGAATTCACTGATGGATTTTCATGGAAAGCTCTGAAGGCCTGCTTGACTACCCAGTGCAATTCCTTCTGTCTCCCCAGCGAGGTCGCTCTTCTGTCCTGCCTGTTGATGATTCCCAGTGAACAGACGTGAGGACCTTAGATCTTCCTTTGGAAGGAAGACTAACTTCACGACAGGAATTTGGACAGAAGTGTTCCTCTGCCAGCAAGTACTGTGAGGTTACTTGGCCCACCTGGGAGCTGTTATCTTCAGCAGCAGCAACAGTAACAGCAACTCAAAGCTTTTCAGGTGAGTGGCTTGTGCACGGGCTGGATCCAGAATCCCAGCTCTTGCGCTGTGTTAAGGGCCTGAGTGTCAGCTGGGTGCTGTTGGGTGGCGTGGAGGAGACACTTGAAGAGGTGGGTCCTAGAGAGAAGCCTTCCAGTCATCGGGGTGTATCCTTATGGGGAATGGTGGGATGTCATCCTCTTCTCTCTTTCACTTACTGGTCACCATGAGGAGAGCTCCTGCTTCAACATACTCTCCTTATGACAGCACACTGCCTTTGTACAGCACCAAAGCAGCACAGCCCACTGACCATGACTACAGCCTCCACAACTCTGAGTCAAAATAAACTTTGCCTCAACACAGCCAACTGACCATGGACTACAGTCTCCACAACTCTGAGTCAAAATAAACCTTGCCAGCCGGGTGTGGTGGCGCACGCCTTTAATCCCAGCACTCGGGAGGCAGAGGTAGGAGGACCGCTGTGAGTTCGAGGCCACCCTGAGCCTCCATAGTGAATTCCAGGTCAACCTGGGCTAGAGTGAGACCCTACCTCGAAAACCCAAAATAAATAAATAAACCTTGCGTCATTATAAGTTGATTATCTTGGGTATTTGTTACAGTAACACAAAGGTGACTAAGATACGTACTATGCGTGTAATACGCTGTGAGCCACAGAAAACAAACCTGCCTTTGCCGGTGAGGTGACACCTTTAGGCAATTGCATAGCAAGCCTAATAAAAGCACTGGTGTATGGCTCTGTTCACTAAATACTGAAAACAGTGTCTTAACTCTTTCTAACTAACTCCACTTTTCTGTACCAGAGTTTCTAGAACAAGCAGTTCTATGATAACTTCACAATATATTATTGTCAGCAGAAAAGGCCAACGTATAAGATGCTGTCTTAAGCTACTTGGTTTTCTTGTCGTTCACAGGGAATTTGCACAAAAACAACTTGCTGAACATTGAAAACTATTAGTCATCCAATAAGAAAGTGCCTCCAAAAGGAAAGATTGGACAAAAACCTAGTACATGGACTGATGAATTTCCAGCCTAAACACTCAAATACGTTGTTTTCCATTTCACGTTGTTTCCACAGAGACCGAGGCTGACGAAGGGCCCGTCACCGTGCTTGTGGCCCTTTGTCCGCCGGGTTCCTGAAGGCTGTGAGAGGAGGACCAGCTGACTGCCTCGCTTCTGAGTCCCTAGGGAGCTCTCACAAAGCCGCCGTGGGACCTGTTTTACATTCTGGCTTTTTTTCTTTCCCCAATTATAATTTCTTCTTTGTACGTAATAAAAACAACACAGAATAGCATATGGAAGATAGCCAGAGAATTTTTTAAATTATTTTTTTAATGAATTCTTCAAAAATAGATTGAAAGTGGCATTCTGATGTAATTTCTTTGAGATTTCCCCTTGACTTCCTCACATTTATTCATTCATTCTCCACCCATTGCCTTTCCCTCTTACTTGAATTTATCTGAATGAAATTATCTGAAATATCACTTCAGTCCATTGGCAGTTCTTCTTAGGTGTGTATCTAGTCTCAGTGACGGTGATTGCTTTTCCTGTGGCCTTGTGGACTTCTTCATAGTTTATGTTGTCCTAGGCTGCCATGAATGGGTGCATCACGTTGCCTCACGTTATAAGATGTATATAAAATATGGGGTTTGGGCTGTAGAGATGGCTCAGTGGTTAAGCGCTTGCCTGTGAAGCCTAACAACCCCAGTTCAAGGTTTGATTCCACAAGGGGGTGCACATGTCTGGAGTTCATTTGCAGTGGCTGGAGACCCCAGTGCGTCCATTCTCTCTGTCTATCTGCCTCTTTCTCTCTCTGTCTGTCACTCTCAAATAAATACATAAAAATATTTTTAAAAAATATTTCAAAAAAATACTGGGTTTGGAGAAATAGTTCAGTGGTGAAAGGTGCTAGCTTGTAAAGCCTGATGGCTCAGGTTTGACTTTCTAGTACCTATGTAAAGCCAGATGAACAAAGTGGTGCATGCATCTGGAGTTCATTTATAGTGGTAAGAGGCCCTGACATGTCCATTATCTCATTCTCTGCCTTTCTTTCTCTCTCTCTGCAAATAAATAAATAAAAATATTTTAAAAAATAAAATGTGCATGGGGAAACAAGAAACCATTAAGCTCTATAAAGACATAGTAAAGTAATTTAGCATGAAATTAAATATAAGGATACCTACTGCAATGAAGATGGCAGAAAATAACAAGTTTTACATTAGTATATATTACATATTTTGAAATGTAGATTATCTGTCTTATACACAAATAATTTTATAATTATTTATAATATATAATAACAAAGAAAGCAAAGCTCAAACAAAATGCAAACCTATGAGTTTTCTGATTATTTCATTTCTGTGTTAAATGGCCCAGCTCTCAGGTCTCTTGCCTTGACTATATCTTCTGATTTGCATTCAACTCAGTTGGCTGTTTACTGGTAGAACGGCCCACCAACCCTCCGCCGACGAGCGCAGGAGCGAACGTGGCCCTCACGACGTAGCACCTCTGACGCTAGCCTGCCACCCTCGCGATGACTGCTGCGGCTCAGGTCTTCTCTTCTCTTCTCCTCGCCACTTCAGCAGGTGCTGGTGGATCACGTGCGCGCAGACACGCATTCTCCTGGGAAAAGCAGAGTGTGTCACAATGCAAGGAGCCACCCGCTGTGATCTTCCACTCTAATCCGTAAGGAGCTCCTTCCAGGATCCTGCCCTTTGCAGACGAGGTGCTTCTCATTCTTGGCACGTGACTTCTTAGTGCTTTCTCTCTCTCTGTGGCTCTCATCTTGTACCACGCCAACCTGCCAAACCTCTGGATGCCTGGCATCCATTCAGCAAGAGAAAGCATTGATTAGTTCGGCTTGTCACCGCCCTTACTGAAGAGCTGCTTCAGTGTCTTCTAAACAGGCTGCCTTTGTGTCAGACATCAGTTCCCAGTGCCATGAACTGCAGCCACGGTGGAGCCACATGGCCTCAGGCATGAGATTTGATGCCCGGGGAAGCCCCCTGCAGCTGCTTTTCTCATAAAGACCCCCATGCCCATGCCAGCCAGCAGAGTGGAATGGACATTTTGATATGGGAAAGTTTTAGGGTTTTATTCATGTTCACTAACTCTTATTCCGCCACAAACACTGGTCTTGGCAGTGGTCACTGAAATGACGAGAGCACCACAGAACGCAGCTCAAAGCAGCCTGTGTTGGCAGCAGGGATTTCTTGGCCTTCACCCCTCAAATGCCAGGGCGTGACTCAGTGAGCAAATGGAGCTGCTGGGATGGTCTGTGTGTCCTGCGTGTCCTCCATCCCCTAGTCTGTGGACAGCACACGAGCAGCTGATGAAGACTTCTTGGCCTGGCCCACCCTCTCGTGCTTTGAGGAACTGCTCTCTCCATCAAAATCATCACCTGAAGGACTACGGGCTCCCGGAGGGTTTCTCCAGTGCATGTTGAAATACAGCCTGAATTCTATCCCTCCTTGTCTTGACTCCTTGCAATGAACACCCTGGCAGCTGCTGATGCCAAGAGTAGCAGCTGTGCATCCTGCCAACAATGCCCCCGCAGCTGCTTCTGCTTCCAGGCTACGGCCACGGATGGGACAGAGGCCATAAGATCTACCAGGCCGTGCCGAAGACATAAATGTCCCGCCACAGTTTCAACAAGTTCTATTTCTAGTCATTTTCCTGCTTTCAGTACCAGTGCGACTGTCACCTCATTCAGGGCCACAGCTGGTGCCTGTGAGACTGATGTCTTGTATTCTTTTTAAAAATCTTATTTATGTATTGACTTATTTGAAAGAGAGAGAGAAAGAAACAGAGAGAGAGAGAGAGAGAGGCTGAGAAGGGGAGCAACAGGGCCTCTAGCCATTGCCAAAGAACTCCAGACACATGCACCTCCTTGTGCATCTGGCTTAATATGGATACCGGGCAATCAAACCTGGGTCCACTGGCTTTGCTGGTAAGTGCCTTAACCACTAAGCCATTTCTCCAGGCCAGATGTCATGTATTCTTAATATCCTAGAGAGATCTGAGGAAAAAAATGCTTTGTTAATTTTATCTGTTCTTTCTTTAAAACTAAATCTTCCACAAGCCCAATCATAAGTCTGTAGAAGCTGGGCCCAGGGCAAAATCTAGGTGACAAGTTGCCTTCAGAATCACATGCACTAACTTCTGTACAGCTCTTCTTTTCTTTGGGATGAGTTTTTTTTTTTTCCTTCAAAATTTATTAATTCCTCATAGTGAAAGCAATAAGATAGCACTCATTTCAAGAGAAGCAGAGTAGTTGGCTAATGCTCCCTCGTGTCATATGATTGGCTAATTTACTGGTCACTGACTTTAAGAAAATCCAAGAAGGACAACTGTGGATTTTCTAATGTATATGATTGACATGAAGAAAAGTTAGAATTCTATTAGCTGAATTATTACCAGTCTAAAGAGATTAATATAATGGGGAAAGAGGAATCCTAAGTGGTACAGTCACTGTGGAAATCAGTATGGAGGTTCCTCAAAACCCTAAAAATAAATCAATCGTATAACCCAGCTATTTCACTCTTGGGCATATAAATGAATGACTCTTCACTAGAGATACTTGCTTAGCTTTATTTGTTGTTACTGTACTCATAATAGTTCAATAATGGAATCATCCAAGATCCAATAACTAGTGAATGGATTATGAAGATGTGGTATGTATGCACAATGGTTTTATTCAGCTGTAAAGAAAAATAAAATTGTGAAATTTGCAAGAAAATGGATAGATATGGAGAAAATTATACAACAAGGTAATCCTGGCTCATAAAGACATGTGTGGGTCCTAGCTTTGAATATTTAGATTGGTTTATAAATTAGAGAAAGCATCAATATTTGAAGCCAGGAAGCTAAAATGAGGCTCAGGAGAAGAGAATGGGCATGCCAGGGCCTTTCAGCGGCTGGAAACCAACTCTAGATGTGTGCACCTCCTTGTGCACATGTGTGACATTGCAGGCTTGTGTCACTGCGTCTGGATACATGGGAACTGAAGATTCAAACAGGCATTCTTGGGCTTCACAGGCAAACGCCTTAACCGTTAAATCATCTCTCCAGTCCTTTTGTTTTCTTTTTTTTTTAATTTTTTTTGTTCAGTTTTATTTATTTATTTGAGAGTGACAGAGAGAGGAAGAGGCAGATAGAAAGAAAGAGAGAGAATGGGCGCCCCAGGGCTTCCAGCCACTGCAAACGAACTCCAGACGCGTGCTCCCCCTTGTGCATCTGGCTAACGTGGGTCCTGGAGAATCAAGCCTCGAACTGGGATCCTTAGGCTTCACAGGCAAGAGCTTAACCACGAAGCCATCTCTCCAGCCCCTTGTTTTCTTTTTTAAGATTGGAATAACACAAGTACATAAGCCTTTCTGTCTCTTAAATGATGTGAAGATTTTATAATACCTTTTTATTTCTCATTTCAAATGTTTCAGAAAATCCAGCACTTATTCACAACTCTCTTAGCATCCACAGCAGAGAAAATGGTTGAGCAGTGTGGATATATATTGATCCAACTTACTTTTCTGACATAAGTCCCTAAAGAAAAATGCTATATGATCCTGCACTGCCCCCACCCACCCTGGCAAGATTAATCCCAGTGGTAAGAACCACAAGATACTTTCTAATGGAAAAAATCTAAATGAGATATACAGAATGGATGAGCGGTTAGAATTGGGAAGACAAATTGAAAGACACAAAGAAAGAAGGAAAGATGCCTCTGTGAGGAAGCAGAACTCTAGAGAAAGAAGGATGAGTGTGGGACGTGAGAAAAGTCATGGTGGAGAGAGTAGTGATTAAAGGGAGAGAGAGAGAGCCTATATCATGAGTATGGTGAAGTGGCTAGGCTAGACGTCAGCCTATGAACTTCTGAGGGGAGTGCTCACAATTTCCTTGTCCATCTCCAGTGGCTGTTACCAAAACAGGTGTTAGATGTGCCAGGTGTAAAAGGTTTCAGTAGGCATGTGTCTTTTCCCATTGTTTTTCTTCCCACTATTTCTCTACTATGTGATTAATATTGATCAAGATAGTATCAGTAGGCAAGGGTTGTTAAAGCTGTATTTAAACAATTGGATTTTAGATACTAATCATTCACCAAGGGACTTTGCTGTGTCCTGAATGGGAGAAGAATAGTGGTTTTTCCAGTTGCACATGGGCATAAATATGTAATATCAGGCAGAATTAGGATCTTGTTATAGTTTTCATTTGGAAATTAAGCATGATACAATGACACACGGTTTGTTGTCAACTTGATCAAATTCAGAATCAAGTAAGAGACACACATACCTCTTGGGTGGGTCTTTGAGTGTGTTTCTAGGAAGAGTTGACTAAAGGAAGAAGGCCTTCCTCCCAATGGCTGGCCCTTGCAGAGGGTGACTTTGTATAAGGAAGCACCAGGAGAACGTATTACCCCTTTTCACCTGGAAGCCCGTACTGACTGTTGGCATGTGCTGTACACCTGGCTGGCCTGGATCCTCATGTGTGTACTCTTCCAGCTACATCTCAAGGACACTGGGACAGAGTCTCATGAGCCTTTCAATGTGGACTGAAGACCACTGGCTCTCTGGGAATCCTTCAGGCCTTCAGTGAAGAACAGGACTAGTGAGGCACCCAGCCTTGTGTTCTAAGCAGCAGTTGGGATCCTTGATGCTCAAGCCAGTAGACAGATATTGTTGGACTGCCCAGCTCATATCCTGTAAAGTAATCCAATAAGTCCCCTTTATAATACATGAAAAATTGGAAAGTATCTTAAATTACTTTTTTTCTCAAAAAAATTTAAATATACAGCCTGACAAGAAATATATCCTTATGAGCTTAAATCCATAAAAGGGCACCATTCAAAAAAAATCTTAAAGGCATGAATAGTAACACAGTTTTCTGTGTATTTGTGAATTATTTCCCTACTTTAAAGTTTTAGAAAATTACTCAAGCTTAACTCAATGCTGGAAATTATGGATACTCTTACAAACATCTTTATCTTGCTAAATTCATGTCCTTGCTTATAATAACAACTTTCAATGAGAAATTAGGGAACGATTGCCTAATCTCTTTGTAAGTAATACTCTGTCTCTGAAACTATGGAGAATGTTCCTTTTGTGGAATAAACTATTCACGTGGTCTTTCTCCCCTAAGGCTACTAACCACTGTGGTAGTCCTTTATCAGCCGTGTTTATACAGCATGATTTTGCTTACTTAGATGCTTGTAGAGTGTAAAATTATGGGTCTGGTGGTTTGTGACCAGAATTTGCTTCTCCACATCTATTCTTTTTGACTTGAATTTGAAGTTTTATTTTGTTATAGTTTTGTTTTCATCTGTAAAGCAGATAACCACCTAAGCAACATTCTATGAATTGAAAGTAGGAATGCGTTGTCTCCGTTTTACAGCTACACAATTTTCAAGCCAAGCCATATAAGGAACCTAGCTTGAGCCATGTGATATCTACAGCTTTTTCATATCAGAGCAGCTCTTGTATCATCTAGTCATCTGCCCCAGGAGAAATTCTATTCTCTCTTTCATTTTGAGCACAATTTTCTCTAACTGGCTTAAAGCTATTAGCTCATTTATTCTCTATGTGAAGTAAACACAAACTTACTTTTAAATAACAGTTATTTGTCTTGATTCCTCTAAATAGGCGTGTAGCTATGACCTCTCAGACAAAGGTTCATTGACTTGCCTACCTCTTAGATTGCTCTCAGCTCATCCTAATTTTGTGATCTCTATGTTCCTTGGTCTTAGGGGCTCTTCTGAGCTAAAACCAACCTGTCTATGATAAACCTCTATGGAGTTATACTTATTGAGGCTATTTACTCTGTGAAACCAATTATATTAAAGTGAAAGAAAATTAACTTCACCAGCTAATTCAGAGAATCAAAATAGGCAAGGAAAATTACTGCCTCATGGAAAACCAAAGAAACAGGACAGATATGAATGCATCTATGCCGTGAGTTAATAGGGAAGCTTGGCTTGAATTTTTCATTATATATCTCTCTCTCTCTTTCTCTCTCTCTCCCTCTTCGTATTCCTTCATCCCTTATCAAGACCCACTTTCTCTTTTCTCGGGTTATTGGCTTAATTCTCTTGGTCTCCAGGGAGTAAACTGGGAGGGTTTTATAGGATGCTAGGTTCTTGTTTTCCGTCTTGTAGTTCTGTGTGTCAGAGGTAATGCCTTCTTACTTGGAGATTCTACATCTCTGGAAAGCGGCTTAGATCAGCAGCCTTGAGATGCCCATATCTGGCCTAGTCAAATGGCTAAACACCAGTGCTACCTTGAAAAACTTGGTGACTTTCACAGGAAAAAAGTTTAGACCAGGAGAGAGAGAGAGAGAAGAAGACCTGGAAAAGAAATTCTAGAAGGGAAAGAACAGGATACTTCACAGAGAGCGTAAATAATATATACTCACTAGAGAAGTATCACAGCAATATGGGCGCAAAAATGTTCCTTATTTGAGTGAGAAAGCTGACATAAGCTAATTTGCCAGTGATTCATATCCACTCCCAAGATTGGTATTTCAAAGATATAGAAAAAAATAGGTTAATTTGTGTGTACTTAATAACTCAGGATTTTTTGTACTTTGAAATATCAGCCGATAAAATTCAACATTTTTCCTCTCTGTGGTGGCTGATCCTAGTGTCACAAAGAAGTTTAAAACGGTTTAAAGAGATTGCAGCCATATTCCACGCACTGTGAGACATGCTGAAAACAAAACAAATCATTCACACAGCCAGTGCTGCAGACAGCCTATGATTTCCACCAGGGAATCAAAGCAGCGTCCTTCAGACATCTCATAACACTGTCTTTACAGTCACTTTTCATTTTTGCAGACTTTACACTAAAGGTTATATAAGCATTGTACAGCCCAGGGTCTATCCCAATAATGGATCAAAGAAAGCATTAAAAAAAAAAAAAAAAACTCCCAGGA
The DNA here is from genome assembly GCA_036346955.1 of Dipus sagitta. Lineage (NCBI taxonomy): Eukaryota > Metazoa > Chordata > Mammalia > Rodentia > Dipodidae > Dipus > Dipus sagitta. The sequence goes on from CM070787.1 coordinate 5,282,993, forward strand.
ATTTCCTCTGGTTATAGTTAATAAGAAGGATGGGACTTTTAACATAGTAAATGGATAAATTTGACAAATGATGTCTCATTAAAAACATAAACATAAAGAAACTGGGGCTGTAGAGATGGCTTAGAAGTTAAGGCACTTGCTAGCAAAGCCAAAGGACCCAAGTTTGACTTCTCAGGACCCACGTAAGCCAGATACACAAGGTGGCTCATGGATCTGGAGTTCCTTGGCAACAGCTAGAAGCCAAGGCACACTCATTCTCTCCCCTTCTCTCTTTCTCTCTTTATCTTTCTCTCTCTCTCTCTCAAATATTTTTTTAAAGTAACTGCAACCACTCTGGCTTTGAGGACTGACCTCAGTAACAAAATTATTTTTCCCCCTTTTTGCCTGTTTTAGATAACTCTAAAGTAAAATAAACTGTTAAAAACTTGAACAAACCATTACCTCAGTGCAATTATTTTACTTTCTTTTCTCTAGCATCCACCCTTTCATTAATAATTGCAGACAATGTGTTTTTGTAGATGGGGGACACTATCCACTGTAGGACAATTTGGCAATATATCAACCACATGGGCTACATACACCCATGAGAGCCTATCAGGTGCCCAGCACAGTACTAGATGCTGGAGTTAACAGTGTTGAACACAGAGTAAGTATCAGTCCTCATAAAGTTCACAATACTTGCTGGCTTCTCTTCCTTTTCTTATCAAAGTTCTGCTTTGCATTTATCTTTTTGCTTGATCTCATCTGGTCATCACATGCAGGGTTGCAAGCACCTAACTTCCAAATCTACTCTCTTCCATGTGTAAAATAGAACCCAGTAGAAGTAGTAGTGTGGAAGGCATGTTGGAATTCCACTTTCCACTTCAAAGTCAGCGTGTATTTAAAGAGAATCACCACCATGTATCTTCATCACCCTTCTCCCCTCAGGTCCCTACACTTGATAGATACGGACTTCCTATGCTAACCCTTTCATCCAAACTGAAGAAAAAATCATTTCAATGCTTTGAAATATTACCTCTCAAATTCCCTCTCTTTTTTTGTATTGAGAATTTTAATCCATGAACCCAAATATCTTTGCTAATCCAGGTTAAATATTGGTGCTGAAGGAAAATTTATGACAAAGAACTGCTAAATAAGATCATAGTAAACTATGAACCACTATCCCAGATCAGTTAATTTTTGTTGAAGTTACTATGTTCCTACATAGCTGATGAGTTCTCAACGGCCATATTTAATTCCCTAATTATTCTGAAACTCCTTAAGTGGAGTGATGCTTGAGACCTTTAGAATCCTCCCCTTACCTACATTTTACTACTATCTCCTTTCAAATTTCCTATGCATCAGATAACTTGAATTGTTCACTGTTTCCCTCTCTGCCACAGTGAAGACATTCCTCACTTACACTTTTCTTTTGTCTGGGAATGTACACCTCCTATTCCATCCCATCCAAGCCTCTCCTGGCTCCTGAAATAATTTAACTGTGCTGTGAAGGAGAAGCCATGTGGAAGGAATAGTGGAATACCATGGGACAGAGAATGACTGTGACTTCATCATCCAGATAGTGTACATCTTTATTTGGAAATTTCCAGGCACATAAAAAACCTGGGAGAGAGTGTCTAATTTGAGAAAAGACGACATAAAGTTTTATAGACCTTAACAGTAGAGGTCAGCCAGGGAATGCTGGTTTCAGAAATGGAAGAGAGGACTTGCTCGTGCAGTGTGGACTTTTAGCCAATCTAGGGTTGATGTAGAGTAGTGGGGGGAAATGATTTAGAGACTAAAGTCCTTTTCAAAAGAAACTGATGACAAATAGTTCGAGAACAAGAGTGTTAGAGGCTGCCATGGAAAATTCTCAGGGATCAACCCTTAGAACATGTGTCACAATGGAATGTCCTCATTACAGATGTGCCTCGAACTGAATCCTCATAAGGCAAACACTGAAAATCTTCAGGGAAGAGAAAAATGAACAAATTAATATGTACCTTCTCAATTTTTTTGAAGTTCCTTCAACTTGCATAGACAAAGGATAACTAAAAATTGGAAATTTCCCAAGGAATTTCTGTTTGCACTTGCCAGCACACCTGAGTAAAATTGAACTCTTAAGTTATCTAATCTACTTTACAGGTGGCTCCAGGGAGAAATATATACCTGAATGCTGGAGGGCGAGTCAAGCACAAACTATGCTTTGTGCAAATGTCTGGTGAAGTTTGACATGCCAGGCTTTCCTGTAACAATGAATGATCTGATAGTAAGAGCCCTTGGGTGTTTCAGACTCACTGCTATTAATTTAGGAAACAAGGGTTAAAGATTTTTATCATTGAGTTTCACTATTATACTTTATTTTGCAAATCTTTTTAGAAACGTTCTTCGTTGCAATTCAGTAAAAGCAAAACCTCAAAAATCTGTAACAGAATTTTATATGTAAGATCCAAGATTATCACCAAGTAATAAATTTATTTTGTGATATTTAATTGAAGTAAAGTCAACCTCTAGTGTGAGTATTATTAAAAAGTTAGGTTTATTCAGTACTTATGCCAATTTCCATTATGTGTAATAGATTTCTCAAATTTGGCGTTATTATAATGAAATTCTGTCTTTCTCTCTCTCTCTAGCCTAAGACAGTCCCATCTCAGTAAACTGAAGCTTCATTCTAATTACTAGACCTTCAAGTCATCCTTGACTTCTCTATTTTTTCTCAAATATTAATCAGTTAATTTTGAGATAAGTTCTCTCTATGTTATATAGCCCTACATGGTCTGGAAAGCACTATCTGCATCAGGTTGGCCTCAAACATGTAACAATCCTCTTGCCTCTGCCTCTGGAGTCCTGGGTTTGCACACATGCATCACCATGCTTTGCTTTTTTTCTTTCTCTTTTATCCACATATTAGAATGACCAGCATAGCCCATCGGCTCTATATTCAAAATAAATCCGGATATCCATCACGTTTCGTTCTCTTCATTACCTCCTTACTGTCCGAAGCAGCCATCTCTAGATTCATATGTTCTGGCAGCCTGATTCCGGCCTCCCTCCCTCTCTATTACTTCACATAGTCTAATCTCAATAGAAAAGAACAGCAACAATCTCCCTCAAAAACCTCTTGCTCTCCTTAAAAATTTGTCATACCCTCCCATTTCTTGGAGAGTAAACATCCTTGGAAGTACTCTAAAGCCATAGCTATGTTATCTCTTCCCCCACCATCCTTTGACCTCAGCTAGCCTCCAGCTACTTTGCCTTCCTTTCTCATATTCCACCCTGAAGGTGCTGCTCCTTCCCCGGCAGGACCCGACTCCGGAGCTGTCCACCACAAAGCCAGCACAGGACATCTCCCACACTCCTCTGATATCTCCCGTTGAAGGTGCGGGCTTCCTCTTGCATGAAGAACATCCAATAGGTAATGGGAAGAAAATAGCATGTGGGGACACCTAATGGGAAGTAATGAGGTTGGAACCATAAACGACGGATACAATAATTTCCCCAGCACTTCATAATCTAGTTCATCACTTGTCATTAAAACTAGACATTTAGTGGATTGCAAATTTTCAGCAGGCAGCACTTTTCAGCCAACGTCCTAGAATATACAGGAAGAACACAATTCCTGGCATCGAACTAAAGCTTCCAGGGAAAGGTTTCCTTCATGTTTCCAAGAAATTCTGGTTATCTTTGGCAGACAAATGCATTTTCATCATGGATGATTCTAGCCTATATAAGCAACCAAGAGGCATGATGAATTTCAGAGTCTTAGACTCTGACCAAAGAATAGAAGAAATCAAACCTCCTCTCCCCAGATGTGTGTTCTGTAAGACATCTATGAAGAAACATTGATAAAATTCAGGGAAGCAAGTGACATTCTACATTTCTTATTGTGAAAACATGTCCAGATGATTCATTTTTAGTGATGTATAAGTTGAGATCCAGTGTGAATACTGAGTCTCTAGGACTGATTCTGTACACACTCGTCCTTTGGGAGCACAGGTGGGGAGACTGAAGACGGCGACATGTTCACAGAAGACAGTCGTTTATGTATTCACGTAGCAGCTTTCTGCTTTACTCTTAGTAGCCATGGCTGTTTGTTTCAATCAACTGTACATGCTGTCTCTGGACTCTAACTCACAATTCTCCCACACTTCCAGGCACCTGCACTTGCACTTCATGTTGTCAAACTTGGTAGCAGTTCATGTCGCTGCACCGGGAAGTTCTTGTCCCTTTATGTGCAGTTCTGTTTGCATGTGGCATCTTTTGACAATGTACAACATGGTTCTAAGTACTGTGGGTTAAGCGACTCCTTCCTTACAGTAAGACTGTAAAACACGTAAGTATTGTTGTTCACGTTACAGAAAGAAAACTCAGTGATAATAATTAAGTAGATGTTGGGATTTACACAGCCAGAAATATCTTTGGTGCCTGTATTATTAATAATTGGATACCATGCCCTTATGTTGTCTACTATAGTTAAACATTAACTTCTTTTTAGATACATTTATTTATTTATTTATTTGAGAGAGAGAGACAGAAGCAGAGAGAGGGAGAGAGAGGAAGGATGGGCGCACCAGGGCCCACAGCCATTGCAAATGAACTCCAGATGCACGTGCCACCTTGTGCATCTGGCTTACGTGGGTCCTGGGGAATTGAACAGAGATCCTCTGGCTTTGCAGACAAGTGCCTTAACTGCTAAGCCATCTCTCTAGCCCCCACGTTAACTTCTTTTTTACACTCAGATGATACTACAGCAACATCTACTGCAAAGCCTAGTAGAATGTCATAATTTCATTTACTTCTTTTGTTAACAATTCCTAAATGCTTTTTCTCCCCTTACATTGTCCATGTTTTCTGTCTCCTGACTTCCTTTAACATCGCAAGGAGTACTAGACCTCCGTTGTCCCTGATTCTCTTTGTTCCTCCAGGCGTTCTATTATCCTGCTGCACATGACTGTGATTTCTCCTTATGAGGACTTGCTCATGGCCCTAGGCTGAACTGCTCATCTGTTTCCTGTATCTCATCCTTTCCTCTGTTTGGGGGACATTGTATCAATATGTTATGACATGGACTCAAGAAATGTCCTCAGACAGCAGAAAGTATCTCCAGAGGCCTGATAGTATTGAGGGCACTAAAAAATATGTCCTTGTTTGGACAGTTTAATTTCTTCATGATTATGAGAAGCACATTTCACTCAAAATGTTGAGGTCATTGTTCTATTACTTTCTGACATGTGAATTTACGGAGCAGATAGCCAACACCATTTTACTGATGATCTGCGTCTTTTGGTTGGGGTTGTCCACTTACACGATGAACAACGATTCTCCTCCCCTGACTTGTCTGATGGATTGGCTGGTTGCTGGCTGAAGGGATAAGTAAATGGCCGCTTGAGTGCTACGTGCTGGAAAGAAAGGGCGTGTCAAGGTAGCCAGTTCTCTCTCGGTACCGTACTTCAATGACATCCTTCTTCTGAGTCCTCTGTTCCACTCCTTCTCTCTTCTGTACTTGTGATTCTAAGAGACACACGTTTCTAGTACTGTGAGGGACTAAGGGGGTTCCTTCCTGCCTTCAGTCCTGTAACCCCAAACTCCAGCCTCCTACTTCACCCTCTCCAAGTCAACAACCAGTCAGCTTTGCACTTTGAGACAAGGGACGGTGGCCCCTCTCCTGAGGGCTCTGTTACAGTTCCCTTTGTGTCCTACGCTTGCGCAGCTGTTGACAGTGTGCCCGTGTTAGTTTCCCTTCACAGAATGTGCTCAGAATTGTGGCTTGCTCTTCAAACATCTTAGGCCAATTTTTTTTTCCCCTCAAAATATACCTTTCTTCAGCCTTCTGGGACTGAACATATGTCTTTCTAGTTCTTCACACTGTACTTTTCACTTCAGTTTAATTAAACCAGAAATTCTGGCATGAGGCTAAGGTTCACATATATATGTAAATGTTATGGGTGACTACAACAGGAATGGAGTATGGGAGCCACCACCCCTGTTCTAAGCAGGGCAGGCAAGTTACAGCATATCTCCTAGCCGATGTCTGATTTTTTTATATGATCTAAATCAAATCTTCTGACTTTGTGGCCATTTTAAAAAGACTTGAATGGTCACATATTTACAGTAATCAAATGCTTGCAGAGTGCTCTACAAAACTACTGGAGTGTTGCTGTCAAGTACTGTAATTAAATATAAACAGTATTTTTAACAGTCCCCAGATTATTAAGACGTGGCTGAGTTCTGCGTCGCCATGCGTGCAGGGGACAGAAAACTCCCTGTGATCAGCTTCTGCAGAAACGTGGGTCTCTCAGGATACCGGCGAAGTAAGGGAATCTTAGGTCGCTTTTAAACTTCACTCCAGGGAAAATGTATATTCCCTGGATTAATTATGTATCTGATAACACCCAGTCAATTGTTCCAATCAACTACTAATGTAAAGTTCTTCTAAGATATGAATAGAAACATACATTTTTAATTGTGCAAGTTTATAAAACATCTGCTTGAAGTATGACTGGGCTCTGTTGTCTAGGAAGCTGAGCTCTTGCCAGGTCTTGCTTTTAATTAAAACTGCTACTACCTACAAAGTAGAAATTTTCTGTCGTGAAAGAACTCTGAAATTCTAGTGTGTGTCACCTGGTTAGTTTATTGAAATGCAAATCCCTGGGCCTCAGCTCCAGAAAGCCTAATTCAAAAGATTAGATTGAGGCCACAGATCTACATTGAATAGTCCAAATTATTTCCACACAGAGGGACCAGGGACCTTGTTTGAGAATCCCACTATAAAGGCATTAAAAAAGGAAGAGGAAATTAATTAATTAATAAGCTTGAGCATTCTGATAAATGCTTTAAACAGAAATAGGACAGAGGAAATCAGTATGCAAACCCTTAAAATAACGGTTTCATTGGGGCTAAATAGAGGTTGATTATTTTTATTAAACATAAACATGAGGCAAAAGGATATGTACGTCATTATAAAGTTAATTTCATTTTTTGAAACAGAATAAACCACTCACTTATATAAAGAACATTTAGCTCCAAAAAATGCCAAACTGAAATGACTGATACATGAAATACTAATTTTATCCCACAACGCATCTTGTATATACTGGATCGTTTTTTGTTTTTTTTTTTTTCTCCCAAATGCAAAAGGATGTAACCTCAATCTGACCTTTTCAAATTAATAGCAGTTTTCATACTTGACTTTTTCCTGGAATAACCTATTCTCTGAACTCCTATGCCTCAGCTCCTTGCGTCAGGGCAAGCTGCAGACTCGGAGATAGGTGAGCAGGCGACGTGTTGGGACCCGAGCAGCCTCGCTGCTGTCAACCGTTTCGTGGACAGAAAAGATCACCAAAGGGAGCTGCGTGGTTAGACACAGATATTCCAATCAAGGGAAGATTACACTCAAGCTATTGTATTCACTTAAAATAAACTCTTCCATTTTTCACTATTACAAATTTAGACAGGTAGAAACCTGCAGACTCAAGCTGTGAGGTAAGTCACGATGACAGAAGGCTTTGTTAGATTCTTTAAGTAGATCGGCTCCTTTTCCTCTAGTGTCTATCCTCCAGACAGCTCGTTATGTTTGCACTACAGATATTAATATCTGCAGGGAAATTACAGTGAGTGAAAGGCCCAAATACCTATGGCCAGATGCCAAATGAAATTTCCCCTCAATACAAATGTCTTGCCTGTCTCTGCAATCCCAGAGAAGGGTTGATTCAAATCTACCTTTCTCCCACTCTACCCCTCAGTAGTAAGAGCAAAGTCTTTGTCTTCCTTTCCCTCCTGTTGCTTTTCCTGGTGGGAAAGTGGGGTTCTTGGGTGCTTCTTGGAACCCCCAAGTCCTGAGTTTGTATCTGTAAACTATCCAAAGAATTGGCAATTCCAGATTCAAGAGAATTATTTTTAACATACCATATTTTATTCAGATTTTACAAAGGAGTGTGGAAAGGGGAAGGCTGAGAGCTAAGGGAAATCAAAGTAGGGAGAAGGGAAGGGCACCACATGGAGCCCAAAAGCCCATGTGGGCCGCGTGTAGCTCCGGAGTCCATGTGGCCAGATAGAGATCTGGGGGGAAAAATGTGGAAAGAAAAGAAAAAAAGAAAGTTCAAGAGCTCCTGCCATGTGGGGAGCTGGAGCTGGAGGAGATAAAGAACCCACCCACGTGGAGAGTAAGGGCTGGGGGCCCGCCTAGGCCCATCCTCTTCCTAGGCTCAGCCAAGCCTAGCTGAGGGAAAAATCTCACCCACAGCTGGACGTTCCTAAGTGATCAGAGAGCCAGAGAGCCTGCCCTCCCCTTGCAAAAGTATTTATAACCTTAGGGTGGCGTCTTTTGACCCAGGTGCACCAGAGGGCCAGCTGGTTGGTTAGGACTAGGGTCTGTTTCAGGAAGAGATCAGCTCTGGCAGAGCTCGGGAGCTGAACTTGACCGGCCACAGTGTTTAAATCCTATGAAAGACCTCCCTCCCAGGACGGGTCCTGACTGTGGAAAACAGCTCTTTGGAACTAGGCAAGAGATAAGAAAATCCTTCCCACCCTTTTTACCTTCAGGGGTCCAGTCACCCTAATTATAACACCCTTCACTAGCCTGCCTTTCTTACCAGGTTCTATGTTTACTCTCGGTATTTCATGGCTGAAATGCGTTATGATACAGCAGTGCTGAAATGCACTCAGATGGCAGTTTTAAAGATTTTTCCAGACTGGAGAGATGGCTTAGCAGTTAAGGAGCTTGCCTGCAGAGCCTAGCAACAGGAGTTCAGTTCTTCAGTATCCACATTAAGCCAGATGCACAAAGTGGTGCATGCATCTGGAGTTGGTTTACAGCAGCTGGAGGCCCTGACACACCCATTCTGTCTTTCTCTCTTTTATCTCTCTCTGCTTGCAAAAAATGCATAAAAAGATTTTTTAAAAAGATTTTTCCATCCCAAAATGATTAACCTCTTTATAGACTTAGAAATTGCTTCACAGTTTTTGTTGCTTCACACAAAGGAGGAGGAACATGATAGAGAAAGGTAGGTGGTCCTGAAGGGGACCGGAAGGTGTCCCCCACGTGGCCAGTCCTTGTCTGTAGCTGCACCTTCTACCTTCTATTGACCTAACAGCTCTATCCCTCTGGGCTTGGAAATGGGCCAAAGTCGTCCCTCTCCAATGTTTATCTTGTGATTTACTTAAAACATTATTTGCTAACCCAGTGAACAAAGACTAAAACCAGAGAAAAGAGTATTCTGTAGAGTGATGAGAACATGCTAAGCTGTGAGCCATATGTCCTGTCTGCCTCAAGCTAAAATATTTCCTGTGAACCTTTAATCTCAAAAGCTGTTTTGTGGGCTGGAGAGATGGCTTAGTGGTTAAGCACTTGCCTGTGAAGCCTAAGAACCCTGGTTCGAGGCTCGATTCCCCAGGACCCATGTTAGCCAGATACACACGGTGGCGCATGCATCTGGAATTCATTTGCAGTGGCTGGAGGCACTGGTGCGCCCATTCTCTCTCTCTCTCTCTCTCTCTCTCTCTCTCTCTCTCTCTCTCTCTCTGCCTCTTTCTCTCTCTGTTGCTCTCAAATAAATAAAAATAAAAACAAAAAAAATTTTTAAAAAGCTGTTTTGTAAAAGGAAAAGGGCGGGGGCTGGAGACATGGCTTAGTGGTTAAGTGCTTGCCTGTGAAGCCTAAGGACCCCGGTTCGAGGCTTGATTTTCCAGGACCCACGTTAGCCAGATGCACAAGGGGGCACACACTTCTGGAGTTTGTTTGCAGTGGCTGGAAGCCCTGGCGTGCCCATTCTCTCTCTTTCTCTCTATCTGCCTCTTCCTCTCTCTGTCACTCTCAAATAAATAAATAAAAACTGAACAAAAAAAAAAATTTTTAAGGAAAAGGGCTTAGCAGTTAAGGCACTTGCCTGTGAGGCCCAAGAACCCAGGTTCTGTTCCCCAGTACCCATGTAAGTCAGATGTACAATGTGGCAGATGTGTCTACGGTTCATTTGCAGTGGCTGGAGGCCCTGGCATGTCCATTTTCTCTCTCTCTCTCTCTCTCTCTCTCTAATAAATAGAAGAAAAAAAAATTTAAAGCCTAAATATTTAAGCAATCTGAAGAAAAGGCAGTGTATAGAGTGGAGAGATGTCCCAGTGGTTAAGGTGCTTGCCTATAAAGCTTAATGACCCAGGTTTGATTCCCCAGTGTCCACATAAAGCCAGATGCACAAAGCGTCATATGCATCTGGAGTTTGTTCACAGAGAGTGGAAACACTGGTGTGCCTGTTCTCTCTCTGTCTCCATCTCCCTCTGTTTCTCTCTCTGCTTGCATAGAAGTAGATAGGAATATTTTCAAAGGCTCTTTTGAAGGTAGAAACAGTACTTTCAGAGTACCTAGAAATTCACGGAAGTGCTGCTCTTCTTTTACCACTATCCAATCTGAAATCCCAAACAACTGGAATCCTGCTCCATGAGCTAGCGGTTTACAAACAGCTTTATGTGAAGAGAGAACTAAGATGACTGTTCACTTATCTAATTAATTTTTAACCTACTCTATGATTTTAGACTATACCTAACAGAATTTAAATGTAACTCAAAATTTACTTTCAGATATTACTATAAAAATATAGAAAAGTTGATGGAACTGATAATTTATGGCCATAAAATGATTTATTATAATAATACAAATCATAAGAAATACTGAGTTCAGTGAAAGTATTTCACACTTTTAACCATTTTTGAGTCATGGTAACAGTACCAGAACCTCAAGACGTGGAGGTAATTCTGTAAAAGACAAATAATATGGGTAAACACGCCACCAATAAGTTAAATCAAGATACCCCACTAACATTACAGTCTGATGAAGGGCTGGTTCTCCAGCAGGTCCCTTTAGATTATAATCACATCACCCAAGTTTCACATAGTGTTTAGCCTCACTGTGAAGTAATCTGAAGGTGAATGGGTGTGGTTATGGTCAAGGGAGATTGAGTAACAGATATAAATGTGAACCAGAGACACAGTTTGTTGTAAATACACTTACAAGTTAAAAGTCTTTTTTTTTTTTTTTCTAACCAATGATATAGGAAACTGTGGAACTTCTGTGGGAATAACAAAAGTAAGAACTCAAAAAATTTCTCTGATTAGCAATGTCTAGAAAATGGAGGAAAAGATGTTTAATTTGATTTTGTCTTGACTTATCTAGATATAATTTCCAGAGCTTCACTGCTTTATTGTGCATCTGTGAAGCCTTTAGAAAAAAGATGAAGACACATTATTCAAGGCAGGCTTGTTGAATATGAACTAGAGTAGATCAATGCTTATAGACTATACAACCACCCTCCATATTTCCTTTATTCTTTTCCTGAGAATCTCTGGAATTTTAATTGATAATTATTATCTTTTTTTACAATAATGTATTACTGTTTTGATTTTACAGTTCTATAATTTTCTTGCTCAATTACCATTTTCTTAAATCAATGGCTTTTCCTTTAATATCCCACTTTTATTTTGTTGTAGCCTTTAGTAATTAGTAATCCTTCTAGAGAAATTCTGTGGTTGATAAGCTTCACAGATCCTTACAGGTCTTTAGTTCAGGTTCTTGGTTCAAAATTATTTTCCTACAAAAACTGTAAACAAAGCTGGGTGTGGTAGCACACGCCTTTAATCCCAGCACTTGGGAGACAGAGGTAGGATTCCCATGAGTTCAAGATCACCCTGAGATTACATAGTGAATTCCAAGTCAGCCTGGACTAGAGTGAGACCCTACCTCGAAAAACTGAAAAAAAAAACAAAAAACTGTAAACAATAATGTTCACTATCTTGCATTCGATATTGCTCGTGAAAAATCAAGAGAAGATATGAAGATCATACAAAGAGGTAGATTCTTGAATTTAAAGTGTGAAGGTGGTAAAAGAATGCAAGGTATTTTCAGCAAGCAATTAATTTGGGCAGAGATAGACCCATGCAAGTGATTGAGGGCTTGAAAATAATAGAATGAATGAAACACATACTTCAACAAGGCTAAAATAGTTGGAATAAGGATACAGGGTAGTTATAATGGTATATACATATATATATATACTTAATTATTTATTTTTATTTATTTTATTTTATTTTGGTTTTTTTGAGGGAGGGTCTCACTCTAGCCAAGGCTGACCTGGAATTCACAATGTAGTTTCAGGGTGGCCTCGAACTCATGGTGATCCTCCCACCTCTGCCTCCCGAGTGCTGGGATTAAAGGCGTGCATCACAACACCTGGCTTATATTTTAATATTTTATCTTTATTTATTTGTTTATTTATTTATGAGAGAGAAAGAGGGAGAGAAAGGAAGAGAATGGTGGCACCAGGGCCTCTAGCCACTGCATGAACCACAGATGCATGCACTATCTTGCGCATATGGTTTACAGGGGTTCTAGGGAATCAAACCTGGGTCCTTAGGCCTCACAGGCACACGCCTTAACTGCTAAGCCATCTCTCCATCGCTAATGATTAATGTTGAGTTAATTTTGCAAAGTTGCACAGGTATTTGTTCACATATCATTCTGGTTATCTTTGTAAGGATATTTTTGGATGAGATTAACATTTAAGACTGGCAGACTTAGAGAAAAAGAAAATTGTCCAAAATGTGACAGGCCTTATCTAATCAACTGATGGCCTAAATATAACAAAAGCCTGACCTCCTCTAAGCAGGAAGGAATTTTGCCAACTGATAATCATTCAGCTTCAGTGTCAACAGTGGCTTTTGTTTGGGCTTCTCCTGCCAACTCCCAAGATCCCCTGAGAGAACTTTTTAGTGTCAATCAATCTTTTTCTCCCTCCATGCTGTTCTCTGCTTCTATTTATGTAGATAATCCAGACCAACACTACAGGTGAGTTAGAGGTGAAGGAAGTCACGTTCAGAGAGAGACATTGATGACTTTAGGTTGAATCATCTGGATAAATATATGTACTATCTGGTAGGTTGGAAGCATTTCTAAAATGCTTAGATAATTCAGATGTGTGACAAAATGCAGGGGAAAACAGTTATACATGGCATCTCTGCTCTTCAGGATATGCTTAAGATTAAGCCCTGTTCTTAAGGTTATATTCCAGGTGGAAAAGAAAAAGAAATAATAGTAATAAAACCAGTGAAAAGGAAGCGGAAGCGGAAGGCAAGGCAGCAACGGGAATAGTGACACTGAGAGCTAACAATACCCACTACTAGTGTGAGGCTCTGTGTTCTGCATCTCAAGTACACCACGGCCTCTAAACGCCACGAAGGCTGTGGTCAGTAGATTCCTTAGCTAGCTCTAAGTTGTGTATGCAGAAAGTGACTGTTAAACTGTTAAGCAGACTGCCGAAGACCATGCAATGTCTAAGTGCAGTGTGGTGATTAAAACTGCATCTGTTTTATGACAGACTTACCTCTTTGCATATCGTACCTCAAGCACACCATAGACTAATTTAGAATCTCTACCTCATTTTCTATCTGCTCTTCATCTGGTATCTTCCCCATGCCTTTCTGTTCCTCATGGCTCCTGCTCTGTACTGACCCTGTATCGCTAAGGAGGTGTCCACATCACATTTAGGCAGTTCCCATCATTCCTCTGGATCTCACTATCTCCTGTGAAGGAGTTGGCCAAGATGGTTCCTCCTGCGCCCGTCAAAGATTAGTATTGGCATTTGCTATCTGTTGTTCAGTGACAAATCACCACAAACTTAGTAGCTTAATATAAAACATATTGACCATCTTAGTTCCTGTGGTTTAGTTCAGAAACATGACTAGATTCTTTGCTCAAGTCCTTACAAGGCTGGAATTAGGATGTCACTTGGTGCTGTGAGGTCATTTAAAGCTCACTGTCTCCTTCCAAGCTTATCCAACCTTGTGGATACATACTAGAATGTCTTTTTTTTTTTTTTTTTTTTTGGTCTCTCAATCAGGATTGTTTTTATTTTCAAAGGTCACTTATAGTTCCTTGACATGTGTCACAATAGCAACTTATGTCCTATAGAACAGCAGGAGATCTCTCTCTTTCTCTCTCTCTTCCTCTCTCTCTCTCTCTCTCTCCCTGGAACTTCTGTCATAGAGCTTAAATAATTCTCTCAGACCTGCTCCCACCCAATAAAAGATTATAGGGCTAGAGAGCTGGCTGAGGGGGTTAAATGAACTCCTTGTACAAGTAGGAGAGCCTGACAAGGCCGGCAACTGCAGGTTCAAATCTACACAACCCATGTAAACAGCTGGGCATAGCCATGCTCCCTTGTAACCCTGGTCCTAGCTCACGAGCCAGCCCAAACCAGCAATGAATTTGGTCACAAGGAACAGCAAATGAGATAAATATAGAAAAGTTGATGGAACTGATAATTTATGGCCATAAAATGATTTATTATAATAATACAAATCATAAGAAATACTGAGTTCAGTGAAAGTATTTCACACTTTTAACCATTTTTGAGTCATGGTAACAGTACCAGAACCTCAAGACGTGGAGGTAATTCTGTAAAAGTCAAATAATATGGGTAAACACGCCACCAATAAGTTAAATCAAGATACCCCACTAACATTACAGTCTGATGAAGGGCCGGTTCTCCAGCAGGTCCCTTTAGATTATAATCACATCACCCAAGTTTCACATAGTGTTTAGCCTCACTGTGAAGTAATCTGAAGGTGAATGGGTGTGGTTATGGTCAAGGGAGATTGAGTAACAGATATAAATGTGAACCAGAGACACAGTTTGTTGTAAATACACTTACAAGTTAAAAGTCTTTTTTTTTTTTTTTTCTAACCAATGATATAGGAAACTGTGGAACTTCTGTGGGAATAACAAAAGTAAGAACTCAAAAAATTTCTCTGATTAGCAATGTCTAGAAAATGGAGGAAAAGATGTTTAATTTGATTTTGTCTTGACTTATCTAGATATAATTTCCAGAGCTTCACTGCTTTATTGTGCATCTGTGAAGCCTTTAGAAAAAAGATGAAGACACATTATTCAAGGCAGGCTTGTTGAATATGAACTAGAGTAGATCAATGCTTATAGACTATACAACCACCCTCCATATTTCCTTTATTCTTTTCCTGAGAATCTCTGGAATTTTAATTGATAATTATTATCTTTTTTTACAATAATGTATTACTGTTTTGATTTTACAGTTCTATAATTTTCTTGCTCAATTACCATTTTCTTAAATCAATGGCTTTTCCTTTAATATCCCACTTTTATTTTGTTGTAGCCTTTAGTAATTAGTAATCCTTCTAGAGAAATTCTGTGGTTGATAAGCTTCACAGATCCTTACAGGTCTTTAGTTCAGGTTCTTGGTTCAAAATTGTTTTCCTACAAAAACTGTAAACAAAGCTGGGTGTGGTAGCACACGCCTTTAATCCCAGCACTTGGGAGACAGAGGTAGGATTCCCATGAGTTCAAGATCACCCTGAGATTGCATAGTGAATTCCAAGTCAGCCTGGACTAGAGTGAGACCCTACCTCGAAAAACTGAAAAAAAAACAAAAAACTGTAAACAATAATGTTCACTATCTTGCATTCGATATTGCTCGTGAAAAATCAAGAGAAGATATGAAGATCATACAAAGAGGTAGATTCTTGAATTTAAAGTGTGAAGGTGGTAAAAGAATGCAAGGTATTTTCAGCAAGCAATTAATTTGGGCAGAGATAGACCCATGCAAGTGACTGAGGGCTTGAAAATAATAGAATGAATGAAACACATACTTCAACAAGGCTAAAATAGTTGGAATAAGGATACAGGGTAGTTATAATGGTATATACATATATATATATACTTAATTATTTATTTTTATTTATTTTATTTTATTTTGGTTTTTTTGAGGGAGGGTCTCACTCTAGCCAAGGCTGACCTGGAATTCACAATGTAGTTTCAGGGTGGCCTCGAACTCATGGTGATCCTCCCACCTCTGCCTCCCAAGTGCTGGGATTAAAGGCGTGCGTCACAACACCTGGCTTATATTTTAATATTTTATCTTTATTTATTTGTTTATTTATTTATGAGAGAGAAAGAGGGAGAGAAAGGAAGAGAATGGTGGCACCAGGGCCTCTAGCCACTGCATGAACCACAGATGCATGCACTATCTTGCGCATATGGTTTACAGGGGTTCTAGGGAATCAAACCTGGGTCCTTAGGCCTCACAGGCACACGCCTTAACTGCTAAGCCATCTCTCCATCGCTAATGATTAATGTTGAGTTAATTTTGCAAAGTTGCACAGGTATTTGTTCACATATCATTCTGGTTATCTTTGTAAGGATATTTTTGGATGAGATTAACATTTAAGACTGGCAGACTTAGAGAAAAAGAAAATTGTCCAAAATGTGACAGGCCTTATCTAATCAACTGATGGCCTAAATATAACAAAAGCCTGACCTCCTCTAAGCAGGAAGGAATTTTGCCAACTGATAATCATTCAGCTTCAGTGTCAACAGTGGCTTTTGTTTGGGCTTCTCCTGCCAACTCCCAAGATCCCCTGAGAGAACTTTTTAGTGTCAATCAATCTTTTTCTCCCTCCATGCTGTTCTCTGCTTCTATTTATGTAGATAATCCAGACCAACACTACAGGTGAGTTAGAGGTGAAGGAAGTCACGTTCAGAGAGAGACATTGATGACTTTAGGTTGAATCATCTGGATAAATATATGTACTATCTGGTAGGTTGGAAGCATTTCTAAAATGCTTAGATAATTCAGATGTGTGACAAAATGCAGGGGAAAACAGTTATACATGGCATCTTTGCTCTTCAGGATATGCTTAAGATTAAGCCCTGTTCTTAAGGTTATATTCCAGGTGGAAAAGAAAAAGAAATAATAGTAATAAAACCAGTGAAAAGGAAGCGGAAGCGGAAGGCAAGGCAGCAACGGGAATAGTGACACTGAGAGCTAACAATACCCACTACTAGTGTGAGGCTCTGTGTTCTGCATCTCAAGTACACCACGGCCTCTAAACGCCACGAAGGCTGTGGTCAGTAGATTCCTTAGCTAGCTCTAAGTTGTGTATGCAGAAAGTGACTGTTAAACTGTTAAGCAGACTGCCGAAGACCATGCAATGTCTAAGTGCAGTGTGGTGATTAAAACTGCATCTGTTTTATGACAGACTTACCTCTTTGCATATCGTACCTCAAGCATACCATAGACTAATTTAGAATCTCTACCTCATTTTCTATCTGCTCTTCATCTGGTATCTTCCCCATGCCTTTCTGTTCCTCATGGCTCCTGCTCTGTACTGACCCTGTATCGCTAAGGAGGTGTCCACATCACATTTAGGCAGTTCCCATCATTCCTCTGGATCTCACTATCTCCTGTGAAGGAGTTGGCCAAGATGGTTCCTCCTGCCCCCGTCAAAGATTAGTAATGGCATTTGCTATCTGTTGTTCAGTGACAAATCACCACAAACTTAGTAGCTTAATATAAAACATATTGACCATCTTAGTTCCTGTGGTTTAGTTCAGAAACATGACTAGATTCTTTGCTCAAGTCCTTACAAGGCTGGAATTAGGATGTCACTTGGTGCTGTGAGGTCATTTAAAGCTCGCTGTCTCCTTCCAAGCTTATCCAACCTTGTGGATACATACTAGAATGTCTTTTTTTTTTTTTTTTTTTTTGGTCTCTCAGTCAGGATTGTTTTTATTTTCAAAGGTCACTTATAGTTCCTTGACATGTGTCACAATAGCAACTTATGTCCTATAGAACAGCAGGAGATCTCTCTCTCTCTCTCTCTCTCTCTCTCTCTCCCTGGAACTTCTGTCATAGAGCTTAAATAATTCTCTCAGACCTGCTCCCACCCAATAAAAGATTATAGGGCTAGAGAGCTGGCTGAGGGGTTAAATGAACTCCTTGTACAAGTAGGAGAGCCTGACAAGGCCGGCAACTGCCAGGTTCAAATCTACACAACCCATGTAAACAGCTGGGCATAGCCATGCTCCCTTGTAACCCTGGTCCTAGCTCACGAGCAGCAAGCTCCAAAACCAGCAATGAGATTTGGTCACAAGGGAAAACAGCAAACAACAAACAAACAAACAAAAACAGGAGGGTGAGCCACTGAGAGGGACACCCAACATTTTTCTCAGGCTGCCATAGGCACCAGCACGTGCACATCCACACACCACACATATTGTGCACACACGTGCGTGCACGCACACACACACACAGCTTACACATAGGACATGCACACCACAGAGCAGAAACTTCAAGATCCATCTTAGAATTCAGAATAAGCATTTTTTCCTCATACTCAGTGGCCTACTATTCAACTATAAATTGGTTCATCTAAAGTGGATTCCTCCAAGTAGCATGGCAGAGTAGGCTGAGCTCTACCTAGGCCTTTCATGTCCATATTTGTTGCAAGCGGGTTGTGGCTGAGAAGATGGAGGTCACCTGGGCTTTGCTCATGTCACAGATAACCAGGAAACTAGAGCATGGGAAGAAAGATGCAAAGACTCTTGACACCTCTGTGATTTCTGCTTATGTTCCATGGCCCAAAGACAAAGATTTGGCAAACTTCAATTTCAGTGGGATTGAGAAATACAATCTGTTAATGCTATTTAGGCTAACTATAAAGTCACACAACCGAAGCTTCATGAAATCTATGAAGGGCAAAAATGATTCAATATATCACAGTATCCTCTTGCAACTTGATTATTCCCAGATACTACAATCCGAAGGTCATCTGCTTAGACATATGCTATTCTTGCTCCTTCAGTTTCAGTTACTCTTGTTGAATGACATTGCTTAACAGCGCCCATCCATCAGATCAGATATTTCCTCAGAGAAGAGTTTTCTGAAAAACTCCTTCCTCCTGTCCTGTGTAAAACATACTCCCAAGGAGACACTCTCATTAGTACTTTTTGTTCCAGTGTCTTTTACTGTACTTAGTTATGCCGTCACATTCTGTGGCAAATTTCTGTCTTCACCACCAGACAGCAAGCGCTTAGCACAAAAGAAAGCAACATATCTGGTGAACAAGGAGTGTTAATGTGTAATCATTTATGCCACCTAGTTTCATTAAAATTATAAGGCTATGAGTCTAGGTGAAATAATCAGGAGTCAGGATTTCAAAGGTAAAGCTGCTATCAAACAAAGAAGGAACCTATAGATTGGAGCCACAGGGCACCTAACCAGACCTGTTCAGAGGCCAGAGGCCTTATGGTCAATAACAAACATTGCATTTCTCTTTACTGTCAAGAAACAATCAAATCTGTGTGCTAATGGGGCTCAAGGTTATTTTCATGTGGGAGAGTTAATTGATGAAAGGTTAAATAAAGTCACAATTTTCTACTTAAAGGAAGCAGAGCAGATGTTGAATCATTTCAATTATGAGTAATGTATCAACAGAAATGTTTCTCAAATTAATTGTTTTTAGAAACAAAAGAATTCTTATTATAATTCACTTACATGCACACAACACACATACAGACCAGAGTTCAAGTCATCTCCCAGTTAGATTAAAAGTAAACAACATGACCTGATAACAGACATTAAAGCTTTTCTTCCCAAGGTGTTTGTTTTCAAAGTTTACCTTTCCCCTTTTAGGCCACAGAAAAGATTATCTAGAGTGACACCATAACCTTAGACCAGGTCCACTCAACCATTTACTACATATCACATCACAGATGCCAGGGGTCAGAAATTCTATACCTCTTTTGGGGTCTTTTAAAGGGACCCAACTGATATAGTCCCAAAAAGAGAGAGCGGAGAAACGTGTTGAATGGCTTAATTTCTAACATTTGTTTGTAGATCTATCTAAGTTTGCCTACTTGTTCAGAGTTGCTGAGGACTCTGAAGCCCCTGCAGAGTTGTAAATCAGTGGCAGTGGTAAGGTAGGACTTAAAAGGATGGAGGAGGTGTCCTTTTGATGTCTATTTTCCTTCAGTGTCAACAAGCAAGAAAACCTCAAGACTTTTTTGTCAGAGGTTAGTGTGCCCTGTCACCACCCCCACTGGGTATGTGCTCCGAGGGAGGCAGGAAAACAAATAGCAGGTGGCAGGAGAAGCAGGGGCAGCGAGAGGCATTTCTCTCTCTCGGTTACAGCATGGTAGACAGCAGAGCACGGCTGGCGATGTCTAAGTAGCACACTCAGGTTGCACAGGTTCTGTATAGTGATACTGTAATAGTTCTAGACCTGAAACAGGAAAAGCAAGGAAAGAATAGTGACTGAGGGTATTTGAGGGGTTTTGTTTTGTTTTGTTTTTGAGCTAGGGTCTCACTCTAGGCCAGGCTGACCTGGAATTCACTATGTAGTCTCAGGGTGGCCTCAGGCTCACGGCAATCCTCCTACCTGGGATTAAAGGCATGTGCCACCATGCCCGGCATGGGATTTTTTTTTATATAATAAGTTTTCACGGCGAAGAGCTTAGATCTTTCAGTGTCTTGAAGTCATTTTCAGACTAGCCGTGTTTACTGTTTGTTATTGGGAAGTTCAGAAAGAAAGCCTTGTCTGATGTAATTTGTTATAGACAGTGACTCTTGTAAGGATGTCTAAGTCTCGGTGAGAACACAGACAGCTGCCTGACAATACTGAGGGGTCCTCAACTGAAAATCCCAAAGAATGTGAAGTCAGTGTGAGGCGTAGCAAGAACAAACAGCACGCCTAAGGACAGAGAGCTTAACTGATGCTTAAGCCCAGTACAAGATAGCCAGTGGGGATAAAATGCCAGAGCTGAAGAGAGCAGCCCCGTCTGGGCAAATATTAGACCACGTTCTAGAAAGGGAACGTGGGCCCTTTCTTCCCTTCTGCGGGAAAGAGAGCTGGGTGTATTCACTGAAGTAAGTGAGGAATAGGCACTCTTGTGCATCACATACCACACTCCGTTGTAATACCAACTTTTTTTTTTTATTCTTTTTGGCCATTTGTTTAGGCTCAATCTTTAGAGGTTTGTACTTTGAGAATGTTATAAGGTTATACCCATAGATAATTCATAAAAAATGCCAATGGAGTGTCACACAACTTGGAGGAATGCTGCAGTTAACATAACTTTTTTCTGCATGTTTTGGTTGTCAAATAAGGGGCAAGTTCATTGACACTCAACCTTTCTTATTGGAGTGTGGTCTAATTGGTAGATGTGTTGGTTTATCTACTGCTGGACAACTCTAGGTTCAACCAGAAACTGGAAAGGGCAGAAGTGAGACAGGGACTTACATACACAATCTATTATCTGCCTTTGGGTCACTGTCACCAAAATACTCCCCAAAAACAACTTATGTGCGGAAAAGTAATTTGAGTCCATGGTTTCAAAGAGCTTTTGGTTCCTCCTGGTGGGGAAGGCAGGCAGAGGGAGAGCCAGGCAGGGGCTGTTTACCTTATGGGAGAATGCCATGAAACCAGAGGCCATGTAACCTTCAAAGACTCATTCCTAGTTCCTACTTCTGCTACCCAGCCACTATCTACAGAAGTGCCACAACCTCCCTAACACAGTTGCATCAGCCAGGGAACAACTAAGCCAATCATGACCCTGTGGAGGTTTGGTCAAATTCAAACTATAAGACTAGTTTGCATTGGGTCACTGCGGAGAGCCTTCCTTAGTCATTTTCTCTCTGAAGAAATCAACTCTAACAGGTGTCAGTGCCCTGAGCAGGGGAGGAATGGCAGCAGCTGTCTTTATCACCAGAGCCACTACCTCTGAGAATGGGCAAGGCAGTGCCATGCACGGTCACTTCGTAGCTTAACCTCTGGGTTACGTGGCAAAAAAACAAAGTCTGAGAAAAAGATATCTGTACTTGAGGCTATCACAGGCTTTCTCCTCTAGTACTACCCTACCAAAGTATCGGCAGCACAACGGGCTCCAGCAGGCTTCCTCCGTCACAGCACAAGGCACAGCCCCGTCACTCGACTCCCAGATCCCTGTCTGGACAGGACACGGCTGGGTTCGCATCTTATGACGGGTGGTTCGTGGCGCTGGCTTTTGTTCAGCCTTCATCAAAGACAACAGAGAGGGAGGTATTGTGTATTATGTTTGTCTTATATTGAGTCCCAGTGTGAGATGAGATTTCTCATAGCGAAAGGCTGACTGTAGAAAAGTCACACACACACACACGATATATATGTGTGAATATGAATATATATATAGCATACATAATATTACTCAGAATTTTATGAAGATAATATACACTTGTCTGAAAAATTAAACATTAGCTTAAAAGAAAAAAAATGCCTGAATATTTAAGTAATTTCATGAGGCCAGTATTTCATTTTCATTGGAAGAATACCCCTGACAGCCTACTTACAAAGAAAAAGAGGTTCCTTTAGTTTTGCAGATGGAACGATTAAGCAGTGCTGTGTTTGCTGGCTCTGTTGAGGACCCCGTGGAGAACAACAGGACTGCATGTGGCAGAGTTCACACCTCCAAAGAGGGTAGCCTTCGGTTCTCAAGGCAACTTGCTCTTCCCAGAACTCACTCAAGGAGACAAGCTTTGTCTTCCTAAGGTAACGTCTTCAGTGACTTAAGACCCTCCCCTGGTGCTCCCTAAGGTCTCCTCTCTCTCAGTCTGGGGTCCAACCTCACAGTCATGGGAGTCCTCAGGCAAACAGCGTCCAATCTACATCAGCGCTTTCTTATGGAGCTGCTTCCTTCTCACTTCATCTTTGCCTCTAACCTTCACCCGTCTACCGGCATTTTTCAAAATCCATATTCAGATGTTCAAGAGTGGGGAAATGGCTCAGTGGGTGTTGTGTTCCGTTCCACGTTGCTGAGATGAACTTATAACCAGGCACAGTTTATGGGAGGAAGGGGTTTATATAATTCCTATAATAAAATGTGTCCCAGTACACAATTCGGAGCACTGTAAAATTTTTTGTCTAAAATTTGGATGATAAGGGAAGCACATAGAGGTTTCAAATTCCCAAAAAGAATACTTGCCATAAGCCATTACATTAACATTGTAATTTTCTTTTTTTAAAAAAAATTATTTATTTGAGAGAGAGAGAGAAAGCTGTTGAAAGAGAGAGAGTGAGAGAGAGAATGGGCATGCCAGGGTCTCCAGCCCCTGCAAACGAACTGCAGATGCATGGGCTTCCTTGTGCATCTGGCTTACATGGGTCCTGGGCAATTGGACCGGGGTCCTTTGGCTTTGCAGGCAAACACCTTAATGGCTAAGCCATCTTCTCCAGCCCAGAAATTTACTTTTTTAATATATAAATGCACATGTGGATATTTAACTTCCTGAGCGGCCACTCATACAAACATGATCTAATGAGAAAATTCTATCTTTTTCAGAAGAGTAGACATGTAATGTATGCTTAATTAGGATTCAACTCAAAAGAAATGTCACAGAATTTATCCTTCAATTCTAAGTTAGACATTATGGCCTGTCCTCAAACATACCCAACATCCTATCTGTAATAAAATTAATCACTGAAACATTGCTTTATAATTTTATTAACAAAATATAGCAGTCATTTCAGACTACTAACTTGGATTTCTTTTCTTTCTTTCTTTCTTTTGTTTTTTTTTTTGTTTTGTTTTGTTTTTGTTTTGTTTTGTTTTGTTTTGTTTTGTTCTGTTTTGAGGTAGGGTCTCCCTATAGTGAAGGCTGACCTGGAATTCACTATGTAGTCTCAGGGTGGCCTCGAACTCACGGCGATCCTTCTACCTCTGCTTCCCAGGTGCTGGGATTAAAGATGTGCGACACCACACCTGGCTTTTGGATGCTTTCTATATCTCACACACGTACACACCAAAATGAAGAAATTTATTGCAATACAAAAGGATAATGAGTAATTAAAATACTTCTTTAGCCGGGTGTGGTGGTGCACACCTTTAATCCCAGCACTCGGGAGGCAGAGGTGGGAGGATTGCCGTGAGTTTGAGGCCAGCCTGAGACTCCATAGTGAATCCCAGGTCAGCCTGAGCTAAAGTGAGACCCTACCTCAAAAAAAAAAAAAATTGTCTTTAAAGAAAATTGTCTTCCATTCTTCTTGCTGTGAATCTAAACCTGTTCAAAGAAAAATTTCTTTCTTTGTAATATAATCAATCTGTATAATTTGCCCTTTCTAAATTAATTGCCTGAAACGATTAAGAATTGTACTTATTTTGCAAAAAAAAAAAAAAACTCAAACAAACAAACAAAAAACTTTCCTCTTCATAAACCCCTGAGGTATAAGGTTATTAATGTAATAAAACTAGAACCACAATTCTTATTTTTGTATGAAATTTTATTTTTTTTAATTATATAGAGGACACAATGTGTATATTTCTGGAACGTGGAGGCACGGACACTTGGCCTGCTGACACACCTCTCAGCCTGAGCAGGCAGGGGCAGCGACAGCAATGGCCGACCCTACCGGGTCATCCAGAGGACCCCTGGCCAAGTGATCTCAGCTATGCTGACATTTCTTGCCATCTTCCCTCAGCTTCATAATCTAATTTCTGATCTTTTGGACAATATTCAGCCTGATCAAAGCCTTTCTGATAATGAGCCATCATAGGGTTAACAGTGACCTAAAGATTAAGATTGACCTTGGCTTATTACCTTGCTGGGAAGCCACAACAGAGACTGCTTGAACAAATTGAAAGAGAGGTTTAATGCAATGTTTGTAGATGTAAGGCCTGGAGTGATCACCCTGCAGCCACACGCAGTCGACCTTGACACCAGCCTCATAAATAGCAGGGACGTTGTAACTCAGATGACTTCTTGAACTTGTGGAACATTCTACAGTGGGCCTGGCCTCACAGGAAAGCCCTTCATCACAAGTCAAGCTCATAGGTACATTTGCTGAATGACGAAAACATTCACAGAAGAGGGATTATCCCATGCCAGCTTCCTGCTGGTGTTGGGCATGAGATCAAGCGGTTTGTTGATGCAAAAAGACAGACCTTGGGTAAACATGGACCCCTATGTTTCTGTATCTTAAGGAGTTGAGGGTGGATGGCCAAGGAGCTTCTGCCCCAGTGAATTTTCCAGATTTATGTAAGGCTGCTAATACTAAGAGGAAGGCAGACCCGACTTTCCACTACTGCCATTAAACTCTATCCCAGCCAATCAAGCAAAGACTCTCGGATTCATGGGATTCTGAAGGCCCAAAGGTTGTGTCCTATGCTACAGAGGACATAAGCCTTGCAAAGGCTCATTCGGAATCTTCCACTGGTGACATGGGAGGCATGTACTTTTGGCAGTATCTGCTAATCAGATGCAGCCATAATTTAAAAAAAAAAAAACTATAAAGAAATGTGGTAATTTGTAAAACTGCTCACAGAGTTCTTCAAAGTATTTCCAGACAATCTGAGTCAACAGGGCCTAAAATGGCCCTGATAATGTCCTAGTAATCCTTATTAGTGTCGAGATGAGGGCCATCTTCCATCTCTACCACCATGCCTGCTGTTATTCCAGCCATGGCTCCAGCCATCGTGATTTCGGTCGTCATAGAAGCAATCAACTGTGCCTCCTCTTTAAGGATCGTAAGACCCATGACCAGTGTAATGCTGCTTACGGCTATGGTGTCTATCTGCTAGGTAGGGGCGAGAATTCTATCTGCATCTACTCAGTGATGATGTGAGTCCTGGAGCCACTGACAGCTTGAAGACTGGTTGAAAGTATGATTATGTGACTGAGTTGATGGTGAAAATCCTCACTGATCCACATGTGGTCTGTAGAGAACTAAATTTCCCACCATAGGACATCTGTCTCAAAACATTGTTCAACACCGCTTGTCTCTGATAATCTTCTGGAGAAGAGAATGGCCTCTGAATTATCTGTGACAATGGAATCTTGTTATCCACAGCCCTTTCAGATCTGCTGCTGGGAGATGTGGAGGTAGGGCTTGAATTTCCAACATGATGCTGGGGATATGATAAGCCAACATCCTAAAAGGTATGACTTCCTGATCTAAACTGAATTTTGATGGGCCTCCCAGAAAGCTTGATTCCATTAAGTAGATTCATTGCACGAGGAACAGATACCTCGTTTTTGAAATCCACAAATGCAAACTGCTTTGGTTTACCGCCTTTATCTTTTGGAATTTCCACACTTATTACTTGGTCCTTTCTGATGGAACAGCAGCTCCTGGGTCACTTTGGTGTCCAGGTTGCCCACAAAACAGTGTGGTCTGCCTTCACCACTGCACGGCCCTCATCTTCCTGCCTACCTGAACTGACTGGTCACATTCACTGTGTTGTCAAACTTTTAACAATAATCAAAGGATAATCTTCTGATAGTGGCATCTGTCTCACCGAACACTGAGCCGGGGTTCATGAGGTGGTGGCTGGGATGCATGTGGAGTGGGAAGTGGCATAGAGAATGGGCAGGTTGGACCAGGGAATGTACCCTCCTTGAACATGAAGGGGGTTTCCTTCTTTGACTTCAAGGGCCAGACTGCCTGGGCTCTGCTCAAATAGTGGTGGAAAGCGCCCTGCCCTAACTACAGAGGCAAGCTCATTTCTCCATGGCGCTGCTTGAAGTTCAGTGTGCAAGAGCCCAGGGGAAGCTCAGGAAAGTTAAGAAGTACGAATCCCGAAGAAAGAGTTCAAAAGCCCTCTCTTGTCTGCAGTGCCACTCATCTGTTTCCTGACCTGTTCTGTGATCATTAAACTTCCTTCCCCCACACTGTGCTCCATACTAATGACATTCTGTTCTGAAGACGTTTTCTTCTCTCCTGCCTCTTTATCTACACGGAGGCTCAAGAAAGCACTCCCAGCTCCCACCAACATTATCAAATCTGCAGATACTGCACTCTTCCACACAACACGTGCAGCACCGGCACGTGCCTTACGCACGTCTTACCACATACTGTAAGTCAGCTCTAGGTTACTTAACAATATCTAGTTGTGATGGTTCATCTTGACTGCCATCTTGATTCAATGGAAGACAGTAGTAAAAGACACTTCTAGACATGTCTGTGAAAGCATTTACAGAGAAATGTGGGACAACTTCAGCAATTTTATGTGGGACAGTGGCCTGACTGGAATATGAGTGGCTCTATGTGAAGCTGATGGCCCAGATGGAATAAAAGTGGAAAGAAGAGGAGGCCATGACCATGTGCCAGCTAGTTAGTTATGCCTGAATCAGCCCATCTACGTCTGCTGCCTTTGTGTCTAGACACCAGACTCCAGATACTTGTTCCTGAATCAGCCCATCTACATCTGCTGCCTTTGTCTCTAGACACCAGACTCCAGATACTTGTTCCTGAATCAGCCCATCTACGTCTGCTGCCTTTGTCTCTAGACACCAGACTCCAGCCTCTTCAGCCTTTCAACATGGATTCACACCTGCAGCTTCCCAGGGATCTTCAAGGCCTTCTGCCTTGGTCCAGGGTGTATCATTGGTCTTTCATGTTCTGGAGCCTAAAGCTTCTTGGACTGAGCAGGTTCTCTGGTACTCCTATATGCAGGCCACCACTGATGAGCTATCCTGCCTCCAATTGCTTAAGCTAATCTGATAAATCCCTTTTATAAGTATATAAAATTATATCATATATTAGTTCTATTATATCTAACTAGTTCCTTGCCTCTAGAGAATTGTTTTATATACCTAAATAATGTACACAGTAATACTGTATCAGTTAAGGAATAATTTTTAAAGTATATATGTATATGTGTATACATATATATATATATATAGTTATTTGCTTTATTTTTAATTTATTTTCAATCTACAATTGGTTGAATACAAGAAGGTACAGACATGTGACTATGTTCTGTTTCCTTCTCTGAAAATGTCCTTTTTTGTCTCTCTTTAAAGTCTGTCTTTGTTGTTTTAAAATTTAATTCAAAGGTTATCTCCCACACTACCTCTACCTTTACACTAGGTGGACAAACTTTTGTTCTCTGCTGTCCCATATCCATCCATATGTTCATCTAAAGCACATCCTATATCATGGAGTGCAATACATAAAGTTAGTAGCTCATTTTTATTTCTTCTCACTAGATTGAGCTCCTTGTAAGTAGAGCACTAGCCCCCTCACCTTTATCTACCAATTCTGAGCATACTGCATACACTTCATAGGTCCTCTATAAACATTGGTATGATGGAAGAAACAGTTTCTAAACGATTTAGGTCACCAGGTCACAAATGCCATTTTGTTCTGGCTGAATGACCTGGATAGCACACACTCTTACTTTATCATTTTTATTCTATGGAAGACAAAGTACCAGGAAACTATTTCAAGTAGTTCTCTGTTTTTTTTTTTTTCTTTCAAATAACATGGAAAGGCCTGTTATAAAACCTCCAGTAAAGAGCCAGGATCTTGTAGATGAGATGCTTTAATGGAATCACAGGGTGAAGGGAAGGAGTTTGTGCCAGCAACTTAATATCTTCCTGTTCCAGCTGCCCTGGCAGGGATTGTAATTCAGGAACAGATCTCAAACTGAGCAGAGGAAAAACTGAGATGCTTCATGAAAATGGCTGAATGTCATCACCAGCTATTTTGTGAGAAGCTGTGTCAGGAGCCATCTATATATAAATGGACTTTCACCGAATCCCAGGCATCTGCAGGGTCATGAAAACTCACAGTACTTATATCTCCTGAGGGAGCCTTTTCAGCTTTGTGCTTTTTCTGGCAAGAAGAAATACAGACACTTCTGATTTACTACTAGACAAATATAGGAATAGAGTGAACTGTTTCTTAGGAAGCTCAAAGCTGGAGATGAGAAATTCATAAAATCATATATATATATATATATATATATATATATATATATGTGTGTGTGTGTATATCATATATATATATGACAAAATGTGAGAGACTCTACTTTCTTTACTTCTTTGTTTCTTTTCCTTCCTTCAGGAAGAAGGAGTGATTCAATTAATGGATGCAATTATATTCAGTGGAACACCTATTAGTTTTAGTTCTCTTCCCCCTCCACCAAAAGGGTGAGTAATACATCAATTGTCACTATTTTTGTGACTTTTTGGAAGTGGAAGATGATTATCTTCGTTGTCAATTATTCTAGAATCAAGAAGAGGGGAAGAATGATTAACTGGGACTCCTCAGTGATCTCTAAGATGCTATTTGCAATGTTAGTTCCAGGTCAAGAAATCGGAATGAGCAATAAACCTCCATTTGATTCTGGGACACAATGGAAATTCTAGGGATTTTACTAAAATATGAGAAAAAATCTCAATTGCATCAACACATAACAAAATGAGAGAGAAATAATTAACCTAAGAACATATATTATAACAAACTGGTAAGTACAGAAAGTGAAATGTGGAATATTGAAAGAGCAGAACAAAACAAATTTATTGAGAGCAGTAGAAATGAGGATGGTAGTCAGTCTTCCCACAGGATACACCATATTTCAATTGGAAAATAGGGTGGAAATGAGAAGTAGAGCAAATAGAATGATTATTTGGAGGCATATGTATCAAATATTTTTCATTGTTCCTTTGTTACACCAACAAGTAAAGAAAGTCTCTTTGAGAAATAACGTAGTTGAACTACATAGGCTTCTTCTGAGGTATAGAAGATCCAGGTCTACTTGAGGTAACTGTAACTTGTCAGCCAACATGTCTATCACTTTCTCAGAAGTAAAGCAGGTCACTTAGCATACCCTTGTCTACATACATAAATAGCTAGTGACATGTCAATGTCATAGAAGAGACTTTGGGGGAAAGGATTTAGTCACACAACTAAGGAACTTACACAATCATCAGAAATAACAAGTTTTATTCATGATTCTTGAAAATGTTCAAATTAAAAAAATCATCTCTGGAAAACCAGAAATATGAAGAAAGAAGAGCAAAACAATAAAATAGCAAGACATAGCAGGTTCAGAAAACAGAATAGAACAACAGTTTACCTTCCCTGAGAACATTTTTGGTATGGTACTTTGAATGGAAATGTACGTCCCCCAGAGCCTGTGGTAGTTTTGATTAAGATTAAGCCTCCTATTTAAGTCCTCAGAAAGTGGAGCCCTGCTAGAGGAGGTATGTCACTGGGGCAGATCTTGAGTCCAACCCCACCAGGTGTGTAGAGATCCAGCTTGAGCTCTGGCTATTAGTTATTGGTTTGGTCTGTTGGCTATGGATGTATGCTAAAATGAGCCACCTTCTTCTGCCATCACTATACTTCCTCTGCAATATATGTCTGAAATAAACCCTTTCTTTTCATAAGCTGCTTCTGATTGGATGTTTGCCCCAGCAACGAGAAGGTAACTGAAACATTTGATATTAGGCATTATTCCATGGACAATATATCAACATATTTATGAGACTCAAATACTTTAAAGTATGTGTTAATGTAACACCCATTTTCTAGAAATAGAAACTGAGGCACAGAGAGGTACAGTGAGTTACTAAAACTATATAGCAGTTAAGTGGTAGAAAATGATTCTATCAAGACAGTTTGATTACTCTAATTATCTTAAAAGTCTTAGTTTTTATCTTGGAAGTGATATGTGATGTCATTGTATTCATGTGTATTATATTGGAATAAGAAGCATTCTTTCTGTAGCAATGAGATTTTAGAGATCAAAACAATAATAGCTAAAATTGAAATTTTTAATAGGCGCTAAAGGCTATAGGACTGATAGATAAATTTGGGCGTGGTGGCGCACGCCTTTAATCTCAGCACTCGGGAGGCAGAGGTAGGAGGATTGCTGTGAGATTGAGGCCACCCTGAGACTCCATAGTGAATTCCAGGTCAACTTGGGCTAGAGTGAGACACTACCTCAAAAAACCAAAAAAAAAAAAAAAAAAAAAAAATTCCCTGAGTTAAAGTTTTCTAAATTGGGTAGTGAAATGCCACAATAAATTATGGGTGTGTGTGTGTGTGTGTGTGTGTGTAACAACTATCATTATATGGTGGAATTTCAGAACACCGAAAGACCTACCAGTTTTTGTAGGAAGAGCAGGTGACTTATAAAGGGACAGACTGTGCCCAAACATATCAGCAACAGGACCCTGACCGGATCAGGCAATGCTTTGCTCCCTTCAAGAGTTAAGACATGTGGAAACATAATGATCTGTCAATCTGAAAAGTACACTGAAGCATGTACAGGTTTGATGACTACAGGAGGATAGAGAGTCCAAAACTCAGAGTTCCCTCCCAGGAGAACAGTGAGGTCCAGGTAGGACAGGGCTTCTGCAGAGAGACACAGCCCTGGTCCAAACTGGACAAAAGCCCTATAGCTGGAAAGGTAAAGAGAACTTCATTTATCATACATGACAGACTGCAAAAATTTGGTAAGAGAAGCTGACAAGCCTGATGTGTTGGCGCATGCCTTTAATCCCAGCACTCGGGAGGCAGAGATAGGAGGATCGCTGAGAGTTCGAGGCCACCCTGAGACTACATATTGAATTGAATTCCAGGTCATCTTGGGCTAGAGTGAGACCTCACCTTGAAAATCCCCCCAAAAAAATAAAAAAATAAAATAAAATAAAGAGAAAGAGAGAGAGAGGAGAGAAGCTGATAAACAATAGCAGGACATATAAGTACTCTTGTTCCAAATAGGAAGCTCCAGTATATGACATAATTTAAGTAATTTATGCAATTAGCTAATGCCATGAAGGGAAGAAAACATACTTAAAACATTAATTCTCACAACAATAAGGAGAATCAATGGTCATGACTCAAACAGATAGAGAGAAAAATTAATGCTATCAACTACAGGGGAAAATATCTATGCTGTCTGCTATGATCTCTCCTCAGAAGGCCCATGTGTTAAAAGCTTAGTGAGTCTATGGCACATCTTGGAAGCCATAGATCCTTTAAGTTTTGGTAGCTAGTGAAAGGAATTAAGTTACTTGAGGACTGCCCTTGAAAGGGATGTTGGGATCAGGATTCCAGCCCCTTCCACTCTGTCTTTCTTTGCTTGCAGAGCATTATGAAGTGAGCAGACTTATCCACCATGTGTTCTTACTTTGGAGGACTGAGCTATGACAGTCCTATAGCAACCACACCAAGTGACCATGGTGTGAATCTCTGAAATTATGAACCAAAATAAACCTTTCATTCTCATATGTTGTTACCTCAGGAATTTTGTCACAGTGATGGAAAGTGGAACAAAGACTCTCATGATATATAAGCCATTTATTGATGTCAGTGTTTTGTAATCAACCTATAGACAAAAATTTGGCCTTACCTGTAATTATAGAACCTCATATAAATTATTATAAATTTGATGACATAAAATTTATGAGATAACAAGCAAAAACTGGGAGGGTTAATTTTGGAAAGAAAAGTAATGGCACAGTGTACTAAAATTCTCTCAGAATGAACTCCAGACATCATTGAAAATTATAAATATACAATGTAAAGTTTCAAAGACAATCACTCATTCAAAAAAGTGAAACTACTAATACAAATAATCCATTGTGAGGAAGATACAGGCATTGAGA
This sequence comes from Dipus sagitta, assembly GCA_036346955.1. NCBI lineage: Eukaryota > Metazoa > Chordata > Mammalia > Rodentia > Dipodidae > Dipus > Dipus sagitta. The sequence goes on from CM070787.1 coordinate 5,315,197, forward strand.
CAAATTCTCATTCTTTATGTGTGCGATATCTAATCATCACAAATCAAAAAACAAATAAAATTATGACCTTTGAAATTACAAATATAACCATCTGAGTAAAAAAAAGATGTAGAACTTTAAAATAGTTTATTTTTAGAGAACAGGACTGAATTGGAAAGGGGCGTGATAGATTTGATTTTTCAATACTAGTTCTATATTACATGACTTTTAGTGTTAAAATATTGATTTTATTTTTAATGGTGTTTATGTCTTTATTAAAAACTCATCCATGGGCTGGAGGGATGGCTTAGTAGTTAAGGCATTTGCCTGCAAAGCCAAAGGACCCAGGTTCTATTCCCCAAAACCCACGTTAGCCAGGTGCACAAGGTGGTGCATGCGTCTGGAGTTCATTTGCAGTGGCTGGAGGCCCTGGCGTGCCAATTCTCTCTCTCAACTTTCTCTCTCCCAAATAAATAAATAAAAATAAAATATTTTAAAAACTCACCCATGCCTGTTTTACAGGGTTAACATGAAGAATGATAAGGAAATGGCACTCAGAAAGCGTCACAGACATAAAGCAAGACACTAGCAAAGGGTGACCGTGAAACAAAGTAGTGCCACATAGAAGATGCTGGAACGCGAAGCACTGTACCTCACGGTGCTGGACTCGAGGGACAGTGTGATGGTTCTGGTCTGACATGTCCACCCCAGGCTCCAGCGACCAAACACTTGGTCCCTAGCTGTCGGTGCTGTTTGGAGAAGCTATAAAACCTTTGGTACATAAAGCTCTGCTAATAGACATAAGACTTTGAAAGCAGGCTGGGACATGCTGTAAAAGTGGAGATCATTCAGTGGGTACAACTATCAAAATGTCCAAAACCCCAAAGTCATAGAAACAGAAAGATCAGAAGGTACTGGCATCAGGGAGGGAGGGTGATGGGAATTATCTTTCAATTTAGGATGATGAAAATCTTTTGAGTTGCATTTTGCTGATAGTTGTACAACAATGTGAATATACGCAAGGAATTGTACAATTGCAATGGTTAAAATGTCAAGCCTTATGTGTACTATAATTTTTTGAAAATCCACACACCTTCCCAAAATTGTTAAAAGATACTGGGATAGTTATGAGTAAAATTTTTTTACCAAATCTCTTTTTTATTTGTTTAATTGCTAAAGTGAAGCTATAGACATTTGAAAAAAAGTGGTGAATACTTTATTTAAACTTCAAGGCATAATCTTCATATAAAAAGATTGCTGTAGAAGAAAAGTCCACAAATTTCCTTTGTAAATTCTTTCAATAGTTAACAAACTACACTACTAAGAAATTATTTGTATTTAACCTAAATCTCTCTTGCTATACCTAAAGTCAATTTTTTTGTTTTGTTTTGTTTTTTGTGTTTTGTTTTCTGAGGTAGGGTCTCACTCTAGCCCAGGCTGACCTGGAATTCACTATGGAGTCTCAGGATGGCCTCGAACTCACGGCGATCCTCCTACCTCTGCCTCCCGAGTGCTGGGATTAAAGGCGTGCGCCACCACGCCTGGCTTAAAGTCAATTTTTTGTTGCTGTTATTGGTGGAGATAGAGAATAGCTGGACTGCATTTTGAATACTTTGCCATTAGGCTAAAATAATGATAGTAATTTTAACGTTCCTGGAAGGCTGTGTTCTCTATTCCTTCAATTTATCTTCTGATATTTCTTCTGAATTTCACGTGTTTTCTCTGCCATGGTATTTCATGCTTAGTGCCTGGATGGGTACTGGGTACTGTAGTAAAATGTAATTAATCCTCTCATGTTGATATTACAAATACTACTTCTTTGTTTATAAATCGTGTTGCTTGCTTGAAATACTTGAATTCATACTGAATCATCAGAGTAAACTCTATCCTGAAAATAGATGCTGAGAGGGAAACACCACTGATACCTCTGAGACGTGCAAACACCATTTACTGAAAGGTCACAGGGACAAGGAAGCAACGTGAGGAGCACAGAGTGGGTGTCATGGGTGGACCATGAGATGATTGAGCAAGAGCCAGGGCAGGGTGAGCCTCTCTCCGGTGTCCCTGGGCATGGTTCTGAGGGGAACGCTCTGTGTGTGGTGAGGCGGGTGGGTCACATCCTTAGGGTGGTGGCTTCTGCACACTACGGGAACTGTAGGAGGAGAAGTCAGTGAGCTGTTTGACTGTTTGACCACTGTCTCTGTGGATGACTTGTTCTGTTGTCACATCTGTGAAGGAGGGTCTCTGGTCAGCCTGCGATACCAGACTTGATGCAGGCAGAATGGAAAGATACCCATGAAACCAGATACAATTGTACTGTATGCTTGCCCAGAAAATCATGAGCTACCATCCCACTTACATTCTCTTGATGCATTTAATGACACCTGTTACCCCGTGCTCTTGGCGGGCCACACATTTGTGTATTTGTGACCACCCCATGTGGGAAGGAGGGGGTGAAGATCCACACATGATCACATGGCCAGTAGAAGAGCTGAGACAAGCATGAGCCTTGTAGACTTCCAGTTTGAGGCTTTCTGTGCCTCACAAGAGCCTCTCCTGGGAGATCTGTCGGCATGGGGTGCCATGAGCACTCTGCTGAGCTTCTTCTGCCAGAGCAGCGTTTCACGGTTAATTAGACCTTCATTACCTGAACCCGAGTCACACATGAAGCAGGAATCATGGTGCCAAGGGGAAGGGACACCGCCATGAAGAAGCAGGAGGAGGAAGAAGTTGCTTCCTCTGACTGGCACATGGAACGGTGGCCTACAGAGTTCTCAAGTAACATTACTTCAGGAGACATCGTTGACTGTGTTAGAGGATTACATGAAGGTCCCTTTAACTACTGTACTCCTTGCCCAATCAATACTGAAAAGAAAGAATACAACGTCTTTAAATGTGTGTGCTTTTAATAATATAAAAGACTGTGTTCAAAGAATTACTAATGCTCTTTCTTATTAACAATACCCTAAAACCAAACATTATCCCAGACTGAGTAGGCTGTATACACTGAATTGTTCATGAGTCAAAGGAGAAATGAATACTCTATTGAAACTAAAGCAAAATTAATTTTCCCCTCTAAGAAAAGGCTCCTTCTTACCACCCCCAGAGTTTCCATGAAGATTAGATAATGGCCTGTTTTATTTTAGCAAAGCTTTCAGAAGAAAATGTTGACAAGCCACACATGTGGCCTTTGAACCCAGTAACCAAAGTGACTCTTAATTATTGCTTTGATAAACTCACAGTGTGTCCAACAGCTCAGAGAAAATGGGAAGCCATATGGACATCCTACCTGTAGTCATAAGTCAGTGAATTCAGTTATCTCAACATCAGTGTTAAATTCCTTATGAGTCAGCTGCCACTAAGTCTTATAGCTCAATATCAACTTTTGTTTTCTTAATATGCTTTAGTGATCCTCAATATAAACTGATGATGAGGTCAGTGTGTTCAGTAGTATATACCTGCATCGCTCTGGGAGGGATGTGGAGAAACATTCAGCTTATGTAATGCTATCATGCCACATGAAAACACCAGTTAATTACAGGAGAGTTGGCTAGAAAAAGTCTGTCTTACTAATCTGAAAGAACAGAGAGCAGACTTCCTTGCCTTGCTGTGGGTATATTAGTATATAGGATGGATAGAAAGCTTTTTCTAGATCTTATGATACTTTCAAATGAAAAGCACAGAAAAAGATATTTGAATTGGACATAAAATATGTTGCTATAACTGAAATTTTATTCTTAGTCCTGCAAAGATAAGATCCCTTAATGGTATTATTCATCCTATACAAAGTTCCTTATATCATCATATATATTTAGGCTTAAATTTTCAATCATAGGATGATGGTACTTATGGGAGAATGTGGGTTTATATCTGCCAACTTACGTATTTTTGAAAAACATTTGGGTTTATTTGCTCAGTGCTTCAGCAAGAAATAAAAATATGTATGTACAATTTAATCAAGTTATTTCTTTATCTTAGTTCATTGATGCAAATAAATCCAGGTATCTTGTTCAGTTTGTCTAAAAGCAGTACATTTTGTAGTTTGAACAGTGTTTTCATAGCATTGTATGACAATCCCAACTATAGCACAAGGCAGACTGGGTTCTTATGGATGGTTCTTTCCACACTATAGCTTTGCAATGAACTATATACTCATCTAATGGTTTCTCTGTTCTATTTGTGTAGAATGAACTTATAGCTTACTCAACAGAGCCAGTGATCTCACAGTGGAAATCCCTCAGAGCTTACAGGAAGCCAGTCTATGTCCAGAGCTTCTGCTGAGAGCCACCAACATTGGCAACATTTTTCTGCCCTGGCTCACACTAGACACCCTGATTTGAACTTGTTCTAGAATCACAAAGGTGCTTATTATCTATGACCATGCTTTCATTAACTGAGCCAAGTAGAGTGAGCAACCTATATCTAAGCCAAACTAACACATGTGAGCTAAATACCCTGAGCATTAAACTAAATATGTTCTCTCCTTCCTTTGAGAGATAAAAGAAAATGAAATTGGAGTTCTGCTATAGTACACAAAATATACAATCCCTTGGGATTTGGTCAACAAGAATTTAAGGACTTATTGAACAGAAGATCCATACTATAAAACAAGAAATTGATAACTCAAAAAGTAATGATTAATACAGATCAGTAGTGGTATAACGTATGAGTTTCCTACTGCTGCTGTAACAAACTATCACAAGCTTAAAATAAAAGTATTTTATTATATTTGAGCTCTGAAGGTAAGAAGGTTAACTGCCTTGGCAGGGCTATGTTCTTTGTAGGGTTCTATTTCTCTGAATATGTTAAAATTGCCAAAAAGAAAAAGGACGGATGAGGTACAAAAAGGAGGCAAGTTAAATCTAACACAGAGTGAGTTCCAAGTCAGGCTGGGCTAAAGGTAGACCCTACCTCAGAAATGATAACAACAACAGAAAGAAAAAAAAAAACCACCACCAACAACAATAAAAACAAAACTGAGAACAACAAATGCTGGCAAAGATGTGAGGAAAGAGGAATACTTATAAGCTGCCAGTGGGCATGTAAACTGGTACAGGCTCTGTGGATATAAATACCCATTTTCCTCATGAGGCTCACTCAGACCAGTACTCCCACAGGATCCAACTGCAGCACTCCCGGAGGCTCACTCAAAGGAAAGGACTTTAAGTAAACGTATCGCAGAATGTTTGTACACTTGTGCTTATTTCGGCCCATTCACAGTAGCTGGGAGATAAGTCTGCCTAGATAGGCATCAGCAAATGAGGGCATGAGAAAACTATGATGTATATGTACAGTAGAATTACTTTCAGCCATAAAAAGTATGGAATCATGATATTTGCAGGAAATCGGATGGACCTGGAACTCATTATGCTGACAGAAGTACAGATACTTTACATTTTGGAACTGGGAAGCAGATGCTTGCTTTCAAAATCTGTCAGCCTAGGTTTAATTCCCAAGCCACCAACGCACATAAGCCAGACCCAAAAAGTGGCACATGTAGCTGATATTTGTATGCAGTGGCAAGAGGCCCTGGTGTATGCACAAACACACACACACACACACACACACAAATAACTAATTAAATAAGCCAAAAATTTAAAAATACTGCACACATAGAATCTAAATTTAAAGTGCATGTGTGTGTGTGTGTGTGAGAGAGAGAGAGAGAGAGAGAGATGAAACTAGAGAAGGGATCATGAGGGGGGATGAAGTGATCTTCAGGGAGCACAGGAATGAGGAAAAAGAGAATGTAGTGGAATTAATGTAATATAAAAGCATAACGAGTAACTATTTGGGGAAATAGGGGGAAAATAAGAGTGGAGGCTGGAAAGTGTAATGGTTTATATTGATTGGCAACTTGACAGGACCTAGGATCACCTGTTAACCTAATCTGTTAATCTAATCTAGATTATACTAAACCTCTGCTCCTTTGTGTAAGGAATTATCTTGATTAGGTTCATTGAAATAGGAAGACTTGCTTTAACTGTGGAAACACCATCCCTGTGATCCTTGGTTTTGGCTAATAGCAAGGAGCGAGCTGGCTGGGCATGGACATTCATCACTCTCTGCTCCTCACAGGCTCTGCTTCTTGCTCCTGCTGCCATGTCTTCCCTGTCACAGGAGATTTTAATCTGGAATTGAACTAAAATTAACTCTTCCATCCTTAAACTGATTTTTTAAATATTTAATTTATTTATTTAAGAGACAGCAAAAGAGGAAGATAGAGAGAAAATGGACATACCAGGGCCTCTAGCCACTGCAGATGCATGTACCACCTTGTGCATTTAGTTTATGTGGGTACTAAGGAATGGAACCCAGGTCCAGGTCCTTAGGTTTTACAGGCAAATGCCTTATCTTCTGAGCCATCTCTCCAGCCCTTTAAACTGATTTTTGTCAGGTATTTTGTCCAAATAATGAGAAGGTAACTCCTATAGAGGGGAATAGATGGAATACAACAATTTATAATAACACATATGTATGAAAAGGCCATAATGAAACTCATTGCTTTGTATGGTACCTTAATTAATTAATTAAAAAAATAAAATGTTGAGGGCATACAAGAGATGTAGCACTTGCCTAGCATGCATAAGGACCTATGTTCAAATCCCTATACCACACACACACACACACACACACACACACACACACATGACTAAATATTGGGCTGGAGAGATGGCTTAGTGGTTAAGGCACTTGCCTGCAAAGCTAAAGAACCAAAGTTCAATTCCCCAGAACCCACATAAACCAGATGCACAAGGTGGCGCATGCATATGGAGATCATTTACAGTGGCTGCAGTGGCTGGGGGCCCTGGCATGCCCATATTCTCTCTCTCTCTCTCTCTCTCTCTCTCTCTCTCTCTCTCTCTCTCTCCCTTTCTCTTCTGGCAAATACATATACATATATATATATATATATATATATATATACACATATATATACATATATATATATACATATACATAAACACACACACACACACACACACACACACACACACACATATATATATATATATATATATATATATATATATATATATATATGAAACTGCATACTGAAAGGTCAAATTTTGCCCCAGAAATAGTCAACACCAAGACTTATTCAGAAAACCTGTTAAAGTTAAACAATGAGTTATAGACAGAAAATGTATGAAGGGCAAAGTTAGGCGCTCTTCAGATGTTTTCACAGCCTCCCCCAGTGCCAGAGGTGGAAACACGACAGCTACTCGGTCCTCACAGCAAGGCAACGTGAGGCACTGCGGCTGTACAAAGCCGGCTGTCCTTTGAGCAGTCAAGCCGTCTTGAGCAGACCGGAATCTAGAAGATGTTATTCTGCAGATGCTTTGTTCCTAGAGGACAAGCTTCAGTCAAACAAAATCCAGGAATTATGAGAAAGTTGGAGGTAATTGTATTTAAATACAATTCAAAATGAAAAACAAATGTGAACTGAGTGTGACCAAATAAAGCATAAGTTTTATAAATGCTGACAGTGTTGAAATGAGACAGCTAAAACAAATTAAAAGAGGAAAAGAAAAAAAGCGAACTTGAGCAGTTTTTTTTCTTTGTCTCTTTTAAAAGAAGCTGAAGGTGAAAGGAACATGTTTGAAGTAAATGGACCAAATAATCATCATTCTTAGTCTATTTAGCAGGAAAACGAAACATTAAGAAAGATAACGTTATTAATTAAGTTGGGTGGCTGATGACGCAATATGAAGGGTATAATCCTTGAAAAACATTAACAAGCTGGATTTCATTAAAATTAAAAATAAATTTCTATTTGATGAATGACAAAATAAAGAGCATTAGAAGACAAGTCACAAACCAGAAGGGCACATTTGCAGAAAAACACAAAGGATGAAGGGCTGGTATCCAAAATATATGAAGAACTCATTAAATCTACAATAAGATAATAAGCAACCCAGTTAAGTAGGACAAAAGATCGGAGCGGACACTTCACTGAAGATTTACCGGTGGCAAGAACATATAGCAGGCTGTGTAAATCTTATACAACCAAAGTTCGATCAGTTCACAGTCGACCTGGTGAGGCCAGGAGCACGGCTTTGGCATTTTGTGACGGTCTTAGTGCTTGCGGTGCTGCGACATAGACAGAAAGCAAGACTCCGTGCATGAGGCAGTCAGAGAAGGCCAGGCCAACTCGTTCTTAGAACCCACACCCTGGGTCCCAGCATCTATCCCCTAACACTGGAGAGTCTTTACAACCTAATCACCTTCCACATCTCCTATCTCCACAGGGTGACAGTGCTAATTAAGTTTTAAGATGGACAATGGAGAGGACATTCAAACAATGGCACATATATAAAGCAATTTAAACATCTTGTGCCAACAGAGTTACATATTACAACTGGAAAAAGATCAAACTACACTTACTAGAGTGACAATAATCCAAACCACTGACATCAAATATTGGCAATGAAGTAGAAAATAAGAACCCTTATTTACAGCTGCAAGGAATGCAAAATGGCACAGCCACATCGGGCAATAGTTGCTAAATTCTAATTAAACTAAACATGCTCGTGCCATATGATCTAACGGTTCCACTCCTTGGTACTTACCCAAAGGAAGTCAGAATTTATGCTAACTTAAAAGAAAGAGCATCACTAGCTTTATTCGAAATTGCCCAACCTTGAAGCAACCTACATGTCCTTCAGTAGGTAAAGGATATACTGTTGTATCTCCAGACAATGGGATGTTTAATTCAGTGCTAAAAAGAAATATGATTTATGTTTGCGGGCTAAGGAGCTAGCTTAGTTGGTAAAGCGCTTTCCATGTAAGCATGAAGGCCTGATTTCAAGGTCCAGAACCCATTTAAAAAGCCGGGTGTGGTGGCACATGCTTGTAACCCCAGCACCGGGGAGCTAGACACTGATGGATCACTGGAGCTCACTAGCCCATCAGCCTACCCTACTTGGCAAGTTCTAGGCCAATAAGAGACTCTATCTCAAAAATAAAGGACAAGGCCTGAGGAACTATACCCAAGGTTGAAAAGACAAAAAAGGAAAGATGATTAAATGCACGTTGTTAAAAAAAAAATGCCAACATGAAAAGTGTACATTTTCTATCATTACAGCGATGTTGACATTCTGGGAAAAGCAAAATGTTGGAGGTTAGTGTTTAACAGTGCTCATGGAGGAAAAGTATAAATAGAACATGAGGATTTTTTTATGACAATTAGTTTCTCTTAGCCCATTTTCTGTTGCTAACAACAGTACCATCGAGTAAGGAAGTTATCTTTATAAAGAGGTCCACTGTGGACCTTCATGCAAGGCTGAAATGAAATGCCTGGTCTTCTTGCTGGCAGGCCTGAAGTGATGCAAGGTGTCATGGGATAAGAGAAAGCGATCGGGTGAGGGACCTAATTGAACTGTTCATAGCAGACCCACTCTCACGCAGACATGAAAAGCCGGTTTCAAGCTTCAGAGCCCATACAGAAAAGCCAGGTGTGGTGGTACAGGCTTGAGATCCAGTGCCGGAGAAACGGAGGCACATGGGTGACCATAGCTAATTCATCATCATCAGTTGTGGGAAATGATTAAACCATTCATGAAGGCCGAGCCCTGAGAGGCTCCTGAGGGCCTCACCTAGCTCCACCTCGTGATACTGCATGACGATTCCACTTGAGCATGAGTTTCAAAGCGCCACAACAATTTTTAAACCACAGTGAGGCAGTTAAAGTTAGCATGGCCCCCAAAGTAAACTAAAGTGGCAGCTGAGCGTACAAAAACCCTCCAAGGCAAACAGTTGTTTTTGTTTGTTTGTTTGTTTGTTTGTTTTATAAAGTGGGAAATGTCCTCATGCCTATAATGGGAAATCTAATTTTCCCCTAGAAAAGTGCCTCTTCCCTAGAAGCCTCATCGATCTGGTTGTTCTGTAAACGATTTCCTGTTCACATGAATAACCAATCAGAGTCACCAGGTGGGTTTTCCAATTTCTAGGAACACCCACCTACCGGGCAGCAGCTCTGCCTTCTTCCTATCTCTTAAGCTCCGTAGGAAAATCTTTCTAAATTTGGCCCTCCGTGGTCTGTGGATTTCATTCAATGAAGTCATAAGTCAAGAACGTGGATGCCTCTGACTTACTGAATGTTTCCATGACCATGATCATCCGTCACAACTCAACCCAGAGCCATAAAAGCTCTACCCATCTCATCTCTTGAAACTCCTGTATCAACAGAAGAAACTCTTCTGTGTACACTGTGGTGGGAGATGAATGCCCCCATATGCTTGTCCAAACCCACGCAGTGTCTAATACCAGAGGAAATATAAAGTGTGTGCTTGGGTCCATAGACCATAACAAATGGGCCATGGTGGTGTAGGATGTTATAGGATATAGGTGGTATAGGTATAGGATGCTGACTTGAACTTTCCCATCTCCCGCTCCAGTAGCTGCTGAGACTTACGGCTGTGTACTCCCCCTTAAACTTGAATAAATTGTCATTGAGCCTCCTTCCAAGTTCCTTCTCAATTCTTCTATCAAGCAGACTAAGAAATAAGAATATAACTGCTACAGTCTGTTATATGATTTTTGGTCAAAGGGAAAAAAAGTGGAATCTGAGTCACACCTCTAGCTCAGGGCAGACAAGACATTCTAAACTGCCCCCACCCAAACTGTATGATAATAGATAAACACAAACTATGGCCCTCTCCCTTAAAAGCTAATCCAAGTGGATTTGTCAATTACTTGGACAGGACACTGCCCCCCAGGAAAGCCAGCTGTTTCAGAAACTTCAAGAAACAGGATACACCTGAAAATGTATTTTAAAAAATGGGAGGGGGGGCTGGAGATATGGTTTAGTGGTTAAGGCACTTGTCTGCAAAGCCAAAAGACCCAGGTTTGATTCCCCAGGACCCACGTAGCCAGATGCACATGGTGGCTCATGCATCTTGAGATCATTTTCAATGGCTAGAGGTCCTGGCACGCCCATTCTTTCCCTGTCTCTCAAATAAATAAATAAGAATATATTAAAATAAGGTATGCTGCTGTAAAAAAGAAAGCTTCTGAATCAGCTTTCAAAAACGGGAGGGGGAGCTGGAGAGATGGCTTAGTGGTTAAGGCATTTGCCTGCAAAGCCAAAGGATCCCGGTTCAATTCTCCAGGACCCATGTGAGCCAGATGCACAAGGGGGTGCATGCATCTGGAGTTCATTTGCAGTGGCTGGAGGCCCTGGTGCACCCATTCTCTCCCTCTCTCTCTGCCTCTTTCTCTCTATCAAATAAATAAATAAATAAAATATACTAATAAAAAAACGGGAGGGGTAAAACTCTCTCCTTAATGTGATGTGCATGTGCACTTAGACACACAGCCAACTTTTCCTTCCCTATGGTGGCTTGCAGACCCTCACTGCTAAGCTTACGTGCTTTCTAAGAAAGGACAATTTTAAATTTTCCCCAAACCTCTCTTTTACAGACAGCCTTTTTCTCGGACCTTGATGCACATCCTTCCTCACAGCCATTTCCACTTTCTCTCTCTATCAGCCCCCACCGGTGTCTGCTCTCTGCCTCGTACCGTCTTCCTCCTCTTGGCAGCCGCTCTCTTCCAGGTTGCCGCCCTGTTTGTTTGTTTTTATTCACAAATTCCAGTAAAATTATCCATGAGTTTCAGTCTGAATCTGTTGTTGAATTATTTTAACTGTAAGACTAGGAATCTACAAAAGGGACCCTGTGTTTCCCAGTGACAAAAGAGGAAAACGTCTACTCTGTGTTGTTTCTAGGAGACACTAAAGAAATAGAAAACTAAGAGCACTACATAGAATAATAATTATAAAATGAATCCTTATTAAAATATGAAAGTTCATAAATTTTAGCATTATTATACAATTAAAGCAAAAAAAAATTGAGAGGCAACATCACAAAAATTTGTTTTATATAATTTGTTTTATAATAGATGCAAAACAGAATCCTAGAATGGCAGCATAAAAACTTTCACACGTTCACCTTTCCATAAAAGAAATGAGAACACTGGATGAAAGTAGGCAAGATCGGTTTTTTGAGCTCTAAAAAATAACCAAAGCTTGCGATCACTCAAGGAGTGTTTGTTCCAGGAAAATGTCTGAAACTCAGTAAGAACACTGGATTCTGTGCCTTGCTGACTTCTTTATTTCTATCCTCCTCACCTCAGCTCCACAGCAGCCTTTAAAGAAGACAGCCTTGGACTGGAGGGATGGCTTAGCGGTTAAGACATTTGCCTGAAAAGCCAAAGGACCCAGGTTCGACTCTCCAGGACCCATGTTAGCCAGATGCACAAGGGGGCACACACATCTGGAGTTCGTTTGCAGTGGCTGGGAGCCCTGGCACGCCCATTCTCTCTCTCTCTCTCTCTCTCTCTCTCTCTCTCTCTCTCTCTCTTCTCTCTCTCTCTCTCTCTCCCTGCCTATTTCTGTGTCTCTCTCTTAAACAAATAAGTAAATATTTAAAAAAAAAAAAAGTGAAGACAGCCTCACAACCATATGAGCTGTGGAAAGTTACAGGCTACCAGCCTCTGGAAGGAAATAGTTTTGGTACAACCCACCCACCCGGGAAATTATCATCATTTGACCTGTCTGGAAACATGCTAAAAGCCTTTATTCTCAAAGCTTGTCTTTATTTTTACCTAATTTAACCCTGGCGTGGTTAATAGCTACCCACAGAGATTGGTGGAAAGCAGTCACTAGCAACTCTTTAACACAGCAGCTGCTAGAGGCATCATTGCTAGCAGGGCTAACAAGAGGCTGACTAAAACATTTCAAAGAAAAAACTGGAGGAATGAGGTATCCACGGAGAGCCTTGAAAAGTTGTAAAACATTTCTGGCAATCCAAAAGCATATAAGACTACGTGAATGTGCATATAAGACTATATGAATGCCCAAGAAAGATTTGAGAATGTTCTGTTCTGTTCTCTCACTTGGCATGACATTGAGGTTTTGTGAAAACAGGAAGAAAAGACTAAGGCAGAGTCCTAAACTGTCTGCCAAGCATTAAAAATCCTTCAATACACAGAGCCCCTGGGCAAAGCCTTGGCTACTGATTCAAAGAACTTTAAGAAACACTCTGTGTAATCATTAACTGACCACTGACCTAACCCAGCCGGTCCTCGGTGTCTGAATACAACAAGGGGCGTAGATTGTGTAGCACCAGCCCGGTAAAGCGGCTGATGAAACAGAGTAATAATTGCAAGCGACAGATGCTGAAGCAAGGGACAAATGTGCTTTCTAGAACCAACATGTGTTGTTTTGAATGTACAGTAACAATAACAGAACTCATAAGATACACTAATAGTAGTAGTACAGTGTGGCCCATTTATGGGGAAAGCTTTTGGAAAAGGAATAAACAGAAACTATTATAAGTCAAGAAAGTAGACTTACAAAGATGTTGAGTCAACTGTAATAAACATATCAAAAGAATTAAAGAAAGGCTGGAGAGATTGTTCAGTAAGTACAACGGCAAGCAGGAGGACTGGAGTTTAGACCCCTTAGGATCCGCATAAATTCCAGGTGGGCCTGGCAGCCCCCTGCAAGCCCAGAGCGCAGGAGGCCGAGGCACGGAGGCCCTGGCCGAAGCTGGCTGTCTAGGCTGCCTGAGCTCGTAAGCTCCGGATGCAAGTGGGACATTGTGCCTCAGGACAATCAAGTGGAGAGTGACTAGGGGAGATGCCCATGGTCAATCTGTGGCCTACACATGTGCACACACATGCCACCGCACACATCCACCCACACACATACACACATGTGGGCATACCACACTGGTGTACACACACACACACACACACACACACAAAAAAAAAAAAAAAAAAACAACTGTGCATGCATTGAGAATTTAAAGATAGTTTGGAAATGCCTCACCAAATAAAATAATGTCAAGAAAGAGGCAAATTACATTTTAATCTTTTTTGTTATTTTTATTTATTTATTTGAGAGCGACAGACAGAGAAAGAAAGAGGCAGATAGAGAGAGGGAGAGAGAATAGGCGCGCCAGGGCCTCCAGCCACTGCAAACGAAGTCCAGATGCGTGCGCCCCCCCCCCATTGTGCATCTGGCTAACGTGGGTCCTGGGGAGTTGAGCCTCAAACCGGGGTCCTTAGGCTTCACAGGCAAGCGCTTAACCGCTAAGCCATCTCTCCAGCCCCAAATTACATTTTAAAACAAAAACAATTTTAAAAATTCCACTAGGACTGGACAGATGGCTTAGCAGTTAAGGTGCTTGCCTGCAAAGCATAAGGACCCAGTTCAATTCTCCAGAACCCATGTAAACCAGTTGCACAAAGGAGCGCACACATCTGGAGTTCCTTTGCAGTGGCCAGAGGCCCTGGTGTGCCCATTCTCTCTCCCTCTTTTTTTTTTTTTCTCTCTCTCTCTCTCTGCCTATTTCTCTCTCTCTCTCTCAAATAAAAATAAAAATATTTTAAAAAATTAAAAATTCCACTAAAATGAAAAATTCATTACAAAGGATCAGTAATATGAACTAGAGGAATCAGCAAATCTGAACCTAAGTTATGGTGGTTTGAATCAGATGTCCCCTATAAACTCATGGGTCTTGAATGTTTGGTCCCCAGCTGGTGTCAATTTGGAAGGTGGTGACTTGTGGGAGAAGGCATATTTCTAGGGGTGGGATTAAGGGTGCGGCAGCCAGCTCTGCCTTACCAGAACATGGCTCATTCCCTTGCTGTTGGTTTCCACATGCTGTTGCAAAAGTGATATCCAGCCTCTTTCATGCCACATTTTCCTCTGTCATCATGAAATTTCCCCTCAAGACTGTAAGCCAAAAGAAAAAACTTTCCTCCCATCAGCTGCTTTTGGTCAGGTGCTTTATCATAGCAACACAAAGTTCATTAAAATATAGGTCAAGCTGGGTGTGGTGGAGCATGCCTTTAATCCCAGCACTCAGGAGGCAGAGGTAGGAGGATTGCCATGAGTTCAAGGCCACCCTGAGACTCCATAGTGAATTCCAGGTTAGCCTCAGCTACAGCAAGACCCCACCTTGAAAAACCAATGTGTGTGTGTGTGTGTGTGTGTGTAAATTGAAATACTGCAGTTTGAGAAACATACAGAAAAAAATAACAATAAGCAGAGAATCAGACTTGTAATAAGTACACCCTCAAATAAAAACCTGAAAGAAAAGAGAAAAATTTCTTGAAGAAAATCATGGGGAAAATATATCTCCAAATACCATGAAAAACAATCTACAAAATCTAGAAGCTCAGTAAACTCCAGTTATGATGACCTCAATGATAAACTAATCTAGATGAACTCAGAAGGATAAGGAGATTCTTTTTTTCTTTTTTGCATGGATATGTATCTGTGGTATGCACAAGCCTATGTACATATGTTTGTATGTATGTGGGTGCATGCATGTGTTCAGGTATACATGCACGTGTGTGCGTGTGGAGGACAGAAGTCAGTGTCAGATGTCTCTTCTATGACCAACTACCTTTTTATTTTGAGATAGTGTCTGTCACTGATCTTGGGGCTTATCAATTCAGCTAGACAAATTAACCTACAAACCCTTGGGATTACCCTGTTTCTACCCACCCAGTGCTGGGGCTACAGGCATGTGCCGCCATGTCCAGCATTTCCTGTGGATGCTGCGCATCCAACTCAGGTGCTGGTGCTTGTGTGGCAAGAGCTTTACTGACTGAGCCACCGCCCTAGCCTAAAACAGACTCATGAAAGCAAGAGTAGAGGGTGATGTAAAAGTTTATACAAGCTTGTACCAGCGATCTTCAATAAGAGTGAAAATTCAGTCTCATCCAGAGTTATGAAAATCACACCTAAAGCACAATATAGCATGAAACAGTAAGGGGGTGCTAACACCAAATTAGTTATGATGTTAAAAATAAGTGGGCTTAAGCCGGGCGTGGTGGCACACGGCTTTAATCCCAGCACTCAGGAGGCAGAGGTAGGAGGATTGCTGTGAGTTCGAGGCCACACTGAGAATTCAGAGTGAATTCCAGGTCAACCTGGACTAGAGTGAGACCCTACCTTGAAAAACCAAATAATAATAATAATAATAATAAGTGGGCTTGTTTCACTTAGTTTATAAGGGAAAAATTTCACATTCAATCATACAGAAAAACTCTGTACTACTTCCAACAATATAATGCAAAAAATATTCAGAAACATTGAAAACAGAAGCTCTGATATATACTAATGAAGTAGAAAAAAATTGGGGTATTCATGATCAAGATTTCAAATACAAAAATATCCATTATTCAAGAAGGGAAAAGTGAATATTTGATAAAGATATATCCAATTTCTATCTTGAGTTTTAAAAACAAGTGTAGCAGTTCACGTTTCACTGCTGGGACAGAACACCGGCCCAGAAGCAGCTTATGGGATGAGAGTTTACTTCTGGCTTAACGGTTGAGGGGAGGTTTCACTGTAGAGGGAGAGCACAGCAGGATGGAGAGGCGAGCTCGCGTCACCGCGTATCCACGGGAGAAGACAGGAGAGCAAGCTTGACAGCACGGGAGGGGGGACAGGTTACAAAACACCACAGCCCGACTCCAGTGACACTCCTGCGTCAGCAAGGATGCCACTCGCAGCGGCTCCGCCAGTTTGGAATCAAGTGTGAGGCTCAATCACAAATTCATAAGGCTAAGGCGACATCTTAAATTCAAACCCCTACACAAGCAGCAGCTTAACAAAGACAGTGAAAGATATCAGCATATTACTCAAATGAGAGAATACAAAAGATTGTTAAGCATATAAGATTTTCTGATGAACGAAGCAATAGTATAGAAATTTAGAATAAATTAGGAGATAATTGGATGGTCTGAGATTAAATACAATTGTAAAAACCAACATGAGGTTTCCCTTTAACAAATTAATATGCTATCTTATGCATAATACATGGTCATTAAATGTTTGATAAATAAATGAATTACAGAATTATTTATCCCTGTTGCTACGTAGATATTAAAAACCTCTTCCTTTCTATCAGTTGACTGTTGTTACATAACATACCAAGCCAAACTTAGTAGTATTTCCCAGGCATAGTGACAATAGCAAGACTACACAGGACAGGATGTGACATGACAGGAATAACATCATGAGTTCAAGGCTAGCATGGGCTACACAGCTAGCTCCTGTCTCAAAACAAACAGTTTAGCAGCGTAAGCATCGGTAATGTATTATTAGCTCAAGTCTTCAGGTTGCCTAAGCAGCGCTGTCAATCAGTGCCAGGCTCAGCCGATCGTGTTTGAGCTCACTCAAGCATCTGCCGTCAGCTGGGTCTGGCTTACTGGTTGGAACAAGTTGCTATTATGTCTCTCATCTGGGCACACATGTCATGTGCATGTTGTAGCAGGACAGCATTAAGATACTGAGAAGTATGTAAGATTTGGCAAGATTTCTGTGGTTACTCAGCCATACAGTCAATCAAGGAACTTAAGGAAATATGAGAAAAATGACAATTTGGTCAGAAAGGGGTACAGAGAAATTTGGGAAAACTGGCTAAAATATTGGAGGGGTCATGTATCTGTGCTAGCCTTTGTGTAAACCAATTACCCCTACCTGCCTCTCTCTCTCTTTCATGCACACGCATACACCTGCACACACACACACACACACACACACACACACACACACACCCACATTGGTTTGCATCCTTCACACTCTTTGACTTGTACTGTCCATTCTGCTCATTATTTTCATACCCCACACTTATTCACTCCTATGTAAACCCATGCAAACCCTATGTTTCCCTTGTAGAAATTTCTTGATAATTTATTTAGTAATTATTCTTCTTCACAGTATGATTGAAGAAATTTACACTAAACATTTCATGAGCTTGCTATCATTTTTGTTGTTTTGAATTCTAGGTTTCATATTTTTGAGTCATTCATATATATATATGTATATATATATACCTTATCAATGAGAGTTTTTGCAAGAGTGCATGCTTAACAATGATAATTAGAAAATTGGCATTTTTGCAGCATTTAAACAATTTTCAAATACCTTTTCTTATTTTTTACATCATTTATCTATTTTTCTTTATTTTAAAGTATTAATTTCTTTATGGTTAACCAATACCTTGAAGATATTGAGCATTTGGGTGAATATTTCAGAAATTTCAGTAAAATGTGGCTTTTAAAAGGAAAAAAGTGCAATAATGAATCAATAGTATTAAGTGTAATTTTATTATACTGTTGATGTTGCATATGTAAAGTATTAAGTCCAATCTTTTAATTAAAGTCAGACACAATTAAAAAATGAAAATACATTTATAAATTCAGATTACAAAAATAATGAAGTATAAGTGAAATTGACAGTTTTGTGACAAATAATGTTCTGTGGACATAAAGTTGCCTGTCATGAGGTAAATCTTTATGGATCTTTGAAAGGTTGATTTTCTTCAATCTTTTTTCAGCTTGAAGTCATGTCTGGTGGCATTATTTGCTCTTTATTTAGAACAAAGGCATCACTTCTAAATTACTTTCTGCTCATCTTAATTTTTTTTATGTTCATTGGGTACTTTAATTTATGTACATACTGTAATTTGGTCTTATTTCTATAAAGTTAATCTTCTTTTCTTCCCTTGCCCCTCTCATTCCACTTAAGGCCCTTCTCTTTTAAGATTCTTCTCTTTCTTGTCTCATTCCTTCTGTCCTCCTCTGTGGGAGATGTTTGTGGATTCTGAATTGCTCAGGTCTTTTGGCCATATTGGTAATCACTGTCCAGTCATGAACAGCAGTGCTCCTGTTGGGAGGACAGAGCCTCACAGCCTGCCTTCCTACCATGTGGCTGCCATAGTCTGTCTTCCCCTCTCTTGCAATGCTACCTAAGCCCTGGAGCACATGTTATAAGTCTCCGTCAGTGTTGAGCTCTCAGCAGCCTGTTTTCTGCTTGCATGAATTTTGAATCTCCTTGGTGTCTACTGTCACATCATAGAGAAGGTGCTCCGGCTAGCCATGAGAGTACCCCTCATACTTGATCTGTATCTTCCTCTGTAGTGTTCCCTGGATGCCAGCATGTGTGATAGAATAACTCACCCTGTGCGAGGCACTTGACATTTTTTCCTGTCATTCTGATGCATGTTGAATCCCTCTGCATTCCAGTGTTAGTGGCCATCTACAAAATGAGTGTTATCTAACTAAAAATGTGAACAGCATGGATCAAAGGGGGAAAATGTATACAGTTAGAAGGCATTTTGATGTGTAGAACCTCTCCATTTAGCCAAAGAATAGGAAAAGCTTCCCTCTAGAGTCTAAGACCTTCTAAGACAGCACACAGTACTAACAAGGTACTTTGCGGTATCATTAGGACACAGCTGTGTCTGGAGAGATTGCTTAGTGGGTAAAGCTCTTACTGAACAATCATGAAGACCAGAGCTCAGGTCCCTAGCACCAAAGTAAATGCCAGGTGGGTGTGGTGGCTCACCTGCAATCCTAGCATTTGGAAAGCTGAAACAGGGGATGTGCAGTTTGAGCTCAGGGTCTGAGCCCTAGTGAATAGGTGGAAAGCCACACTAGGGGGAAGGAATGAAAACATTAAGTATAATACATACATGTATATCCTATATATACATGATATATATATATATATATATAATCACATTTACAGTGCCGATTACTACATACATAGCAGGAGAATTTAGAAAATAACAGGAGTCAGACCCAGAGTCACCCACAAAGGGCTTGGGCTCCCTCCAGTCTCTACAGGAAGCGAGAACTCTGGAAAGGCTGTCCTAGTTGTCATGAACACCTCACAAGCCACTTGTCAGTCAAATTTGGAATGGCAGAGATGCTTCTCTGACACAATTGCTATGGCCTCCTTTTTTTTTAACCTTTTTTTATCAGGCCCACTTGTTACAGAGAACTGTTAGAGATGTCTCTTCAATAGAATGTGTTTTCTGAAGGAAAACAGACAGCAGCAGTACATGAGTCTTATCTCCGTGAGAATAAAGGTGGAAGACCTTCTAGGTCTTTCTTACAAACTAGAATTACTATTTCAGCTAGATTAAGTAAAAACTGTACACAGATTCTATGAGTCCTCAATTAAATTTTGTATGTGCTTATAACTGATTTAAAAAAATATTTCAGACTAAAAGCTCCAGGACCTGGATTACTTGTCTCTTTTAATGTTGTGCAATGGAGAAAATTTTTAACCAGCAAGAATTAACAAAATTGCTGGCTCCCAAACCATATTGATTCTATCATAAAACATGGTAAAAGCAGAATCAGGGAAATAAAAGAATAATAAAAGCCAGGTGTGGTGGTGCACGCCTTCAATCCCAGCACTTGGGAGGCAGAGGTAGGAGGATTGCCGTGAGTTCGAGGCCACCCTGAGACTGCAAAGTGAATTACAGGTCAGCCTGGGCTAGAACGAGACCCTACCTTGAAAAACCAAAAAAGAAAAAAAAGAGTAATAACTACACAGGTGTCATCACATACACCTGGTTTACTGAAAGGAAACCACAACAACACGATCATGTCTGGAAACAGAATCTAGGTTCCCAGCAATAACACACTGAGATTCAAATCCATACAAGTGAGGTTTGATTCCTGCAGTTTTAAATTTTTCTTTTGTTGACCTTGATGTTTTGTAATGAATATATATATGTGTATATATACATAAACTGTATATATGCATATATACATATATATGGTGTAGATTGATTCCCCTTGGGCTTCATTTCCAAGTTGCAGTCTTTAGATCATTCTATTGATGCAGAAAGCACAGCCCCCACCTCAGAGGGAGTAAGAGAGTTTATTGTGGTTCCAAATATGAGTGACCGTGGCCTGGGAACACAGTTTAAGTTACCCCAAATCCCATGCTCCAACATGATAGTGGTTTCATGAAGGCTTTATATTAGCAGAACCAAGGGAGTCAGAACGGGAAGTTTTTACACTGGTGGAGACTTCCGATGGGAGGATGTAGCAAAGCCCGACATTTCAGGATCAGCTCTCAGATGCTCTCAGATGAAAGTCAGAGCTTTGGGGCTGGCAGAAGCTCAACGTCTGTTCATACATTTATCTCAGACACAGAGGTGGGCAATAAATGGCCACTTAAGTGGTTAGGATAGCCCAGGATACATTGGTTCTGGACTTGCAGAATTCTAACTCCCCACAGTCGCAGAGGTTCTAACCAGCCTTGAATGATTAACCCAGGTATGGCTTCTTTCTGGGAACTTTCGTTCACAAATTCTATCCCCAGTTCTACAATGCACTGTACATAGCGTAATACACAGAGCAACACAAGAGCCTGGAGAGTGCTAATGCAGGCAGGACAGCACGCATCGGGAGAAGGTGAAAGTTACACATGTGAGCAAGCAGTGCCTGTTGTGCTTGGTTCCGGTGTGGTCATTTGAATCAGATGTCCCTGAAGAACTCGTTTGTTTTGGACGCTCGGTCCCCAGCTAATGACAGCTTGGGAGGTGGAAGCCTTCTCGGAGGATGTGGCTTGCTGGGGTTGGATTTGTATTAGCCACCAGCTTGGCTCACTCTTCTGCTGTTGCTTTCCACCTGCTGCGGCAGAGGAGCTTCTTCTGTACCGTCCTCACAAAGCTTCTCCTTACAGAAGCATAAAAGTAAATTCTTCCCTCCCACGAGCTGGTGTTGGTCTGGTGTTTTGTCCCCATAACACAAAAGTAATTACAATATCCACTTTAAGTTTCTTTTCTTTTTTTTCCATTTTCCTTTTTCATTGTGATGGCCCAAAGACTCTTAGGACAAACTATAACTTTTCTTTCACATTGCAGATTTGGAGATAAGTATATGATACATTTTAATGGTTAATTATGCACACACACACAAACACACACACACAGCCTTTCATGGCCACTACCACTTTATGTGGATGGATGGTGTGCTCTTGGGAGAAGGCTTTACAAACTGAGGAAATAACTTCAGCTCATGTAACTGTTTCCTGGGGCTTCCATGACAAGAGCGGATGGTTTAAATCACAGAAAATAACTTCATTTCAGTTGTGGAATGTGAATGACCAAGAGGGCTGCCTTCTTCCTCTGTGTTCACAGGGCCTTTCCTCTGTATGCTTACATCATTGGTGCCTCTCCCTCTTTTTACAGGACAGCAGTACAATCAGTTTAGGATTGTATTCTTGTCCAATCTGAGAACGCCTGATTGCGCACATACACGGTGTGCCACTGTTGCATGAGTGTGCACTTCCTGTCCAGTTGGTTGGTTTCACTACTTGCAGGATCTCCTGCTTATTCACACTGTTGGTAACTCTTTTCTCCCAGCTGCTCTCCCAGCACTTTCCAGTGTCATGCGCATTAGTCAGGAGGTACCTGGCTTCCCTCTCAGTGCGAGCATGGTCACTCCATGTCATGTGTCCTCAGCAACACGGTCTTAGCTTTTTAGCTCTGGCACGTAACCAAGTGCCTTGGCCGTGGCTTGTATTATTTTGGGGACCTGATGTATCTCACTGACCAACAGCTCATTGTGGGAGGTGTTGCCACTTCTTGTTGCCGGCACAAAACATCCAACCAAAAGCAGTGTAGAAGAGGAAAAGGTTTTTTGGCATGCAGACTTGAGGAGAAGTTCCAAGATGGCAGGGGAAAACGTGGCATGAGCAGAGGCTGGCCGTCACCTGCTTACCAACATCAGGTGGACAACAGCAGCAGGAGAGTGTGCCAAACACTGGCAAGGGGAAACTGACTATAGCACTCGTAAGTCTGCCCCCAACAATACACTGCTTTCAGGAGGCTCCAGTTCCCAAATTGAAACCAGCTGAGGACCTAGTATTCAGAATACATAAGTTTTATTGGCGATACCTAATTCAAACCAACGCACGAGGTAACCCAATTCTGGCGCTGGGGTTTGCCAGCCAAAACCCATGCTTTTAGGGTTATGCTTTCTCCACCTTCTGTGGGGCAATGTTATCAATTTCAAGGTTCTATCTATAAACAAAGTCACATTGGGGATTAGAGCTTCAATTCAAGAATTTTGGGGAGACCCGACTCAATCCACAATATACTAACCTAGGGAAACAGTGGAGAGTCATTATTCTTATGCTTATAGTAAAAGCACCATCATGTTTGCTCTCTAGAATCTCCAGATTTTATCATAATGTTTAATTTGAATGCCAAGATATTATATCATGTACTCTTGTACCCAACGTTATAGTGGGTGCAGATATCCTTAGGTCTCCTCTGCTGCCTGAGTCAGATCATCATCGGCTTCATTAGTCTTTCTTATTTTAGAGACTGCAGAAGCAATTGTATCATGTGTTCCAACCAATGAACATGTAAGTGGCTGGAGTTACTTCAAGCAGTATCTTTCTGTCTGACCCAAACCTAAAATATGGCCTTATGAAAGAAGGCAAAGAAGGCTTGATCTTAACCACATTAGAGATTCTAGGCCATCCTGGCAGGCGAGTACAAATTCTGACAGGAGAATGGTTAGGTAAGGCCATGATGGTCCTCCAGGACAACAGTGAATCTCAATGATAACATTTCACTTACAAGTATTCCCTGGGTTAAAATGGCAATGTTTCTTCTTATTTAAACGAAAGATGCTATGATTATCACATTTTTGTAAACTGGTAGAATTGATTTACTTGTTCTAGAAGGGAGGTTTTCTCATAATGAACATGGAGACAGAAACAGTCATGTGGCCTTCATAGAAAGACCTGCACTCTGCAAAAGAATTTTCTGCATCAATTTTTTAAATTATAATTTAAAAATAGTAAGCCTGATGAATTGTTTCTACCATTTAGCAAATTAAAATAGAAGGTGCAAGAAGACAAAAATGGCAAGTAGAAGACTCCATTTCTTATTCAGCAACCTTTTCGTTGGAAGTAGCAGAGGGAGGGAACTTCCTCAACACAACTTGGTCATCATTGAGTCTTCTGCAGATGTCAGGGTCAGATTCCTCCTCAGTATCTAAAATGCAGCAGGAGCAACACAAGATGGGGAACACAAGTATAATCACACTGGCTGACGGGTTGAATGTTGCTGTGTGCAGCCAGCCAGCCTGCCCAGAGAGCTCAGTAGAAACCAGTTTGATGTTAACTTTTAGGAAGTTATTCTACCACAGGATTGTTATGATAATTGAAATCATGAATGGAATTGCAAATGAACCCCTACGAACATGAAGTAAAGGTTCCAGTGGTTATCTAGCTGTTAGGCTGAGCTGTTTGGAACAATAAAAGGGGCAGGGTCAACTTGTGATAGCATTAATTTTGATTTCAGAATCACCAATTTGTTGACCTCTCACTGCTTCTATAATGGAAATATGAGGTCTGAAAGAACCTGCCTAAGGCCTGTATTCAAGCAGAAAATGAGAGCTTCCCTTCCTCCACCCGTGGTTAACTTCTTTCTCTTTTGAGGGTGATGTGGTCTTCATACCCAGGAATCTCAAAATCTGCCACAAAATGAGATTTCTTTGTGATAGGTCAGAAGGAAGAGACCATTACTTTGGGAATGATCTCTCCATTTATGAGCATTTGAAGAGCATGCTGTATTTCAGGAGCAGGGGAGTATGTGGGATGCTACTGGACAGATGTGACTTATAATGTATCATAGCAGATCCAGGCTAAGGTTCAACTATCATAAAGAATAATTCTGACAGTTAATTTTCTCTTGTCTTCATTTGCTAAGACATTAGCAGACATTTCATGAATGGGTATCAATGACAAATGTGCATTATGTACCTTCATCAGATGATTGAGAGAATTATTATGGTAATTGTAGTCAGGGATCACAAAGATGAAAAATAGGAGCTAGAGACTCACAAGAGGGAAATGGGTAAAAATCAGAGGAACACATTAAAAACAAACAGTGGGCACAGCGTGTCTCACATATTTTCCAAATGGACCACACACTGTGTGTTTGACTCCTACTGCCCCCTGTGTATGACATGATTTTGCTATAAGAATGGGTATATATAATATGAAATTTTCTGTATTATTTCTTCAGTAAACATTTGTGTTACCATATTCTTTGATAAGGTCTTTAATTAATTATTTGCATATAGTACTAATAAATGCTTGAATTGTTTTTAAACAAACAACAAGAACTTATGAGCACATTTTGCTTTAAAACATTGAAATAAAGCGGAGGATAGTGACTAAAGAAGGGGTAATGTAATTTTATCCTTTATGAGTAATTTATATTTGATGACCTTTTACAATTACAGATAGCTCAATAATCAAATGAGCAAGAGATTTCAAGATGCTAAAAGAAGTTAAAGGATAAAGTAGGGAAACAATTCATGTTCCCTGGCTTTAATTTTAAATTTTTTTAAGGAGCAAATATTTAAATATTAAATATTTGGTTCTTTGTAGAAAATTCAGTAAGAACCACACAAAATTTTTATCCATATTCCTTAAAAAAGTCATCACCTCTGGTGTGAACCAAACCAACCCTCCTGCCATCTTCGTAAGAGAGGACCTTGTCTACTTTACTCAACCATCCTCCGGGCTGTGAAGGAGGATTCTCACTCACAGCTGCTTGTGTGACCAACCTGACGAATGACTTTAATGAACACAAGGCTGTTTCCTATGGCTTACTTTTATTGCCCACCACCACCACCATTGCTGTGGCTGAGGTGATGCTTGGGTGACTTTGATCACGCCAGGAGCTCCGTTCAAGCTCAGGCCTGCGAGGACAAACGCACTGAAAACGGGGCCGCGGGCCTCGTGCTCCTTCTCGGTATATTACAGAGTCCCTCGATGAGGACTCAGAGAATTTTTTTTTTCCTTGTCTCAAGTTTAGTTAAAAGCAACTGGACAGTTAATTTGTTTTTATATTATGGACAATGTGGATTTTGCAACAAAGTCTGTTTCTGGATTTATAGTATTTAAAATGTGTAACCTTGGTGTCCATAGAGCCAACCAGCTTAGGGCAACAAATTAGTTACATTAGCATTAGTTCCAAAATTTGATTAGTGGGTAGGCCACAATCCCTTACAGAGGAGACCCCTGCTGCAAACATGTCTGCACAGCCCCGGGGTTCGTGCTATGTGCTTCTATTCACTGGCTGAAGGTAGTAGAAACCCAGTGTTTTAGAAAGAAGAGATTCATTATAACTGTTTTCAGTTGCTCTATAGAACCCAAGGGTACCTTCTCCTCAGAAAACCCTAAAGCCAGAGATTCACATGTCATCAAGAAGCTTCTCATGTCTACTATCACTCCTGCCTTCTCTCTCTCTCTCTCTCTCTCTCTCTTTCTCTTCTCCTCGGCTTCCCCAGGTCTTCAAACACAGAAGACGAAGGCAACCAAAAATGCTGAAGATTGCATGACAAAAAATAATAATAAAAATAAAAAATACAGCCACCTCTTGAGTTCTGAACCGACTTCTTGCTGCTGTTGGGCAGCCGTTTGCTCTGGACGGCAACAATTTCTGGAGTGAGAAGAGTGGCTCATGAGACTCGGGAAGCCAAAAAAAACCTTCCTTCGAGGCTAAGAAAACTCGGGAAACCAGACTCGGGAGGATCACAGGGTGCCACCGTTCACAACGGTGACGCCAGGTCAACAACTTCTGCGGGAGTGGAGACTGATCAGTGGAGCTGCCTGCAAGTCAGGCAAGGCACTCTGGGAATGCAGCTTGCATGAGCTGTCAGCCATACTTGGGTGGGATTTTTAATAATATAGTTGCTTTTGAGCCACCATGACTGTATGAAACACCCTTCAAAATTCACTGGTTACCCAGGCTACATTTGGGTAGAATTTTGTCTGGTTCATGATCGGTATTTTGACTGGGGTAAACATATCTATTCACATCTGCCCAGGAGAAGTCACGCAACTTCCAAAGCTGGATTTCTAGGGAAGAGCTTGATAATCACAGTGTGAACAAATGGCCTGTCCTTCTTCCATCCTACAGTACAAAGATGACAAGGACACATAGCCTTCAAATGGCTCGGTTGCCAAGTGAGTGGGAGAGCACAGTTCCCAGAGAAGAGGGTGAATAGGACTATACTACTGTTTTTTTGTTTGTTGGTTGGTTTTGTTGGTTTTTTGTGGTGTGTGTGTGCACACATACATACATGCATCAACTTAAGGTTGACGTGTGTGGCTTTTCTGTGTGGCTGATCATTGCTCATCTCATGGAACAGTATCTTTCACATTTCTCTTCTAGAAAAAAAATGTATTTATTTATTTATTCATTTATCATTTATAAGCAGACACAGAGAAAGAGAGGGGTAAGGGGCATGCGAGGGCTTCTTGCCAATGTAAACAAACCCCAGATGCATGGGGCCCTTTGTGCATCTGGCTCTACATGGGGACTGAGGAATTGAACCCATCCTAAGGCAGTGTCTGTCAGTGAGGGTAAGGTTGGTGGTTTCTTGAAGATAGCAAATGGATGGATTCAGTTTTCTGATCAAACCTGTTAATCTGTATCGTTTGATTGGGAAATTCAGTCCATTGATATGAAGAGTCATAATTGAGAGGTGTAAGTTAACTCCTGTAATGTTGAAGATTTTGCGGAGTTTGCTGTGTTCTTGATCTTCAGTTGCTTTAACAACTGTTCTAGTTTTTCCCTCCTCTTAAGTATGTTTATTTTTCTCTCCAGTGTGAGGTATTCCATCCAGTATTCTCTGTATGGCTGGCTTTGTACTCATGTATTCATATAGCCAGTTTTTATCATGGAATATTTTTCTTTCTCCTTGTATTATGAGGGACAATTTTGCTGTGTAGAGCAGTTTGGGCTGGCAGACATGATCTTTCAATATTTGAAATGCTCCATTCTAAGCCCTTCTGAGTTGTAGAGTTTCTGTTGAAAATCTGGATGTGATTCTGATGTTCATACTATTGTAAGTGATAATCAGTTTCTCTCTTACAGGCTTTGTACTTTTTCTTTGCTGTGGAGATTTCTCGGTGACTAAAGGTTCTTGTTTGCAAAGTCTGCCACTCTGGGTTTAATTCCCAGTACCTACATAAAGCCAGATGTACAAAGTGGTGTAAGTGTCTGAAGTTTGTTCAGTACTCTGTTTTGTTTGTTTAGTGTTTTAATTATTTTGTGATTTGAAGAATTTCTTCTATGGTCCTATTTGGCATTCTGTATGCCTCTTGTACATGTATAGGCCTCTGCTTAGTAAGGCTTGGAAAAATTTATTCTATAATTTATTTTATTTTTATTTATAATTTATTAATTTATAATTAATTAATATTTATAATTAATTAATTTATAATTTATTTTTTTATTTATCTTTATCCTTGGCCTTTAGTTTTTCTCCTTTTTTATGCCCAGGACTCAAATGCTTGGTCTTTTAATATGTCCCACATTTCTTTCATGTTCTGTTCATATGGTCTTTTGAACTTGATGTTGGTTTTGGCCTCCCAATCTGTTCCCTACTTTGTCCTCGAGTCCTGATATTCTTCTTCCCACACGATCTACTCTGTTGGCGAGGCTTTTGTGGGAGCCTTCAGTTGAGTTGTTTCACTTTGGTGTCTGTTGGGTTTCTCTTCAGCATCCCTGGCTCATTGCTGTGCTGCAGTGCATTGTGCTCTCTTGGAATTCATTCAGGCGCTTTTGCATGTCCTCACTGAATTCATTCAGTACTTGTGTTTAGTTGATTTTCTTCCATTGCATTCAACCATTTATTCATGCCCTCCAAATTTATTGTTATTCTTATCATAATTGATTTTTTTTTTTTTTTTTGGTCTGGAGTTTGGAATTCTTGGGAGTTTCCTCTAACTTCTTACTGGAGGCTTCACCTGAGAGACTAGGTATTCTTTTTTCAATTTTTTTTTTTTATTATGAGAGACAGAGCGAGACAGAGAGAATTGGCTCACCAGGGCCTCTAGCCACAGCAATCAGACTCCAGATGCATGTGTCACCATGTGCATCTGTCATGTGGGTTCTGGGGAGTCAAGCCTGGGTCCTTAGGCTTCTCAAGCAAGCACCTTAGCTGCTAAGCCATCTCGCCAGCCCTGAGACTAACCATGCTTGGTGGGATCTCTTCCAAGTGGGCATGGGAGGTGGTCAACACAAGAATCTGGGCAGAGGGCAGGCATGAGCCCATGACACTGCTCACTCACTGGGGACCTTGGGCCTGAGTGGCTTGGTCACCTTGTTCAGGACACGCATGAGGATGAGGACCACGCATATGTGTGGGCTGGGCAGTGGGGTGTAGAACCAGCACTGAGTAGGTCTAGTCCCTCTGTCCCGGGTGGTGTGGGTAGGCATGTATAACTGGTTGGGGGAGGCGGGTTGTTCATCTAGAACCTGAGAAGCTTAGTTTGCTTTGCTGAGAGAGGCCCAATGCAGGAAGTCTGCACATGCATCTGGGCTTGGAGCTCCCAGGAGCAGGACCAGAGCATAGTGGGCATAGTCCTCACCACTTAGCTGGTCATGGGTGGATGGTCTACATGCATGACTTATTTGGGCCCATGGGGAGGAATAATCTGGATCTGGAGTTGCCCTCTGCCCTTCTCAGGGTGGGGAACTTCTGGGAAGGCTACAGTGTGTCTGGGCAGCATGCACTGGGTGGGAAAACAATTCTTTAAAAGTTGAGATGCACCCTTATTATAAATGCCCTTACAGATAACATATGTAACAAATGAAGAAAAAAAAAAAGAAGAAGAAATGAGATTACTAAATTGGGTCTTAATATTCTAACATTTTTTCTAAATGTAGGGAGAAAACCATCTCAGCTAACATTATAACCATTTTTAAAATTTTTTAAATATTCATTTTATTATTTATTTGAGAGAGGGGAAAAAGGGAGAGAGATAGAATGGGCACACCAGGGCTTTCAGCCACTGTAAACAAACTCCAGGTGCATGCTCCACCTTGTGAATCTGGTACATGGGTACTGGGGAATCAAACTGAGGACCTTTGGCTTTGCAGGCAAGTGCCTTAACCACTAAGCCATCCCTCCAGCCCCCATCGTAACCATTTTTAAAGTTACAAACTTAACAGTTAATCTTATTGCAAGAACTGGAAATTGATTCTAAGAACATTATTTTCTTTTATTTTCAAGCAATGAGAAAAACAGAGAGAGACAGGTGAGAGAGAGAGGAGAGCATGAATATGCCAGGACCTCTTGCCACTGTCAATGAACTCCAAATGCAAGCACCACTTTATGCACCTGGCTTTACATGGGTACTGGGATTTTAAGCCTGGGTCATCACACTTGCAAACCAGTGCCTTAAGCACTGAGCCATCTCTCCGTTCTCAACAACACAAAATTTTTAACTTATATAATCTTTGATAGTTTTATAAAACACTTTTTAAGAAATGGAAGAATCAGATGACCTGGGAACAGTTCTTAGTTTTGATGCCCACTAGCTAAGTAAACTTAGGGAGGTTACCTAACTTCTCTCCGTTTCAGTTTGTAGTCATAAAAAACACTTGTTCATAAATGAGAATTCATGCATTAATATGGTTAAACTTCTTAGAATATGAGGTCCTTTATTGTGTTAAATGTCTACTTTTTTTTTTTTTTTTTTTTTTTTTTTTTGGTTTTTCGAGGTAGGGTCTCACTCTAGCCCAGGCTGACGTGGAATTCACTATGGAGTCTCAGGGTGGCCTTGAACTCATGGCGATCCTCCTACCTCAGCCTCCTGAGTGCTGGGATTAAAGGCGTGCACCACCACGCCCGGCTAAATATCTGTCTATTATGATATGACCCACAATTAAAAGAATAGTCATAGTCCTTCCTAATAAGATCTGCTTATTTTTCAGAAAAACTCTAAATGAAGTCATAAATTTGGAGTTGGTATTAAGTGCTGAGTGATATTTTTAATGTATTCACTTGCCTTACTTCTTATATCTTATTGAAAACAGTTTCATTGTGAAAGAATTCAGTTTCATGTGTGAAAGAAGTTTAAAATTCATAGCAAACTATCTTATGAAAGAAACAGACTCTCCCAAGCCCCGAAGGGAAACTATGGCCACCATCATTTCAGGACATAATTAGTCTCTGGCAACTACAAGCAGTTGAAAACCTGGTTTTTCTTTGGATGTGTGTGTTTTTCCTCACAAAAGTCCATGACATTTTACTATGAGTTGAATAATTCCTTTAAGTACTGAGAACACAAGTATAAAAACATATCCACAGTGTCTTCCAGTTGTGAGGACTGGACTACGTGCCTTCCTATTGTGCTTAAACATCTCTATCAATATTTGGTAGCTGCAACAACAGGAAGTTCTCTGAGATTAGCCAACTAACAAGCATTCTATTTACGGTTTGATTTAATCATTATTGTTTTAGAGGAATAGAACATCTCAGGGAACTTGGATAGATGACATATCAATTTATTATGGGCTTTGCTATTGTGTTAATCTATTGCTCACTTATCACAGTTCAAAACAAATGGAATTTTTCTATAATCACATACACAGCATCAAAATGCATCCCCTAGCCAGGCGTGGTGGCACAAGTCTTTAATCCCTGTACTTGGGAGGTAGAGGTAGGAGGATCACCGTGAATTTGAGGCTAGCCTGAGACTACATAGTGAATTCCAGGTAAGCCTGGACTAAAGCAAAACCCTACCTTGCAAAACCAAAAGAAAAAAAAAAAAAGTATACTCTACTAACTGTCTTAAATTTTGAGGGTTTACCTTAAACTTAAGTAATGGCTTCTTACTTATTCATTAAGAGATTGCAATAGACACCAATGCCTGATGAAATGTCAAAGATTTAATTCTATACAAAATTTTCTATAAAAAATTATATACATATTATCATGTTTAAATGAAATACAGTTTGTGTAACTCTTAAAATAGTAACTTTCTGGCCGGGTGTGGTGGCGCACACCTTTAATCCTAGCACTTGGGAGGCAGGGGTAGGAGGATCACCATGAGTTCAAGGCCACCCTGAGACTACATAGTGAATTGCAGGTCAGCCTGAGCTAGAGTGAGACCTTACCTTGAAACCCCCCCCCCAAAAAAAATAGTAACTTTCTGTTGTCACTTTTACACATCAGCTATGAGGAATTTAAGAGCAAAAGTGTAGAGCCCTGACATTCAGACTTCTAACTCATCTCTTACCTCTCCACCTCCATCTTACTCCTTATCATCTATTCTGAAAACCAACACGCCCATAAGTGTAAACAGTTCGTGGCTTGCCTTCACTCAAGACCTCCAATAGGTCTCCAGTGCATTCAGAATAAACACAAAGTCTTGATCCTGGATTTAAAAGTTTTTCGTATTCTTCCCCCAGCTTACCTCACAAATCCTTCCATGCTCTTCCCTACTCACTCACTGTGGTCCAGTCACACCCACTCCATCAGCGAAAGCATAAATTCTATTAAACAAAGACATGTTTCATTTATCCAATACCACCTCTTGTCAGCAGCTCTTACCTTGATCCCTGGAGGAGTCCCTAAGTGAATTCTCCATCTTCAGGCCAGACCTTGTCCCAGAGCAGCCACTGAGATTTTTTGAAACCATTAATCTGATTATATCAGCCAATTGAGTGCTAAGGTATTTAAATGATACCCCATGGCCATCACGACAACATAAGAACACCATGACATTATTTATGCCATACTTCAAAATATGGCCTCATTATTTTTATCTCTCCTACTTAATTCCTTGATTCTCTCATCTTACCTAAAGTTCCATAATATACAATTCTTAGTCAAAATCTCAAAATCTCACTCTCAATTTTTTTTTTGTATTGAAATGTCCTCTCTATCTTTTTGCACTAAAAAGTTCCCACCTGTGACCCAGCAGTGCCCTGTTCCTTCCCTCTGTCTTATAAGAGGGAATGTGTGCTTGTTCCCTTCTGTCAGCTGAGTTCTTTTGTCACCTCATCCTCATATTAGCACCAGGCAAGATCCTCTCACTCATAGGATGAGCTTAATGTCATAAACCCTTTGTTCATTCTTGCAAAACTGACCCTAAACAGAAAAGTTTGGCCCTCAGGCATTGTCTGTAATCTTGGATGCTTCCTTTTTAACCCAGTAACAATACCCAGGATCCAAATTCAAATGAATATATTGGATAAGAACTGGCATTACAACTCCAACAATTAGTAACCTCTAAGTCAGAGCTCTGAACAGCCAAAAATGCTTTATAATATATACTGTAATGATGTGATACATAATTATAAAATATCTTTTTTAAAATTAAATGATGCAGATGATTTCATGCCAATGTGCTGAGCTTAAGGGGCATATTTCCCAAGGAACACAGTCTAAATTTTTTGTGGCTTTGGAATACTTAGGACAGTTTCACATACTATCATCTTCACAATGTTATCTTGACTGCAGGATGTGTTGAGATCATAGTTCTTCTAGGTTCTGAAAATCCTTGACTTACTAGATGAGCCTAAAACCGTAGAACATATTTGCTTACAATAAATTACCTGGAATTTTTTAAACCAAATAGTAGTTGGTGTATTAGAGCTGTTGGGTGACAGTTGCTACCCACTTAAAAAATAAAAGAACAGAAGACGCTCTGTATGTATTATTTCTCCCAACAGTGTTATGTTTCTAGTTTTTAAACTTATTTATTTATTTATTCATGAGAGGGAGAGACAGAGAGAGAGAAAGAATGGGTGTGCCAGGGCCTCTAACCACTGCAAACAAACTCCCGACAAATGTGTCACCATGTGCATCTAGCTTACTTGGGTTCTGGGGAATTGAACCTGAGGCCTTAGGATTCGCAGATAAACCCCTTGACTGCTAAGCCATCTCTCCCAACCTGTTTCTACTTTTTGTGCAATTATGGAAAGATTATGTTTATTGAAGATAATAACATTCATGCCAAAGAGTTATTCTGTGGATCTAGATGTTCACTGGGTCTGGAGAGAGGCCATTAAGCTTTTCCTTCTACCTGTGGAAACCTCACACTAATGTCTTCTGCGTGCCTCATTGTTGTGATGGAAACCTTGAAGAGGAGCAGAAGGAGGAGGAAGCAGAGGAGGAAAATTAGTTCAGAGCTTCTCTCAAAGAAAACATAAACACCAGTTTGTTAGTTCATATAAACCCCTTCTTAATAGCATATATCTACAGTCATAAGTTGGAATTCATTAATATTTGGTAAATTCTATGGCAGGTGGCAATAACGATTTTGGACACCCTGGCCATGGTACTTGAGTGTTATTTGCAGTTCGTTTTCATGCATATTTTCAGTTGGTTACTTAGGGGCGAGCAGAAGAAGGGGCCCCGTCATTCTACCTTCAGGTTCATTGCTTCAGTACTTCACAGAAGTAGAACAGCATGAGGTACTCATTTCATAGTATCTATACATATACATATACAGTCTCTGCTTCAATTCATTATCTACCCATCTTCAACTATCAAATGTTGAACTCTTGGTAAAGACAGGAATCAAATCTACATATTGCCACTATATTAACACAAGATATCTTGTAAAAGTTTTGTAAGATGAAATTATAGTGGCCATTTACACTTGGGAAAGCTGACAGTTTAAGGGGTATATCTGACTGCATGTATGTGATAAATAGGACTTGGTTAAATAATAAAAGGCCTTTCTTTTATCTTAGACTGGTAGGTACCTGTGGCTCATGACAGCTGCTTAGAGGTGAAAGTTCAGTGCTAATGAGGTCAAAGTCCTAAGTGCGGACTTTTAAGCAGCGGCTTTCCTCTGATTCATAACTGAAAGTTCAACCTTTAACCTTAGACTATCAATGTGTGCTTCTGTTCACAAAAAGGAATTAGCGAAGGAGTCAGTGGTACAGTGTAAATCTATCAGCAGTTCTGGAAGCAGTGCTCAGAAAGCATGTTTTCTGCTAGCCAAGATGGCCATCTTCTTTTTCTACAAATGTTACAAAGCAAGTAGGAAGCAGTTTCACCTGTGAAAGGCAGACAACAGAAAGGGAAATCTGAATTGTTGAGCTGCACGTCACTAGGGGACATCTCTGCTACAGTTCTTGCCTTTGACAGGGAAGAGTTCATGAGGAGGGACCACTGATTATTTCTCCAAAGTTTCTAAAACAAAGAGAACAAAAGACAGAATTTTTCTGGCTCCTTCCTGACTTATGATTCTTTCTACCAAAGTAGGGAGCCCAAGAGAAATAATTGGCGAGTATGAAGACTGTGTAGGGTGTAGAGTAAGGGTGGAGGTCACTGTGGGAATGGGCAGGTCTGTTATACTCACTCCTCAATTTCCAGTGGAGCTTCCACTCATCTACCTAAAATTATTGAAGGTTACATTTAAAATTTTCATCTTTTCTGTAAAATCTCCTCAAAATTCCTAACCATTCTCCATGATCAATGACCCCAGGACTGTCTTTTATCTAGAACACACCATTTAGCCTCTTCTCACTTGTATTGCTTCAAAACTCTTGCATGTTCTCATAAAATCATTTGCTTACTTCACATAGAAAATTCCGAAAAAATTTCTAGAAAATCAGTAATTTTTACAGAAGTACTAATTTCTAGTAGATCGCTCTCTGTGAAGGTGAATTCTACTTTCGCCTTTGAGTTGTAGAACTTGGCAGGCAATGACCAGCAGTGAACCACAACTAAGGCAACTGAACTCAACGAAAATAAGACGGGAGTACGAAGCTTCAACGCATGCTTGACTTAGACAGATTGTAGCAAGTAAGATTCACTCTTTATTTCCTCTAGATGAACTTAAGATAAATGAAAAGAATGATATTTGGTGGTGGTGTTAGAGTAAAAGACTTTTGTTTAAATCAGTATTTAACTTTTAAAATTTGGCTCATTTCTCTGTCATACCCCAATAAAGTCTACAAGTAAAATAACTGTGTAAGTTTTATTCAGATTTGTGACAGTTATTGCTTCAAATTACATCAATTATAAAATTGAAACAACAGTGAGGTTAGTGTGGGAATTTTCTTTGATGTATTTGTTCCATGGGTCTCAACTGGAGTGAGCATCCGGTTCACCCAAGGGCATGTTAGACACAGGCTGCTGGGCTTCCCCTCCAGAGTTTCAGGTTCAGTAGGTCAGTACAGCCTGAGAATCAGCATTTCTAACAACTTCTCAGGTAAGAACAGTCCTGAGGTCACAAGCTGAGTGTCACTGGTGCTTTCTTGGTGTGATTAAATGTCTTCACACAATATCAACCCCTGATAACCATTTGACAGGAATAATTCCGAGATTTTATAAATATCTGGAAGAAATTAATGTGGGCAATTTTACTGTTCCTCATTATAAAAATATTTGCATTTATTTGAGAGAGACTGTGGGAGGGAAGGGGATTACAAAAAGAGAGGGAGGGAGAGAAAGAGCAAAAGAGAGAGAATGGTTGTACCAGGGCTTCTTGCTGCGGCAAACAAACTCCAAATGCACACACCACTTTGTGTGTCTGGCTTTACTTGGATACTAGGGAATTGAACCCAGGGTTAGCAGATTTTGCAAGCAAACTTCTATAACCACTGAGCCATTTCCCCAGCCCTTACTGAACCTCTTTTAGAAAAAGTTGCTTGGTCTAGGTAAGCTTCAAGTGGTGCATTCCTAGTCAGATTGTCAAATGCAATTCCAAAGACAGGGAGACTTGAAAAATATAGTAATGTGTTCATAAATGCAATTTATGTCATGAATACTAAAAACTGCCCTTGGAAACCAACAGTTAATAACACAAATTATAGAAATGAAACATAATTTTCATAATGTCCAAATGAGAAATACTAAAAGAAGCAGAAAGCACTCAAGCAGTTTGTTATTTGGAACAACTTGGGTGGCACCATTCCCTCAGCCTTGTTCTCATCCTGGATGAAGTTTTAAAAAAAAGTCACTCTGTAAAGTAGTCAAAATAAATATTAATAAGATAAGAAGGAGGAAATAACAGGAAAAGGTTTATGTAAACAATGCCATGTAGTGACTTGTAATATCATCACAGTTTTTAAGTCCCAGCTTTTTCTTCCATTATATATTAAAAAAAAGATTCTCAGAATAAACATAAATCATGATCATTTACTTCCACAATGACAGTGTCTGCTTCAACAACACAGTTTCCAGAGATTTACTGTGCTAGACAACTGTTTTACATCCACTGAAGCTGTTTTGGGAGACAGATATGCACAACATAACTTGAGAAACTCATGCACTTCAGTGTGGTCCTCGTGAAGTTTCCTTCTTCCTGGGACTTTTGCTTAGAGGAAAATAATCTGCTTTGCAGTAGATTCCATACCTTTTGTGACAGATCTTCCATGCTCAAAGCGGGAACTTCAGGCTTCACTGCATTAGCCTCCCAAGAAAGGCCAGTACCAACCATTAAAGGACTTTATAATTTAAGGTGAAAAGGCATGATTATGAGTTTCAAAGCCTTAAGTGACAAAGAGCATTTTAAACAAGAGAAGACTGACAGGCCTGTCAGTGGTAATGCATCTGTATTTGCATGTGACCTAAAAGCCCTTTCAACATGTGCAAGGACAAGAAAAAAAAGAAAGAAAGAAAGGAAGGTTGTCTTAGAATGAAAGATTAATGGCAGAGCAAACTGCCTACTTCCATCAGGAGACTGCTCTACAGCCTTATAGCACACTCCAGCTGTCACTCAGAACTCGGTGCCCTTTGGAAAAGCTCTGACTTTAGGGACACACACACACATACATACACACACACATACATACATACATGCACTTTTTATGTCACAAACTAAAGTTAGAGCAAGAAAAAAACAAAACATTACTGCTTTTTAACTGCTAGGAGCCCCAGTCACCGGATTGTAGGTGAAGACTAAGGTATCTGCCAACTTGGATAGACGTCTTCCTTTATCAGCACTTTAGTGTCCAGCTTCTGCCTGATGTGGTCATGGTGTCTGTCGTAGTCAAGTCCGCACTGCTGGCAGAAATCACCCAACTGAGAGCCGCTTGCGGGAAAAACAGGCTTATTTTGGCTTAAAGGCTCAAGGGGGAAGCTCCATGATGGCAGGGGGAAGTGATGGCATGAGCAGAGGGTGGACATCACCCCCTGGCCAACATCAGGTAGACTTCAGAAACAGGACAGTGTGCCAAACACTAGCATGGGGAAATTGGCTGTAGCATCCCGAAGCCCTCTCCCAACAATACACTGCCTCCAGGAGGCTTTAATTTCCAATTGCCATCAGCTGGGGAGACTAGCATTGCGAATACCTAAGTTAATGGGGGACACCTGAATCAAACCACCACAGTATCTGTAACCATTTCTTAGTATAAGTGATGTAAAAGCAATCAGTTTCACTAAATTCACAATATGTTAAGGTCTCTATTAACAAACTGGATGGGAAGCAGAAAATATTTTAACTTAGGACTTTTTATTCTGTTTATTATAACAAACCTATGCACGAAATCAATTACTAAGTCTTGAAAAGGCATGTACAAACTACAGAAAAATATTAAATGAATTTTTAAAGTTTTATTTTCCCATTATTCTTTACCATGTGTTTTTATAATATGCATTCACAGACTTTGGTTCACAATATGAAGGTAATCTCATTTTAGTGATAGATATTTAGATATTTTAAATTGACCAAATACATGTGTCAATGCAAAGGAATATTTTGAAGAAATTTTAAAGTATTTTCCAGATATTCTTAAGTCCAATTTCAAATTCAATTAGCATAAGTAGCACTCTCTTAAAGCTATTTACAAAGTAAAAGGTCTCTAGGGGTTAGTAAATTGCACGCCTTTGAGGTAATTTCCTTAGGAAAGAAGCATTTTTACCTAACTATGAAGCCTCTTGGACACCTCCTATGGAACTATAGTTGACTTACATAAGTAGCATAATAACTACATGTCAAGGATCGAGTGATAGACTGTGGCTCTTCAAAGAAATAAGAGGAGCCTACCGGTTGTCATCCTTCTGTGACATGTATAACATGAAATTAGCCCACAAAGACACTTGAAAACATACCTCTTTCTTTCAATGGAAGGTTGTTATTTTCGGCATTATAAGGCATCTATGTCTTCTTTGGTTAAAATATTCTGCTTATTAGTATTTTTTTAAGTGAGAAGAAAAGTTTTTGAACAATGTAAGGATTTTTTTATTTAAAAAAAAACCACATCAATAAAGTTGTATAACATACTGTTTATTCTCCATAGTATATAAGTGAACAGTACATAGTACTATTTGAAATTTTTGTTTGTGTATATGTAACATGAAATGTGTGTGTGTGTGTGTGTGTGTGTGTGTGTGTGTTATGCATGTGTAATGCCTTTGCAGCACCCCAAGCACTTGGCTGCAGTGGGGGCAACTCGCTTGCTGTGGCTATAAGAGAACATGAGTGTCCCATTCCCTCGCTCTTCAGCCTGTTCTCACTTGAGCTGGAGTCTCTTGCTTATACCAGGATTTGCTATTTTTCACAAGCCTGGGTGATTGCCCAGTCTCCGCTCCCCTTTGTGAGACTGGCTCACGAGGCTGGCTGTGCCCAGCTGCCCACATGTGTTCAGGAGATTCTAACTTGGGCAGCTTCAGAGCCCTTGAGACACCCCTGCTTGTGCAGGAAGTGTGCTTACTTACCCCTGAGCCAACTCTCCAGACCTGACCTGAAATTTAAAATTGTCTTTTATTACCTCTCAGAGATGTTTGTTTCTTGTCAGTCTTATAACTATTACTAGCGAGTTCTAGCTACAAATATTAATATACCTCACTTCACGTGTCGAATACTTGATGTTACAGATACTGAACATTTATTGTAACATGGAACTTGGCATGTTCCTATGAAAACAAAATATAAAATACCATGGAATCTTGAACATGATATGTGGAAGAATGGGCGAAAATCTCTTAGTCTAAATTCATAGGAAACTGCCAGTTAAAGGCTATAAAATGATAAATTCACATCTACAAATCAACATCCTTCTCGTGAGAACCTATGGAATACCAAATATTCTTGTTGATGTTTGTAACTAACATTGTGTGCTATCATGTCCTATCTTTTCCTTGCCTTTTCTTAAGTGTGTGTAAACAGGTATTGCTGGCGTTCTGTGAGTGTCTCAGCGTCTTATGGTTGCTTATTCAGAAGTACCTACTCAGATATGAGCATTTTGTATTTGTGTGTATGAGTGTATTTTAATATTTTGAACCAAATCTTATAAATCAAGATTTTCAGAAAGAAATGATTTTGCCAAAAGTATTTCCTTATAAGAATGCCAATATTTTAATGAACTAATTTCGGTAGTGAATATTTTCATATATATAATAGAAATCAAAG
Source organism: Dipus sagitta (assembly GCA_036346955.1). Classification (NCBI taxonomy): domain Eukaryota; kingdom Metazoa; phylum Chordata; class Mammalia; order Rodentia; family Dipodidae; genus Dipus; species Dipus sagitta. The sequence continues at coordinate 5,355,146 of CM070787.1, forward strand.
ATATAATCATGTTTTCTTAGCAGCGTTTTTTTTTCTGTGTAGATTTCTATTATAACAGGACATGGAAACTTTTCAAAAGCAACTCATTCACAAATTGCTATATCCGTAAACTGGCTTCCCACAACTTCCATGCTTGTGAAGCGCCACAGTTTAATTCCTCCTCCCCAGTCACATCACCCACCTGCCACAGCTGCTGCCTTGTAACTCCAGGGAGCTCTCATAATCCAGCAACAGGACAGTGACTGGCTAAGTAGGGAACCTTGAAGACCTCCCTCCAACCTTCTTGCATTAGTGTCTTCAGAATGGTCCATGGCTATAGGAAAGTGGTCATTAAGACTCTAAATATCATATGCCGGGTGTGGTGGTGCATGCATTTATCCCAGCCCTCAGGAGGCAGAGGTAGGAGGATCGCTGTGAGTTCAAGGCCACCCTGAGACTACAGAGTGATTTCCAGGTCATCCTGGGCTAAAGTGAGACCCTACCTCGAAAAAACAAACAAAAAACAAAAAAAAAGGAAATAAAAAACAGAACCTAAATATCAAGCTGAAAATGCACCGAGTTCAAAACAGTTAGCATGGGAACTATGTCAGCCAGTCCTAAACTTCTTAGTTTCCTTTCTTTCTTTTCAAAGAGTGCTTTAAAAAAATAAAATTGCTTTAAGGTGGAGTGCAAATATGAAGAGAGATACTTATTTTTTGTTATTGATAATAAACATGTGAAATTTCCAGCCTATTAAACATTAGCATTGTATAGCAGCAAGTATTAGACACATGAGGTGAGATATATTGCTCAGTGTTCACATATATTTGTTGCCAATAGTAGTTAACAGTACAAAGATAAACAAGGATTAAGGAACTAGGAGAAAATGAACATTTTAAATTCAATTGAATCAAACCAACATTTTTTTTTTTTTTGGAGGCTCTCCAAAATGTAGGCTATTTGTTAGGTACTAAGCATTTACAAATGGAAAAGTGTCTCATAAGATGATCAATATAGTAGTACACCCTTAGAATAGTGTTCTCTGCTTCCCCCTTTCACTCTTCCAGGTCACAACTCTTGTTTCCTAGGATCACACTCCAACAAAACTACCTTGCTCCAAAATGTGCTTTCCAGGTAGAATTCAAGTTAAAATAGATAAAGATTTCCAACTGGCAATTAGAAGAGAGTTGGAAAGAGAAGTTGAGATGTGAGATATATATCTGGGCATCATTGTACAAAAGCAGTACTTGAAGCCTTAGGAGTAAGAGTACAAGAGGAAGACTGGAGAGGAAGGAAGCTGAATGAAAATGAGGAAAGCTGCAGGCAGAATTGTATAAGCAGTGTTGTTATCAAGAGATAGGGAAGGAGAAACTCTATGAAAAAGTAGAGAAAAAATAACATCTATTTTTGTATCTACTGATCTCTCAGGGCCTATTAAAAATATTTTTTATTTTATTTAAGAGAAAGAGGGGAGACAGAGAGAGAGAATGGGTGTGTCTGGCCTTCAGTGACTGGAAACGAACTCCAGATGCATGTGCCACCATGTGCAACTGGTTTACATGGGTTCTGGGGAGTTGAACCTGAGTCCTTAGGCTCTATAGGCAAGTGAGTTGAGTGCTAAGCCATCTCTCCAGCCCAAATAGTCTTTGCTCTTTCTTTCTTTTTTGTATGCAAGGGAAGACAGTCAATGCAAAAATCATAACTGGTCAGGTGCTGAAAATAAGTGACTGATGAGTGCTCAGCCCTAAATGGCGCATGCACATCATCCCCTCTAGTGCTCAATGAGTATCACAGAACATGGGGTAGGAAGATTGTAAGCCATGGAGGATGGGGTAGAACCCTGGAGTCCAGGCATGACAAGGCCAAGGCACTCGTGAGCTCACACCAGATGTGGCTACCTTCACAAGACCTGCACACAATGGGGGCCATTCAGCAACCTGTTACAGAAGTAGGAGGGACTTTGGCGGCCACTCCCCTTACTGAGATCCCTGCAAATAAAGGTCATTCGTTTCCAGAGCCACTAATAAAGGAAGAGAAGAAGAGAGTACAGTGAAACTGAAGGGGATAAGAGAGGAAAATGTGTGGTACGCATGATTAAAATGTAATATATGTACATAAAAAGGTTGAAAAAAATAAGTTTCAAAAAAATCATCAAAGAAAAGCAGAAGATAGTAATGGAGATCAAGAAACAAATTCCTGTAAAATGTCCTTTCCCACTTATATGAGTGCTGCATTCTGCAATGCTTCAAAAGAAACACTAAACAGATGGAGAAAGCAGCAGATAAATAATATGGAAAGAGAAAGCCACGTATTGCACTAGACTCATGCCTGTTTGAGATGTGCTACCGAATGTGACATATGAGCACACGGGTAGAGGTGATCTTCCTTCAAGCCCATGTCAAACCCACCAGGTACAAGCTCTCATTTTGTTACTAGTGCCCTGAACTGAGGAACACAATTTATGCAGTATGTCTATGCACATTGTCCTGAACATGGTTTATGAAATAAGTGGTAGTTGCCTGGGAAGTTTACCATCTTCAGCTGATAGCTACAAAATGCTTTTGATCTAAAATATCAGAGCAATCTTTCCAAGTATTCACTTTCTCCTTAAAGTACCCATGGTAATTATATATTTGAAAGTGCCTCTGTGTTTGTGTCTGCAACTCAAAAACTAAAAGAACATGTGTAAATATTACAATGATTAGCATTGGGTGTTGGAATTACTAAAAAATTTTACTTTTTAAAAATATCTGGGGGGGTGGAGAGATGGCTTAGCAGTTAAGGTGTTTGCCTGTGAAGCCTAAGGACCCAGGTTTGACTCCCCAGCACCCACATAAGCCAGATGCACAAGGTGGCACATGTGTCTTGAGTTTGTTTGTAGTAGCTGGAGGCCCTGGTGTGCCCATTTTCTCTCTCTCTCTCTCTCTCTCTCTCTCTCTCTCTCTCATACATAAATAAAAATAAAAATCTCTGTGCTAGGAAAATGACTCAATGGATCAAGTGCTTGCCACACAAGCATACCCTAGAACCCACAGAAAAGCCAGACACTGGCTTGCATTTATAATGCCAATGCATCGATGGCACAAGGGAGTTGGAAAGAGAGGTTTTCCCTAAAGCACACAGGCCAGCTAGCCCAGAGAATGCAGTGGGGGGCACCAATGAAAGAGTGTGCCTCAGACAAGGCTGAAGATGAGAACCAACACTTTCAGTCACCTCTGACTTCACATGCATGCTGTGGTGTGGGTACACCTGCACTCACACACATGAACACACATGCACAAGCGTGTATCCACATTACATACATACACGCACACACACAAAATCTTTGGGATTGGGCAGATGGCTTAGTTGGTGAAGTCCTTGCTGGACAAGGCTGAGGTCGTAAGTGGGGCTCCCCAGCACGTGCATCAGAGCAGGCATGGCATGTGCCTATACCCCGAACGCCTGAAAGATGAAGCAGGAGGAGCCCCCGGGCTTCCCGGCTAGCTAGCCGGCCAGAGGGGAGAGCTCCAGGCTCAGTGAGAGGACTTGCCTCAAAAAATAAGGTGGAGAACCATTGAGGAAGACATTCAAGGTTGACTCCACACACAAATACACACATTTGCACACCTGTGCACACACACACACAGCCCAAACACATGTACACACAAATATGTATTTATATATGCACACCACACACACAAACAAATAAAATATCTTTACATTTTTATCTTTGTTTAGGGAACATTTCACTCATAATTACTGTAAAAAACATAGAAGTTTTAAAAAGAAGAATTCAACTGACGTATATAAAAAGATCCTTCAGCTACAAGTTGAATAGAATAACCAGAGCAAACACAACTTATAATGCACATTTACCAAAAAATCCCTTCATTAATCACTGCTTAGAACATCTTATCTTTGATGTGTTGCCCCATATTTGTTCCATTTTCTATCAAGCCCAGATAAATGCAGATAAATGACTTTTCATGTCAAAACAGTTACCTGCAAGTGGCAGTGAATGTGGAGCAGAAATGTTTTTCTGCGTGTTTAGTCAACTAGATCAAGGCAAGAAAAGTGCACACGAAAGCAGCTTTCCTTGTGCCAGGATTAACACGCACCAGCCTCACTGCCACAGCCAGGGATTAGATTCTCCCTCTAAGGAAAAGTGTGAGAGGAAACTGACAAACTTAATCCTAAAATTACCCTGCATTGAATCATAGGTATTCTCCACAGAAGGTGATGGGTGGGTGTATTCTGTTTTGTTTTCTTATTAATTTCATTTGCTTATGCTAGAAAATATGTCACTTACCATGATGCCCCCGCCCCCCACCAGGAGAGTCATGCTGTCAGCTGGGAGGGATGCTGGCTGAGTAGGTTTAGCAGAGTTAGATGATTTTTTCTGATAAAAAAAACCTGAAAGATATATATATATATATATATATATATATATATATATATATATATATATATATATATATATATATTTGAGATTTTGGCATGTGAACAGGGTTTAGTAGAAGATGATCTGACTTCTTATCTCTTGCTTAGTTCCCTAGACCTGTTTTTCCACAATCAGGACCCCTTTTGGAAGGGAGGTCTTTCATAGGATTTAAACATTGTGGTTAATCAAGTTTAGCCCCCAGAACTTGGTGACAGGGCCAGCCTTTGCCTGAGACAGGCCCTAGTCCTAACCAACCAGCTGGCCCTCTGGTTCACCTGAGCCGGAAGACAGCCCACCATCATAGGGTCATAAATACCTTCGCAAGGGGAGCTCTCTGACCACTTGGGAACTTCCAGCAGTGGGTGAGTTTTTCTTTCGGCTAGGCCTGGGCCCAGCTGGAAGGTCCCCCCAGCCCTTACTGTCCACATGGGGCCCTTTATCCCCTCCAGCTCCCCACATGGCAGGAGCTCCTTGAATTTTTTTTCTCTTTTCTTTCCATTTTTTTTCCAGGCCCTCCACATGGGATCTCTAGGTATGTGGGTGCCTTTCCTTGGCTCTGTACTTCCCTCAATAAATATAATAATTTAATAATTACCTTTCTCAGTCATCTTTTTATGTAATTCTTTGATTAAAATTAGAAACAAACCTAGGGTTTTGGGTTCAAGGATTTTCCTGGACTCCTAGGACCCGGTTACAAACCTGAACCTCCACAGGTACATCTGTGAACCTGACTGAGGAGTTAGTCGCGAGTGAACCCTGAGGCTATTAGGAGTGTTTCTGAAGGGTCCCATATCCCTTACACTAATGGCTTTCAACTTCTCAAGGCCAACAATGAGAGAGAGAGAGAGAGAGAGGAAGAGAAGGAAGAAAGGAGGAAGAGACTGCATAGTAGTTGTTGGAGAAGGAAATACATAATGTCCTATATTCACTGTCTTTGGGATAAATGCCATATTTCAAGAGATTACAACACCCACATACATTTGAAAATGTAAGTAATTTATCTAGGTGTTTAAATAATGAAAGGTTTAAAATGTAACTTTCCAGCTGGAGAAATGGTCTAGTGGTTAAGGTGCATGCCTATGAAGCCTAAGGACCCAGGTTTGACTCCCCAGAATCCACGTAAGCCAAATGCGCATGGTGGCTCATGCATCTAAAGTTCATTTGCAGTGGCTGGAGGCCTTGGTGTGCCCATTCTCTCTCTCTCTCTCTCTCTCCAATAAATATATACATAAAAATAAAATATAAAAAATGGAATTTTCCAGTTTTCATAAACACTTCCGCTAATGGAAGGCCAGTTTGTTATAATACATGATGTCCAATGAGGACATCATACTATAGGAGCAAGTGTATTAAATACTGACAATGATCTTATTTGAGCAATTAAAACACCCAGCTATCTGTCTCTATACTTTGACAGGTATCACATGTTTTTAAAGATTTAAGTTGCTATGGTTAAAATGCCTCCATTTTCCACATCTCATTTCTTAAAGTATTTAACACCATGAAAGTACAGGTGCTCAGTAGATAGAGCACTTGCCACTGAATTATGAGTTACCTGTGTTTGGAGCTGCAATATACATAAAAATCCAGTGGCCTTAGCGGGCATCTGTAAGTCTCAGCACCCTACGCCAAGAAGGAAGGCAGAGACAGGCAAGCCCCCGGGAAGCCCATGGGCCATCTAGAGTGGTGACCACAGGAGCGAACAGTGAGAAACGCTGCGTCGAGGTGGAGGACAACACTGGACGTTGTCTTCCGATGACACACGCGCCCACGTGCACTTGCACATCCATACAACAGAAAAGAAACAGAAAACATTCCAAGTCGGGTCAAATAGAAGATTGAAATCAAGTTGTTACTAGTAATATGTTCTGTTTGAACATCATTAATAAGTAGCAGAATATTTTCATACAGTATGAATAAACAATGTTTTTCTTTTCTCTTTTTGAGATGGGGTGTCGATGTACTGCAGCTGGCCTTGAACTCCTGATCCTTCTGGCTCAAGCTCCTGAATGCTGGATGACAGACATGTACCACCATGCCCAGCCAAACAGTCTTATTGAGCATAATATGTACGCGAAAGGGGAAAACCCATGAGAATTTAATGAATTTTGTTGCATTTTAAAATATCCCCCTGTAGCAGACAGCTTCAAGTTCGCTGAGATGAACTTCCAGACCAGGCACAGTTATGGAGGAAGGGATATTTATTGAAGCTTACAGATCCAGGGGAAGTTCCATAATGGCAGAAGAAGCTGGCCTGCCTTCACAGGCCCAAGCAGAGAGAGAGAAGTACAAGCCTAAAGCCAAAAGCCACAGCACACTTCAGGAACTCCAGCTAGGCACACTTTGCGTATCTTTAGGTTGAAATCTGAAACCTACCACCACACCTTAAGATCCACCCAGAGACACTGCCTCCAGCCAGGTGGCTGCAGATGCAAACTACAAACAAATAAACAACTGAATACATTGGGAGCCATCTATTCTATTCAAACCACTACACCCCCCAACTTTGTCTATGCGTGGTGTTCAGTGTGCCAGCAAAGCCTGGCTATGAGGATGCCCTTATAATGTAAAGAATGTCACCATGAGAGTTTATTTACTCTCTTGCCTGCAAAGTCCAAGCATGGCTGGCACCAAACCTTGAAAAAGAATATCTGTCTCTGCCCATCTCTCTGCTTTTCTTTGCTCTGGTGTTTGGGGGAGGGGCCCTTTCCCCAGCTCCCTGCAGCTCTAGGTCTATCCATCCCAGCCCTGTGGCATCCTCCAGCCCTATCCCCATCCCCATTATCCCGGCATGCAGTTCTACTGGCCTAGCTTGACTCCTGCTCATCTCTTAGCCAATCATTGTGGTCCAAGGGATGGGCTGCTCTGATTGGATGGGATTGCATCTTCTGTCCTCTTCAGGTAAGACTGCACTAGTTCAAGGCAAATGCAAATGGGAAGAGGTGGATTTCCCAAGGAAATTAAGGGCTTTACCACAATAAGAAACTGTTACTTGACCCCAAAAGCACAGATACTCAAGTTGTCCCGTCTTGGAATTTTTCTAGGGAGGAAGGCAGCAGTTTGCTTGAAGAACATGTTCAGATGCCTGAGCTCACAGAGACTGCAGCATCCCAAAAGGAAGAATGCTGCTGATGCAAAAGGACCACAGGCTGGCCTGGGGTTCATGGAGTGGGGGTGGGAGACCCAGGGGCCTTCTCATGCTACGGTGATGAACAAAACATAGTGATCTTGACATGAATTATGACGCACTGTCCTATCAGCCTGCTGTGCTGGTTGTTTGGTGCTTGATGACTAGGATTTATTTGACCGCCCACATATTTATGCAAAGAATTTAAAGTATATATAAGTTCATGTCATCTTTTAAAAATTATATGGTGCTCTAGGAGCCTGTGAGCTAAGGATGAGAAATTACTCTCTAGATACAGGTAACATTTCTCTGATTTAGAAGCTGCATACATTTCTAAACCTCTCTCTCTCTCTCTTCTCTCTCTCTCTCTCTCTCTCTCTCTCTCTCTCTCTCTCCACATATATACACACATATTTCACTGCCTTCTACTTGGGTGGCCTTGGCAAAACTAATTAACATTTATAAGTCTCCATCCATCATCTTTAAAAGTTAAAGTGGTACCTACCTCACAAGTTGATGGAAGCATTAATAAAATCATTGATTATAAGGTATTAACATACTTGATATAGGGTCACTAATCTCTGGGAACTTGTGAAAGGGTCAGGTGTCTTCCATCACATTCCAAACATTAGTGTAAGGCTTTGGCCTGAAGACCTCCAAGTGCTGTTGGCAGAATGACTGAAGGGCAGACTGGCTGAGCAGTGGAGAAGAGGAGTGTGGCAAGTCATGTTTATATGCATTGAAATCCAGCTGTCAGCTGTATGTATTCCTAAACCCACTTGCATACATCAAGTAATCGGCAAGCCTCTCTCTCTTCTCTCACCTGTGTGTTCCCAGCACAAGCTGTAGGCACGCTGGGCAAAAATCCCCCCCTTCATGATGAGAAAGTTCCATGCTTTCTCCCAGCTCCTGTCAGCTCACTCCGTGAAGTCTGTGACTCTGAATGTGCTGCTGTGCGCTGTCCTCTGCTGATCCAGGTCCAGAATTCTAAGCTGGAGCAAGAGTTCAATGACAATCAACAACGCCACGGACACTAGCACTCTCCTGAAGTTTTACAAGGTCATGGGAGGAGGCCACATTTCACTCTGTCGTTTGGCTACATGCACTGCCCTCAATCTCTTCTTCCCACGCTCTGATTCATCTGAAATAACAAGCCATGCTTACTTATATCCTTTCAGATGAATTTATAACTTCTAGGTAAAACCATTGCGATATATTTCCCTAAATATAGTTTACTTAGTAAGGAACCTTCTCTCCACTGTTACTCAGAAAATACTCTCAAGCCTTTTCAGAAGGCACATATCCTGGCCCCTGACTTACAAAGGCAGTGCGACCTTGAGCAGAGATAGTACCACCTAGTCCATGATCAATGGCATAACATCAATGGCAACAAACATACCAGTAAACATAAACTGGGTACTAAATCATACGAGACTAATTTTCAAGTGTCAATGAAAATTAATATCATTATCCATGGCTAAAATTGATTGGAATCTTAGTACTCCTAAAAAATAATTTTAAATATTGTTAGATGTCAAGCTGGCATCCAAATAAAATTTAGTTTCTTTTCATAAAATAATAAAAATATTAAACTTGAAATAATATGATTTGGTAGACTTTTCCCTGACTTTAAACACTGACATTTCAACATTAATTTTTTCATGTGCTTCTGATATAAAGGAGACAGATATTCTTCTTTGCCCTGGATCTTTCTAAAAGGACAGATTCTCAGCTGCATTCAAAGCCAGAGCCCCAGGAGGAGAGCTCAGATATCAGCCTTGTTTCTAAGAACTCCTCTGGTAATTCTGCTAGTTCATCATGTTTAGTAAGTCCAAGCTCTGCGACAGTCTATAAATATGCATCTGGAACCATTTCACTGACAGAAAATAAGCTGTAAGCATACAAATCTATTACAACATATTAATTCAATAGACAATTGATGTTAGGTGAAATTGATGATAGTTATCAAGATAAACAATAGTCGTTTTCAGTTATTGATAATTTAAATACACATGAATAAGTACTTTGGTCCTAATACCCTCCCAGTACCTTACCTTCACCACCCCCTTCTGCTGAACCCCTTCTTCTTCCACCCTAGTCCCTCTTCTATTTTGTTGCCTCTCGTTTTTCATCCTGTGTCACGGAATGGCACACTGAATTTAACTAGGGTTTCCTTCATGGGCATGTGTGGGTGATTATTTACCTAAGCACATGGCTCATGGGTTCTCCAGTGGCTACAACACAACAGAAAATGTCTTCTATTCTCCACACTACTAAGTGCCTATAACTCCTCAGAGAGGGATGGGGACATGCACTGGTGAAAAATAAATGTGTACACAGTACCCAAGTTTCGTTGGCTGTAAGGTACACTGATTATAAGATACATCATTATTTATGTAGCAATAAGAGGAAACCCTCATCAAATTGATACATCATCAGTTATAAGATGGTTTGTGATCTCATAACTGATTCAAACATACATCTGAAAATTGAGGAAAAATGGTAAGTTCTACTCCTGTCATTAAGTTGTAATGGTGCCCATCACTTGTCAGCAGCGCTGGGAGATGAACCTCTGGAAGTTTAGAGGGGTGACCACATTAGTGATTCTAGCTAAGCATCTCTGGACGTCTTGATCTGTATCTGTGCCTAAGGCTTTTCTTATAACTAGAAATCTTTCTGCTGAAGTCTGGCACCCCATGTCTTGTGGAGCTTTGGATAAAATTGATGGCAGGAAGGGACTCTTCATCTACAGGCCTAACTTTGATGTTTATACACACACATACACCCCACCCCCCACCCGACACACACCACTGAGAATCGAAGCACTGAAAGCCCAATGTATTCACAACATGATCTTTTCATAAGATTGGCATTTGCCTATTGGGCATTGAGGTGGGAAAATCTCATTTTGATGGGTTTCATATAATTGTTTATACTAAAAATGTACAAGTTATATTTCATATTGGACTATTCAACTTTATTTTCCTGTATAAATGTAGGGATGTTTTTATTTTGACTCAAAAATGAAAATTAAAAAGTAAGGTTTAAGTGGAAAGTTTTTACTTATACTGGGAAAATAATTATCAGAAAGCAATGGAGAACTTATACTCTGGCCAAAGTAATTTTTCTCTCCATTGTCTTTTGGATATTCCTTATAATTATCCATTTGGATTTACCTGTTTTTATTTTTTTTATAAGTAGCAATGTTCACTCAAATACATGATACCTCTGCTCATTTATGATATTAATTTTTATGTATTTTAAAATTCAGTGAATTCTGTCTCTTTGGATATTGAATTTATTGCCTGCTTCATATTGTTGGCATTCAGGAAGTATATTATACTTTGATTGTGCATTTACCTTTGTTGCTGAAAGCCCTTATTGGAAAATCTGCACTACCCACCTAGCATTGTAGTCATGAGAAAATAGTACTTTGATACTGTAACATCCACATCACACAGTTTTTAGGAAGAAAGGGTGAGGGTCAGAACTCGCCATGCATGCCACCTCTTTGTCTACACAACACCAACCATCAGGAGTTGACCTTTCTCTTTAACCAGCATGCTCATTTTTATTGCCCCTGCATTTTTTTTTTTTTTTTTTTTGATCTCAGCATAGGAGAAAATGACAATAATTGAGCAGACACTGTTATGCAACCATGTTTCTCCAAGGTCCTTTCCCTTCGCAACTCTCTTAGTAGCTCCACTCCCCATCTACCTCTTGCTCTCAACTGAAATTCAGAATGCAAATCTTCCAGCTGACATTGCTTTATATAAATGATTCAGGATTACTCAGGAACTAGTTAAGGAGGATAGTTATTTGTTGTTGTTGTTGTTGTTTTGGTCTTTCGAGGTAGAGTCTCATTTTAGTCCAGGCTGACCTGGAATTCACTATGTAGTCTCAGGCTGGCCTCGAACTCACGGCGATCCTCCTACCTCTGCCTCCTGAGTGCTGAGATTAAAGGCGTGCGCCACCACGGTCGGCTCAAGGAGGATAGTTTTTGAAAACTACGAGACTTACATGGACAAGCATTTTTTTGTAAATCAGTGTTTACATTGCTTTTTAAAACACATGAACTTCAAATCACTCAGGTTCTGGTTTACGCATAACTATTTTCAATCAAGGCAAATCCTCTTTAAAATGATCTGTTGTACATGAACATGCTTCAAACTGTGAATTATAAACATTCATTATAATTAAACATGACTATTAAAATGCTCAGTTTTGATCTTCTTTATTTAATTATCAAGAACAAGTTCCAAGTTTTTCAAGGTTCTGAGAAGCCCCAGTTTTATGGCCACCTAAGAAGTATCTTAGAGTGGTCCATGAAAGCAGTCCTAATTAAACTCAGTGGGTCACCAAAAAACTAAGGCATGAAAGTAGGAAGAGGACTAATTGGGAAGAAAAAAAATTGTTTAGGGCTGGATGCTTAGTGGTTAAGGCGACTGCCTGAGAAGCCCAAGGACCCAGGTTCGACTCCCCATAGCCCACATAAGCCAGATGCACAAGGTGGCACATGCCTTCTGCAGTTTGTTTGCAGTGGCTGGAGGCCCTCACCTGTCCAATCTCTTTCTCTCTCTCTCTCTCTCTCTCTCTCTCTCTCTCTCTCTCTTTCTCTCAAAGAAATAAATACAAATAAAGTATTTTTTAAAAGTGTTTAGTGGCAGTGGATGGGGATAAGGAAGGATAATATGGGGTGAATACAAAATACAAAATACACAGTGTACCTTTATGAAACTGTGAAAAAGAAAATTTTTGGAAATTTTTTTAAAAGTAGTCTGACAAAAACAACTTGCATTTTGGGTAGTGGGGTTTCCATGGCTTGTTTGTTCACTTTGGTCTTTTGAGACAGGGTCTCATGTAGCCCAAGATGGCCTGAAACCTACCATGTAGTCAAAGCTGGGTCTTGAACTCCTGATTCTTCCAACTCAGCTGACACTCTAGATGTGCCCCATCAGGCCCAGCTTTCACTTGTGAACTTTAAGAGGTCTATCACATCAAAAGAAAAGTCTCTATTTTTCACTCTGGAATTTATAACAGATGCCTCTTCATTCCACCCAGTCTCACCCACTAGCAGTTTCTCTGATCCCTTCCTCTGACAAGAGAGCCACATGCCCTTTGTAGATATTTGCTACACTGTAAAGCACCATATGGTGGGGGGGGGGGGCATGCAAAAAAAGCACGATAGGATATCCATACCTGTATGGCTAAGGTCCTGTACTGAGAAGGTAGACAGTGTGTATCATTTCTCTACTGATTTATTTTCCTCAATTTTCCATCTGGAACTACCATTTTCAAGTAATTACCACAAATATGTGGACAGCCAATTTGGCAAGCTGCGTAAGCACTTAGGCTTCAGAAGATGTTTCTATTCGTGGCGAGGCTGCATTGCACGGGGACGGCCAGTGTGGGTACGCAGCATCCGTGCTGACTCCCGGTTCAGGCCTCCAAGCCGGGGCCTCGGGCTGCATATGCTCCGATCATCCCACTGATTGATTCATTGAAAAATAAACATCCGTGTGATAATTAATTCAAAGGACTGTCTATTCCTTTCTTACAGCAAGGTACATGTGTCTTCCTGCTAGAACTGGGCTCTCAAGAAAAGCCGTGAGTAATTCCTTGTGCATTAAGTTTACCTTGCTTTATTTTCACCAGATTCTCCAAGCTTTGATACCTGTGGCTTCGTATGCATAACATTTTGCTTGGATTTTCAGCTTTATTCAGAAGCCATATAACTCCCACAGCCAGTTGAGACAAACCAGATGAAAGATTTCAACCACATCCACTCACCAAACCAATTTGTTGCTGTTTTCTTAGGTTTCTGGTTCCCCGTCTGCGTGGCTCAGTTCCTGTGCGGCTGCACTCAGAAACGAGTGGGAAAAGGTTGCCTAGCGAAAAGAGTGTTAATCATTTCCACTTAATAGAGGTAACATTTTTACTGCTACTTTCTTGATGGGATCTTTCCCCGAGGCAAGAAACAATAACAAAATCCCCCCTACCTGCCTGTCTCAAAAGAATTCCCATCTGTCTGGGAAATAACTATCCCTCAGAGATGTTTGTGGAACATTTGATGGGGGTACGCTTTGGGATGCCTCCACTATACTATGAGAAGTTCCCTTTTCTAGGTTTTACTTTTGATTTATTTTAATCTGAAAAATATTGTAATTGAGCTAAACCTTAAAAGCCCCTTTGAACCTGAATACCCAGAGATCTTATGATTGAGTTTAATCCTTCAGCTTGGGGAGAATACAGTTTGGTTCAGTTTCATCCAAACAATACACATATTTATAAAATAAAGTTGAACAGCAGTGAGTAGGAGGTGGTATGAGGTTAAGGGTCTGGTATTAATCTGGGAAAGCTTCCGTACTAAAGAGTTTTCATCTGGTACAGGCAGGAAAAGCCTCGATGTTGGGTGGCAGATGGGAAGGAGTTGGATCATGCCGCCTCAGAACTCTGGAAACAGAGGATTCAAACAGAGAAGCCATTAGCAGGGCTTCCTGATGGAATGGCCAACTTTCCGAACCAGGCCTCACTCAGAGTTCTTCCTTCCCCGGGAATTCATAATACAGTATTGACTGACTGACTGATGACTGACCTGACTGACTGACATGAACTAAACCTCACACTTGCTTTGAAGCCCAGAGTTACAAGATATAATTGAGAAATTGTCCAGAGATTCAAACTCATGGAAAACCATGAAAGAATAATGTTTCCATGTTTCAAAGCTTGCCAAAATATAACGTTTCCTCTCTGCCGTTAATTTCCTCTCCCTCCTAATTCATTTTTCAAAACTTTTACATCAATGAGAATTCTATTTTGTAAGTGTGGATCATTAATATTTTCCATCTTTCTTTTGGGCATCTTCAAAATGCTAACAAATGTTGACAGTGTAGCTTTTCTAGTGTGCTAGGGAGAAAGGGGCACTAGTTGTAAAGTCTGCTGCATTTTTTTGAAGATCAAGTGGGACATTATTAAGGAAAGAATTTTAAAGTCCATAGGATCACTAGCTATAAAATAAGTAAAGAAATACAGGTTGAGGAACTATAGAGCTCCTTATAGCGACTTCTTAGTGGTCCTTTCCTCTACTATATTAATCATCTGTACTTAAGTGTGGCTTAGAAAATGCTGTGTTTGAACCTTTAACAGTAATCACATCTCTCATAGTTCCAGGCACCAATGTCTAAACACTTTGTGTGTATTGTCTTTAATGTTCAGAACATTTATTTAAAATAAAGGAAAATTCCAAAAACAGGGGCTCAGTGATATGCCTATGATAGCCAAGTTAGTTTTGCAACAATGGTCTGGTAGACCTCTAATGCCCTTTTTTTTTTGATCTTACTCCTTATGAAAGACCAACAGGTATTTGGAGTTGTCGTCTACCAGAAGTTAATAGTATAATATTTAACAGTTATGTTAGAATATCTTTACACTAGTCCTGTAGAGTAACATGTGAAATTTTCCAGAAACCTTAGCAGATCCAGATCATTGCTCTCACCTTCCCTGGACGAAAGTCTTCAATTCTGAAGTCAATCAGTGAGACTGTTAAGAATAAGTATACTGGCCATGTGTGGTGGTACACACCTTTAATCCCAGTACTTGGAAGACTGAGGCAGGAGGATCACCATGAGTTCAAAGCCACTCGGAAGCTACAAGGTGAGTTTCAGGTCAGCCTGTACTGGAGTGAGACCCCGCCTCAAAAATAAAATAAAATAAAATAAAGAAAGAATAAGGTTACCAGCCATCTGACTTGGTAGAGTTCTTGCCTTGCATTCATGGGGCCCTGGGTTTAATCCTCAACACTATAACGAAGGAAAGAAAGAAAGAAAGAAAGAAAGAAAGAAAGAAAGAAAGAAAGAAAGAAAGAAAGAAAGAAAGAAAGAAAGAGAAAGAGAGAGAGAAAGAAAGAAAGAAAGAAAGAAAGAAAGAAAGAAGGAAAGAAAGAAAGAAAGGTGGATACTTGTGAAGAAATATTTCTGTAGAGTTAAAGTTGTTTAGTTGCACCACCTTGCTAAGAAATAAAGGCTAATTCCATGGCCAGGCAACCTTGAGATAGTGGGACCATTCTACATTTAGTCATTCCTACCTTGAGAATGAAAGATCTTATTCTGGCTGAGGTCATACCTGTATTTATTAAGGTGGAATTCCTGCAGAAATGGGGCATGGAGCCGGTTTTGACTTGAAGAAGAAAGAAATCAGTACAGAACAAAGGATAGAAGAAGAAATATCAAATGTCCGCAATGGATTCTTGCCCAGTCCAAAAAGTCTTCTTTCATTTTTCTCACTATTACATAAAAAGGGAGAAATAAATGACTAAATCAAATAATCTTCTAAGTTTCTCTGCATTCATTACTGCCAGTGAAAGAAAGTGCAAGAACACGTAGCAAAGTAGCTACAAGATCCAAATTCCCCGGAGGAAAATGAGAAGTTATGCAGCTCAGGAAGTTTGAGATACTAGCCAGAAGAGTCAACAGAGCAATGGAGACCAAGCTGTACGCTGGTTCTCAACCTAAGGAACAGGAAAGTAAAATCTGCCTTGGCATTTGGTCCTGCTCTTTTGTCAAGCTTGACAGGTTGGGGAAGGAAGTTGCTTTACTGTTTTCATCCATTGCTTATTAAATTTTCTGTTACTTGCCGCCAAAAGCAATCTGACGGAATATGCGTAAATTGCGGAAATGCCTAGTTGTAAGTTCCCTAAAACTTCCCTTTAGTCTCTTCGTGTTGCTTTGGTGTCCTCCACAGGTTAACCCACTGCTTTACAAGCATGGCATAGTGTGCTGACACTAAACCACTCCAGGTGACTTCTGTTCCCTCCAACGATAAGCAATAGCATGGGCATGGCGGCTCATGCTTGTAACCCCAGCACTCAGGAGCCTGAGGCAGGAGGATTGCTGTACATTCAAAGCTAGCTTGAGCTAAATAGAGAGTTCTGGTATAACATAAGCTACAGTGTGAAATTCTGCCATAAAAAAAAACTCTCTAAAAATTGAACTATGTCTACATGTAAGCATACATGCCTCCGTGTGATGTAAAAGGATACATCCAGTTTATTAGGTGGTTTTCATCTCATAGTTTTAAATTACATTTTTCACAATTTGAGTTACTAAGGAAAACTCAGCGAAGGATGAACCCAGTAGACAGGTTATCTGGGTTTATGATGTGATAATACTACTTTGTACTTCTCAAAGCATCACTGCTCATTTAACTGAATGAACAAGGGACCCTTAGAAATCACAGTAATGTCTTCATTTCATTCAAGGAAAAGAAAAAGTATAAATGTCATGGGGAATATAAACAGAAGACAAGGGCTGGAGAGATGGCTTAGCGGTTAAACGCTTGCCTGTGAAGCCTAAGGACCGGGGTTTGAGGCTCGATTTTCCAGGACCCACGTTAGCCAGATGCACAAGGGGGCGCACGCGTCTGGAGTTCGTTGCAGTGGCTAGAAGCCCTGGCGCGCCCATTCTCTCTCTCTCTCTCTCTCTCTCTCTCTGTGTGTGTGTGTGTGTGTGTGTGTGTGTGTGTTGCTCTCAAATACATAAATAAATAAACAAATAAACAGAAGACAAACCTAAGAAAGCAAACCTAAGAAAGCAGGAAGTGAACCACCTGGTGCCTGGTGTAAGGAAGTGAGGAGAGCCTGGGGGTCAGTGTTCTCATCTACTGTCGTCAGCTCCCTGGAGTTCTTGTGCGTCTTCATGGGGAAAGTTGCTCCCTTGCTTGGGAAGTCCAGAATGAAACATATACAGTGGAAATGAACCCTAATTGGTCCTTGAGCTCAGGGTAACCCTTCAGGTTGCAAAATTTTGGAGCCAAAACAAATACGAGAGGCACGAAATGTTTCTTGTTAAATGCCACCAACACAAATAATCTTTCAAGAAGTCAAAAAGTCTTAGCCACAAAGCCATCACGCAAGGGGTGCAGTTTTGGAGACACCGGTGGATGCCTGAGTCAGCAGTCAGCATAAGCATCAATATCAACAACCATTCCAAAAGTTATCCAAAAGATGGTGGCAGGTTTCTTTTTAGAAATTGTACTTATTTATTTATTTACGACAGAGAGGAGATGGAGAGTGAGAACGGGCATGCCAGGGCCTCGCCACTGCAAACGAACTCCAGACACATGTGCCACCAAGTGCTTCTGGCTTACCGGGGACCTGGAGAATCGAACCAGGCTGCTTAGGCTTTGCAGGCATGCACCTTAACTGCTAAGTACTCTTATTCATGTTACCAAGACCTAAGTCCATGCATAAGTAAGAAGAGAGTCAATGATTTTCCTTCTTGTCTTCTTCTTTAATGTAGTACCCTTTCATTGTTGTACCATCAATAAACCTTGTGTATTCTTGTTTGTGAATTCCTGAATAAAGATAGGCATTCAACAGACAAAACAATTATAATTTCTTAAGACATTCATAAACTCTTTTGCTGTTCTTTCATATACAATTCTTCCCTTAAAAAATCACAAGACACAAACTAATCATCAGGAACTTTTTTCCAAATTCCAATAGTTCATTAAAAAAACTCATCCAGTAGAGCAGTTGAATATCATTTTAGAGCCATTTCTATAGACTTTGACATTTTCTGGTATATCAAACACGTAGCCCCAATCTTGACCTTCCTTCACGGGAAAAAATACATGATCATGTGCATGTTTCACCACAAGGTTCACAAAGAAGCTGAATGATTACCAACCAGATAACAACCCAGACTTCTTGAAAGATTATTTGTGTTGGTGGCATGGCTCACGGCTAAGAAATCTTGTCACAGCTCACCCTCACGCTGAAATTCTACCCTAACAAACTGTCTCTCGTTGCAACTGACAGTCCCTAGAATAAGGACGATATTCACAGCAATAAACCGATTTACATGTCTGACATCTGAATTGTCACTAATCCCCCTCAGTAGCCTCGCATTTCCTTATAAAAGTTTTCATTTTATGGTCCTGGTTTAGGTACCACACAATCAAGTCCAAAGACAAGGTCAGTTCCTGTTACTATCTTCAAAAATAAAGCTAACCTTTGCAGGAGAGGTTGTGGAAAGAATGGGAGAGCCGAAGGATGAGGAGGAATGCTGGGGAACACTGTCTCCCAGGCCCAAAGATGCGTTTATGACCTCACGGTGGCTAACCCTGCATGCACAAGACCTGCTTAATGTGAGGGAAAATGTTCTCAATGTAGGAAAGGGACTAGTTGGAAAGAAGGGGTTCAACTATGGGGAATAGTGAAGTGGGGGAAAAGGACAGTGGCAGGGGGTGATTATGATCAGGGTCCATTCTGTATATGTCCAGAGGTGTAAGTTTTAGCAGATTTGAGTCAGTTTACAAATTCTTCAAGAGAAAATGTAGTGTAGGTTTTCTGGGTCATTTATTTTTCCAAAGCACAATCATCTCACCTATTTAAAAATATTTTCAGAGGCTGGAGGGGTGACTTATCAGTTAAGGTGCTTGCCTGCAAAGCCAAAGAAACCTGGTTCGATTCCCCAGGACCCACGTCATCCAGATGCACAAGGGGGAGCACGCATCTGGAGTTCATTTGCAGTGGCTGGAGGCCCTGGCGTGCCCATTCTCTCTCTCTCTCTCTCTCTGTCAAATAAATAAATATAAAAAATAAAATATTTAAAAAATTTTGCAAAGATAGTACTCATTGCTATTTGTCCTAGATGAAAAGTTTTATACTTACCTTAGTGAATATTCTCGTATCTTTATAGACTTTCCTTTCATACCTAAAATTGTGAGTATTCTTTATTTATGTCATACCGCAGGGGGCTGTGGAAAAATAGAGGTATTCTGGGTGTCTTTTTACATGCCTGAAATAGATGTTTCAAATGAATTGCAATTCAAAAATTCTTAAAATTTGTCAACAATCATATTTTCAGTGCATGAAAATAAGGTGAACTATAAATTCTTTTTGTGCGGCTGGCATGGGGGAGTCCTAGTTCAGCAGACAAGTGGAAGTACCAGCTAACCCTTCTCTTCACATGGAGAAATTGATCTTGAATTATGCATGCGATTCAAGGTAATCAGAAATGCTTCTATGGCAGAGATCGTCCTGTTACTAAAGGAACTGAAAAGCATCCGACAGTGACTGGTGTGAGAAATGGAGCTGGGATGACAGGACTGTCGAGGGCAAAATGGGAAGGTGTCATCTCAGAGGGAGAAGGCTGGAAACAAGAGACCAGAGTGTGTCTATGGTGCCACTCAGGCCAAGGGTAAGGAGCAGGACTTGCCTTGGGGATTGGCTCTTGGCACAAGCACTGACGCTCCCATGGCAGTCAGGCTCTCTGAATGAACTTCTAATGCAGAAGGTGCTGACAGGTGAGAACCAGAATGCAAGAAGGAGCAGGAAATCAAGCACTGACTCCAGCTGGCAAATGGGCCTGAGCAGAACCAAAACTATTAGCACATGGCTCCCTCCAGTCTTCCTCATCCATTTGCTTGTTCAAGGGGAGTCTAACTTTTCTACGTCATTTCCTTTCTTTCTTCACCCTGACCAAGGAGAGTCCTGTCTTGTCATTTTCCATTTTTTTAACTCTCGCAGTTAAGAATGAAGCGTAGATGACTAGAGAGGCAGAAGTACACTGCCATTGCAATGTATGAACTTGACACAACCGTCTTCAGATAACTCAGTCTATAAGCTGAGAATATATTGCCTTAAAAATGAACCCAAAGGAAAGTTTGATAATCAGAAGCAGAAGTTTAAGAGACACTCCCTACAGGGGATGGCTCAGTAGCATTGCAATTTGGACATAAATGTAATTTGTATCCGGTGGTAAGCATGATCAGAGGCTACTATAAAAGCCATACATGATGGGCTGGGAAGATTTTGCTTAATTGGACAAGGACTAGGGAAACATTGAAGGGTGCTGAACAAGATGAGGATGTGACAAGTGTTCTGTTGAAAAACTATTCTGACAATTAATTAACTTAAATGAGGGGGGAAAATAATAATAGACTCCAAAGAAAAATGAAATAGGAGACTAAAAAATTCCCGGTGAAAGGTAATGAGTAAATATACTGAAAGTAGAGCGATATAATGGCAAGGTCTTTGGAAAGCAAAATGAACAGGACCATTATAAGAAAGAATGAGAGGAAAGGAATAGGTTGAGAATGTG
The DNA here is from genome assembly GCA_036346955.1 of Dipus sagitta. Lineage (NCBI taxonomy): Eukaryota > Metazoa > Chordata > Mammalia > Rodentia > Dipodidae > Dipus > Dipus sagitta. The sequence goes on from CM070787.1 coordinate 5,375,778, forward strand.
ATGTTTGAGGCTTCAGAAAGTGCCATTAACAGAAGAAAGAATGCTAGAAGAAACATCTGGAGAGTAGAAATGGCTGGTCGCATCTTGTCCAGTCACTTCTTATATACAGGAGGAACATTTAGGTGAGGCCTCCCAGCAGACAACAGGAAAAGTCCTCTGTCTTATTTACCTTCTGCCCTTGTTAACAGCTGGAGCTGGTACGTTACAGGTGAGCACTAAAACCACTGAACAAATGAAGAGCGTTGGAAATCTGTCTCATGCTCAGTTAGGATACGTTTTTATCATGTTTTTATTCATAAAGTCTGAGTTTTGCATATACATCTTAGATCTCTATTATAGCTTACCTGCTATCCATTAATCCATCAACGCATGCTGATAAGTTACATGCTACTTTAGTTTCTACTGACCCCTCCTCACAATACCTCTCCCATTTTTACATTCAAATGAGGTATAATCGCTACCTGTCTTATTAACAAATGGATGCGCATACCCAGAAAACATGTTTTAAAGAATGAGTGACAGTAATAAGGCATGTTTGTTCCATTTCTTTGAGAATATACCTTCAGATATTTTAACAATCATCCCACTTGAGCTAATGGCCTATTTTCAGCTAGTATCTTTCAACTACAAAGAGTCTGAAAAAGACCTTTGGATAACCAATTGAAATCCTTTTAAGGCAATTTTTTTTTTTCTAATTTCATGAGTGGCTGGAGACTCCTCATTTTCAGCACTTTTGTCCCCAACAGGGGCTTGTAGAGCAAACACAGACTGAAAAGATAAAGGCCTCACCAGGCTCCGGTCATGTCCAGCTCCTCCAAGGTCCTCTCTCCACTATGAATGTAAGAGGCTACAGAAGGAAGTTGTATTTCTGCTTGGGGCAAACATTGTATAACCTGTTCTAGGTTTAAAAATGAATCAAAAATGAACACTGCGTATAATCCTTTTGTAATGAAATGCTCTCTGGTCAGTATAGACCTTGCACTGGAAAGCTTCCCCATAATCATGGATTAATGATGAAATATAAATTTTAAAATTTTCAGTCTGCCATTATTTCTTCCCCTTGGGCTGAACTGGCATCATGCAAGTTGGGGGCAGGGAAATCTTTTAAAACAACATCTGGTGTTGAGTTCAGAAATGAGAACCAGATATGTTCCCTTATCCATATTTCAGTTCACATGATTAGCCTGCCAGAATTGTAAAAAGGAAAGGGCTTACGAATTTTTGTTGTGTTTTGTAGAGATGTTTTGATGCTCAAAGTAGCGATGAGTCTTTTAAAGCATGTAGAGCATTCTCAAGTATACATAAAGCATATTTGAATTAATATAATTTTTGGAAACAAAATTATTACAAATCACACAGAAGATTTTGCTAAGGGCAGTGATATAGGGCTCATAGATCTCCTTAAAAGTTATGTCACATGAGTTCCTAATTTAAAACTGAGAGGAAATAGGCTGATGGTTGGGCCATCTTATTATTCACAACCCATTCAGAATGCTATCATGAGAGTAGAGTCTTACTTTTTGAAAACTTCAGACAATTAGTTTTTGAAGAAACATGCAAAATCATCTGGGAAGGTAACTAATAAATTTCCTAGTTAGTTCTATCAAGCACGTTCTAATGCACTTCATTTTACCTTTGTAATGATGTTAAATTCAGTGCACGTGACGAGTGCCTTCGAGCAGGTGGTAAGATTGAAACTGTACAAATAGGACTTCTGAATGATCCGGTTTATCTGTTATTTCATGCTATCTTTCTGCCAATCACTGAAAACCCAATAAGCCATATCTCTAAATGGCTGTGATTTGGGATCTAGATTTTTTTTAACTCAATGCTAGAAAATCTACTTATCATCAGTATTTTAAAGCATATTACTATTCCCTTGGGATATCAATGTTGTCCAATAAATCTGGAACTCATTGCTTTGATGAGATATCTTTATTAATGAATTTTCTAATTGAATTTATAAATATGGCTTCATTTTCCATTTAATTATTTCAATTACAACCATTCCATAGTCTTTCCATTTTGAACATTTTCACATAAATTTTTTTATTCAAGTGTAGAAAAATGAAATTGTCTAATGTATATTCTGCCTTAATAAGATTTATTTCTCTTTTATGAAGGAGCATGGAAAGCTATCATTTAAAATATGCTCTACATCTTACAAATGAGAAAATTACAATGGAAATTTCCCTGTTTTAAAATGTGATGCTTCCCATTAAGTTTCACAGTGGTGCAGCCTTTATGCTAGTCTGTTGAGTTCAGTTCTAGTCTTATCCAAGTTCTTGATGATCAAGCTTCTCAAAATGACAAGTCTTGGAATGTTTTTCTTTCTTCTTACTCCTTTCACAGTTAGTCAATCTTGCCTCCTTATGTATAATTAATAACAATACTGGGCATCTATCACTCATAATTTAGCATTTCCTGGTGTGAAAAACCAGAAAGTATAAGAAAATGACACAATAATCTTAGCTCATCCTTTTCTGTATTCTTTGTATTATAACAAGTCCAGTTTGGCTTACTTCTCAAAACCTATCGAACAGGCATTCTTCCTGTGATAAAAAAAAAAAAAATAGCAATAAGGCCTCAGAAAGATCAACAAGATATGCAAAGATACATTCTCAATAACTACTAGTAGGTTTGTGGATCCAGCCATCTTTAGTATATGGCTGACTTGAAGGGGTTTGCTACTAACTCCTCTAGTTGCAAGGCTACACTCATTTGGAATAGCTAGGCAAGGCAAGTGTAGACCTATTTGAAATTCCAGGAGCTCTGAGTTCTGGCTGCAGCTCTGCATAGCCTGGGATGGTTTTCCCATGATGTCACACTTAGGAGCATGACTCTGGAGATGAACAATCTTGTCTCACCCTACTCTTCCACTTTCCGACTCACTGAGCTTCTGAAAGCAAGGCCTTGGTCTTGCTCTGATTTGCAAAATTAAAGACTTTGAAAACAAAGGTGTAAAGTCCTGGCCACAATAAGTGTTGCATGCGTCATTATTACTACATATCACTGATTATGACTGATTTCTTTATCAAATAAAATTCAGCAATAAATAATACACATATACAATTTCTTATAGTTTTTATCACAAATAAAATGCTGAACACCTCCCCCCACCACCACCACTGTCTTATACTCTGCATCATCTCACTATTGCAATGGCTCTGGAATCCAAAGGTACCGCAAGCATTTCCTTGGACCAAATATAATATGCTTTGCACTGTGAAGTCACATCATAATATTTGTTTCTAGGATTTTGATGCTATATTGAATAAATTTAGCTTTACTCAATTCTATTGCCAATTTTCTTGATGAACAAATAAGCTATCATTATAATTGTAGATGGGATAGAATTATAGTCCACTGAATAATTTGTACCATGAGAAAAGGAAGGTGAGACAAATAAAATTGGGATTCTTTAGGAAGAAAAATGTGGAGGATACAAACCACTTTACAGACAACAATATCAGCATCCTTTATCTCTTTCAGTAGCTACCTACTCATTTTCTTAAGGGGTATTAATTAATTAAATCACTCAGGTCTTGAAAAACAAAACACACCTTCTGATATGTCCTTGGAAGGGTACAAATGTCAAAAATATTAAATTGATTAGCTTGAGATATGAAATTCCTGTATTGCTGACAAGAAACTATATCACTAGGCTTAAGATGAAATCAAACTCTAAATTTAATGGCTGGTATAAATCCAAGTATAGGAAAACAGAGTTTTACAAATAGGTTTCATATACATATAATTATGCACACCATGCCCATAACATGTAAAACAGAAGATTTCATGAAAAGTAGCATTAAAATGAAAAACAAAAGAGTTCTCTTATAATAAGCAATCCCCATTGAGGTTAGGCTTCCAGGAGTCCTGCTCATTATGATTCTAGTAATACTCAAGAGTTCTGTAATCCACAGATGAATTTCAACCAGTGACATGCTCAGAATTAGGAACAAGAATGAACTGCCTGGAAATGAAATCTTGTTTACAGGAAGATTCATAAACTACTGCTAATGCTTATTATCATTTTAAAAACTGAAAAAAATGGATTTTCCAAGCTGTAATGAAACCAACAGGAAAATAAAGATTTTGTAGAAATGATATCTGAATCATTAATGACTTAATCAAAGAAGGAAACTTTTCTTTTTGAATAAAATACCTTCCAAATATCTGTCCAAGGAAACATCCTTTTTTTTTTTTTTTTTTTTTTTTTTTTTTTTGCAAAACCAGTTTAAGGTTGAAAATAGATTAATTGGCATTGTGGCCTAGACAGAATTTTAATACCTAATTCTTGCCCTGGAAGGACTTAATGTATGTTTGAGAGGATCTATCAAACAAGTATAAGAGGGCTGGAGAGATGGCTTAGTGGTTAAGCACTTGCCTGTGAAGCCTAAGGACCACGGTTCAAGGCTTGATTCCCCACGACCCATGCAAGCCAGATGCACAAGGGGGCACATGCATCTGGAGTTTGTTTACAGTGGCTCAAGGCCCTGGCGCACTCATTCTCTCCCTATCTATCTGCCTCTTTCTCTGCCTGTCGCTCTCAAATAATAAATAAATAAATAAGTATAAGAAATAAGCTGGGCATGGAGGTGCACGCCTTGAATCCCAGTACTCGGGAGGCAGAGGTAGAAGTATCGCTGTGAGTTCGAGACAACCCTGAGCCTACATAGTGAATTCCAGGTCAGCCTGGGCTACAGTGAGACTCTACCTCAAAACAACAACAACAACAACAAAAAAAAATACTTGCTAGGCATGTCGGCATCTTGGGTAGATTCAGGTTGGGAGCTATATAGATGAGTGAGAGTGATTATCTTTCTGTGATTGGGTAAGTTCACTGAGAATGATCTGTTCCAGGTTCGACCATTTTTCTTCAAATCAATTTATAAAAGTCTAGATTAGTAAAATTGTGTATATCAGAGAAATTACAGAAACCTTCTCAACATACTACAATATATTAGACACTTGCCTACACCAAGTATTTTCCATAACATACCATTTACTACCACCATAACTCTTAACGTGCAACTGTTATTTTATAGACAAAGGAATTAAGGTTTACAAACATTATCCTGCCAAAGTCAAAAAAATAAGTAAAAAGCTGGATTAGGAATTGATTGCATATACTCGAATACTACAGTTTAGTTGCTAAACTGCTAAGGCATTTTGCCTTCATTCAGTGCTTGAAAGAATCCTTCTTAATCAAAGGCAGTGAAGGGAACTTTAGGAGGGAAAACCAGAATGAGCAAAGGCCTAACCGCCAAAGTGCATGGTGCGTATTGAAACTAGTAAAGAAACTGCCCAGACCAAGTCTGAGCTCAGAGTATATGGAGTAGTACTGGACTGTAGAAGTTAATAAAAGCATTGATAAGGCTTACAGAAAAAAATTCTTAATACAAAATAACTCATTTAAGCTCTCTGGTCACTTTCGCATCCTTAGTTATATTTCCAAATGCTGAGGCTTTTGGAGTTGAATCGCCAGGGGCCACCAAAAATCTTGTAGCTGTTTAGATTACACTTAAAAGTAGAAAAGTGTTCTTCATAGCTAAAAAGGTCAATACTTTTCAAATCCTGGCTCAGATCATCTCAGGGAGAAAGTGAGGGATATTCTAGTAACCTGCAACTCCCACAGACCCCTCTGGATTGCTCCTACTCAGCACATTTTCCAGTTTGCCATTGCCATGAGACAGATGCAGCCTCTCATCCTGGGTTGAAGGTGTCCTCCTAGTTTGAAATGGAAAGAGTGCCCCCAAAAGAAACGGTGAAATATCTGCATTAAATACAAAAACAAGGCCATTGCAACCATTCCTGGAAAAGGTAGCTGACAGCCTGGCAGACACAGGAAGACAAAAGAATTACCTTTCCTTGTGTCCTTCCCCATGTGTTACTTCAAAGATATATGTGTATTATTATATGTAAGTATTAAATTATGTATTTTTTTTCTTTTTTGGGGGGTGGTTTTCGAGGTAGGGTCTCACTCTAGCCCAGGCTGACCTGGAATTACTATGTAGTCTCAGGGTGGCCTTGAACTCATGGCAATCCTCCTACCTCTGCCTCCCAGGTGCTGGGATTAAAGGCATGCGCCACCATGCCTGGCTAAATTATGTATATTATGTAAATAATTTAATACTTATATAGAGTAATATTTTTGTGACATATGATATATTATAAGAAAATTAAGTTTCAATTAAAGTCTGTTCTGTTACCTCAGTTTTTAAATCTTCAGGAAAAACAAATCTCCTGGTTGATATATGCTCGCTGTTCTGGTTAAATTTCTCTTTGTCTCAATTATATAAAAATAATTAGCATCCAAAACTAGACATAACATTATAGGTGTTATGTGCTTCAAGGATGTGAAAAAACTAGATTGTGTATCTTAGTTAATATAACATTATGCATGCAGCCTTAAGGTTAATCAGTGGCTTAGGTAGCTATAAATGTAGGTTGACTCATATTGTGAGTGCAGTCAGCTAGAGCCCTCACACTCCCACGTATCTGTCCAACATGCGTCCACAACTGTTGTCTATTTCTTTTTTATTCTTTATGAAAACACATGCTCAGCCTTGGTTAGTCCTTCCCTTCCCCTTCCCCTTCCTAGGCCCCTTATCCCTTTCCCCTACTCTGCCTTTACCCTCCTATCCCAGGCGTACCCCCCTCAACTTTTATATTAAGATCTGCTACCTTTCCTACCCTTCTCTCTTGAAGCCTCACTTTATTCTTCCTCTCATGGGATCATCCCTAGTTCCCTGGCATCTATACATTCTCTCCCACAAATAACATGTGCATAATAAACAGGGTCTAAGCTAGGTCATATGAGAGAACACACAGTATTTGTCTTTTTGTACCTGGATTCTATCATGTAATATACTTTCCAGTTCCATCCGTTTTCCAGGGAACTTCATTTTTCTCTATGGCTGAATAGAACTCCATTGTATGTGTGCATATGTCACATTTTCATTATCCATTCCTCAGTTGATGAACATCTAGGTCAATCTATTTTCTCTATAGAGTGAGCCGGAAACAGCAATGAGCAGTATGGTATCTCTGTAGTAGGCTGTAAGAATCCTTTGGACATGGGCCCAGGAGTGGTATGTATGGGTCATACAGTAATTTTATTGTTTTGTTTTGCTTTTGTTGTTTGTTTTAGCTGTTTGAGAAATCTCTACACTGCTTTCCATAGTTGCTGCACCCACAACTGGCATTTTGACCTCATTCTTATACTTCATATAATAATATAAATCTTACTTTGTTTGTATTAGCCCATTATTGAGGTCTACCAAGGTCTTTCTTATTTTAGATTTTTATTCTAAAACTCTCCTTTCTTGAGTTGTGTTTTTGCAAATTTGATATATGCCTTATTAACTTGTTGTTCTAAAGTAAGCAAAATAGAAAAGGACATAATGGGACTGAGGCAGTGGCTCAGATGGTAAAGTGCTTGCTGTGCAAGTCTGAGGGCCAGCATTTCAGCTTCCTCGTACACGTGGAGATGATGGGGGTGATTGTGGGTGCCTTTGGTGGTTAAGTTCTGTTGTCAACTTGATCACATTCGGAATCAACTTAGGAACATGCCTCTTGGGTAAGGCTGTGAGGTTGCTGCCAGGAAAGATTGATGGAGGGAGGAAGCCCTTCCCCCAGAGCAAACTTCTCTTCCAGTGGTGAACTATTTCAAAGAAGCCCTGAGAGAACACAGGGCCTTTTGCCCGGCTGCGCGTGTACTCACTGATGGGTGCATCCACCCTGGTGACACATAAATATAGAAGCAAACCTTAGAACACAAGAGCTGTGTCTAGTTTTTTTTTAGGTAATTGACTTTCTTTTTTATTTTTAACATATTTCTAAATTGAAAAACAAAATAAATTATAACATCTATTAACTTTATGAAATGTACAAATTGTCTTGAACATCCAAAATATAACACTGCCTTGCAGAGGTGACTTGTGACAGAGCTCAGATTGGACTTTTCTGTTTTACTAGACTGTCTTACTCTGATTTCTCCAGCTGCTTACTCATCAGCTACCAACTGATTCCACTACCAGATGGCACTTTTGGGGATTTTAGATCTCAGCTCTACAGTGTGTTCATTATAACCACGCAGTCCTTTCCAGACCCCCCCGGATTTCATTCCAAGGAGAAAGGATGGAATTGTTTGCAGCTGGATGCTCTTCGAAAGGGCAACTGCACACATTTCCTAGAGCTTTGGGGGGAAGGCAGGTTGTAGGAGGAGAGAAGCAATTGTCACTCTGGTCCCCTGTTCTGGCAGCACCTCAAAGGTTACCAAGTGAGAACAGCAGTGTCCAGCTGCCCTGAAGAGCCAAAGAGAGAATGAAATTTAAGCCTTGAATTGCCTCTCTCTTCTCATTATGTATTATTTGTCAATCATGGATAAAAGGTGGGTTTTGCCCTCCAGCTGCCCCGGGGTGCACATATCACTCAGTGGTGCCACTTTCTTGTGGTGCATTGCAAGAAAAATCAATGATTGCACCTTTCTTTGAAATGTGCTCTCTCTCTCTCTCTCTCTCTCACTCTCTCTCTCTCTTGTTTTAAACCAAATGGTTTATACTAACAAGGCAAGCCATTTGGAAAAGAAAACAATAAAGCTTGCATTTTGTTCAAGGATAATAGTTATCTTAAATTTTGAAACCATGCATTTTATTACACATATAAGGAATATTTTCCCCTTTCCTTATAGCAAACAAACTAGCCAAAATTTCTAAGATGACTGCAAAATTTTAAGATGACTTGGTGAAGCAGGATCTTGTATTCCTAGGTACTGGGCCCTGAAAAGAAGCAATAAAGTGAATACCGGAGATCAGAATGAAATGCAAACCTTTTGTGATAGATCCATCTTGCTGGCTCAACTTTCAAACTTGTTTTACAACATCAAACCATTTTGCTATTATTTGTGCATTTTATTCATATGTTATAGGAAATATTTTAAGCAATTTTAGCATAATTTCAAGGCTTAAGAATACTTTTGTGGGATTATGAAGGGAGGCTCAGAGATTAGTTGAGTTCATGTGAGAGATACATATGAAGTCATATCGCAGAGGGCTTTCTATGTGATATTCCTACACAAAGCACCAACACACCATCAAAACTAGGCAAGTACATCTGCAGAGGCAGCCAATCAGCACTGATTTATTTCCCCCACGGTTTGTATGTTTTGTTTTTTATAAAGGAGAAAAGTCCCGATGGAAGAAATGATCAACTTTTTATTAAGTAAGAAAGTATACTAAAAGCACAGATAGTCATATTTTTTCATTCTTTTACAATCTAAAGATCACAAAAATCAGTAAGATACAGGTACATCAGAATGCTAACAGAACTGATAATGTGCAACAAAACAAATTGTTAAATATGATAAACTATTTTCTCTCTATTTTTACCTTTCTTTGTTTCATACAACCACCACTAACAGATTTTGATGCCACCTGGAAATCTATAATAATGCACAGCCCAGCAAGTCAAGCTTCCCCTCTCCCCAGGTTCATGGGGATGGGAGGCAATTGCATCTGTTGCCAGATAGGATTGGGCAGTAAGGCCATTAATAGTTTTAGCTCACCTGTATCTTTAAGCTTCTTATTTTCCTTGGGCAGGCTGGGCACTTTAGTAAATTCAGGTCAAATGAAATGAACCCAGTGGGTGAAGCCCACTTGAAGGCACTGAGCTGCCCTGGCTTCCAGCTGGAGCTGTGCACCGTGTGCCATTGCATCTGGCTTCCATCTGAGGCCACGAGAGACTGAGGCTTGTGGGCCATACCTCTGAATGCATGTTTTCAGACCTTTACCTAGGCTGCTTCTGATTCATGCCTAACTTGCTGCAGGTTCCTTAGAAGTAACTTTTGATGAACTTGGTGTAAGTTCAACATGCATAACCAAACCTGAAATTCCAGAAGTTTAGTCTGAGATTCAATTTCAAAATGAGGACATGTCTTCTGAAGTACATGCTTTCAACTCTAGCTGACTGGCCCTAATATCTATCATTTTTTTTTATTTTTTTTGTTCATTTTTATTTATTTATTTGAGAGTGACAGAGAGAGAGAGAGAGGCAGATAGAGAGAGAGAGAGAGAACGGGCACGCCAGGGCTTCCAGCCACTACAAACTAACTCCAGATGTGTGTGCCCCCTTGTGCATCTGGCTAACGTGGGTCCTGGGGAACCGAGCCTTGAACCTGGGTCCTTAGGCTTCACAAGCAAGCACTTAACCGCTAAGCCATCTCTCACGCCCTATCATTTTTATTATTGTATGTTCCTCAATAACTAGGATATATAAGACAGTTGCAGATTAGAGGACAGCAATGTGAGGTGGGGTTGTTGTAGAACACTCTAGATTTCAACATGTGTTCCATGAAGGAGCTTCCAAGAAGATGAGAAAACTGTGCTTCCCCTTGTCAACAATCATCTATTAGTTGTGAATACTCGTTCCTATTTGTTTCCCTGTCTTCTACCGGGGACACCTCAGTGAAAGTAGAGCGAGAAGCAAGCCAGTGGAAGGCTTACTCATGCTTTGTTGACCTTCTTTTTATGTCCTTTACCTGGAATGACCTTTCTCCCTTTGTCATACACTCCTAACTCAGAGATGACATGTCCTGGTTTTATGGCTTCTTCCTTCATGGAACCTTGCCTGCCTGTAAACTGTAGTTTTCCACAATTATGTCAAGCAGCCTCATTATTGTCCTACTTCACCACCGTATTTAGTGACAGCAGTACCACAAGAACTAGCACGTAACAATGTTAAAAAGAGAATGTTAAAAATGAAGACCTCTTTATGCAAACCTCTGGAAAAAAAAAACAGATAATTTTTGAGACATTATAAAGAGAAAATAACAAGACAAAACAAAACCTAAAGCATTTTAAGATAAACTACCAAGAGAGATCTTCCACTTTCTCCCTGTCCTTGTCTCAGCCTCACTGAGTTTGAGTGGGCCTGCACAATGTCAAGTCACGGAAGCAGCCACCAGCAATAATCTATGTAAAGTCAACTATGCTCTCATTAGCCCCAAGCAGAGTTCATAATCTAATATAGCCTGTGGGAGTGCTCCTCTAGAATAATCTCTCTTTTGCAAAGAAGCTCCCAAACTTGATAAGACCCACACCTTTGGAGAAGATCCAAATCAGACCCAGTGGGTGTTCTTAGTCACTTTAAAGCAAGATAACATCTTATCTTAGGGAAATTTATCCTTACTTCTAGGCTGTTCTGTTTGTACTTCTTGACACAGGGAATTGTTTTTACTAGTTATCTGGTCTTTTCATTTCATAGGCTTTAGTGCCTTGACAACTAAATGCCTTTCATTTATGTGGATTAAAATAGTTGTTGATTAAGAGCAATAAAGTTTTATTATTTCATACTTTACTTTATGGATAAAACAAGTAATTCAGTGACACTCCTAAAGAAAGCATTTTAGTGTCACATTTCCAATTAAAAATCCAGGTTTATAACATCAGGTAACCAACACTGACAACAGAAAAAGATTCATTTAGTTTTGTACTCACCATGTAATAGTAGCCAGATGAAATTTACATATAATTACACAACGGACTACCATTCACAAAGAGATGAAGAAAGGCTATTGAGCATTTGAACGAATTTATTAAAACAAGTTATCGAGCCGGGCATGGTGGCGCACGCCTTTAATCCCAGCACTCGGGAAGCAGAGGTAGGAGGATTGCCATGAGTTCAAGGCCACCCTGAGACTCCATAGTGAATTCCAGGTCAGCCTGGGCTAGAGTGAGACCCTACCTCAAAAAAACAAAAAACAAAACAAAACAACCAAAAAAAAACCAAGTTATCTCTAGCTTAAAATTAGCCGGGCATGGTGGCACATGCCTTTAATCCCGGCACTCAGGAGGTGGAAGGCAGAGGTAGGAAGATCACCATGAGTTCAAGGCCACCCTGACACTACCTAGTGAATTCCATGTCAACCTGAGCTAGAGTGAGACCCTACCTCAAGACCCCCCCCCAAAAAAAATTCCTCCCATTTCCAGACAGTTCTTATGTTTTTTGATGGTATTGTGTCTAATTTAAATACATAGAAACTTCATTTATAGTTCTAACTATACCACTTTCCACACATGATTCTAAATACATCTTCACTAATATTGTATCATTTAAGAAACTTTGAGCACCTCACTAACAAATGTGAACAGTATGAATAAAATTACAGGGAAAGAAGTTTAACCACCTTTAATACTTAAAATGCCTTCATTTTAATGACCATTATTCATATATCTACTGTATGGCTAAGAAATGTTTTCCAGTCATTAAATGAAATCAAGTGAACTGAGCCAAAATCAATTTTTATCCATTTATATGCAAAGCAATTATTGTTAGCAAATTACTGGTATTTAACTAACTTTTTATAAACGAAGCTAATTCTAAAAGACATTTCTGTTAAACCGGATTTCTACTGTTAACAATTGCAATTGTAATAGCAGCTAAATTTCTATAAAAGCATATTAGTGTCCCTTAAAGTCACACTTTATAATATCAAAAACCAAGAGAGTCCAAAAATTTATTTTATTTAAAATTATTAGGTAATCCCATACCACATGTGTGATGTGCATTTTAGCAAGCTATTCAAGTGATGAATTCTATCTCCAATACAAGATGTAATTACATGCACAATTGCATTTCCCATAAAAACAGCTTCAAAGTTTTGATAAGGAAAAATCTTCCCTCAATGTTTTCAGTTTTAAGTTTCTCATTTGAAAGCAAAAAGTGCTTCAATGATGAGTTCAAGTGTAACAACATGTTCTATAAGGTTACATTAGCCAAAAACATAGCAGGCAAGGAATGATAATTTCTTCTCTGTCCCTGCTGCAGTCCAGTTCGCATTGCTGGTAGAAGCCACCCAACCAAGAGCAGCTTGTGGGAAACAAGGTTTACTTTGGCTTACAGGCTCAAGGGGGAAGCTCCATGACGGTAGGGAAATGAGCAGAGAATGGGCATCACCCCATGGCCAACATCAGGTGGAAAACAGGAACAGGAGAGTGTGCTAAACACTGGCATGCGGAAACTGACTATAACACTCATAAGCCTGCCCCCAGCAATATACTACTTCCAAGAGGCATTAATTCCCAAATCTCCATCACCTGGGAACCTAGCATTCAGAACACCTAAGTTGATGGAGAACACCTGAATCAAACCACCACATTCCCATAAGCCCGCCCCCAACAATACACTGCCTCCAGAAGGCATTAATTCCCAAATCTCCATCAGCTGGGAACCTAGCATTCAGAACGCCTAAGTTGATGGAGAACACCTGAATCAAACCACCACATTCTCATAAGCCCACCCCCAACAATACACTGCTTCTAGAAGGCATTAATTCCCAAATCTCCATCAGCTGGGAACCTAGCATTGAGAACACCTAAGTTGATGGAGAACACCTGAATCAAACTACCACATTCCCATAAGCCCACCCCCAACAATATACTGCCTCCAGAAGGCGTTAATTCCCAAATCTGCATCACCTGGGAACCTAGCGTTCAGAACACCTAAGATGATGGAAAACACCTGACTCAAACCAGCACATTCCCATAAGCCCGCCCCCAACAATACACTGCCTCCAGAAGGCATTAATTCCCAAATCTCCATCAGCTGGGAACCTAGCATTCAGAACACCTAAGTTGATGGAGAACACCTGAATCAAAGCAGTCCATTCCCATAAGCCCGCCCCCAACAATACACTGCCTCCAGGAGGCATTAATTCCCAAATCTCCATCAGCTGGGAACCTAGCATTCAGGCCGCCTAAGTTTATGGGGGACACCTGAGTCAAACCACCACAGTCCTCATTTGCTCATAGAAATGCTATGACCAGGCAAAACCATGCTAATACCGTGTTACCTCTATTTTACCCACAGGTGGGGCAGAATTGATATTTTTCCCTCCATTTTACAAGTTAGTAATCTGAGGCACAGAAAGTTTAGGTTTCTCAAGATTGCACATTGAGTAAACAGAAGATGCGGTGAGTCAGGCCCTGGGGGAAGGAAGTTTCATGTCTGAGAAAACTAATAAAGTATTATGTATTCAAGTCAGATAGAACTGCTACCTGTTTCCTGCATTCTTTCTAAAAAGCCCCAGTCCTAATTGCTTTCTACTTCATGCATGTGGTAGGTAGCATGTGTGCACACGTGATCATTTTATCCCCATCATGTTTCTATTTTCCATGGTCCTTAGTTTCAAGCGCAGGCATCCTTACAGAGTTCTTTCTAGACTGTCAGTAAAAGGTTTTACAAATATTCCTTACTCATTCCAACCTAATAGAAATCAGGAGACCAGAAATAAAATTCAGCTGGGTCAAAAGCATATCCCCAGAAGAAATTTGTTTTGCATAGTTATTCAATAAAGACTCATGTGATTCTCCCCATGTATCTGACAATAGTTAAAGAGGTCAACTTAACAGGGGAGACCTGCAGTAAACCAGCAGATGCCTGCAATATGTTACAGTATATGATTTGATGAAAGCAACAAGGTGTGCAACGTGAGGGACAGGCAGAGCAGGCCGCTAGAGAAGGGAGTGATTGAGAGCCGTCAAGGGATGAGACGAGAAGGCTCAGTGTACATCCAGAGTGTGGATCTCCTCAGCTCAAAACCTGAGTTCAGAACCCACATAAAGACGTTTGCTGTGGCACATTTCTTTCATACCAGCACTCCAACAGAGAGACGGGTGCACACAGCAGAATCCTCTAGAAGCTTTCTGGCACAGCTGTCACCGTGACATATGCAACAGAGACTGCCTCAAACAAGGTGGAAGGTGGGGACCAGCACTTGAGGCTGTCCTCTGACTCTCAGGTGCTCCACCACATCCATGTGCCTTCACTCAAACAATCACACTCTCTCATACATGCACACCCATATGTCATATGTACTCACGCATACAAACAGACAAAAAAAAAAAAACTTTTTAAAGGTGTAAAGGAATTGCAAGTACAGAAGGCAAATCAAAGTGATTAAGAGTTCCCCAACAGGTATGGGTTTGTTAAAGACCTAGCTCTTCTGGAAGGATGAGATGGATTCCCAAAGAGCAGAGACTTGGCCTACATCAAGTAGCTGGTAAGTCCAACTTTGTATGTCACATTAAAAATATGAACTTGGTTCTGTGGTAACAGAAAGCCTGTGAACGATAGTTTATCAAAGCATGCTTAGACCTGAATTTTAGAGAGGTATTTCTATAGCAGAGGATGGAGTGGCAAGCAAGCTTTAGAGGGTATGCATACCACTGCAGGACCCTATTGTGAAAAGATGGAGCCCTCAACCTGTGTGGTGACAGCGGCAGAGGAGGAGACAGAGACAGCTAGTATTAAAAAACTACGGTTGTCTTGTGCATGGATGAGGAAGGTCTCTGGCCTTGCTATTGGTGAAGCTGACAATGTTAGAGAGAGAGAGAGAATGAACATAGGGGAACTGGCTTAAGATTCTGAGTTGATTACACTCCATTATTAGATACATTTCCATTATGACCTAGCTTGTTTGCATAGGGATTATTTTTTTTTTACTCTTCCAAGTCAATTTTATACCTGAATTTTGTTGCTGTTATTATGGTTGATTTTGAAACTCAGGATGACACCCAGGGCCTCACACAAGATAGACAAGTACTCAGCCCCTGCACCCCATCCTTATCCCAAGGAGCTGGAACCTTTCAACAAGAAAAGATAACTTTCTTGCCAACTACTAGAAGAGTCTGGCTTCCCATCCCTGTGTACTCTATATCTAGAATATTAGTAGTCACCTCAAAAAGAATCCACTGTTACCTGCCAAGTCAGCACCCCAGCCTTGCAGCAGGAGAGCCCACCCAGCAGGCTTTTAATTACCTCCCCGTCTAACTGTCAAAGTGCAAGGATCTGTAGTCCTCTCTTCTGTAAATGGAATGACTCATCAGACCACCAAGTGAAAAGCCTCGGGTCAGCAGCTCACAGCCAAGGAGATCAGGAAAAGATCAGCAGAGGATGGCTTCTAAGGTCTCTCATTTCAAAACTTTTGCACACTATTCTTGCTAAGTAGAAAGCAATTTTTGAATGTTTCACATTGACATGCCACAGGGCTCACTCATTTGAGATTCTTATATGGAAAATTCAACTTGGCTTTCCATGCTAAGGAAAACAAAGCAAGTGACATTTCCTCTAAGAGCAGGGTTTCGTCCCTTACACTTCAAGCCTCACCTAGTACTTGCAAGCATGTGTCAACAAGAGGGTGGTTTTATTTTTTAGCCTTGGCTTAACTGCATCATCTATAATAATTTTTTTAAGTGAACCAGACACCCAGGACCCTCTCTCAAACACAAATACTGAGAAGAGGTCAAAATGCAGCTGTTGTGTGTTTCTGAATGGAGTGGTGCAATTTGAAATGTCTCATTCCATGGGGAACAAAGGGAGGTGACATAACCCAGAAGAAACTCAGAAGTGAGAGTGTTTGTGGGAGCGTCTGAACTAAGTGACCCTCAGGGGCTGCCCTCCAGTGCAGAGTCACTGGTGTTAATGAATGTTTCAGACATGCTAGGACAAGCTTCTTGGGAGGTATCTTTGAAATGAGGAAAGCTAGCTTGTGAGTAGGCGGATATGTTGAAAATGTTCTCTTTCTATGTCTTTCACAGGAAAGTGCTTTTACGTAGTGAGTGGTGGGTCACTGTTGTGAACTACATTATAGAAGAAAAGGAAGATGGCCTGGAGGGAAAATCAAACCATAGTGGAGGATGCTTCCGCATGGCACGGCAAGGACCAGCCTTGCCTTCTGCTCACATTCAGCTTTATGCAGTCCCAGCTTACTGTTTGTCGGAAAGAAGGAAAGAAAGAAGAAAGGGAGGGAGAGAAGAAGGGAGGGAGGAAGGGGAAGGAGGATCATAGGAGGGATGGTGATGAGATTAAGAAAGTATTCCGTCTGTCTCCATAGAAATATGCAAGAGCAATGGGTATAAGAGCCTAATTATCATGATATCAAGTCATGTGGACCCTCCCACCGACTCTGAATTCATGATCCAAATGACATGTACTATGCATTACAATTCCAAACGATCTAGGAGGTATTCATATTTATTCGTATATGCTTATGTCGAACCAGTTTTGTACCCTCTGTGAGAACTTCATCATGAGTTTTATTGGTCTAAGCTTTCCCCATAGGGCTTCTTTGTGTTACTTGAGTGCTGGATGCTACTTGGATCAAGGTGGTCTATTCACAAATTGTGACATGCCACACAACTTCTAGTGAGTTCACACCACAGACGGATGTTGGGCTTTCTCAGGGGACCTCCTTAAACACATTGTCTAGTTCTGCTATTTCTGTCCTCCTTTGATCCTCAAATTTAAACCTGCTTCCATAGCACAGCTTTGAAAGCTGTAAGGACTGTTTCCAGACCAGAGTAATTTTGGGAATGTTCTCAAGCCTTCATCTGGGTTCCTCCTCCAAACCAGTCCTGTATTGCTTTTATTTTTATATGTTGGATTCAGACTGGAACCTTTTTCTCAACTTCTCTGTCTGACTCCAACCATGAGGATAGAAGCAGAAAAAGAATATTTCACACTCATAAATCAAATCCAAAAACTCAAGTGAGTATGTTCTGGCAAAACTAAAGCTCATGTGGGTAAGCTCTTTTTCCCGAGTTTTGCCTGGGCCCCAGTGTAGAAGTCTTTCTCTCTCCTCCCAGCCTGGCAGGGAATGGCGGGAGCACTTCTTCTGGCCGGGGTTCTTTCCTACTTGCCTTCTACAGGTGTCTTGCTTTGAAGTGTTTTTTCCTCTGTGGTCTCTGCGTCCTTCACTGCGTCTCGGTCCTCTCTGGTCTTTTACGTGAAGGGATCCTTTGGCTCTTGTGCTTTGCCTTCCACGCGTGGTGTGCGTGCCTCCTCCAGAGCACTTTCATGCCTGGAGGTTTCTCTGGTGGAAATTCTCCCTGTATCCCCTCTCTCTAGCTGGGCAAGGAGAAGCCTTCTCTGGCTGGAGTCTTTCAGCAGTGCAACGTAAGATGTTCTCAGAAACAAAACAAAAAGTACTCAAAAAGATCTCAGTGATGGGAGTATATCAAAAAGATAACTGAAAATTCACTGGCCAATACCAGAACATTTGATCAACAAAATAAAGCATTTTTAATTATAATTCAAGATTCAAAATAAATGTTGTTGAGTCCAAACTGATATAAATAATACAGTCCAATTAAAAGTAGATGGTCAAATGTATAAATTTCTCATGTAAAACAAATAATTTTTGTAGGTACTCTGCCCTCCAGGAATTAGAGCACAACTCCCTCACTTTATTCATCTTATGTACAGTAACTTCTTTCCAATGAGTATAATAAAAAAAAGGGATAAATAGTGCTTTCAGAGTTTATAAATCTGACAATTCTAGCATAACTGTATTATCAAGGTTAATTCATATAGGTAGCATCTTCCACTTATATGATGTGAAAAGAATAGGAATAATATAATTATGAAAGTTGTCAAAAAAGTTAAAAATAAATTAACCGAATTTCCATGAGAGGAATTCTATAAACACTTCTAATTGTGAAGGTTATTACAAGTAAGGAAATTCCTAGAAATTGTTAAGGTACAAGGAGCCTGAGGTTGCAGGATGACTAGATGTAATGTGGTATCTTGAATGGGATCCAGGAACAGAAATAACACATTAGGAAATATGAATAAAGTATAAATGTTAATTAATAAAAATATATCATCATTGGTTCATAGTAACAAATACAGCATACTAATGTGAGTTAATAATGATTGGGGAAATTGTACAGAAAGTGTATAGAAATTCTGTAATTTTGATTTTTCTATAAATCTACATGTATTCTAAAATAAAACTTTATCAGAATAAATCAAAATATTGAATTAATTATATTTCATCTATGGTATGTAATATTTGTTTTATATTAAAATTATTATATGGCTCACTACATCTAAGAAACACTTTGCTAATAATAGTTTTTATAAATAATTTGGTATAAACAAGAAATAAGGAGCTGTTCCTAGTTTGAGAACATATATTAATTTTTTCTGCTGCCTCAGGCTCCATTTTATATCCCAATAAAAAGCTATGGATTAAATCTGTCTTTCTCAATTCATAATTATTAGCAACATGTGATTGCTGAGCATTGAAATATAGCACAATAAAATGGGGTGTTCTAGAAGAGAAAAATGCAAGCTAAATTTGAAGACACACACACACACACACACACACATATATATATATATATATATATATATATATATATATATATATTAATATATTGCTTACTTACAGGGTGATGTATTTGTTATGGTGGGTTAAACTTAATACATTAAGCTTTTACATCACTTCTTTTTACTTATTGAAATATGGATAATAATAGCCATTTACAATTTAAAATTGCATATGCAGTTCATGTTACATTTCTACTAAACAATAGGCTTTGCGTATGGGCTCTTTTCATGTATCTTCACGTACATGAATATATGCCAGGTTTTTTCACACTGACATTAGAAAATAGGGTTCTGTGTGGAATTTGTAGATAGGGTGGAGTGTGAACTCTGAGACTGAGGCAGTGTAAAACTATTATATTTTAATTTATGGTTGGACTATGTATACGGTGATAATATGTATGCAAGGGACAGATCCTAAAACTTTAGGGAAAACTGGAATAGGCAGCCTTGGTTTTCACACATGCAGAATCCAAGGCCAGATAAGAAAGACAAAGCCCAAGTAGTTGGCAGCTAGTCGTCGCTTGTGATGACGGAAAGGACTAGTGTTCTGGGTTCTATGACTCCTCCTGTCCTCTCTTATAGACATCAAGCTCAGCAAATATACCTGCCTAGTGTACAGCTCTGAATAACTACAGGATACCCAGTGCTAGGCTGGGGATGTACGCATGTATTGCCCTTGAGTCTATAAGCAGAGAAGTCATGTTCACCCTGTTACTGCAGTCTCCCACAGAGACCATCCGTCACCCAACAGTGTCATGTTCTTTGTTACGGTTTTGTCTGAACGATGCTGTTAGGAAAGAAGCAGAAAATGAAAGGGCAGAAAAGACTGGGCTCAACAACTGAGACAGGCTTTATTTGGGAAAGCCTGAGAAAGGCTGTGGTCAGGCAGGTCAGGTGCACCCTCCCTTACAGACAAGGGTTTCTTATCAGGACAGTGGAGGTCACTGAAAGTTCTTTTGTTGCAGGGCATTCGACCTTGCTTCAGGAGCATGGGCTACTTTAGGTAAATGATAATTAGGTGGTTTGGACCATTTCAGGTTTTTTTTTTTTATTGACAACTTCCATAATCATAGACAATAACCCATGGTAATTCCCTCCCTCCACCCCTCCACTTTCCCCTTTGAAACTCCACTCACCATCATACATTTTTCCCCTCTCAGTCTCTTTTATTTTGATGTTATCATCTTTTCCTCCTATTATGATGGTCATGTGTAGGTAGTGTCAGGCACTGTGAGTTCATGGATATCCAGGCCATTTTGTGTCTGGAGGAGCACGTTGTAAGGAGTCCTACCCTTCCTTTGGATCTTACATTCTTTCCACCACCTCTTCTGCAATGGACATTGAGCCTTGGAAGGTGTGATAGAGATATTTCAGTGCTGAGCACTCCTCTGTCACTTCTTCTCAGCACTATGGTGCCTTCTGAGTCATTGCAAGGTCACTGCCCTCTGAAAAGAGAAGCTTCTTTAACCAAAAGTGAGAGTATCATTAATATATCAGTATGAACATTAAGAGAAGTGTTTACAGGGCAGTTGGATGAGCACATTATATACATTTAGCCAGACACCAATAGTTGTTACATGCCTAGGGCTCATGACTACCATGTCATAGGTTTTCAGTATCAGGGATGTATTTCCTTCCATGGAGCAGACCTCCAGTCCATTAGAGAGTGGTTGGTTTCCCCCATAGCAGACATGCCATGTACCTGTTGGCTCATTTGGCCTGTGTGGCCAAATTTAAGGCTTGTAGTGTCCATTGTTGCATATCTCTACTGGTGATTTCTTTCTCTCTCTCCCATTGAACTGCATGTAGCCTAGCTTTTTCCAGTTTTCTGTCAACTGGTCTACATGGAGGATGTTTTCAGCTCAGATCCAGCAGAATTTCTCAGTGACCTTACAGCCCAAGCATGTAGAGTCTTCAGCAATAGGGTCTTACCATCTACTCCTGGTAGGAAACCAAGAGCCTCAGCAATGGTCTGTAATGTTTTGGGGGGCATCAGGGAATCATTGAAAGGTATCCCATCCCTGGCACTGAAAAATTTCTAGTAATACTCTATGGCTTCTGGGTGTGCCATTGTCCAAAACAGCAGGTTTCCATAAGACTTATTCACACCCTCTTAGATTTTTATTAGCCCTCCCTCCAACTCTCCTTTACTCAGTCTCTTCCCCTGACCTGACTTAGGCCTTTCTACCCCCATTAATCTGCTTTTCTACTTCTATATATACAATACCATCCTTTTAAGTCCACCTTCTCTCCCTTTCTATTCCATTTATATCTTCTCTCTAGCTTACTGGCCTCTGCTACTGAGTTTTATTCCAACTCACATAGAAGTCCAATCATTTATAGCTAGGATCCGCATATGAGAGAGAACATGTGGGGCTTGGCTTTCTGGGCCTGGGTTACCTCACTAAGTATAATCCTTTCCAGATCCATCCATTTTCCTGCAAATTTCATAATTTTATTTTTCTTTACTGCTGAGTAGAACTCCATTTTATAAATGTGCCACATCTTCATTATCTACTCATCAGTTGAGGGACATCTAGGTTTGTTCCATTTCCCAGCTATTGTGAATACAGCAGCAGCAAACATGGTTGTGCAAGTATCTCTCAGGTAGTGAGACGAGTCCTTAGAATATATGCCTAAGGGTGTTATAGCTGGAACATATGACAGATCTATTTTTAGCTGTCTCAGGAACCTCCACAGTGATTTCCACAATGGCTGGACCAGATTATATTCCCACCAACAGTGTAGACAGTTTCCTCTTTCTCCACATCCTTGACAACATTTATTGTCATTTGTTTTCATGATGGCAACCATTCTGACAGGAGTGAGATAGAATCTTGAAGTAGTTTTAATCTGCATTTGCCTGATGACTAGGGATGTAGAACATTATTTTAGATGTTTATATGCCATCCGTATTTCTTCTTTTGAGAACTTGTTACTTAGTTCCATAGCCCATTTTTTAACTGGGTTGTTTAATTTCTTCTTATTATTTAGTTTTTTAGTTCTTTGTATATTTTGGATATTAATCCTCCGTCAGATGTATATCTGGTAAAGATTTTCTCCAATTCAGTAGGTTGTCTCTTTGCTCTATTCACAGTGTCTTTTGCTGTACAAAAGCTTTGTAATTTCATGAGGTCCCAATGGTTGATCATTGGTTTCATATCCTCAGCCACTGGTGTCATATTCAGAAAGTGTTTGCCAAGAACAATATGGTGAAGGGATTCCCCTACTTTTTCCTGTAGCAGTTTGAGAGTTTTGCGTCTAATATTAAAGCCTTTGATCCATTTGCACTTAATTCTTGTGCATGAAGAGAGATAAGGATCTATTTTCATCCTTCTACAGATATGCATCCAATTATCCCAGGACCATTTGCTGAAGGGGCTGTCTTTTCTCCTATAAGTATTTTTGGCATTTTTGTCAAATATCAGGTGGCTGTAGCTGCCTGGACTTACCTCTGGATCCTCTGTTATGTTTCTTTTATCTACATGTCTGTTTTTGTGCCAGTACCGTGCTGATTTTGCTACTATGGCTCTGTAATATAGGTTAAAATCAGGTATGATGATACCACCATCCTTACTTTTGTTGCTTAATATTGTTTTAGATATTTGAGATCTCTGTGCTTCCAAATTAATTTTAGGATTATTATTTTTTTTTGTTTCTGTGAAGCATGCCATTGTAATTTTGATGGGGATTAAATGTGTAGATTGCTTTCGGTAAGATTGCCACTTTCACAATATAAATTCTTCCAATCCAAGAACAAGGGATGTCTTTCCATTTCCTAGTGTCTTCTGCAATTTCTCACTTGAGTGTTTTAAAGTTTTTATTGTAGAGATCCTTCACTTCCTTGTTTAGATTTATTCCAAGGTATTTTATTTTATTTTATTTTATTTTATTTTATTTTATTTCATTTCATTTTTTGATGCAATTGTGAGTGGGAGTGATTCTCTAATTTCATCCCCTGTGGGTCTGTTATTAGCATATAGGAAGGCTATGTATTTCTGTGTGTTTATTTTGTATCCTGCTACATTGCTATGTTTATCAGCTCTAACAGTTTGCTGGTAGAGTCTTTAGAGTCTTTTATGTATAGAATCATATCATCTGTATCCCTTTTATGGGTGTCTCTTGCCTTATTGCTAAGGCAAAGTCTTCCAGTACTATATTAAAGAAAAATGGGGACAGTGAACACCCTTGTCTTGTTTCTAATTTTAGTGGAAAAGCTTCAAATTTAGTATTATATTGGATGTAGTTTTGTCATAAATACCCCTTATTATGTTATTACGTCTACTTTCTAGTCCCAGTGTCTGTAGGACTTTTACCATGAAGGGATGTTGGATTTTTTTCAAGCGCTTTTTTCTGCATCTAATGAGATGATCATGTGATTTTTGTTCTTTAGTCCACTTACATAATATATTACATTTATCAATTTGTGTATGTTGAACCATCCTTTCATCTCTGGGATAAAGCCTACTTGGTTGGCATGAATGATCTTTCTGATATATTCTTGTATTCTGTTTGCCAATATTTTGTTGAGAATTTTTGCATCTATGTTCATGAGGGAGATTGGTCTGTAATTTTCTTTTTTTGTGCTAACTTTGTCTGGTTTTGCTGGCTTCATACAAAGAGTTTGGTAGGATTCCTTCCTTTTTTATTTTATAGAAAAATTTGAGAAGTAGTGGTGTTAGTTCTTCCATGAAGGTCTTTCAAAATTCAACATTCAATCCATCTGGGCCTGGATTTGTTTTTAGTTGGGAGATTTTTGATAACTGCTTGGATCTCCATACTTGTTGTAGGTCTATTTAAGTGGTAATCTCATCTTGATTTAATTTTGGTGGGTTATATAAATCAAGAAAATCATCCATTTCTTTTAGATTTTCAAACTTAGTGGAGTATATGTTCTTATAGTATGTCCCCATGATATTTTGAATTTCTCTGGTATCTGTTATAACATTTGCAACTGAGATAGGTGGCCTGGGCCATGTCTAGGAGCCAAACACTTACATTGTAAGATGGTAATAGTGTTCAAAATATGAAGACATTCTGGTTCTAACAGATGCTACTCTGTCTTGGAGACTCAATCTGACACACGTGCCAAAACTATTACACTACAAAAATGTCTTCAAGCACATGAACGGCAGGAAGCATGTCCCGTGTATTTTGGCATCTGCATGGGACAGACAAGCTCATCACTCTGTCCTGAAAAGATGTCATTTCATTTTCCTCCCATTCTGAAACTCAAGAGGAGTGATGAGGATCTTGCTGCATTGGCCACTCTGCCACGCGAAGCTGGAGAAGCATATGCAGGATAATTTAGCAGTGGGAACGTGCAGGATAGGAAGCTCCTTCCAAGTGCCACTGTGTGATTCTCTTCCTCTACCAGGCAGTAGCCAAGGCATGCCCCAGGCACACAGCCACACTGCAGAGAGAGCCGGACTGGTAGCAGCTGAGACAACACAGACACACAGCTTCCTTAGGAAGGCGCTACTCTGGACAATACTCCAGGACTTGCTCTATTGGAAACTGAGAGGAGGCTGGGAAGGGTTCATTTCAGCAATTCAACCATTGATGAAAGTTGACATGATTTAGAGCACTCACTTCTAGGATTCCTTCCAAGCAAGTTGCAATTTTAAATACAGGGATTCTGGAACTCAATGTGTTTGCAAATTAAGACAATAAACAAACAGGCCACCATCTCCTATCAGATCTCAGGGTGGTTTCCTGGAGCTCAAGCAGCATCAATCCTTGCAATCCCTGGGTCATCAAGGGTGTGACATGTTCATGTTCAGTGGGGAGGTGGGCTTTCTGAAATCGGTACTGCTTCAGCAGTCTGGAGGCAGCGCAGCAGACGACCCTGCCCCAGGTGAATCTCCCCTCAGTCTCCTCTAGATAAGGTCAGTTACTGCCTAGATGCGGCTCATCACAGCAGCACTGTGGCTGTGCTCTGCTTCTGTGGCAGCCGGAGCTCCTTTTCCATCAAGCTCCTTTGCTTCTGCTTGTGTTTGTTCTCAGCCTGAGGGGTTAGGATTTGTGTGACGTAACAGCATCAGGAGCATGTGGCAATTTGCATTTAAAATCACAGGATCTACTTGGGCTTGAGCACAAATTTTTTTATAAATAGGCCTTTTGTATTTTGGAAGGTACAGAAAAAGCTAAAATGGTTATTCAATGACCATTTAGCTAATATGACATGTTAAATTTTTTTTTTAATGCTAACAATAGGCTAATTCTGTAATAGTTAAAGTAGATGATAATGTTTCAGTCAATGTGTTTTAGAACTTTTTACATTTTTTTTAAAAAAGTAAAATCTTAAAGCATCTATGGTCTTAATTTCTTTGATGATCTAAGAAATACTTTAGCCAATTAATAAGGGATCTTTGAAAGCCGATATTTCTGGTAAGCAAGAAACTTCATGTATTAGGGATAATTCCTTTGTCTCTGGTATGGAAGTGGCTTTCAGCAGACATTCTTATAGTTCCATGCAAATTGTTTATTTTCTAGAAGCCAAACTAATTCAAACAAGCCTATGTGACTTTTAAAGGATGTTCTTTCTTTTCTTTTTGTTCTGATTCTTGGAAAACAAGTTAAGAGGGTTTGCTGGATAAGTGAGCCCCCTCCCCTTCCCCTTTTTTTCTAGTCTTCAAAAGGTTTTCTTTCATCTTCATTTTCTTTCTCTCTCGCTACATAATACACTCATTCTGGGCTGCCTGTCAGCTACAAAAGGGAGGAGGCTCCTTCTACTCACAGGTATGAATCCCAGCAGTTGCTGTAATCTCGAGAGTTTACTCCTGCTCTATTTAATTCAGCCCAGCACTTCCCTTATCTGACTCATTAGGAGGATTAGGAGGAAGCAAGGCTGCAAAAAGGAAAGCCGTAATTTATTTTTGGTGTCGTATATAATTATACCATTTATTTTCCCAGTGAGCTCTATACTTTTTCACTACCATGTCTTCTTTCTTTTTCTGGAATATTCCTGAATAAACCCCTTCATGTGTAAAATGAAGACTAAGGAGCAATGAAATAAGAAATAATCAATTCTATTATCAAACAATTAGCACAAGCAAATGCCCGGTCATTCTTCCTAAGTAAATCAAGTTCCCTTGACTATCATTGCTACCTTGTTAATTTTTAATTTACCTCTCTCAACTAGTTTCAAGCATATTTTCTGAAATAATTGTGCTTTATGCCATAGTCTTTGTAGAGTATAAAAATGTCCCATAACAGTTATGAAATGTATCCCCTGAAGCCAAAATCAGTGATTCAGTGTTATATTAGCACAAAACAACCAAACCCAAATATTTAAATGTAAATTTAACTGGTCCTTAAGAAACCCCTAAACCACAGATGACTAATTTGCTTAATTAAAACACAAGGAGTCATGTCATCTTAGAGGTTTTGAATTGAAAGACACCTCAAGTCAAAATAATTAAAACAAAATAGTCTCTGAATACCCACAGGTAGTCTGGAAATTTTTAACTGGAGTTCCTAGCCTTTCTGAATAAATAAACAGAATTGTGCATAGGTATGTGCATGCTTTTAGAAAGAAAATCCTGAGGTTTTATCAGGTACTGTCAAACATTGATGACCTAAGAAAATGTAAAATTTATTTCTGTGCCCCTTTATAAGTATTTTGTATGTAATAAGAGCATGTAATATACTATCATGTATAACATGAGACTACTTTTTTCTAACATAGCATACTCTTCTGCATGCAGACAGCTTGTTCTGTGTGATGTTTTCCACATGGTATTACTTACAGTGGATTTAATGAACATAATCAGAAACTTGGCAATGCAAAGGAAAATTTTCTCTAACTTGCCCCTGATTTCCTAGGTTAATTAGTGTATTAGTGAGAAGAATAAACTGAAAATCTTTATTCTTTAGAAATCAGTGTCAATTCTTAATAAGTCTGCATTGTGTATGTATATAATACACTTAAAAGTTATTTTTTGCACAGTTTTGGGCTTTGTTCCAGTACATTAGTAAGGTATTCAGGGCTGTAATTCCTAGTGCTTATGGACCTAAATCAGAAGTGTGAATTTCACTGAAGAGCGAGCTGGAAAGCTGGGAAAATGTGGGTGACATCCTCACCATATGGAAAGCATTGCTCAGAATTCAAATTGTACCTTTCAAGTGCCTCTCACAGCACAACATAGTTTTTTTTTGTTTTTCTAATATAAACAGTTCGGATCACTGATGTTTGGTGTCTTTTGCCTAGATCTGGCATCCTCTGTACCAAGAGCCCGTTTCTGTTTTGCTTTCCTGTTTCCAGTTCTCCTAGTGTTAGCTTACTCCTGTCTCCCCCCACCTCCCTCAGCCCATGTGGTCTGTGCTCTCCTCTTCCTGCTCAGCTTTCCCAACCAGAAAAAGAAAACGAAGCCTGTAATGTTATAGAAAAGTCAGCCAACCTAAACTGCCCTGGCAATTACGTGGAAAACAACACACCTATGCTTTTATAAGCAATTACATCTAAACACGAGGTGAGCATCCCAAATCCAAAAGACTTAGGACCAGAAATGTTTCAGAATTCAGATATGTTCCACCTTTGGAATAAATGAATACACATTGTTAAATACCATGGAAATAGGTCCTAAGTCTACACATGAATTGCATTATGATTTTACAACATATCTACATATAATATGTCATATACATATATATACCTCATACACATGCCCTGGAGGTAGTTTTATACAATATTCTTAGCGTGCATGCTTCTGCCTGCTACATGAGGTCAAGTGCAAAATTTTGCATTTGTGGCATTATATTGGCATTCAGAGTGTTTCAAATTTGGATCATTTAAGAGTGGAAGGGAGCTGGGGAGATGACTTGCATGAGGACCAGAGTTAGCCCAGCACCCACATAAATAGCCAGTTATGGCCACAGACGCATGTGACCCCAGTCCTGAGGCAGTGGGGGGGTGGGGAGCACAGGCAAGAGGATTGCTGGGGTTCCTGGGTCAGCCCGTCTGAGAGAAAAGCAGGGAGCTCTAGGTTGGTGAGAGTCTCCATGTCACACGAAGAGAAGGAGTGATCAAGGAAGACACCCAACATCCTCTATCCTGTGCAAAATCACACAGGGTGTGCACAGGTACACACATACAGATACACCTATGCACACACATGATACAGAACTTAAGGGGTGTCCTTGAGAGCTACAGCACTTTATCTCGGCTCTTAGGTGGGCTGTGCGTCAGGAGCTGGCATACCAGAACCCACGGTCACACAGAGCTCCCACAGAGTCAGTGGCCTTCTTGGGGTCTTGTCTTAGGAATTCTACAAGTGAGATTTACAGGCCACAGAGAGGGAAATACGGATTTCAGAAAAAGCTTATTAGAGCTTGATAGAAAGGAAAGACTCCTGTGTGTTCAGCCTGGAGGGAGTCTCCAGGGAGGAGGAGAACTCACTGGGTGAACTGAATCAGGGTTTTTATGGAATGCAACACAGATTGTGACATGCCAAGGACCAGATTCATAGGTTGCTATGTGACAAGGACCAGATTTCAGTTTCTAGGGGAGAAAGACTGGGTTTCTGGAATACGGGGCAATATTTCCAGAAATCTTAGGTAGGGATCAGAGTTTCTGTCATCTAGGAAGGGTGCAAGCTTAATCTAGAAATCTTTGTGGGAGGGAGAAACTTTCCAGGGAAGAAAGGAGATAAGGAAAGCATCTGGGTTTCTGTAAGCCTCCTGACATTTCTTGCTTCTAGTCGGGGGGAAAACATACCATTCACTTACAGAGTTCTGTTACTGTGGACTGCCTAACCAATTTCTGACTTCATATATATATATATATATATATATATATATATATATATATATATATATACAAAAAGATTGTTTTTGTTTTTGTATTGAGATTAGGAATATTCTACCTGTAATACCAAAAGAACCAAATATTTTGTGTAACCTACAAATAAGGATCATACTTTCAAATTTATGGAACATGTACAAAAATATGAGACTGGATACAGAGAGGGTGATCACAAGTGGTGGCAGCTTTTCCTCTGGATGGATTACACGGAATGGGCTGCCTGACCACCATGGAATCTAAAGAAGAAAAGAAGGAACTGTGGAAGTGTCTCTTTATGTAAAGGAATTCCACTGATTTCAACACTCATGGCATTCATATGTGGCTTTCTTTTTTAAGCAACACTTCCATGCAACACACTTCAGAGGTATGTAACATGAAGAGGTCTGATGTTGGCATCAGACCATCTAGTCACAACTTGGAACCCGCAGTTACTAACATTGTCATACTGACTCAATCTTTTGGCACTTTGGTTTATTTAATTGTGAAATGGATAATCTGCTCCTAAGGTTTTTGTGAGGATTTCAAAAAGTTCATGGGGGGCTGGAGGGATGGCTTAGTGGTTAAGACATTTGCCTGCAAAGCCAAAGGACCCAGGTTTGATTCCCCAGAACCCACATTAGCCAGATGCACAAGGGGGCACATGCATCTGGAATTCATTTGCAGTGGCTGGAGGCCCTGGCACACCCATTCTCTCTCCCTCTCTCTCTCTCTCTCTCTCTCTCTCTCTCTGTCTCTCTCCCTCTCTCTGTCAAATGAATAAAAAGAAAATATTTTTTTAAAGTTCATGGGAAAATTGACTTGAGTATGAAATACTTGAGTATGAGAGTAGATTTTTTATTATTGGGAAGTTCTGTAAGTTGTACTGTGGAATCTGAAAGCCCCAATGTTCTTCCTATTTTTTTTTTTAACTTAACATTATTCTATACCAGTGGCTCTCAAACTTTAGCTAGAACCACAATGTCTTAGAAGTCTTCTTAAAACCACATGTCTCTGAACTCCACTTCCAGAGTTTCTGACTCTAAAGTCTGGGGTAATCCCAAGACTTAGGACTTCTAACAAGTTTCCAGGTTGTAATGATATAGCAAGTCAGGAATCATACTTTGAGCACCAGTGATCTGTACTGGGGCGTGGGGGAGATGGAAAACTGCGCTAGACAAGAAATATTTCATAATCAGTCAAAGACGCCATCATGGCAACTGAGTTGTGTTTATGTTTCCACACTGAAATTACATAACATTTTCAAGTCATATTTTTTTTTTAAGTTTTAAACACTGAAAGCTATAAAGCCTGCTCTTAGCTTGTGGCTCTTATAGAAATTGGTAGTGGGCCCTAGTTGGCATGAGTTCAATTCTGTTCTGCTGTGTGGAGAGCATGTGCAATTTATCCCAGCCTGAGCCATGTTCAATCTTTGCCTGGCTAATTCGAAACCTAAGAGTTCGCTCAGTGCAGCCAGGGACCAGATTCTCATCAGCTGCTTGGCCGAGTCATGGTGGAGCATCCTGCTGATGGTTACTCCTCCCCTCAGCTGTTTCCCAGGGTTCTGGCTAGTATTTAGCTCCAGCCTCGGCCTCTTTTAAAGCACATGTTAGGTTCTGAGTGGTGGAGTAAGCTGAGCGCATTTTTATCATTGACGTTGCCCTTCTTCTGGAAAATGTACGCTCGTTTTTCCTTTGTTGACCCCAATTTCCTCCACTGGCAACAGCCTTGTGACTTGGCAAAGTTAGGCCAATCTGAGCATTTGATTGCTCATGGTTATGTGCAGTGATATGAAATGAATATTTGATCACACTATGGTCAATGAAATGTAAAGCAACTTTTGCTGGACAGTTACGGAAATGGTGTTTACTGTCTCGTTATGAGAATCCTAGAAACAGTCCCTGTCACTCTGTGACCTGCACAGTGAAGAGTCAAAGCCTGGCATTGCTGTGGCCAGTTAATGCTGCAGCAAAAGGACTAAGGGCGAGGCAGGGAGAAAACATGGAAGGTGTCTCTGGGAGAAACACGTCAAAACAGGGGCAGGTCTAATGACAGCAAAGCCTACTGACTCTT
Organism: Dipus sagitta; assembly: GCA_036346955.1. NCBI lineage: Eukaryota > Metazoa > Chordata > Mammalia > Rodentia > Dipodidae > Dipus > Dipus sagitta. The sequence goes on from CM070787.1 coordinate 5,406,808, forward strand.
GGATCCTGCCATACCTGAATGCACTTACTTAAGGAGGGCTATTACGTTATTGGAGTTAATATTTCTCTTTTATTTTATTTTATTTTTTTTAATTTTTATTTATTTATTTGAGAGCGACAGACAGAGTGAGAAAGAGGCAGAGAGAGAGACAGAGAGAGAATGGGCACGCCAGGGCCTCCAGCCATTGCGAACGAACTCCAGATGTGTGCACCCCCTTGTGCATCTGGCTAACGTGGGTCCTGGGGAGTTGAGCCTTGAACTGGGGTCCTTAGGCTTCACAGGCAAGCGCTTAACCACTAAGCCATCTCTCCAGCCTCTTTCTCTTTTATTGATAACAAGAATTTTTTTTTTTTTTTTTTTTTTTTTTTTTTTTTTTTTTTGGTTTTTCTAGGTAGGGTCTCACTCTAGCCCAGGCTGACCTGGAATTCACTATGGAGTCTCAGGGTGGCCTCGAACTCACAGCGATCCTCCTACCTCTGCCTCCCCAGTGCTGGGATTAAAGGCGTGTACCACCACGCCCAGCTATGATAACAAGAATTTTAAAAAACGTTTTTCTGTTTTGTTTTGTTTTTCCTAACCTGAAACTGAAGTCATTGCAGAAAAGGAAGTTAGCATTATCTGGGGTAAGGATAATAGAAAAGAAAAACCAAAAGGATCGGAACGTCAATATTCTAGTTTCAGAAAAAAACTACATTTCTGAAATGCTCCTCAAGACAAATAAGTGATTAGGTTGGTAGATTTCACATTTTGTCTGTGTGCTATGTGCATGTCTGTGGGGTGGGGGGCATGTGTGTGTGTGCATGAGCATGCACATACATGTGCATTCATGTAGAGGCCATAGGTTGATGTTGGGCATCTTTCTAGAGTGTTTCCCACTTCATTTACTTAGACTGCATCTCTCTCTTGAGCCCACAGCTCACAGATTCTGCCACTCTAACCAGTGATCCTGCCTCAGGACTCCCCCGTCTCCCTTCGCTAGCACGGGGATTAGCACCAGGCCTCTCTACCTACCCAACGTTTGCATGGCTGCTGGAGCTACAAACTCTGCTCTTCATGCCTGCTCACCAAGCACTTTATTCCCTGAGTTATTTCCTCAGCCCCTCCAACATTTTCTTAAGAGAGATCCTTTCTTCAATTTGCATTGCTGGGTTTTGAATACGTCCGTCCACACGCATGTTGGAGATGATCCCCAAATGCAATAGCCTTGGGAGTTGGCACCTAATGGGCAGAAGTTAGGGCATAACAGCTTCACTCTCATGAGCGAATGCAAACCCACCGTGAAAGGCTGTGAGCTGAATCTCTTGTGTTCTTCCCCCATACTCTCTCTTTCTTTCTCCTTTCTTACCCTCACCTTTCTCCCTCCTTCTGTTTCTTCAACTCTGCTTGTTGTCACGGGATGGTACAGCAAGAAGGCCCACATTATACGTATTCCTTCCAACCTTGTTCTTCCTAGCCTTGAGAACCAGGAGTCAATAAATGTTGGGCTCTGAAAGGCCCAGGTGTGAGGCCTAGTGGAACTTCCTGAGCCTAGCTAAAGTTTGGTGATCTGCCTCTGGCCAGACGTGACTCAGCAAGACGCCTAATGGCTTCTTGCCTGCTATTTCCGCATGGGAGTTAGAATTATCATTTCAATAGTCACAGTTTACTATTGGCCCTTACCTTTCCCCACCGTCCTAAAATCCCCACCTTCGTCTCCAACATTATATAGGCAACTGTTCATAGCAATTAATCGAGTTCCTGCTTCGACAAGACTCCCGACTCAGTGTGGTTTTTCTCCGGTGGCCAGGAGAGGTCTGAGTCGTCGGACGCTCATCTCCTCCTCAACCCCTCAGGAGGAACCAGCAGGGCCTGGTCCTTCCCTCAGTACTACCTGCCCCGCCGGCAGAGCCCGGCAAATAAATGTTACGTTCATGATAAACTATTCAATGACAGGTACTCTGTTATAGTAGCACAAGTTAGACTAAGACAGAAGCTTTGTGCAGAATTCAGAGAATTGCTAACCAAAGGAGAATCTGAAACTCAACTGTTTTCCCCTTTTGAGATCTCGTGGAATTATCTATAGCTTTGATGATCATGGTTTGAAAATAACCAGACGTGGAAATCTGGAGCGTGGCATTAGAGTCCAGAGCACAGAATGCTGGGCAGCCATGGTCTGCTGCGGTCACTTTCCGTACCATGTAGGGTCAGTTACACAACTCACTAAGCTTTACTCAGCATCATTTCGCTCTCCCATGAACAGAGAAACAACCGCACCTTCTTTCTGGGTGATTTCCAGCACCAGGAGATAACACATGGGGGATTTTCAGCACATTTCCCAGAACGACGAAAGCTCAAATGTAACTGTGATTAAAGTTCCTAATAGAATTCCTTGCATTAAGCAACCATCAAAAAAACTTCACAAGTCTTTCTTCCCGCCTCTTTTCTCTTGTGGAATACTCTCCAATTAGGCATTACACCCAGGAGGACAGGATAAAAGAACAGGTAATTAAACCATTTCTGTGGTCTTAATTACCACTAATTTAATGAAACTCTTGTTGTGGCAGAACATAATGATTTCTGCAGTCTGTTGTATCAGAAGACTATTTGGGGAGTTGAGGAATTTTCAAGGCAAGCTGGCAAGAATTATAAGCATCCTTTGATTTTCTTTTGCATGTTGTTTCTCATTACAGAAAGATGACCCAAGACTTATCTAGAAACATCTGGATACTTTGCAGAATCTTCCAGTAACTCTTCTTAAGGAAGAACTTGAACATATACAAAGTTTGTTGAAAGCCTAATTGTGACTCTTCAAGCAGAGTTAGATACCACTTCAAAGAAGTCTTGTGGAGTTTTCTAATAATTAAAGTCATTACTAAGCTGTGGTTTGTCTTTATCTACTTGGCCCTGTCCTCCTGAGAAGATGGGAAATGCGTAGATTAGTGGTGCTCTCACATTTGGTCAGAGAAGCTCCTGTTTGCAAACAGTGGTAACTACCAGGTACACTCAACATGTGTCAAATGCCAAATGTAAGTGACTGTCGAGGGCTCTGTGCTCAGTGAGACGTCTCTATCGTGTCTTCCAAGACTCAGCGAACATTGCAGTTGAAGGAGCAGAGAGAATGTTAAGAACCAGAGGATAGGAGGAGTGCTTCAGAACACTGTCTTCTGGACATGAGGTGGTTGTCGTATTTATGACCGCACAGTGGTTGTCATTACCTGCCCAAGACCTGTACAGTATTGGACAACATTCTGTCATGTTTGAGGGAGGAGGGAAAAAAACACATCAAAATTAAAGAGGACCAGTTAGAAAGAAGAGGTTCAGTGGAAGGGAAATGGGGAAAGATGGACAAAGAAGGTAATTGAGAATTATGATCAAAATACTTTATATGCATATATGAAAATTTTCAATATAAAGTTAATAAGATAAATAATTTCTTTTAAAAAAGATAGGAAACTTTCAGTTAGGAACTTTAGAAAAGGTTAAAGGAAGGACACTTCACAATTAGCTCTTTCTAGATTTTCTGGTAGCTGTAAGAAACACTGCACAATTGTGGAGTCTTTCACAAGCTTGCTTATCTTGTGTCTGTGATCCCTCAAGGGGAGCATGTGTGATGTAGTTTAGTTTCAGACAACAGCAACAGAGCTAAGTTAAAAAAAAAATAAAAGAAGAGAGCTACAGAAAGAAGAAAATGAGTAGGAAAGTTAGCAGAAAGCTTTTGAGAGTTGTAATAATTATCAGAATGTTTTAATTAATACACCTTAAGTCTATTTATTGCAACCCTCACTAAATCTCCAAATCAGATTTTGAATACACAGGGAAAAAATTTTTGTTGCCTAGGTTGGTCAAGTGTCACCTACATAGGGTTGAATTGGTCCTTTGTGGTGCTTTTCTTGGAGAAATAAGAATGCTGAGCTGGTTGGTCCTTTAAGAGGGTCCAGCAGAGAAAACTTATGCCACTTAAACTTACATACACACATGTGATGTCCATGAAACTGCCAAAGTTAGGCACAGGGTTATATCTTCTGTAGAAGGAAGAATTCCATTTCTTTTATTGTTAAATATAACTGACCCTAAATATTTTTATTTTCTAAGGCAGAATTCAGTGCTGAGCATACATTTCCATTTTGAGGACGAGGCCAAACCAAATATTTCATTGTCTGTAAGTTCAGTGCTTTCACGTATTAAGTTGACAGGGGTTAGAAGCTATTCAAGATGCCCTGGGCTGACTGCATAGTTAACGGTGAAAGCCTGGTGTCCTTCAGAAGCCATTTTGGAGACTGTGATTTGCAGAAATCAGTAGAACATATGGTCACCAACCATATGCAGCAATGACAACCGCGGCTCATTTATGAAGTGATCCCTATGATGAGACCCTTTTCCATGCCACTAGCAATAAAATGAGCTGGTCCGACTTAAGACTAGCAAGCTTTGTCCAGTGAACGATACTGTAATTTGCTCATCTGCAAGGTGGTGCTGGGAGGGACTGCATCTGGGCACAACTTCCCAGGGGAATTTGGAGCCTTCATCTCCAGGAGCTGAAAAGTTAGTAAGAACAACAGTGCTTGTGTGTGTGTGTGTGTGTGTGTGTGTGTGTGTGTGTGTGTGTTTGGGGGGGGGTGCTAAATCTAAAATATCTACCTGTACAAAAAAAAAAAAAAAAAAAAACAGAACAGAAGCCATGCCCTTTTTTGAAGCATAGTTAAGCTTAACCCATCCATGCCCCTCTGTGGATGAGTGGGAACTAGTTATGTGAGAACCAGCTCACCTTTCTGCCTGGACACTGTCTTCTTCACTGCGTCCTGTTGTCCATGTTAACTATGGACCAGCCAATACGTTGTAGTGTCTGCAGGCACATTTACAAAGAATACTGAAGTCAAAAGATCCGAACCAGAATCAAAGAAAATCTGCCGCACATGTTGTTGTGCCTTTGTTCTTACCAAGGAGGAGTAAAGGTAATGATTGTTAAATTCCTAAGACACCACAAGTGTGATTGATAGGAAATTTCCGTGATGTGTTTTGAGCAAGTTTCATTTTGTTCTTGGCATGTGTGTTTACAGGGGATTGGACAGTTTCGTAAACAAGTAAGAGAGTTCTTTCCTTCCCAGTTCACAGAGATTCATTCCTTTACCAATCTAGGGCATGAGAACAGTACAATGTGATACTGATTCAAGGTTCTACATACAGTCAGGGAAAATGTCTTTCAAGTATTGTCATCTCATGGTTATTGTAGCGAACATGGTATTTTCTAGCCTGTAGCCCAAAACTCCAATCCCTGCTCTTTGGTATTTCTTTGGTATTCTTCAAGTAGGAAACTTCTTTATTATCTTCCTGACCTTATTAAAGGGAATGAGGAAACCTGGGATGTGGCTCTCTGGAATGTGGTCTGTTTAGCATTTGAATCCTTTTCCAGCACATGAGGACTCTGCCATTGTGTGACTCTCCCCAGGCGACTCCACCCTTTGTCCCATGCAGAATTAATGTGGAAACCTTTCTCTTCGCCCTTTAGTAATTGGGCACTATCGCAAGATCTGACCCTGACCAACCGGAATTGCCCTTGGAACATACTAAAACAGTATCCCCAACCAGTGTCCAGAACTTTCGCTACGATTGCTTTAAAGTTCTTTTCGTTAAAGATGGCATCTTACTCACATGACTTTGACTTGTCAAATGACTTGCTTGTGCCATTGAAACATTGAAAGATGTGGTGTTGAACCGGGCGTGGTGGCGCACGCCTTTAATCCCAGCACTTGGGAGGCAGAGGTAGGAGGGTTGCTGAGAGTTCGAGGCCACACTGAGACTACATAGTAAATTCCAGGTCAGCCTAGGCTAGAGTGAGACTCTATCTTGGAAAAAAAAAAAAAAAGATGTGATATTACAGAGGCTTGAAAGATACTTGACGCATTTTGGCTTGTGATCTGGATCTTATGCTATCATACAAGGAAAAGTGTTACTGATTCAATAAATGATAAGAGACAGAGCCAAGCTACTGTGAGTTCGGAGTCAAGCACATCCATGCACAGTTCTGATCAGCTAACCCACAGCTGAACAGAGACCCAGGGACAAGGAGATGTTGTGTTAGGCTCTGACTAAAACCTTTAATCATAGTGAAGGAAGAAGATAGGAGAAAGCTAGTTTCTTTCAGGCAGTTTCAGTTAGATTGAGCACCCCCCCGCACAAAAAAAAACAACAAACAGGAGATGCCTCCTCACCCTGGCATAACTAATAGTCGCGTCTTACTGAGAATGAACTACAGGGCCCCTGTTGCCCACAGCCGGAGATGCCACCCAAATAAAAGGCCCAGGTGGGCAGAGCTCAGATCTGCACACCAATTGGGGTGTCCCCTGCGAACCTGAATCAGACAGGACAAAGGCTGCGGCCTTCCTGTCCCTGTGTCAAACTGAGTCTGGCCTCCACCCCCACGGTGGGATAGGACAGCTGAGCACTGTTGGTTGGTCTGAACTTTTCTGCTTGCCTCGGTTTTATAGTTTGGAGTAATTCCTCACTTCGGTTACTCGTATGATTGTCATTCCACTGGTCTCCAAACATAGCTCGTGCGCTCTTCCTTACGCTCCAGATCTACCAGGCGAGTGCTCTCACCTGCTCCGGGCTCGCTACCTGGGTGGTTTCCTTAGGCTTGGGGGTAGCCGTGAGTGTAACTCTCTTCATCTGGGTCTCTGCTTGGATACCACTTTTCCTTGATCCTCACCGTTGGTCCTCTTAACTTCCCTGCAGCGAAATCACAAGGCAGACGTCCTGTGGGCTCCTCCCAAGTCTCCCCACACAAGCGCCTAGGTTCCACACTCCACGTGCTTGCCGCTTATTCTGATCTCTCCTTAAAAGCCCCCTTTTCTCTTAGGTGGGCTTCATGAACTCCCCTCCAGGTGCTTTAGGCTCTATTCCAGTCTTTCTCTACAAACTTCAGCTTTTCTTAAAACGAACTCTATAAACTATGCAGCATTTTCCACATGACAGCACGCTTCCTCTTCCCTGCGTGTCTTATGACCCTGCTGTGGCCTCCCTTCCTGGGTCCTAATCTCCCTTAAATAAACCTCACAATACGTGATTCCCCCTAACTAAATTTAGCAGTTCATAATTCATGAGCCCATCTTTATTCTTTATTGAAGGCAGGACAGAACCCAAACTTGGGGTTCATAAATTCTGGAGGATCCCTCCTAAACCCCAAAATCCTACATCAATAGGATCTCAATTCTGTAGCCCTTGGGGTATAAGCCCTTGAGATATGAGAGATACAGAGTGGAATTTATTTCGCCTACAGAGTCTACATTTATAAATGTGGATAAATAGCAGAGTGCCAGTGACAACATCTGGATCAGCCCAGTTTACACCAATGTCATTAATTTGGATGAGGGTTTTAAAAAATATTTTATTTTCATTTTTATTTCTTTATTTTTAGTTTTTTGGGGTAGGGCCTCACTCTAGCTCAGACTGACCTGGAATTCACTATGTAGTTTCAGGGTGGCCTAGAATTCTCAGCAATCCTCCTACCTGTGCCTCCTAAATGCTGGGATTAAAGGTGTGCACCAGCATACATGGTTTGTTTTTAATTTATTTTTATTTTGAATTTTATTTTAACTTAATAAATTAGTTAATTTATTTTTAATTTAATTTATCTAATTATTTACACAGAGAGAGAAAATATGAATGGGTGAACACCAGGGCCTCTAGCTACTGCAAATGAACTCCAGACACATGCACCACCATGTGCATCTGGCTTATGTGGGTACTGGGGAATCAAACCTGGGTCCTCAGGCTTCACCCGCAAGTGCCTTAACCACTAAGCTATCTCTCTAGCCTTGGGTGAGGGTTTTGTTACTCAGTTTTTGTGATTTCTTTCCTTGACATGTTGACCTTCGGAACACTTATTTAAATGATATTCTCCCAACAAATTAACTTTCTGCTTAACTAGGCTTGGGGCCTGTTGTGGATGTCGTGCCTAGGCTCATGTATTTGAAGACTCGTCATCTGGATGGTGACACTATTTGGCAAGGCTGTGGAACCTTTAGGAAGTGGAGTGCTGATGCAGGCTTTGACTGGTTTGTGAAGGAGGACTGATCCTAGAGCCAGTGCATTTCGGTAGTCTTGGCATTAGTGCGTTCTGCGGTAGGCAGAAGGGGGTGCTGTGGATCAGTCTCTGTGACACATGCCTCCATTTCTGCCCAGAGTTCTGTTCTGTTTCTCCCCTTGGGCCTCAGTCTGTAACTAAAACTGCCTTACAAAAGCTAGCTTTCTCTTACCCTCTTCAGTATGGCTGCAGGAAGTGGGTCACTGGGGAGGTCTTGAGGTTTTATAGCCCTACTCCATTCGGAGGTTTTCCTTTGTTTCCTGCCTGCCCGCATGAGGGATGGTTCTGCTCCCCACGACGGACCATAAGCTGAAATAAAGGTTGAGTATTTGCTCACAGCAACAAGGATGTAGCTGTTGGATGATCTATCATTCCCCTAAAAAAGAGCTCTGACTGAGTGAATTAGGAGAAGCAGGGAATAGAACGGCCAATAGTAGAGAAAGTAGGGACACTGGTCCATGGGTCCACAGCTCTGGTTTCTCTGTAACATGGACAGGATTTCCATTTTACCCTTCTGAGAATGGTCAGTGGTTCCTATGATCACATAAGACATTCAAATAATGGAGTTGAGAAGAACACAATTGAAAAGAAATGAGTGAGCCGGGTGTGGTGGCGCACACCTTTAATCCCAGAACTCGGGAGGCAGTGGTAGGAGGATCGCCGTGAGTTAGAGGCCACCCTGAGACTCCATAGTGAATTCCAGGTCAGCCTGGGCTAGAGTGAGACCCTACCTCGAAAAACCGAAAAAACCAAAAAAAAAAAAAAAAAAAAAAAAAGAAATGAGTGTCAGAAGATATTTTTATTTTTTAATAAATAAACTGTGTTCATCACAATGTGCAAACTGGTGACTGCACCTCATTCATGTTATGTTCTATTATGGCTATGTAAGTGCTCTTCTGATATGCTAAGAACTAATGAGGAAAAGTCAGATGAGTCATTAAGGGAGGAAAGATTTCACTGGATAAGCAGAAATTCTTTGTAATGCATTTCTTCAATGTGGCATCCAGAAACCTTGTTTCAGTAACTAACATGATTACAAAACAATGTTAAAAAAATGTAGATGTTCAAAGAAATTTATCTACTACAAAAATCATTCATACAATTCCTTTTTTTTGTTTGCTAGCTTTTGTCTAGTTCTTGGAAAAGTCTCAAAGTATTCATAATTGAGTTGTATAATCCACGCCAGATTTGCCTAGTATTTTATAGGATATGTAAGTGCATGGAGATATGTTTGCTATTATTGTCATAAACCGGAAAATTTACAAAGTTGAGACTTCTGTGGCATATAATCCCAGATAGATGCATTTTATTTCAGATAGAACTGAACTTCATCACTCAACAAATAAGCTAACTTACTTGGCATTAGTTTTGTATTTAATGAAAGGCACTTATTGCTAGAAATTGGATCACACTTGCTCAGTTGTATATGTAAAGCTTTCATTGACTAATATATACATTTTAAGTTTATTATCTTTTGCATTTATACAAAATCCTTGGCAGACTATTCTTAATGCATATATTTTGGAGACAACTGAGTCTGTTTCTTGTCAGCTCTAAATGTAAATGATTTTCTTTTCTTGGTGATTGAAAATGTCTGAAGTGGAGGCATACGAGGGTAAATTCAACCCATTTGTGCTTCTTCAAAGAATTGAGGATTTACATGATAGATAGAAGTTTACTAAATACTGCTCACATTCTGAATTTCCAAAGGCTAGTGAGGATTGGCCACCCTCTAAATACGTTTAATTCATATGAAACACCCGGTTTGTGAAAGTTAGTGTGGGAATAAGTGAAAAATGAAAAGGAGCAAGAGACTCAGAGAAAATAACAGGATCTTTCATATTCTTGCAATGATGAATCAAATAAAAAGAAAACCTATCAATCAAAATGTAATAAGAATCTTATAGTCTGAAAATATCAAGCATGTATAAAAATAGGACATAAAATTCAAATGTACACACTTGCCATTTATTTTATTATGTGGTTTTATAAACTGTAAAACATATTACAAAAAGAAAAGAAAAAACCTGCTAATCCTACCTCCATGGTAAACTTAATTAATATGCTGGAATATATTACTGTAGTTTTTTGTGGAGATGTGTGTGCATAAGTTTTATTCTAAAGGACCACACTCCATGTAGAATTCTATATGAGAGTTTTATCACTTAGTTATGGGTATCCACCCTTCATGTCAAAAATCACTATGCAGAGCTGGGTGTGGTGGTGCATGCCTTTAACCCCAGCCCTTGGGAGGCAGAGGTGGGAGGATCACCATGAGTTCGAGGCTACCCTGAGACGACATAGTAAATTCCAGGTCAGCCTGCACTAGAGTGAGACCCTGCCTCAAAAAAACCAACCAAACAAAATTATTATGCACACTTATGTTTGTGTAAGTAGAAAATAAAAAAAGCACAAAATATTAATGAAATATTTTCTATAAATTGACACCAAAACTTTCGTGATTTCAAGAGGGATACAGCTTCCCTCAACCATAGATGAGAAAAAACTGGAAGAAAAGGCTGTAGGAGAGAAGTGACCCATGGGGCATTCAGGCTGCTGCTCACTCTGCATGGCCCATGGCACACCCTCACCTCAGCTCACTTAGGAAGCTCTTTTGTCTGCTAGACTCTATTCTTTTCCAGACGCCCAATTTCTTTTGCTCTTCCTGGTGACCATCAAATTCTGCACGGAGAGCCTTAGGAACATAGTTGCCCTTCTTCATTATGTCTGTGTCCTGCAGTGCTTACTAGAGGGGAATTCAAATGTGGCGCTTCACTAGGTTTCCTCACCCAACGCATGTAGGTGCTTGTAGCTGTTACCTTCTCCTTGCTGGGACAAAACACGTGGCCTCCACATGCACACACACATGCATCACATGCGTGCACACACACGCTCATGTACTACACACATGCAAATAGGAAAGAAGGAAAATGGAACTTAAGAAATAAAAGCGGGGGCCAGTGCAAATGAGCTTCCACTATACAGAGATGCGGAAGCCTTCAGAGATCTTCAAATCCAAACCTGAGGAGCTGAGACTTGCTCCCCAATTCTGTATGTACCACATGCAACGTGACCATCTCCCACCACTTCCTCTGCATGTAAAGGGAAAGGAAGAACAGCAGGTACTTCTTAGGTTAACGTTCTGCTCCTCGCTCCCATAGCACCATTGGGCATTTATGCCGTACCTGCGGCCCTTGGTACTTCCTGGGAGGAGAGAGGGGATAGGAAGTGTGACGTCAGCTTTGACAACCTCTTGTGGATAAGAGCACTATGCAGAATGTACTTACGGTATTTGTTTCTTTGATATGAAAATTAGATAATTCAGTTTAGTTTGGTTTTAAGCACAACTTACTCATTTTCTGACTTTCCACGACTAATTGAAAGCTGACAAATTTAGTTAAAATGGAAAACTTCTCTATGGGTTCGGTGAGTGAATATAAGGATACTTACATGGAAAGAATGTTTCTGTAGAAGATCTGGTCATATGTGACTTAGGTAACTGCGAGGGTCGGCAGTGTGCTGATCACACAAACAAGTACCAGTTCACCACTCACTGTCTTCCTCTGACCACTTATTTCCTCGTAACTCCACTGGGTGTGATGAACGGAGTGTCCAAGATCATCTATCATTCTGTTGGACTTCTTCACAGCCTTTCTGTTTCCTGGCTGAGTTATTTATGTAACATTATCCCACATGGGAAAGGCCAGCTGTTAAAGTTTTAGAATCAGGAATAAGAACACATTTTTATTAGATCTTTCATCTTGTCTACAGTGTGTTTTTCTTGGTGTAAATAATGACAACAGCATGCTAGCTCTTCCACATAACTCACGTCACTGTATGCGCTTTTTGAGAGGCAAGAACGCCCTTTTTATCATTCTGAATTTGCAGAAGGAGGCTTATATCAAATTAAATGTTAAATCAACGTGTGGGACTGGCTACCACTCGTGAGTTTGAACTCATAATTAGGGTTGGATCTGCAGGGGTAAAACAGCAACACACTGTAAACACAGGAAACTTAGGAGAGGCAGAGTTAGATTAAGAACTCTTTAATATGAAGCTTGAGATGCTGGGAGGCGATCCAGGTTAAAGAGTCACATAGTGTGATGACTCTGTGGTGTTTCCACTTGGCTAGACTGTGCCATGCTTTCTACGACTGCCTCTTGTGTAAAGCTTTGGATTTGGGAGGATCGCAGGAAAGGCCTGGCATGACTGCATCAGCAGCCATTTTGCAGCTCAAACATGTATTCCAGATCTGCCAAATGAACCTTGTTTGTGTGAGAATCTGTGAGCCCACAATTACTCTACCTCCTCCTTGGTCCTCCTGTAGCTTTTCTGACTCATGGGACAGCATAGTTAGCCTGAAGATGAAGGGCACTGGCTTCTTTCTGAAGGCCCTCCACAATACCAAGGTCAGAATCCGAACTGACACAGGTTTCAGTCCGTCTTGAACTGTGTACCCTTCTGCTCCTAAATACCTGACTTGGAAGAGGAATCCCATTAGTGTTTGTATTTGTGACTGCTCATGAAGTACCAGAAAGAAATAATCTACCATATTATCTCCCACAATTGAGTAAAGTCACATCCTTTTCATGTCTCCGCCAACCTTTCCCACAGCTCAAATCTCTGCATGACTCAACTAACTTTTTGTCTTTCCAACTCATACCATTATGTGCTTGTTTAATTCTTCATACTAGTTTTCTATCAGTTTTTCCACTTCAAGTCTTTCCTGGGCTGGGGAGATGGCTTAACTATTAAGGTGTTTGCCTGTGAAGCCTAAGGATACAAGTTCAATCCCCCAGTACCCACATAAGCCAGATGCACAAGGTGGCGCATGCAGAGGCCCTGATGCACCCATTCTCTCTCTGCCTTTTTTTTTTTTTTTCATTTTTTCTCTCTCCAATAAATAAACTTACTTCTGTTTATGGAGCAAGTAGGGCCTTGCTCCTGGGTCTCCTGCAGCTGGTATGGGACAGACGGAGGGGGATGCAGTAGAGAACAAGGATATTTGAATACCTCAGGCAGACAGAGCTGACTATCATGAGATGGGTCACCTCCACCTCATCTGCCCCAGGCCAGAAGTCGTGACAGGGGAAGCAGTGACACCAATACTGCTCTCGCGGCTAGCCTGAAAACCAGTTGCAGGGAAATGGTGACAGACACTGTGGTCACTCAAACCTCATAAAAACAGAGACCCAGAGTCTACAGAGAAAGAAACGCTAACCCCGATCTCTATCTTGCCCTCCAAGGCTCAGGGGGCATCTTAGAAGAGGAGGTGGAAAGATTGCAAGAGCCTCAGGGTCTTAGCCCGAGACACTGTACTTCCCCCATCCCCCACAGAGACTGACTGAAGCATCTTGGTCCCTACAATGAATACCAATGACCCAGCGAAGAAGACCTGCAGGGGAGAGTGAGTTTCCATGTGCAACCTTATGATTAAAAAAAATCACAAATGTGTAAAACGAGGTTTTTGTGGTAGTTTGAAAAGACGGCCCCCAATATATTCATTGTTTTATTAGTTTGTAGTTTGTATCTGCAGCCACCTGGCTGGAGGTGGTGTCACGGGAGGTGGGGGTGGGGGGGGGTGATCTTAAGGTGTGGTGGTCGGTTTGAGATTTCAATCTAAAGATATGCAAAGTGGGCTTAGCTGGAGTTCCTGAAGTGTGCTCTGCTGTGTGGCTTTTGGTTTTTAGGCTTGTGCTTCTCTCTGTCTGCTTGGGCCTGTGAAGGCAGGCCAGCTTCCTCTGCCATTATGGAACTCCCCCTGGATCTGTAAGCTTCAATAAATATCCCTTCCTCCATAACTGTGCCTGGTCTGGAAGTTCATGTCAGTGAACCTGGAGCTGTCTGCTAGTTTTATAGTAAAAACCAATCCTCCTGTGAAGGTGAAGAACATTTCTTGACGTCTGGGCAGGCATGAGAGGGAAGGAAGGTAAGTGAAACTTCTTCCTTTTTATGCTTTCCGGCCTGGGTGTCTACCTCGAAAAACAAGAGAATGAAATCTCTGTGAAGAAAAAAATTGACAATATGTGATACGGCCTAACATGGCCTGTAGAACCTTTTACCCCTTTGTGTGAAAACAAAACAAAGCAAGCAAACAAACGAACAAACCCTAAAAACCCACATAACTAGGATGGCATCTTGGAGTCTACAAACGCTGGCTTCTCAACACAAGAACCTGAAGCTGAGAGGCCCTCATCTTCTTCCTCTGTCACTGTCCCCAGGAGAGCAGCTACGTCCAGGGCAGCCTTGCCAGCCTGGACACTTCATATTTTACTTGCTCCTGTCACAAGTCCTCAGATGGTATCTTTCCCAGCTGACTTCCAAGCTAACCCGCTCCTCCTCTTCCCTTCTTCCTCAAATACTCCAGTCCCAGAAATATTTGAAAGGAGTGAAAGTCTCCTACCCCTTTCCTTGTGAAATTAACAACAAAGCCTAAATAAAAATTACCAGCTTAGGGCTGGAGAGATGGCTTAGTGGGTAAGGCACTTGCCAGCAAAGCGAAAAGACCCAGGTTTGATTCCCCAGGACCCATGTAAGCCAGAAGCACAAGGGGGTGAATGCTTCTGGTTTGTTTCTAGGGGCTGGAAGTCATGGCATGTCCATTCTCTCTCTCTCTGCCTCTTTCAAAAAAGAAAAAAATTACCAGCTTGATTGTTTTCAATATTCATTAGAGTTTGTGTATGCTTTTCTTTTTAGAAAGAAAAAAATTCTATTTATTGGTATATTGGTTCTATTTATTGGCACACACACACACACACACAATTGCTATTGTAAACAAATGCTTTTCTGGCTTTACATGGTGGCCGGGCAATTGAACCTGGGCCAGCAGGCTTTGCATGCAATCACCTTTGACTGCTGAGCCATCTCAAGTTTCCTTTTTTCCTTCCTCTTCCTTTGCTTTTTCTGCTCCCTTTTCCGTAGTTTCTCTCACTGGAATCTAGGTCACCTGAATATCTTGACCTAACAGTCCGGAAGTATTTGGCACATGCTACTTATTACATGAAAAGATGCACCTAGGAATGGGAGAGGAGATATGGAGGACCCTGGATTGTGGTCTGGGAAGAAGCCATTGATTCTTTATTCTTTTGAGTGCTTAAAGATCACTGTGAATTCTACCCTTGCTTCTGTTCTCCACGGAAGGTCAAAATAATTACCTGCCGTTTCAGGGCTCAACAGTGTTTATTCCATGTCAAATTTGTTATCTGACAGATGTACTGGACTTTGAACATACTTGTTATTGAAGTACTGAAAAGTAACAAATTCAGCTGGTTCTATATATCTAGAACTATCATTGTGTTTCAGGCTTTGATTTAGCGGATTGAACACTGAGATCTGAATGTTTACCTACAAAAACTAAGTTTTCAGAAAACTCATTCAGCTTTATTACTCTGTATCTGTTCCCTAATTTCATATTGTAAAACTTTTAAACAAATTCTAGGTTATTGTTCTCTTATTCTTTTCCAAGGTTTCTTGAGGTGCTATTTTTATTAGTTAAAAAACAAGCCAAAAAAATGCAGCCCATGGAGTAAAATCAAAAGGAGTATACTACCTTCTGCTTTTCTGGAAACCTAATTGTACATTTTCACTATTTTTCTAACTTCCTAATTTCTAAGATCTGCTCTTCTCACAATGTCTTGAGCCTGTAGATCAGTTTGACATTTGGAAAGTAATTTCTTTCTCTGATGCTGAACTTTGTGAAATTCTTTATGCCCAAATACTCCTTTTCAAACGGTTTAATATACTTGCACATTACTTTCCCAGTATTTAGTATGTAGTTTATCACTTGTTGGAATAGGCTGACAAACTGCAGGTTTGAACACTTTGGCAGTAAGCCCTACCCGTACACATTTGTTCCCAAGCCACTTCCCTTGTCAAATAAAGCTCTCACAGTACGGCCTGGATCTTACACTGTTCGGAGTGTTCTCCTCCTCCTGTGTGTGAAAAACATCCAATTCCCAATATTTATGGTTTTTACTCTTGTTCTCCTCCCCACAACCCCACTAAGATGACTGTTTTAGGGAAGGACATTCATGAAGTGGAAACAGATTTTACTTTCCTGGATAATCTAAGTTCAATGGTCTATAGCAATGCAATTTTGAGTTCTTTCCAGAAACTTAGTAATTAAAAAAAAAATATTTGAGGGAGGGAAACAATATGAGTATGGGCGTGTCAGGGCCTCCTGAGCTGCAAACCAGCACCAGGTGCATCTGCCTTTACGTAGGTATTGGGGAATCAAACAGACTTTAACCACTAAGCCATCTCCCCAGCCCCTAATATATACATATATTTGGTCACACATCAACGAACGGAGCAGTGAAGAGTGTTCAACTATATGCCAAAGAAACCACTTTCCTATTTGTACCTTATGAATTCCAAGCCTAACTAAAAGCAGTAGTTGCAATTCATTTGGTTAGGAAAAATCTTTCCAGTAATGGGTTTAAAAGATTTGTAGATGGCTCAGTGGTTAAAGGCATTGCTTGCAAAGCTTGTCCCTGTCTCTGGCCATCTATGTAATGCCAGGTGGGCACATTTGTTTGCAAAGGCAAGTGACCTGGCTTGACAAAACACAGATTTAAAAATGTGTCCCTGAAGGCCTGAGTGTGAACGGCCACTTTCATACACCATCAGACTTTGACCACCTCTGAGGAATTCCTGTGCAGGGCAAACCAATCATGTCCTGAGCTGAATGTGAAATGTCCCCACAGGCGCATATAAACATTTTGGAGGGGTGTGGTTCACTAGGGGAGGGCCTTCAAAGGTTGCAGCAAGGCCTAGATGGTGGTGTCTGCTATCGTTCTACTTCCTGCTGAACCACGTGGGAGCGCCTGCCACACATTCATCCCACCACCACGTCCACCAAGCCTTCAGTCATGAGGGACTGCAGCTCTGAAACTGTGGGCCAAACTCCCCACCCCCTGACCCAAGTTCCTTCCATAGGCTGCCTCTGTCAGATATGTGGTCACTGAGACTAAAGTAACTAATAGTCATTCAGGCTTTTGAAAAAAACAGCAATGAGATTGGTGGTTTAAGACGCAGTACAAGAACACTATAATCTTGGCCAGACATACATAAAAACGCAGAACACAGTAAGTCGCTGTTGTAACAATTCCAGTCTTTCAACCTCTTACCACTGCTTTCACGTATCTGGCAAGACAAAACTCGGAGGTTCTTAAGAGTTTTTTTTTTTTTTTTCTTTTTCTTTTAATTACACACAGAGATCAGAATGGTTACCTATACTCTCTTAAGAAAAGGAAACATATTTCTGTTTCTTCCAGAAGGTACTAGAATTAGTTTGGGGCAAAGCAAAACTCAACCACTGGAAGCTAATTCTCTGAAACTAGTAGTGATATTCAGGTTAAGGTAACATGGCTGTATAGCTTTCACCTTAAATAATCAGCAACTTTCTTTTGAGGGGTGGGTGACTTTCTTGTTATTGGATGGGTACCAACGAGCAGTCCCCTAGAACTTTCCATTCCTTCTTCAGCTTGCTTGGATCCAGTAACTTCTCAAAGGTTTTTAGGAAATGTCCTTTTTTTCTTGGAAGTATCTTCTGTGCCTCCCAGACATGCAGCGTTGCAAACACCCCTTTCTTGTGCAGCTGTGTGCTCTGTCAGTCCGAGCTGCTTTGAGTGTGGATGGAACACGAGCTACTACTGGAGATCTGGCAAACACCGGCTTGATGCTAATGGTCTCTACATACTACACAGGCGGTCTCAGGAGAACAACTGTTGTATTCCCAGTGCTAAATTAAGGCGATCATGGAAGCAGGCAGCCTTGCCCGCACAGCACATTCACCAAGAGGGGTTTTACTTCCCTTCCAATGGACTTGTGCGAGGCAGGAGTGGAAACGCGCCCGAGTTGGATTTTGAGGTAGGTAATAGGAACAAAGAAACACATAGCTCTCTAGGTCCTTATGGTTTATGTCTTAATACTTTACAAGGCCTAAGCGGCACAGCCAGCTCAGTGCACACCGTCCCTAACACACACCACTGGGGTTCTGCAGGCTGTCAAATTCAGCGTACTCATGGCTCTTTCAGAAGGTCATGCCATCACTGAATTACCACTCTTGATTTTTTTCCCCCAAACCTGGGACTATCTCAATAATTTCTCACATATTTTGTATTATTAACTTCATCTTTCGTATGTGCTAAGTTATGATTACAGGGAAAAAACTGTACCTATTTTCTATAGAATCATACAGTATAAAGTATGTAAATGCTTCCTGATGGAAATATACTTTACAAAGTTTAATATCTTTCATAAAGGAAGCCAGAGATCTATTCCTTTTTGACTCTGTAAACTTTGAAAAGTTAATCTATGTGAACCTCTGGGCCATTCTAAGTTGAAAATACACTAATCATCCTACTACAGAGATTAAGGAATTTATTATAAAATGCAGCTTACTAACATTTCCAGGAGGAAGCATCTCAAATTTGAGAATAGAAGAGACTTCAGGTCAGTGTCTGCCAGGACAGAATAGGTATTAATAACACTCTGGGCGTGGATGAATTCCAGATCATGTGGCCTTTTGAAGACCATCACTGAAAGGTTGCCTGGAAAGAAAACATGCCATTGCTACTGCCACATTCAAAGTCCGCAGGATCTAAGCGAACTCAGACATGGAGTTGACATTCTAGAGCCAGAAAGGTAGGCAGGGATCGCTTGATTTGTGAGCAGCCTGCACAAGGCTCGGGGCAGAAGCAGACCACTGGAAGAATCAGTTGACCCACCCTGCTCTTCCACATCCCAGTGTGGCCTGCCTACCAAAAGACAAAGGCCTGGACATTCTGGGGCTCAACACCAAGTATACTGTCTTCCAGTTTGGAGAACAGGATTCAGTGCTGACCTGGGGTGAGGGGGCAGGTACATTAAAGAAAATGCAATTGCTCTCTTCATAGGATTGTCTTGGTTTCTTTCTCCACATCGAGAGCTTGTATTTAAGGTCAGAACGGCTGGCATGAGAAATACACTGCCGCCTCCCACTGCACATCATGTAAACACAATAAAAGTTTTATGTCGCTACAGATTTTCCAAGTTAACTATTTCTTCTAGTTTTCACTTACATTGTCTGAAGGAACAAACTAAAGAGAATGCCTTCAAATGAATTCTTTATTCTCTCCCTTTCATAATAGATTTGTGTTAGCATTAAAAAAAAGTTGACAAAGCTTTCAGAAAAATCTGGCTGGTAGCAGAGATGGAGAACAGATGACACCAGGAATCAGACCCAGAAAGGTGACTTACTCTGCACAAATATGCTGACAAGCCATATTTTTTGGGACACTAAAAAACACTTGACCCAATGTAAAACCCAGGCTGCAGTTTATAATAAAAATAATTACCACAGCATCCCATGTAAAGGAAAATACACGCTGAATATTAAAAGGAATATGTCCAAATCCTGCAGTTCCTTGGAAACAAAACAAAGTAAGTTTTCCTAGACTTCACTGAAAGTCATTACAAATATCTTAAAGCAGTCTTGAACAACTGGCGACTTGGCTGTTTGTAGTGGCAGTTTGGGGTATACAGTGAGGCTCTGCCTCAAATTCTAATCTTTGAGTGTCAATATGTATGTATATAAGGGCATGTGTGCATGCAGAGGCCACAGGAGAACTTTGGGTGTCATTGTCTGCTGCTTATCCATGACGTTTCTGAGACGGGCTCTTTCCCTCAGCCTGAAGCTGTGGTGTTTGGTCAGTGAGGCCAGTTTCTACCACACTGCAGATTAGGGTTACGATGTGTATGGCCACATTCAGCTTATGTGGGTTCTGGGGAGATGAATCCAGGTTGTCCCACACCCTCCTCATGCACTCTTAACCACGAGCCATCTAGCTCCTCAGCCCCACTTTTACTAAAATGTTTTTCCTTTGTACTTTTATAGGGAATTTGATTTCCATAAAGAGTATTTAATAAATACGAATAATTGTAAGTAATTTTTTTTGGTTTTTCGAGGTAGGGTCTCACTCTAGCCCAGGCTGACCTAGAATTCACTATGGAGTCTCAGGGTGGCCTTGAACTCATGGCAATCCTCCTACCTCTGCTTCCCGAGTGCTGGGATTAAAGGCGTGCGCCACCATGCCCTGCATAAGTATATTTTAACTGAGATTTCAGTTCTAATAGCCAGTGAAATTTCACTGAACCTTAGGAGATGTTAGCCACAAACTTACAACTGCCTTGAAAGTTACATTTCTAATATTTTTCTTGCCTACACATTAAAAATCTTCAATATTGAAGCTCAGATACTTGGACCATAGTGCACAGATTAAGTACGTGAGAGATCTGTCTGTTACCTACAAAGTTATACAAGAGATTCCAGTTCAAGTTGACAGAACATAAACTAGACTTAAAGTGCTGTATTAAAAAAAATACACTTCATTGGCGCAGTTATAAAAATGTTCTATTTAGAAGACACGGCATTGTAAAGAAAAAATATTTAGAATCATCATCCTACAATTGCTCAATTTTGCTGTTTTCTTTTTAACATTGTCTTTGTCAAAGAATGTTAGGTAGCTGGTCACACGTAAATCATGTGTCCACACTTGACCAGAGGCCGCATGCATATGTTAAAGTTTGAACATTTTCTCACCTCTACTTGTAAGTTACCTCATTTATCTTAGTGCTTAAGAACTACATAGGCTTGTTTTAAACGTTTTTTTGTTTTTTTGAGATAGGGTCTCACTCTAGCCCAGGGTGACCTGGAACTCATTCTGTAGATCTAGGCTGGCCTCGAATTCACGCTGATCCTACCACCTCAGCCTCCTAAGCACTGGGATTAAAGGCATATGCCACCATACCTGGTTTGTTTTACATATTTTTAAAACCTGAAATAAACTGCAGAATTTCCTAAGAGTAGAGGTATTATGGTTAAGGATAAAAGTGTGGTCAGGTGAAAAGCAAAATTAGTAATACAAATGCAATCCACAACAAGAAAAATAATTCTTCTCTATAGCCATTCTGTAGAGATGTGTCATTTCCAAGTCCCAGTGGGAGGAACGGAGTCACTTCCCAATTTTGTTTCTACAATGTGCCTGTAAGCTACCTTACTTCAAAACAGAAGCACATTTGCAGAATGTCATATTGAGTAACAGCGCTGAAGGTAATTGTCACAGGCTCTCAAACTCTGTACTGAATGGTTGCATCTTAACTATTTATACAGATCATTGGTCCAATAACATGAAAATAGAGAACAGCATCTGGAAAATTATCTCATCCAATGTGCGCAGATAAACGGGTTAACCATTCTTCCCACTATTTCTGAAGGCAAGTCCTTGTTTATAGTGTAATATGATGGAAATTCAAGTGTCACTTTTTCCAAGCTACTGCATGAAAAGGATGCTGAAGGCCATCACTACACAGCACACTGCGACATACGGACTTTTTCGTTCACCTGTTGAAAAAAAGATATCCATTGGATTAAGTGAGTAATGAACAAAAGTATGATGAGATTTTTACTATGAGAGAGGGACACAGAAGAACCAAGACAAAGTTCTTGCCTATGAGGACCACACTTGGGGAGGGGACAAAACAAGTAATTAGATGTAACACAGAATCAAGATCAAGAAAAGATGGGCTACACATTAGATACAGCACAGGAACAAGTTCGGAAGAATGGGCCAAAGCATCTCAAGTTCTTCTGAGACAATCTCCTTCAGGTGATGCATGAAACACGGAAATGCTGTTCCTATGCTGCAGCATCACCCGGCCTGAAATGCGTAACACGACTGCAGGACGGAGACCCAAGAGACACAATCCCGAGAAACTCATTGCCACAGAGTTCATGTTCTTCCTGACAAAAGAAGTTTCTACCTGTATAAACAAATCCAACACACAACTTCTTTAGCAACCTCCTTCATCACAGGTAGCAGCAGGTCATGACAGTTGGAGAGGGGAGCTCAGAAAGAATTTATAGGTGAAAAATAGTAAAAAATGGACATGATGAAGCCACAAAAAACAGAAAAACATTTCTGAGTTAGATACTGTTCTAAGTCTTTTTTTAGGCCAAGAATTCCATATCCAAAGAGCTTGGGATGAGTTATATTTTAGGTTTTTAGATTTTTGGAATTTTGCATGGATCCTACTGATTAAACACCCTTAGAAAATTTGAAATGCAAAATTGTAAACCTGAGCTTTATCTCCATGCTCATAAAATTTCTGAGCTTCTTAGATTTTAGTTTAGGGATCCTTGACCTATAATATAACTTTTGGGTAAAGAATTTAACATTTAAAAACAACCACCTCTATAGGAGCCAATTTTCATATTTCTTTAAGTGTTTATGTTTGGAGAGTTTCCTCTGTATGAAGCAGACCTCAAGTTGGCTTGGGAAATATCTTGCAACCAGATAGAGATCCTGTATTTTAACTCAAACTCAATTTAACCTTTTTGTTTGTTTGTTTGTTTAGTAGCTGTAGGCTGTTTTAATTCAGAAAGCACAGAGAAGGACGAAATAATCACATCTAGAGATAACTGTGAGACACCTCCCCATGTCTTCTAGGGGAGATAATTTATAATCATCTCATTTGCATCTTCCTGTGGTGTTTAAAATAACTCAGATTCTTACTTCACTTAACAAGTTAATACTTCTGGTGAATGTCAACTTTGATTTTGATGGTGCATGCCTTTAATCACTTGGGAGGCTGAGCTAGGAGTATCGCTATGAGTTCAAGGCCACCCTGAGACTACATAGTGAATTCCAGGTTAGCCTGGGCTAGAGTACAACCCTACCTTGAAAAACTAAACAAACAAACAAAATAACAGAATTCTCAAGTCACTTCATTTGCAGTTTCTTCACACAGCCTATAACGGATGTATTATTAGTTTATATATTTGTGTCTGCTTAATGACAACAGCCATAGAAAATATTACATGTGTTAAGAAAGCCAACACTGAGATAGAGATGGTGGGTCATGTTTATAACCCTCGTTCTCAGAGGGCTCAGTGCTAGGATTTCCTGGTTCCCTGGCGTTTCATGTCAGCCTGGGTTACATGAGCATGGCCTACATAGTGAGACTATGTCCAAATCAAAGCAAACCAAACTAAACCCAACCAAACCATACCAAAACCAAACATTTGATGCTCTTCTGGAAATGTTTTTCCCTCTTACTTTTAGTAGACATTTAATGGACTGCTTTACAGTTAAAGCAAAATCTATAAAGTAAGAGATACCTAATACTTTAACCATAAAACAACAACAAAAAGCTTAAAAAATGCTGTGTTAATACACTAATTCTGGGGCAAAACAAACAAACAAAAAATTCTTCACAGTATACAAAAACACCTCATAACATAAATGTCATGTAGATTTTGTTAAATAAACCTGTTTCTCTTATCAGGACTAGATATGCTCATAATTTAGCATAATCTTATTAAATGTCTCAAGGAGGCCACTAGTACTGCCTACATTTTCCATCTGCTGAAAATTCAATGGTGATGAAGTTCTTTGCATCCTCATACTTTGAATGGTATTAAATAGGATATATTTTCCTGTTTGTAATCTTCTTAAGAGATTACCATGTGGCAGAACCAAACATATTTAGCTGAATTTGAGTAAGAATATTGCTTCTTGTCTGCTCATAGGTCTGTGTAAGAGAACGTGATGTGGAACCCAAGATTTGTTTAGGTTTTTCTGCATCAACAATGCACCCTTCCTCTGTGGATAGACTGTGTCAAGAAGAGAGAGTAGGCCGGGCACCACCTTTAATTCTAACACTCGGGAGGCAGAGGTAGGAGGACTGCTGTGAGTTGAAGTCCACCCTGAGACTACATAGTGAAATCTAGGTTAGCCTGGGATAGAGTGAGACCTAACAACAACAACAACAACAACAACAACAATAAAACAGTATATGCCTGGAGAAGCAGCCTCAAAGTATTGACATCTTCAAAGCAGCTTTGCTAATGCTTTCAGAAAAATGGTCCAAGTGAATGCCATTCAGCATATAGCTTTGATCAGAGAATGGAAACAGAATTAGATGTAAAAACATCACATTTCAATAATCATTAAGAAAGCAACACAGTATGTCTTAAAAGTTTTAGTTATACTCTTCTAGTAATAACTGAACAGAAGGGGTTAGCTATTAAACAGAAATGTCTACACTTATCTAAATTCTTAGATAAAGTGGATTTAAAACCACTTTAGTATGTTTTTTTAATCAGCAATTTTATAAAATGGAGATGGAAACCCTGCCACTGCCACTTTGCAGTAAACCTGAGGGATGTTACTACTCTGCTCTCTGCAGTAAACCTGAGGCATGTTACTACTCTGCTCTTTATGTTCATGTCTTTATTGCCTTTTGTTTTGTTTTGTTTTTCAAGGTAGAGTTTCACTCTAGCCCAGGCTAACCTGGAATTCACTATGTAGTCTCAGGGTGGCCTCCTACCTCTGCCACCCGAGTGCTGGGATTAAAGGTGTGCGCCACCTAGCCCTGCTCTTTATTGCTTTTTCAGGGTAACTTGCCTCTTAAGCACCTTGGCTTACATTTATTATTGGCTCTAGGGTTCACTATTGTGGGAGCTACTCTATGTCTATTTTTCTTTTTCTGGTTCCTTTTTAAGTAATTGCTTAAAATTTCTTGTTATTTTAGGGTTTGCAGCTGTTGCGTGTGACTGAGTGCCACATAAGCCCATACCACAAATCTCTGTAAACTGAGCCAGGCCTTCTCAACTCCAGCACTACTGACATGCTGGCCTGGATATTGTGCTGTGAGTGATTGTCCTGGGCTTCCTCGGATGTTTAGTGAAATTGCTGACACTCATCTTATGTTCCTTGCCCCTGGTTTCAACAATCAAAGAATCTTTAGACATCTCCAAATACTCCCTGATTAATAAATACTTAAGTTACATATATTTTTTCCAATTTAAAAAATTTTAGTTTTCATTCATTCATTTGAGATAAAGAGGAAGAGAGACAGAGAAAGAGAATGGGCGTGCCAGGCCCTCCAGCCAAATGAACTCTAGATGCATGGGCCATCTTGTGCACCTGGCTTACAAGGGTTCTGGGGACTTGAAACTGGATCCTTTTGCTTCACAAGCAAGCGCCTTAACCACTAAGCCATCTCTCCAGCCCTATACTTTGACTGCTGTAAGGTCAATAGCACTTCTTAGAAAAAGAAGAGTCTCATGCCTATTCCACAGGGAAGAATCACAAGAAAGAAAAACAAAAAAGGGCCACTTAGCCTGGTAAAAAGACACTGAATTTTCTAGAAGATTATGCCTATTTTAGTAGTTTTCTTTAAAGTCCTTTGTTAATAATATATAATTTATAGATCTAAAGATTAGTTTATGGTTTCATTATCTTTAGGTACATTACATTTGTTCTACAACTTCAGAAAAATTTCCAAGTATTATAAGAATGTAGTTTCTATTTTTAAAGTGTCAACAATTTTGTTTCTTGTTATGCAGAATCTTCTAAAATTATGAGAAACCGAAACCCAAAGTAAGACACAATACTCTAAAGGCAAGAGAACGTATCTTAGGGATATGACTTGTAAATACCCCACTTAATGAAGTAGTAAGTCTCAAGCACTCAGGCTCTTGTTAAGCTGGTTAACTAGATTGAATACCTAAGGTAGAAATATTTCTGCATTACAAAGTTAGCACACTTATGAAAAAAAGAGTACTTATGTAAAAATAAAACAATAGAGGAATATCAAAACTCAAAAAAAACTGTTCATGAAAGTAATTCTAAAGAGTACAATAAATACTCATTATTTTCAGTTCAAGGGTTTATACATAGAATGCTATCAAGTGGCTTTTATTTATTTGCGAGACAGAGAAAAAGAGGCAGAATGCGTAAAGTGGCTTTTTTTGTAATCAGCCATGTTCAAAGGGTATAATCTATTATTCAAAAACACCGGTCAGTTATAGCAATAAATATTTTAACATTATTTAATTCACCTATATTTTTTAATCTACTAGGTGATGGAGTCTTTTGTTTCCAATTAGGGCCACTCTCAGTTATCAAAACTATATATGAGGTATAGACCTGCATGCCCAACGCACATGCACACACAGAACAATATAATTTGAAATCTCTTCAAATGCAGAAACGCACAGGGTTGGATAGTTAAAATTGACAGGCTTTGCTTCAATGAAATCTTATAAAGAAATTGCCAAATCTAGTTTTAAAATATCATGAGGAAAAACACTGGGCAGAACTCTAAAAACTTTTGAAAAAGTATGTATTAAATGAGAAGCAAACATGTTAACAATTGATATATGCTATCTGTGAATATGACATGAATGACTTGGCCAATAATTTATAGCTAAAGAAATGGAGATTAGATATACTCACCAATTCTGGCACATTTCCAAAATATCCCCAACAATCTGCACAGAATGAAAAGAGTAAGAAATAGCTATGGGTTTCTGGACAATAGAAATCATTCCTGTCAGTATCATACAGAAAATTAATTGCATGCATTGGCCAATACTTATATACAAACATAGGACATAATAACCTATGAATCACTACTGGACAAAACTGCTAATAACTGGAATACAAGCGTATCATACTACAAAACTAAGAGTAAGTTAATGTGAGAGTACCAAAACCACGAGTAAAGGCTTATTGCATTAATTCAGTTCACTTCAATCTCTTTATCACTTTCAAAAGCATTAAATATTAATTTAAAAAATGATTAGTGAGCAAAGATTCGGATGAATTTTTATCATATAATAAAAGATTTATTTCTTAAAGAACACAGCTCTATTTAATTAACCTGTAATCATAAAGGCCAGACACAGAATTTACTTCTCTGTGAAAGAGAAACTATGTGGATGAGTTCCCTAAACATGACATTTCAAGAACATATTCCAGAAATGAGAATCAGAATGAAGACATCCCTTTCAATTCTATGAACACATTAACACACACACACACACACACACACACACACACACACACACACACGTGTGGTGAAGATATCTTAAAAATATAAAAAATATTCACATTATCTTGCTGATCTGACAAAACATGAGATTTGTAATTGGTATTACTTCTAAGAAATGATGACAAACCAAGATTATTGGTTGCTTATCATAGATTCAATAAAATCACAACACTTAAATTTTAGTTATACTTATACCCCCTCTACCACAAAGAAATGACTGGTTAATGAGTCACTGCACTTGCATAGTTAAGACCCATCCACCTACCTTTCAAGTGTAACAATTTCCTGACCTTAAAGCAAAGTCTATTATAATTTCAAATTAAACGGAATGGGCAAAAGCACAAGTTTATTTCAAATCATGGATTTTCTAGTAGGTAAAACAGCAGTTTTAGTAAAAGAACAGCAGGATACTAGGCAAATACTATTCTGAAAATAGTACAAGCTAACATCAAAGCCAGGCTAGGCCTTATCAGCCAGTACCCTACTTCTGGCTGCAAACCTGCCGGTTCTTTCGTCTGCAGTGATACTGCTCTCTGCCATAGGTTGTTAGGAGTGATGAGGGAGCATGCTGGAAGCGCACAGAACAGTGACAGGTGCTGCATTCAGGAATACACGGGCTACAGGCAATGCAACAGTGCCAGTTATCTCAAAATTTGCTTTCTTCACCAAAAAAAAAAAAAAAAAAAAGAAAAGAAAAAAAAGGGCGAGGCATATAGAGAGCTATAAATACTCCTTAATTTTAAGAGGCTCCTGATCACCATAAACACTAAGATTTTTTTTTTTTTTTTCAAGGTATTGTCTCACTCTATCCCAGGCTGAACTGGAATTCACTGTGTATTCTCAGGGTGGCGTTGAACTCACGGTGATTCTCCTACCTCTGCCTCCCAAGTACTTGGATTAATGGTGTGTGCCACCACGCCCGGTCACACCACACTAAGAACTTAAAGCAGGATAACTGAAGGTGCTCCATGAGAAGCTTAGAGCTTCGCAGGACAGAATCTAAGATTATACCATCATAAGACCCAAGTCTAATATTAAACCTAGAATTAATAAGGTTTCGTTAGTAAAGAGGTATAATAGTATGTTAAAAACTTTCTAAATTAATAAGGAATCCAAAATTAAGATTTAATTCAGTCTAATCAGTACAACTTTGGCTGTTTGAACATTTTTTTTTTTTTACTAAAGATATGTTTCTGTTAAAATCACAATTATTTTTAAAGAATTTATTTAGTTGAAAAAAAATCACCACAATTATGATGTTTAGTTCTATGGCTCTATCTAGTACATGCACTGGTGAAGAAAGCTACTGGGTTTATAGAAGCAGGAAAAAGACTAATTACATTACAAGTCTTTCAGTGCTGCCAAGGTCTAAATTACTTGATCAGCAAAAATTCAAGTTCATTAAAAATAGCTAAATCATCCTTCTATCAAATCTATCTATATAGAATTATGGTACATATAATTATCAATTTATTATGTGGCTTATAAAAACAACAGAAGAGAGAATCTAATAGTTTCTTTTACAGAATACTTCCTATCTCAATTGATGCAGGCAAAAATAAAGCTTTCTAAAAAAAAGCTCTCAAAGGGTTGAAAAAATTCAGTGTATTTTGAAGTGCAAAACTAGGCATGCTTTATTATTATTTTTTAATGTAAGAGAAATATACTACTACTCAACCTCTACTGTAAGGTTGGCAGCCCTGAGAACGACTCCTTTAATGTGGCATGGTATGGACACATTCCTAATCCCAAAGGAACGAGAGGCAGATCTTTCCACATGCAACTGACTTCCTTTTGAAAGAAACATTTCCTAACAGTATCAAAAAGTGCAGATTCTTTGCAAATGTTGTAAGTATTCTTTAATGATCAATTCTAAAATGCTACTAGCTAGATGTATATTACATTAGAACTCAACTAATCAACGAGACTAAGATGGCAGTAAGTGTACCAGGAGTTTATAAAAAAGGGTGGGGTGGAGAAGACAGGTGGGGCATTGTCACAGTACCTGACAGACACATAGTCGGTTTCTACTTTCAGGTTGCTAAAAACCAAGTGCTTTATTAAAAAGACTAAATTTCAGGCACTTATTTTAATCTAGTAATGTGAATATAAGTTTTTAGACTTTTTAAAATCAGGAAAAATTAATGTAAAAAATTACAAACTAAATTATAAACAGAGCTAAATTAACCAATGATCTCATGGTAGTTCATACTGAATGCTGGTAAGAACTGATGCGGCTGGTTAGAGATTACCAGGGACATACCCAGTCTTATTTCTGTCCAAGAAGCTGGGTGCCAAGGACCGGATGTAAGCACATGTACATATAAGCAGCAAGATGACGGTCAGCAGACTCTGGAAATTGAAAATGGCAGACTAAAAAGAGAGAGAAACCAAATTATTATCAGAAGAAAAACTTCCTACATAAAACACGACAGACAATTCCACAATAACAATCAGGCTTTCATTTCTTCAAAAAGGCAAACAGAATGACATGTGTAACACTCAGAACTAGAATCCTGAAGTGGTTCAATGCTGCACTTTCCTCTCAGGTTTTTGGGCTAAATAGTGAAGGAGTAGTAAATTCATCAAACTGAATAATGCTATGAATTCAAAAAAGATGACAAAAGTAGAGTCAATATGAAGTTAACACACATGTCCAAGGAATACTAAGGTCTCCAAAACTGACCAGTAGCTGACATGTGACCTTAATGCAATCACTGGCCTCAATCTCCATTAGCCCTCTATAACATGGATAGAGTCTGGGAGAAAGATTACATACTGACTAACGTTTCTTTCAACTGAACTTTTTTCCCCTTGGATGTTTCCTGTAAACGATCATGTTCCAAGTCCTGACAATTATTAGATACCAGTGAAAGAAAAGTACCTGTCTTGTCTTTTTATTGTTGACTCTAAAGCTGTAACAGTTCCACCTTTTATTCTAAAGGTTAACACAGGAATCAAAAGAAACCATAAATTTCCATAGTCAAACATTGGAAATCATGTTTTCAATCTAAGTAAAATGGAGACAGGCTTACTCTATTCCAAACTCAGATTATCTCTCCCAGAGAGTCTCCTTGACCCACTTGACGGACCTCATACATAGCTCTGAATGGCCCAGGCTGTTCTTCAATTCGAGCTCCTCCTGCCTTAGTTTCCCACGTGCTGGTATTACGATTCGCCACATGCCTACTCTCTGCATCCACAGCAAAAAGGCATCCCTGAAGGGTGGACACTGTATCACCGCACTGTCAGTGTCTAACACCTGGCCATGTGTCTTCCACACAACAGAAGCCCAAATAAGACATGGTCCAATAAATAAAAACAATTTTATGAAGGAGTAGGAACATTACTATATATAATAATAAATAACACTTCCCTTATATAAAAATAAAATACATCAATTTCACAAACAGACAGCAAAATGCCCGATCCAGCAAGTTTAGAAACACTACTTAAAAGATCAGTAGGATTAAGTCATAATTTTTTCAATACAAAGCTGGTACATGCAAATGAGTGCTTTCTTGAAAAATCTCAAAGTAATTTGGCAAAAAAAGTTATAATAAGAGAATTACATGATGTGGATGGATACATATTAAAACATACATGTCAATAACCCTCAGGATTACTATGTAAATGAATGACATAAGAGTCCCATTTATGATAGGAACTAAAATGAAAACCTAACATTTCTAAGCACAAGCTCAATAAGAAGTACACAGCATGACATAAAAAAAGTCAGAAAACCAATCAACCAACCATCCAAAACACAATGTATAGATGAATGTGTGAGGTACTGATATAGACTGGTATACCCACTTCTTATTTTGGAAGGTAACCAAGCTGTAAATTTAACACCAGCACACTGCTTTTGAAACACACAACTAATTTTGAAGCTTATATGAATATGAAATAAGCAATAGCCAGGGGAAATTTTTGTTTTGAGGCAGTATCTTATTCAAGCAGACTGACCAGGAATTCACTGTCGCCCAGGCTCCCTTAGAATTCACTGCAGCCTCCTGCGTGCTGGGGCTCAGTAGGCATCAGGTGGAGCCAGAAAATAAGTAGCTCTTGTCAGAAACTGTTAAAAAGTCTGTTCACATATTATATTTACAAATTACTGAAAAAATGTGAAAGGATTACACATATACTTCTAATATCCAAGGTTGACATTACCCTTGTTACAGATTAGGTAGGTACACAGCCAAGTTAGAGAAAGATGCATACCTTCAAACTAAACAGCAAAACATAGGCTGTTTAAGTAATGGCCTGAACCACTGGGACAAAGACATGCTTTCTAGGAAGGAGAAAGCAGGAAACTAAGTCAAATGGTATAGTTCAGAAGGTCAAAGGATAGTAGGCCTCAGAAGGGCCAAAGATGGGGAAAAATCCCCAGAATACGGAATTATGTTTAGGGAATAATGAACAGACTTACTGTAGTAAACAAATGATTCCAGTAGTGTGGTGGTTCAAAAAGAAATCTGCAGTTTGTTTATCAGTATCCTGATGGAGGATGTGAACTCAAGGTTCTGTCCTGTTTTCTAGTCTCTCCTAAGTGCCATTTAAATACATCTAAATGATATGCTGCCCAAGACTCGTTTCTCATGGCATGTGTGTAGGGGAAAGAGTTGATGATGAAATGGTGAGTTTATATAGAGGTTCATCTTACCCTTCTTTTTACCTTTCTGTGTTTGAAGTTTTTCATAATAAAAGATAAAATGGCACTTAAAACATGCCCATTATTAAAGTGGAATGTGTATATATACATTTGTGTGTGTGCAGCCATTCACAAATGAAAGCTGTTTACAAGTACAAATTATATGATATATACAACTTTGTTCTGGACCCTAAGATTTAAGCAAATAATCTTAATGTACTTAGGCTCTTGTCAAAGGAGTGTTTCTAAGTTATGGACATTAGCCTGTCACCTATAGTATTCCTCTTAATGCTTAGCATCTGCTGTCCACTGACATAAAATTATAGTCTCTGGGTTACAGGGAACAGATGCAGAAAAAAATAAATGGAACTTTCCATATGAAAATGTTATTAAAAGGAAGAGAGGAAGTCAAAGGAAGTAAATATGCTCACAAAATATAAGGATGGGCAAAAAAAGGTAACAAAGGGACCAAAACTCATCTATTGAATCTGTTTTCAGATCCTATTATGTGTGACCCAGGACAGTTCTTTAATCCAATGTGGCCTAGAAAAGTCAAAATATTGATAACATCTTCAAGTTTTTTGTTGTTTTTTGGTATGCCATCTGTTCTTGCCTGACTTCATTTATTCTTTTAGCCTCAAGAGTCACTGCCTTGAGACAGCATCCCTGATCTTTTCTAAACAGTGAAGAGGATCTTAACTTATTTACATGTTACACACACACATCCTATGACAGCACCAACAAGGCATACTGCTGTAGTCTCCTCTATTTTATTGATTCTTCTCAGTCTCTTACTACCGAACAAAATGGTGTAGTGTAGCCACAAACATGTGAACATTATTTTAACAAATGCAAAACCATACTTCTACCAAGTCAACTTTGAAGGCGCTCTCACACTTGCCAGGGTGTGTTGTTCATCTATGTCCTAAGAGAGACACACTATCAAGCAGTCTAAATAGCTGATTATACAAGCTTGCTAACTGAAAATGCTAGAACTGCAAATCATTCTCACGTCTAAGATGTAGCTAGTAAACAAGCTTGCTAACTGAAAATGCCAGAATTGCAAATCATTCTTGTGTCTAAGCTGTAGCTAAATTTTAGTGGTAGTATAGTAGCTATGAGTCTTCATGGATGTACCATGTAAAGACTCTGATGCTACTATCTTATTCCTACAGTGACCACCTTATAATGGTTCAATTTCATGACTTTTCAACTTAATGGAAATGTAAAAGAAATACATAATTCAATAGATACTATGTTTTGAACCTGGAACTCTTAGTGCCATTATTATTCTGTCCTGAAGTTGGGCTGTGGTCCCAAGTTAGTCACAGGATCATGAGGGGAAACAATTGATAGCCTACAATGAATATATATGCTCAGCTGTGATGTCTGATCAGCTGTGATGTCTGATAGGTTAGGTGTATTTTATTTCCAACTCAAGTAAGGTACCTATTGACAAAGATTATCCTTTAGAGGTCTCAGACTCTTAACGTTAACACTAACTAGGTAATGTTATGCACAATTAATAAACAAAAGCCCAAGACTTGCTAAAAGAGACTTGAGATGACTGAGATATTCAAATATGAAGACGGAGGGAGAGGACATACATTCCAAAAAATGAGCTGCATCTCTTAACTTTTTAGTTCCAATGTATATTATTTAAAGCCAAGTGGTAACTAAAATTACTTACAAATACCTCCAAGGTGCTTTCATAGGACATGCTGACTCCCAGTGGGCCTTATCCATTAACTTAAACTAGTGTGAACAAAGCACTAGCTACCTAGAGGCAAACCTTCAAGCAGTGCTCAGTTTTCCATGTTTTAACTAGATTTTTCTTATATTGGTACCCAATGGCATAATTTCTTATTTAATAAATGAATAGAAATGGGGACAGCTTTAGATTTACAATACTCCCATATCTAGGTCTTAAACCTCCAAAAAATGAAAGCAGTTATTATATGGCCACTTGAGTATCTCTGCAAATTCACATTAATCATGTTGTATCTCTCTCTAAAGAAATAACTATGTATTTTTCCAGTTGGTGAGTAAAATAAGCTGACTTTGAAAAGAAGTTCTCCAGTGCAAGATCTTTCTTTAAAATAATTTTTCTTGAACTCACCTTTTTATTTTGCTCTCATTGATGGGCAGATAGCCCCCCAAATTCACTGTAAAAATGCAATTTTTACACTGCCTAGCATTTCTGGGAGGATGGACAGGGAAGTACTGGAACTGCTGGTCAAAAGCAACTCACATTTACACCTTGATAGGTTCTACTAATCTCCACAGTATAAAAGCTGAACAAAAATTTTAATGTGTTCATTGAGGGAGCTTTGGTGAAAAAAATTGAGACAGTTCATATCTCTTCAATGAGCTGTGTAATCAGACTTCCCTCTCTAATGCAGTCGTAACCCTTAAGGTCATGTGACACAAATGCCATATCTTAACCTTAGATCACTGCTGTAAGAGTTGTGCTCTATACTGTTCTAGTGTACTGAGTTCATGTGGCCAGATAAGAAGAAACTTCATGAGCCACATGCTTTATAATCATTCTGAAACACAACCAAGTCTTTGGAATAATGTTAACAGTTCACAGGCTGGGCTTTTTTTTTTTTTTTTTTTTTTTTTGGAGCAGCCCCTAAATGTTTAAACTATTATATTCAAGTTTAGATAGGAATAGTAAAAAGTTTAACAGAAGAGATTGTTTTGGATGTATAAGTAGAAAAGAAACGGAAACTAGTAATGGCATTTGCTAATAAAAATTTTGTTTTGTTTTGTTTTTCGAGGTAGGGTTTCACTTCTAGCTCAGGCTGACCTGGAATTTACTATGTAGTCTCAGGTGGCCTCGAACTCACAGTGATCCTCTTACCTCTGCCTCCTGAGTGCTGGGATCACAAGCGTGCGCCACCACACCCAGCTTGCTAATAAAAATTTTAAATCATGTATCTTACAAAAGGGGGCTGGGATCCTCAAGCATTAATGAGTCTCAAAAGCAATAGCAGAATATGCATTAATACATGAAGCAGGCTTTGTCTAAAGAATTCTCAGTGGTTGGTTACTAACAATACTTAACCTACAGGAAACACTGTGAATCTTTAGTATATTCATTAGCATCTGATCACTTTGGTTTCATGTAGGTTTATTTTCTGAATCATTAACACAAATTGTTTAATCAATTTGTTGAGTAAAGGAATTCTGAGAGCTTCAAATGTTGACTGTATATGTTGAAAATAAACTTTTTCCAGACATATTAATTTCTCAACTTAACTTAGATTTTAAAACTGAGTTGAATAATAAAGATGAAAAATTAAAACACTAGTAACATTTTCACTTACAAATTCCTTTTCTTTTACAAAAAATAGTTTATCCCCCCTCCAGGAGTAGAGATGAATGCAGATATGACACCCCTGACCTAATTATGGTAGAAATTATACAGTACTGGAGAAGTAGGTCAGCATTTTATCATTTACAAATCTAGGTCAGGTCAGAATTTTTTAACTGGATTCTACTTCTAAATTCACATGCACAACTATTTTCTTTTAAAAAATGGAATTGTGGAGATGTTAGCTTGCAAATGTGTATACAAACACACACGCAAACACATCCCATTTTTCTTTTTTTCTTTTTGGTTTTTGAGGTAGGGTCTCGCTCTAGCCCAGGCTGACCTGGAACTCACTCTCTTCTCCGGTGGCCTTGGACTCCCTGCGATCCTCCTTCCTCTGCCACCTGACTGCTGGGATTAAAGGCAGGTGCCACCACGCCCGGCTCAACACATCCCATTTTTCAAAGACAAGTGACCAGAAGTGAACACATAAACTGTCCCATGGGACTGTGGTTACTAAACAACTGGATTCCTTAATACATGAACCTGTCCTGGAATATATCAGCAGTTTTGGCCAGCTGCATTTGATTTCAATGGTCCCATTTCAAAAACATAGAGTGCTTCTCTATTTTCCAGTAAATAACTTTCACAGTTACCAGTAAAGCTATAGTTCACAGTACAACCGTTTTGACCTGGCCACATTCACAACCATCTGCAGTTCAACAGCTGACAGAATTTACTACTAAGTCCACACTGGTATAGTTGGGGGCTGGAGAGGTGGCTCAGCAGTTAAGGTGCTTACCTGCAAAGTCTAATGACTCAGGTTCAATTCCCCAGTACACACACAATCCAGATGTACAAAGTAGCGCATGTGTCTGGAGTTCGTTTGAAGTGGCTAGAGGCCCTGGAGTGCCTGTATAACCTCTCTACCACACTCACTCTGTATCTTTGTGTTTATAAACAGACAAAATATTCTTCACTATATTCATAAGCATTATCATTTTAGACAGGCAATCATCTTTTTTTTTTTGAGGTAGGGTCTCACTCTAGCTCAGACTGACCTGGACCTCACTCTGTAGTCTCAGGGTGGCTTTGAGCTCATGGAGATCCTCCAACCTCTGCCTCCTGAAGGCAATCTTTTTCATGTTCCTCCCTACTTGTCACCCCTTCCCTGCCTATGTGTAAATTTTGGTCAATGACATCTCTAATCAAACATTGCACACATTTTTTTTAAGTTCTATAGTGCAACAATCTCTATCATTTGTATATTCTCCCACACCCATTCAGGATATACAACTGTTGGCCCTCTTCATCTAGGTTCCACATCTCTGGATTGAAAATACCGAGGGAAAAAAATATTTCACATTTTTACTGGACAGACTTTTTTCTTTTTTCATATTCAAACATTAATACATATTTGAGGCCTAGTTTTACTTCCTAGTGTGTAATCTCAGGCTCCTTGATCTATACTTCCTCACTTGTAAATATCTATTCAGAAGTTGTGAGCTTAAAATGACAATGATTATAAACTGATTTTTGAAAGAGACTGATACATACAGTAAGTGTTAATAAATGAAGCCCATTATTGTGACTTTTGTAAAAACAAGTATGGTAAGACAGCTAAAAACTCAACTTTCTGAGGCAGGGGATCACTCTAGCCCAAGCTAACCTGAACTTCATTCTGAAGGCCTTAAATTTACAATAATCCTCCTACCTCAGGTTACCACAAAGTGTAAACCAGGCTGGGAAGATTGCTTAGCGGTTAATGTGGTTGTCTATGAAGCATAAGGAATCAGGTTATATCCCCAAGGACCCACATAAGCAAGATACACAAGGTGGAACATGTGCCTGTAGTTCGTTTGCAGTGGCTGGAGGCCCTAACACACCCATTGTATCTGCCCCTTCTACTCTCTCCAATAAATGAAAGTAAAAAAATAAACAAATGTGTAAGCTACCATGGCCAGCTGTCTGTCCATCTTACAACTGTCTTGCTTTTTAAGATGGTACACATGGTGCTCGCTTCGGCAGCACATATACTAAAATTGGAACGATACAGAGAAGATTAGCATGGCCCCTGCGCAAGGATGACACGCAAATTCGTGAAGCGTTCCATATTTTTACTGAGAAGCAAAAAAAAAAAAAAAAAAAAAAGATGGTACACATGATGGGATGAAAAGAATGTACCCTTGATTTGTTCTGTGAGTAAAATATTTCAATTTCAGCTTGTCAGGTAGTATGACAGAGTGCATAATGAGTCTTTCTAGTCACACTGAAAAATGAAAGGGAACACACTTTCTACGTTAAACAATAACTTATTAACAAGATCCTCAAGATCCAGTGTATACCATTCTGTGCATAGCTGAGTAAGAGGCCGAACAAAATCCTTACCAAGGAAGAAAACATACCAATAAAGGCTAGCTCCTTTATCAAGTGTAATGCTTTCCAGGAAAGAAAATTCATCTTAGGTCCTGAATATAAACAAAGTAATTCAAAAACTGTGGGGGGAACTTACTCAAATGAGTTTTCTTCGGCTACATGTCTCAAGGTTGTGCACTGCAAGGCATTCTGGGAAAGTGACTTTTTACTATTAAGTTTCTTGGGTGTCAGTTTCGAAAGCACATACTTTCCCTAGAAATAGGCTCATAAACCCAGCAGCTGGCACACGGGGGTTTCGTAAGTTCACCTTCAGGGCCCCGTCTAGGGGCTGTCGGCACGTACACAGGTAGAATACCCGGCAAGTCACTGTGGCCAACTCTAAGACCACGTGTG
Source organism: Dipus sagitta (assembly GCA_036346955.1). Taxonomy (NCBI): domain Eukaryota; kingdom Metazoa; phylum Chordata; class Mammalia; order Rodentia; family Dipodidae; genus Dipus; species Dipus sagitta. Next base: position 5,444,494 of record CM070787.1, read on the forward strand.
CGCTGCCCATGCTGGCTTGCCTTCTGCAGCGTGGCATTTTCCCTGCCATTCTGTGACCACCGGCGCAGGCTTGCCCGAGGCCCAAGCGCAACACACAACCACGCAGAACGACGGCCCGCAGGGAGCGCGGGCAGCAGCGGGGAGGCCCCGGGCCGGCGGCACACGAGGGACGCGCACTCCGCGCCTGCGGGCGAGACGCCACGTTCACCGAGAACCGCCGGCTTCGAGGAGCGTCTGCAGGGAGGAGGGGGTGAACGCGGGCGGTGCCCGGGGCTGCCGCCCACTCAACAGGCGACACCGAGGGTCCAGGGCTGAGCACAGGCCGTCAGCCCTCTCCCGAGGCCGGCGGTGACAGGAGCGGGCACTCGCGGCCCAGGGACGGCGGGCGGCGGCCCGGGGCGGAAGCGCGCACAGGCCCGGGCTCCCCGGCACGCTGGGCCCGCGTCCTCCCAGGACCGCATGGCTCCGCGGCCCGCGCACCCCGCCGAACCCTCCACCGTGGGCCGCGAACCCACGACCCTCCGACGCGGCTCTTACCATAGTGAGACCGGCCGAGGCCCAGCCACATCACCCTTCCGGGCCCGCGGCGGAAGCCCGTGCGCGTCGCTCGCTCCTTCCGGTGGGACCTCGCCCCGCCCCCACCCTCAAGGCAAACGCGAGCCCGGATTGGCTGCTCCGTGCCGGAAGAGGCGGGACTAATCGGGCTAGCCCGTCCATTGGCTACCGAGGCGTAGCCGTGGGCGCCGGCCCGGTAGAGCAGCCCGGAAGTGGAGTCGCGGAGAGGTAGGGCCCGGAAGCGGCGGCGGCTCGCGGTGTCTGGTCGCCGGCTGCCGACTGCCCTGACTGCCCTGACACGCCAGCCCGCCCGGGCCTCGTGGGCGCGGCCTCCAGGCCGGCGGCAGGGGCGCCCCTGGGCTCCGTCCCGTCCTGCCGCGGCCGGCGCCGACCCTCGCCGCAGCTTGCACGCGCCCCGCGCGGCGGCCACCATGGTCTCCTGGACCGGGCACCGCCTCGCTCTCCTCCTCCCCCAGCTGTGTGTCTTTGTGTATATGTGCCTGTGTGTGTGTGTGTATGTATGTGTATAGAGGAAAGCTGTGTGTCTGTGTGTGTGTATAGAGGAAAGCCGTGTGTATGTGCGTGTATGTGGAGGGAAGCCGTGTGTATGTGTGTGTATATGAGGGAAGCGTGTTATGTGTGTGTATGTGGAGGGAAGCCGTGTGTATGTGTGTGTATGTAGAGGAAAGGTGTGTATGTGTGTGTATGTGGAGGGAAGCCGTGTGTATGTGTGTGTATATGGAGGGAAGCCGTGTGTATGTGGGTATGTGGAAGGTGTGTATGTGTGTGTATGTGGAGGGAAGCCGTGTGTATGTGTGTGTATGTGGAGGGAAGCCGTGTGTATGTGGAGGGAAGCCGTGTGTATGTGTGTGTATGTGAGGAACGGTGTATGTGTGTGTAAGGAGACCGTGTGTATGTGTGTGTATGTGAGAAAGGTGTGTATTGTGTGTGGAGGAAGCCGTGTGTATGGTGTTAGGGAGGACCGTGTGTATGTGTGTGTATATGGAGGGAAGCCGTGTGTATGTGTGTGTATATGGAGGGAAGCCGTGTGTATGTGTGTGTATATGGAGGGAAGCCGTGTGTATGTGTGTGTATGTAGAGGAAAGGTGTGTATGTGTGTGTGTAAATGGAGGAAAACTGTGTGTGTGAGGGGGGAGGGGTACTTTTATGGAAAGCGGTTGCTCATAAGAGAGGGTTGTGGTCCAGGACTGCGATCCTTTAACGTGGCGCTCAGTTCTCTGGGTTGTTGCTCTGTGTCTCATAGGCAGGAGAAACAGACACACTGATGTGTTCAAGTTTACATACTTCTTGGGATGGCCCAGGAATTAAGGCCAAAGTTCTCTCATCTTACTAATGATCCCCCACGCAATATCGTTTTATTTTTGTCATGAATGTTACCAATTTTTTAGTTGTGTTGGAAGATGGATAGGGAGAACAAAGGGAAGGAGTCAAATGTGAGGGCTTGGCTTATGAACTCCATTCAGACAAATAATGAGACGTTTATCCCCGTGTAGTATGTGACTGCACACTGACATACAAAACCTCCATTATAATGAATTTTCAGGAGTTGAGCCATTATATAAATTAAAGGTGCTCACTAAGTTCTCACTTTATGATATCATGACACTATAGTAGACAAAGGTCAAAGGTATTGCTTTGAGTGATCTAATCAGCCATTTGAAAGTGGATAATCAAAATTTAAAACACACACACACACACAATATCTTCCACTTGTATAAAAAATGTTATTCGGTGCTCTCGTAATTGCATTGTATTCTACCTATATTTCCATACAAGTTAAACCAACTTTGAAATTACATATTTAGTTATGGAAATTATATTGGTTTCTAGAGTTCTAAGAGCCTTTCTTTACTTTCATGTAAAGATTGATCATCTCAATCTTTGTGACACTTTCCAGTGGTACTTCTGCATGAACCATTGCTTCAGGCTTCTTTTAAAGAGCACTATAGATGTAATTGCTAAGGATCACAATTAATTGGTGGTGTTTGTAATTAATTTTAGTCATAATTTATTTCATATCTCAGTTTCAGAATAATAATTGCTTTTTAAAGATAACCTTAGAAGAACACAAATGTCAATACAGAAGGTTGAACATGTCTGTATAATGTTTTATATTTTGGTAAAATGGCAATCAAAAATGTGACATGGCTGGGCATGGTGGCACACGTTTTTAATCCCAGTACTCGGAATGCAGAGGTAGGAGGATCGCCCTTGAGTTTGAGGCCACCCTGAGACTGCATAGTGTATTCACGTCAGCCTGGGATAGAGTGAGACTACCTTGAGAAACCAAAAAACAAAAGCAAAAAAAAGTGATATGATTTATGAGATGATGATCTATGAGTAGCATAGCTATTAAGCACACAGAGTCCGTGCTTCTGGTCTTCACTGCCAGTTTAAGTTCTAGCTCACTATTTGAAAAAAAAAATTTTTTTTTTTTTCCTGGCACCTCTGGTGTGATTTCTCATTTTAAACCACCTGAATCATTTTCTTACAATAAAACTTGACTGTGTCCTTCCCATTGTCCCATTGTTCAGGCATTGTTGTCTTCTGCATCTAGAAATGTAGTTTCAATTTTGGTTTCATGATTTCCCTGGAAGCATATGTAAAAACAGGTATATTTTCATTCTTATGTGGGTAATATGATTAAGCTTCCCTCAGTATTGTGAAGATTTAATCAATAAAATACAAGTAATTCATCTAGCTGCTTGTCTTTTACTGTGTGCATGGTTTTCTCCTTCACCAAATTGAAAGGAGAATGATTGACTTCCATGTATTAGACACATAATAAAAGAATTTTTAGTTAAATTAGTTAATCTTTCTGAACTCCAGGTTAATACACCCAGACCAATTTCTCCCCATTTTCTCCTTTTACTTTCTAATATTAATAGTGTTGATGGTTTCCTTTTAGAGTAGTTATTTTTTTCTCATTCATTGATATTCAAGTATATTAAAAACAATGGTTTTTCTTTTTTTTAAATCTTCAAAGATAGACTCTACAGCTTGACTTTTTTTTTGTGCTTGATTGTTCATACTCTCCATGACTTGGATTATGAACTATGCAAGTTTAGCTTGAAGTTTGTGCTGCTTCACCTAAAATGCTTCTTTTAATCTTCATTTTGACCACTTTTTTTTCCACATCTCAAAAATTTCTGTAGATTTTCTGTCCTTTGTATCCCACTTTCTCTTCTGTCATTCTTTCTTGTGTTCACTCCAGCCTCTTTGGTGTTCCCACACTGCTCCAAGATGCTCTCACTAGTTTTACCAGTGGTTTCTGAATGTTGGTCATTGTCAGTCATCGCTATATTTGTCCTGTCAGCAACTTTGGACACAGTTGGTCACTACCTTTTCCATGGTTTTTTAAAGTTTATATTCCAGGACTGTACCCCTTTAAGTCTGCTCTGCTGGGCATGTCTGTTCTTTCCACACTTCTGTTGTGCTCCAGGGCTTGCTCTTTGGTCCCCTTCTTTTCCTTTCTTTACCTTCTTTTAAATTGTTTTTATTTTTATTTATTTATTTGAGAGTGACAGAGAGAGAGAGAGAAAAAGGCAGAGAGAGTGAGAGAATGGGCATGTCAGGGCCTCCAGCCACTGCAAACGAACTCCAGACACATACGCCCCCTTGTGCATCTGGCTAACGTGGGTCCTGGGGAATCGAGCCTCGAACCGGGGTCCTTAGGCTTCACAGGCAAGCACTTAACTGCTAAGCCATCTCTCCAGCCCTCTTTACCTTCTTTTAATGATACCAAGTTTTTTTTTTCTTTAAATAGCTGTGTACCAAACACTCGTTCGTATTCTTAGTCTTTTCTCTCTGAATTTTAGACTCACAATTCAGTTATCTACTTGAGCATCTCCACCTGTATTTTGAAAAAAAACCCTCAAATATCTCGAATCAGACTATTTTGTTCCCTAATTTGCTTCATGAGCTCTAGAAGATAAATCTTTAAATCTTTGGAGTTATTCTTTTGTGGTTTAAATATTTTTATTTGAGGGAGAGAGAGAATATATGAGTGTGTCACTGCAAACAAACTATGGATGCATGTGCACTTTATGCATTGGGCTTCTTTCAAGTCCTGGGGAATTGGACCCAGCTTTAATGCTTTGCAAGCAAGCACTTGCAGCTATTTGGACCACCTCTTCAGCCCCTGGAGTTATTCTTGACTCCTTTTTGTTTATGATCCTGCCAGTGCATCAGCATATCTTCATGGCTCTGTGCCTAAAATTATCTAGAATCTGACAGCTTTCTCATTTTTCCTGTTAGTGCAGTGACCACCTGTTGCTTGGGTTTCTGTTACTAGCCTTTAGCACTTCTCGCTTGGATCGTAGTGTTAGTGCTCTCAGCAGTCCCACCGCCACCTTCAGTCCTTGCCTTCCTCTGTTGTCCTGGCTGATGCTTTTAAGATGTGTTACAATTTTTATTATGGTGCAGGGGTTTAAGTACAACCCTATAATGGATACTGGGCCAGAATAAGGACATTCATGGGAAAAAAAACACTGGTGAAATCCACATAAAATCTGGAGTTTGATAGTATTGTATTCATATTGGTATCTGACCAGCCCTACCCCTTGTCTTTATTATTTATTTATTTATTTATTCATTTATGAGAGAAAGAATGAATAAATGGGCGTTCCAGGGCTCTAGGCACTGCAGACAAACTTCAGACACACGCGTCAGCATGTGCATTTGGTTTAAGTGCTTAATCTGTCTTTATTTTATTTTTTATTATTAGATATGGATATATTTCATATGTAAACATCACATGTTGGTACCATCCTTTCCCTCCTCCCTGCCCCTTTTCTTAAGAGGCATTCCTCGTTGGGGATGCAGGTCAACCCCGTGGGGATTGTGGGTCATACATTATGGGGCAGCGGTCAGCTATGGGGGAGAGGCAATGTCTGTGCAAAATGTCCCAACTTGTGGCTCTAACAATCTTTCCACCCCCTCTTCCGCAAGATTGCCTGAGCCATGCTGGGAGCATTTTAGGTCTGCTTCAGTGGTGGGCACTTCGGAGCCTCTGGTTGTCTTTAATTCATTCCCTCCCCCACTTCCCTAACCAGTATGGCGACCTTGTTTCTTGATTACGCGGAGTCGGCGTATAGTTTAGTGCCTTCACGCTGACTGCTTCCTTTTCTTGGGATGCTTTCCCCTAGACATTCGTGCAGGCCGTTCCTTTACCCCCTTCATGCATTTGTGCCAATGCCACATTTAAAATTTTAGCTTTACAACAGTGCGTACTTTACTCCGACTCTTCACTGTCTCCAGTACCCTGTTTTATCTTCTAGTTTTACTATAGCACTTATTATTATACCATGCATTTTGTTTGTTAGATACATTTTGATTATTTTTTTACCTAGTAAAATGTAAAATTCATAAAGGCAGGTTTGTTATCTACTTTTTTCTCTTAGAAAAAAATCCTTGTTCTAAAAAATTTATTAGAGTTATAGAAGTACTGAGTAGATTTGAGTTGAATGAAAGTGACTAGGTTTTCCATCAGTAATTCCCGATTTGTTGTCTGAGACACTGAGTTACTGTTTTTATACATCACTTTAGTTTTATTTTGCCTGCAAGCATTTGTTCATTCAGGCTCTTATGCCTGGAATGTGCTTTGTTTTTCTTGTGCTACATCCTTTTGACCTTTCCATTTTCCTTTCACTTATGATGTGTCTGAAAGGAGCCGTCCTTACAACATTTGCCTGGCTAAGCACCAACTTTGCAGCGGATGCAAAGTGCCTTTGCATTTTCAAGCTCATAATTTTATATTGGGTGTTTATCTCACTGGAGAGTTAAGGATGTGTCTTTGTTATTCTTGAGCTAATGAAGCTTGGGTGCACAGGACATAGTGAAATATTTAATGGCATGACCAAAGGCTACCCAGCTGTGATACAGTAGAGATTGATTTCACGCTGAATTTTCTGCTTATAAAAAAACTTTATTTGCTATTACTTATTCTCTATGAAGAAAGTGGCTTTAAAATATGAAGAATGTATTACTTTTATATAAGTAGCAGGTAGTTAATGAGTATTATAGTCCTGGACATTTTGTCCCTTTGTTATTTGTGAGCCTGCTAGTGTCTTATGCCTTTTTCTAAAGCACTGGCTGAATCTGTCGATCAGATACTATTGCAGTCAATGTGGTTTTTATTTTTGATAAGACTTGACTTTTTTGGGAAGAGTAATGCAATTAAGACTTGTGTTGTCAAAAAGAAGAAATCCATGCTAGAATTTCAAACTGCGAATGTGGTGTTCATGTTTGTGTTAGGTGAAATGGATTGCCACTCCATTTGTAGTAAACATTTGCTTTGCACCACGAGGAAATCCCACGGCTTTATAAGAGTTGGCCAAAATTTTTGTCCCAGTGATATGGACATGTTCTTTCAAGGTTTACTTAAGGGTGATTAGTTTTTTAACATGACTTCTGACATTTAGCACAAAAATTAAGTAAGCTTATTTTACATTTAAATACTCTTTAATGGGTTAGATAAGTGAGCAAGACTTCTCAACTACTATTTATGACAGACATCTTGAATTCTACATAGCATCATTATAAAGCAGTGTAGAGACTGTGGAGGATTATTTTTGATTCTGTGAAAGTTTAGTAGTGTATACTCACAGAGATTATGAAGAAGAAAACAAACGCATACATAAACATACAAACGTGACAAATCTCAAAAATCAATTAAGGGTCCTTAACCTACCAGCCACAAATTATTCAGAAACTTACATCCTCCATTCCCTATAGATGGGGAGAGCCTGGTTGTGAGAGGAATAGTAAGTGATTTTTTTTCGGGGGGTGGAGGGGAGGACTCAATGGGTTTGGAGATTATACAATATCCTGTGCACAAAGTCAGCTTGATTTACAGAACACATTGATTTGTGAATGATCAGTCATCTTTGAGACCTAAATAAGGAAGACAATTGTGTGTGATGAAAGTCTTTTCAGGTGTGCTTACTGGCCTTTATCTCTTCCTGTGATATTAGTTTAGTTAATGGAAACTTGAAGGAAAGGATGAGAGATAATTGTTTTCTTCTTCCAAGGTCCTGACAAAGCAGACAAGGAGAAATTAGAGAAAAATGAGTTCCAGACTTTGCTGTTTTCTCAATTCTTTTAATTTAAAATAATAAACAGGTCAGCCTGCCAGATTCTGTGGTGACGACGTATGGACTCTTACGAATGTGCTCTATCTTTACCAAGGCTTTAGAGTTAACAAAGTAGGAGCTAGTTTAGCTCTGTGAATCCTGAAAACATCACTACTAATGGGGTTGAGAGTAATGACTAGGTTTAGGATTAAGAAATCCAAACAAACATTGCATGGAAGATACTGTATCCTGAATTTTTGTGTCACTTACAGAGCTTTTCTAATCTCATAGAAGTGACCAAAATATTAGAAAATGAAGTTCAACCCACTCTTTCTGTAAAAGAGTTAGCTTACTTGTAATTTGTCTGAGCAGTGACTAAGAGTTTATCAGAAAAGGGATGATCTTAGCCTGTTGGGATTGAAACATTGTTGAAGAAACTGAAACTTCTCACCATATCAGCATTAACATCCTGAGACATTCTAATATTTACATCAAATTTGGACTTCTTGTTTAACAGTGTGACCACAGTTTTGAGTGCAGTGAATCATCAACGAGGAATATGTCCAAGTGAAGAGATATTCAGAGAAAATAAGTTTATATTTTTTTAAATAATAAACATTTATTTATTTAGTTGAAAGACAGAGAAAGAGGCAGAGAGAGAATGGGCATGCCAGGACCTCTAGCCACTGCAGGCGAACTCCAGATGCATGCACCACCTTGTGCATGTGGCTTACATGGGTCCTGGGGAGTCAAACCTGGGTCTTAGATTCCACAGGGCAAACACTTTAACCACTAAGCCATTTCTCCAGTGTGGATTATGTTTTTTAAACTTTGGAATATTTAAGTGAGCAAAAATTTAAAAGTTGACTCTTTGGAAGTGTGTTAGTAAATGGTTGTACTATGTTCTACAGTAACATAGTCACATCTATGAGTTACCTTAAGTGTTTAAAAATGATTGCATAATTATGATTTCTAACTTTTAAAATTACTTGTACTATGGTACTAGTCTATTAACTGAATTTAAAAGCTTGCCTTAATGTATGTAGGAATCAACTGTTCAGTTTTAACATTATACTCATGACATCTTTTGAGGACATGAAAATTATGCTAAGTGAAGTTACTAAACATAGAGAAAATAGAAGTTTCTAAAGTTTAAATTTGATGGATAAATCTGTATTGGTTATCATTACCTGCCAGCTATATCTCCAAAGAAAGTCTGTGGTAGGACCACTGAGCAGCATTGTATTGTTGCCTGCCCGTCAGTTCTGCTTTCTCCTCTGTTGATTTTGATTTTTGTAGATTCACACTCTCAGCACCATAACATCACAACACCGGTGACACTACGGAAGAGTGTTTTTGTCCTTTGTACTGTAAGTGGAAGTCTCAGACATGGGCCACATCAGTCTTGTCTTAATTTGAATCAAGTGCCTATTTCTAAATAAATTGCTGATTTATTCAGTACCATATGATGTTTGTTTAGCCTCCCTAGAAATCGGGGCCAAAATGTTAAAGGCTGTTGGCTGAGAATAGCAAAGCAAAGCTTTAATAATACTAGGAGGAAAGATTCTGCATTCTGAATGGTGAATGAATAAAAACATTTAGTCTGCGATACTTTGGGATGTGGACTATAGAAATGGCATACCTGACCAAAGACTTGTGATAGCTAAAGATGCCAAATAGATTTTTTTTTTTTTTTTTGGTAAGGAAATGAAAAAGGAAAAGTACAAGCTAGAATCATTGAAGATAGCAAAACTTAAATATAAGAACAAAATTGATTTGACAAGTTGAGTTTGGGTCATTTATTATGTGTGAACAAAATTGATTTGGCAAGGAGTTGGGTCATTTATTGATTATGTGTGAATGAAATTGATTTGGCAAGTTAGGATCATTTACTGATTCTGTCTTGTGGATTGGTCCTATATATTTTACTTCTCTTGTCATATCAAATATCTAAAATTGCATAATTCTAATGATAGGCTACAGCTATAAAAATTGTAGAAAACAAAAATGCTATTATTACTTCTGGGTATTACTATGGATATTATAGGCTATGATTGAGTACCTATATGGAGAAGCTTATGTATTTTTATGTACGTATGTATGCATGTGGTTGGACAACCTTGGGTCCTGATTTCTACCTTCTTTGAGACAAGAGTCTCTCTTGCTGTTTTCTTGATGCTGCAAGTGCCAGACAGCTAGCCTGAGAGCTTTGGGGTTCTCCTGGCTCTGTCTCACATTGGCATAGGTGCATTGGGGTTAGAGACAAATTTGGTTTTATGTGCACTTTAGGGGACCCAAACTCAGGCATACTTGTTTCTGCATCCAGTGTTTATGACTAGTGAGTCATCTCCCCCGCTCCCAAATATTTTATATTGTTAATTTTTCACATGTTTTGGCCTTAGGAACCAATTAATGACATATAACAAATAAATATTGAAATTATTCATATGTCTTTGATATATAAAATTTATGTTTAATTGATTTTTTTCTTCTTTTATATTTTTGATGCAGTGTTGCATAGCAAAATGCATTGTTGTTTTATTCACCAGTGTTCCTGGTATAATATGTTGTGGGTATTTACCAAAGAGCTGATAATAGTCTGGTATTTCTTTAGATAGGCTTTTAAATTAAATTGTGTAGTTAGAATAAATTTCTAATACTTGTGCTTCCCCCCTCATGTTTCAAATGTACCCTATGATGAACATAATCAAACAGATTATCAAATAACACCTAATCAAGATTATTTTTGCCTTTATTTTATTATGGGAAATTTAAGGTATATATGAAGGTAGAGAGGATGGTAGATTTCTATGTACTCATCATTACAACACAGATTATCAACTCATAGCATAAGTCATTTCATTTATTTCCTAACTCAAATTTACTCATTTTTGCAAATTAATCACCTTGAGACAGATCCGAGATATCATATTGTTTCACATGTAAATCTTTTAATCTCTAAAATGTGAGCCACTTTAGAAATAATAACTATAATTATTTTAATATGCCAAATGACATTTCTTTAATATCAACTGGATACTTTCATATTAACACTAGTTAATTATTTCAAGTTAATAGGAAGATTTAAAAAATTATATTTAGGACTGGAGAGATGGCTAGGCAGTTAGGGCATTTGTCTGCAAAGCCTGATGACCTGGGTTCAATCCCCAGTACCCATGTAAAGCCAGATGCACAAAGTGGCATGTACATTTGGAGTTCATTTACAGTGGCTGGAGGCCCTGTGTTGCAGTCTGGTTCACATTGCTGGTAGAAATCACCCAACCAAGAGCAGCCCCTGGGAAAAAGAGATTTATTTTGGCTTATAGGCTTGAGGGGAAGCTCCACAATGGCAGGGGAAAACAATGGCATGAGCAGAGGGTGGACATCACCCCCTGGCCAACATAAGATGGACCATAGCAACAGGAGAGTGCGCCAGACACTGGCATGGGGAAACTGGCTATAACACCCATAAGCCCACCCCCAACAATACACTCCCTCCAGGAGGCATTAATTCCCAAATATCCACCAGCTGGGAACCTAGCATTCAGAATACCTAAGTTTATAGGGGGACACCTGAATCAAACCACCACATTCCACCCCTGGCCTCCATAAACTGGTAACTATACATGATATAAAATGCAATGTATTGATCTAACTTTAAAAGTCCCATAGTTTTTATCAATTCCAATGATGTTCATACATCCCCATAGTCCAAGATCTTTTAACTGAGCCAAAATACCAAAAAATAACCTCAAAAAACCCATAACGGCACAGAATAAACATTCACACTGCAAAAGATAGCATTGGATATAGCAAAGAAATATTCTACCAATACAAGATTTAACACAACCAGGGCAAACATCAGACTCTGTAGCTTCAAGTCCAACAACTCTAGCCAGTGATAAATCTTCAAGTCCGATAAGTCTAACCAGCAACAAGTCTTTGGACTTCCAATTCCGCCCCTCCAGCTAGGCTACTCACAGTCCTGGAAAACTTCATCTGGGCGGGCGGCTCCTTAGCAGCCATCTCGTGGTCCCGGCATCTCCACTGGGTCTCCACTGCAATCCACAGTTCAGCCTCATGGCCCCATGGGATCTCCATGCAGGCATCCAGCAAACCTGCTTCACACTGCCCATGGCCATTTCCAAAACACAAGACTGTGTTGCAAAGTCAATGACCCTCTGCATTTCTTATACTCCACAATACCAGGTAGGGTGCCAATTTGTTCATCCAGGGAGGAATAAAGCAGACTTTGAAGAACAGGACATTCCTTGAGCACTCAGGCCCCTTCAAAAGAATCGACATTTTTCCTGTTGCCCCAGTGTAGGTCAGCTAGCCCAGTCTCAAAGGTTGTAAGCTCTCAGTTGCAGCTGAACGGGCAATAGTTTACCCAAAGATTTTTCTTTCTGTGCCATATCCCTCTGCTCACACCAGTTCATTTCTACGCAAAGCGACTCTGCACAACTTCTCAGGACAGGGGCATAATAGGCAAGCTTCTCACACAAACTGCTAGCCCAGTCCAAGCAAAGCTCTCTCACCCTCATAAGCCAAATCTCACAGTCCATAGTTCTTACTGCATTCAGGTCTTGCAGCTTAGACCAGAATAGTCCATCAAGCTGTACTTACAGCACTGCAAGGCATTTCTTAGGCCAACGTTTCAAATCTTTCCACATTCCTCTTGAAAATTAGCTCCAAAAGGCCAAAGCCACACAGTTGGGTGCCTAGCAGCAATCCCACTCCTCTGGTACCAATATTACTGTTGCAGTCAGGTTTGCACTGCTGGCAGAAATCACCCAACCAAAAGCAGCTTTTGGGTTAAAAAAAAAAGTTTATTTTGGCTTACAGACTTGAGGGGGAAGCTCCATGATGGTAAGGGAAAATGATGGCATGAGCAGAGGGTGGACATCACCTCCTGGCCAACATCAGGTGGACAAAAGGAACAGGAGAGTGTGCCAAACACTGGCATGGGGAAACTGGCTATAACACCCATAAGCCCGCCCCCAACAATATACTCCCTTCAGGAGGCATTAATTCCCAAATATCCACCAGCTGGGAACCTAGCATTCAGAATACCTAAGTGTATGGGGAACATCTGAATCAAACCACCACACTCTGGTATGCCCATTCTCTTTCTCTCTCTGCTTGCAAATAAATAAATAAAAATATTAAAAATTAAATGTATGTATATTACTCTGAAACTAATTTAGCTATTAATTGCTTTTTTTTTTTTTTTTTTTTTTTTTTTTTTTGCGAGGTAGGGTCTCACTCTAGCCCAGGCTGACCTGGAATTCATTAGGTAGTCTCAGGGTGGCCTCAAACTCACGACAGTCCTCCTACCTCTGCCTCCTGAGTGCTGGGATTAAAGGTGTGTGCCACTATGCCTGGCTTTATTAAGCTTTTTAATCAGCTTTTTATATTGTATTTTGAAAATTAAAATTATTTCTTATGCACATGTAGTTTCATTTCATTAATATTTCTTTTTTTTTCTTTATTAGTTAGTTTTATATTCAGCAAATACAGTCAGTTTGGTACCATTATTAGGCTCATCCGTGACCCACTCCCTCCCCTTGGCCCCTCCTTGTTGAGGTATATGGGTCATGCATTGTGGAGTTAGCCCACAGTTATGTGTAAGATAAATGTCTCTGCATATCTTCTTTCTTTCTTTCTTTCTTTTTTTTTTTTTCTGAGGTAGGGTCTCACTCTCACCCAGGCTGACCTGGAATTCACTATGTAGTCCACAGTTGTGTGTAAGATAAGTGTCTCTGCATATATTCTTTCTTTCTTTCTTTCTTTTTTTTTTTTTTTTTGAGGTAGGGTTTCACTCTCGCCCAGGCTGACCTGGAATTCACTATGTAGTCTCAGGGTGGCCTCGAATTCTCAGCCATCCTCCTATCTCTGCTTGGATTAGAGGTCTGTGCCATCACACCTGACACTCATTTCATTAATTTTTCTAGGGAGGTATTCAATGAAAAAGAATTATTGCATATTGTACTACATGCAGCAATTCTAATTTCTAATGAAGGGACGTTTTTGACATTTCTGCAGATGGAAGATTGCTGGTTACTTCATTGAGCTTTGCAGGAAGGGGTGTGTCGGATGAAGTGCCATTTAGAATCTTCTGAAAACATTTGGCAGTCTTGCTAGCGTTCAGTTTCAAAGTTAGTGTTGTAGATGTAAAAGCCGCTGCGTGACTGACCTTCGTGTGATAATGTAGGGTCTCTCCTACCTGTGTGGTCTGGTTGCACTTCCTGTCTGTGCCATGTTCGGAGACTCCTTTCTCCTGCTGAGCACTGCGGCTGCGGAAGCACGGCCTGTTCGGTTGTCATGCTTTGGTAGCAAATTATTTCTATTTGAGTTGGGTCCATTGTTAGTTACTCTGTAGGTAGACAAAGGTGTGAGACTCTTTTTTTTCTTTTACACCTATTATAAGGGTCATGGCCAACACCTCTATAACAAAGGACTGATTAAGAAGATTAAAACAACAAATTTATTATCAGAGTTTCATAAGATCTGGGAGCCTTCAGAGTTATGAGCTAAAATGTAGGTAAAACTTTATTTTGTTTTTTTCCTTAGGGTCAGTGATGTATAGAGTTATGTGGAAATGGGATTTGGCAAAAGGGCTAGACCTACAGCAGCATGGAAAGGTGGAAAATGAGTAAGGTCTCTGTTGTAGTTCTTCTTGCTCACTCTTCTAGCATCCCCAGGCGTGTGCCGCGCCTGATCGGAGAAATTTTGTATGGCTGGAAAGGAAGGGGAAGCTGAGAGTATTGCCATCTTTTAGACTAGCTTTTGAGGGTTCAAGTACCTAGTTTTACTGACTTGCCTGGGAAAAAGGGAATTGTAGTTTCTTTGGGAACAGGAGAAGGAAAGATGAGCTGGGGACAGAAAGAAGCTGATGCTTTTCTAGTGGCTGCAGCCGAGTCCTCAGGCCGCCAAAGGACTCTACTTTCGCACTCATTTTCTGAGACCTGCCCCTTCCCTAAACTCTAGAGGCCTCAATATGGACAGAGTGCACTAGAATTCTGAGGCCATCAGCACTCCTTTTCAAAGCGTCATGAGCAGCCTGGGAATATAGTTTCCTAGCATTAGTGAGGCCCAAGATCAATCTTCAATACTACATCCCCTCCCCCACCCAGACAAACCCAAAACACACACACACACACACACACACACACCCCATGACAAGGAAGTAAGGTTTTAAATTTTTTGACAAATGAGCTAATGAGGGACACACTGCACTATCAAAGAATCACTGGCTACCTAGTCTAAGTTCCCTGCTACTGATTCCATCGTTAATTCAGTTCTTGGCCCCTTTAATTAGGAGAAAGAGTTTCTCGAGACACGCCGAGCGTGATTGTCCTGGTGTCTTGTCCATGTTTGGCTCTCCTTGGTGGAGAAATACTGTGAGCGAGTGATAGCTAGGTTTCTTGAAGGTGAATGGAAACTGCTTTGAAACAGTGAGTAGATTTTGACAGGTACAGCCTGGTGCTGGGTATTTGAGGAAATGCAGCGGCACAAGTAGAAGGCAGTAGCAGTGGTTCTTTCGGGACGTGTCTCGTGCACTTTCCAGTCATAGACTTCTCAAGAAACTCAGTTTTGTTTTAGTGACACTGTCAGTCCTTGTGTTCATGATCTGGGCTTCCCTATGATATTTGACTGCTCTTATTTGGTAGTCTTTTGTCCTGAGGATGTAAATGTTCCAAAGTCAGGGTAGATATCTGTTTTGTTCACAGATAACATATGTTTTTAATATTCCCAGTACCTAGCACAGTATCTGGCAAGATCTGTATATTTGTGCTGGACTAGCTTTACTTCAAAGTCGCGCATTTTATGAGAAGTTGTTTGGTTTTCTTTAGCCGGTGACAGTGAAAAGCATTAGATTTTTTGGGTCATGAGATCATATCCTAAGGGCTTTGGAAGAGAGAAATTGCTTTCAAATCCAGCAAAGGTTTGTAAACTGATGGCTTTAAAATTTCCCCTTAATTTTGCTTCCCTCATCACAATGAAGTATTTCCCCATCTGAGCAACCCACCGCCACCCGCTGGATGCCCAGTATCTTGGTTCTGCTGCTCTTCAGAGTCACTGACAACTCACACTACTGCTTCCATGTCAGTCGCCTGTCTCAACTCCTCCATCCTCGGTACCACTGACCTGCTAGGCTTGAATTCCACGATTACCTTCCTTAGAGTTGATGATTTGCCCAAATGGCTCAGAAGATTCATGGTAACCTTACAGAGTTAGCCCTGAGGAAGAGCCAGAAGAAGAGCACGAACGTGGACGGTTTGGTTTGGGTCACAGAGCTGCAGCGCCTGAACAAGCCTTGCATCACAGCAGCAGGATGAGTTTACCAACCCACAGACCCCCAGACGTCAGTGCATTTCAGCCTCTAGCTCCCAAATTGTACTGAAGTGGACTAGGAGAAAAAGCAGAAAGTTACCATACTCCAATCTCTTGGTATCTCATCACCAGCTTCTCTAAGTGTTTAGTTGACCAACTCTAAGTTACCTTTGTACCTATGTAGAGGAGAATAAGGCTTGATTGAAAATTTAGGTACAATATTTCAGTTCAGCCTGATAATGCATCACTAACATATAATCCTTTGCTTGTGTCTTAGAGTTTCTTCCCCTAGAATTCTTTAAAATATGTTCAGGGGTGTGGTTGAAATTGCTGCTTCAAAAATATATAATTATTCATATAATTAGGAATGTAAGTATTCATGTGTTGTTTAAACTCAGTTTACAAAATGCTCTTTGTTGGCTAAAATCTTAAATGTTGGTAATACTTCTAGATTTTAAAATATTTTTATATGATTGCATTATAGGTAGTATAAACAACTGAGGGTATTTTATACATTTTTTTTTAACTCAAGATTCATTCTCATTTCTCTTATACCGCAATCTTGTTGCTCATTGTCTTGTTTTCCATGAGCAAACAGAAAGTTAAATGGGTACAGCTGTAAGTAAATAGTAGGTTTGTGAGTATGTATGTGTGTGGGAGGTGGGCAACAGTGGCTACAGTATACCTTGTTCCTTTTCCAGATAAGTGCTTTTGGTTACAATTCAGTGCTGAGTAACACATTTTTGGTTCAAACAGGAAAGAGTGTATGTGAGCTTAATTAATGATGTTTGTTAAGAAAGCACACTTACTCTTCTGAAATTAAAATATAAGAGATGTGTCAAAAAATTTGAAACTTAATAAATTATAATTACTAAGTTCTCATTGAAAAATGACTGGTATCTAATTAATGAAGTATTTCAGTACCATTTTATCTCTCTCTGGTTCTGTTGTCATTCCTACATCAAACTGCATTTATAACTAAAGTATCCATGAGAAGTATATTCTCATTTTTGGCAATGATTTTACTTCATTTTTGATTGATGGTGTCCATTTGATGAACATGAAGGAAGTCAAGTTCTTGTAATGCCAGGCTCAATTTTAAGGGCATTTTGAATTTAGGTCTTAGATTCTATAGTAGAAATTTCTAGAGTTGTTATTTTATTGCTTTGTCATACCTGCTTCAGGGGATAAAAGCAAAAAAAAAAAAAAAGGAGAGAAAATATAATTTAAGTACATTGAAATGAATTATTAGTCATGCTTATAAAATAAGCAGAGGAAATAATCAAATAATATGAACATGATAAAGGGCAACCACCGACCTTTCAGTCATGAGGCGTGACTGACAGCAGACATACCACAGCAGAGGTGCTTTAGCTTTCACACTGACTTTATAGACCTCTTTTTTCTATTCTTGAAGTATCATTAAGTCTAATATCTTCCCTGAACATCAGCTGTTCAAGTTATTGCAAGTTATAGAGCAAGATTAGTCATAATTGTAGTACATTAGGGGCACTATTCTGTTTTAAAAGAGTGGAAAATCCCAGACAAACCCAGATAGGTGGTTACTTTACTCTCACCTTGCAAATTATTAGAATGGAGTTAATCTTGATAGGATCAAAAAGCTTTTGCATAGTGTCACAAATTCTTTTCCCCCTAAAATCTTAGAAAATTCTTACTTGACAATATTTTAAGATACTTTTTAATAAAATGGTTGCTTATTATTTTTGTTTATTTGGAAGTCAGTTGATTTTTTATCTTTAGAAATGTCTTGGTCTAGAGAGCTAGTTCAGTGGTTAAAGACACTTGCTGGCAAAGCCTGGCGGCACAGGTTCAATTTGCCAGTACCCACGTAAGCCACATGCACAAAGTGGTGTATTCATATGGAGTTCATTTGCAGTAGCAGTGGGCCCTGATGTGAGCCCATACTCACTCTGTCTCTATCCTCTCTCTTTGTCAAATTAACAAATTTAAATATAAAAAGTCTTAATTTATCACTAGTAAAACTAACCAGAAAGTGGACATGCTACTAATAATGGAAATTCCAGAAATGAACTATTAACTAAAAACAAATCCACTGTAGGAATTCTGATAAAAATAAATACTCAGTGATTAAAATTTTAAACAAATATATAATGTGCCTTTTGTTTGCATTTATTTTTAGTAAATTGTTGTCATATTAAAAGTAAGTAACGCTGGGCGTGGTGGCGCACGCCTTTAATCCCAGCACTTGGGAGGCAGAGGTAAGAGGATTGCCATGAGTTCGAGGCTACCCTGAGAGACGACATAGTGAATTCCAGGTCAGCCTGAACTAGAGTGAGACCCTACCTCGAAAAACCAAAAAAAAAAAAAAAAAAAAAAAGTAAGTAACTTAGTGGGGTGTGGTGGCGCACGCCTTTAATCCCAGCAATCGGGAGGCAGAGGTCATAGTATCATCGTCAATTCCAGGCCACCCTGAGAATACAGAGTGAATTCTAGCTCAGGGGCTAGAATGAAACCCTATCTCAAAAACCAAAAACAAACAAACAAAAGTAAGTAACTTGTTAGTTGTGGATTCATTTTCCTTTCCTTTTTTTTTTTTTTTTTTTTTTTTTTTACTAACAGTTACTTATCTTCCTAAGTCTAATTTATTTACTTTTTAAAGCATTATTTATTTATTTATTTATTTATCTGAGAGTGGCAGACATTCAGACAGAGAAAGAGGCAGATAGAGATAAATAGCGAATGGGGGCTCTAGGGCCTCCAGCCACTGCAAACAAACTCCAGACGTGTGTGCCCCCTTGTGCATCTGGCTAACGTGGGTCCTGGGGAATCGAGCCTTGAACCGGGGTCCTTAGGCTTCACAGGCAAGTGCTTAATCGCTAAGCCATCTCTCCAGCCCTAATTTATTTATTTTTAATGTAAGATTAAAAAAAATACATTGGTCCTGAGGTCATGACCATACTTTGGGTTTATACTTACATTTACTTCATTTCCTGTTTTTTTTTTTTTGTTGTTATTGTTGTTAAATAAGGTCCAACAAAATAATATGACTAGGAATCTAATGATAGACTATTAACAGCTTGTGCTGTGTGCTAATCTTTACTCTGCACTTCCTTTAGGTATCAGCCTACTTTTCTCAACAAGGGGACACTTATGTTAATTGCTTCAGTAGAAACATGCATTTAGCTCCCTCTCATGTTTAAGTACAACTGCTTGGCAGAGCAGCAGAACTTTGAACACCTGCAGTCCAAGTCGCTTGGAAAGAAGGCCGACTGACTAAAGGAAAGTAAAGCAGCACGAGCTCAGCGTGGTGTCGCCAACGATACAGTGTTGTGACTGACTTGAGCTGACCTAAGAATTGGCTTCTGTGCTGCTGCTTCTTATCAGCATCCAAAAGGACATACAAAACTCTTTGTAAACTGATTTAAAAAGCGTCTTGTTTATTCAGAAGCAACTGTGAATGGTATTTGTTCAGGCCAAGATCACATCAATTGCATACCAGCCAACAACTTATTTCTCTTCTAAGAGAGAGGCCAAGTATCAAAGACACAAAGTACTAAAGATAAGCTTCTGAATTCTCAACTGTTCTGAGCTCTCAATAAAGCTACTGATGTACAAATCGGGGTGAGACCCAACTGTTTCCACCTGCAGACTCTTCTCAGATCCCTGGCTCTGACTGGGAGAGGTGCTGATACTAGTGTGACCTTTAGTGCCCTTCACAAACAAAACACAGGCTCCCTTATAACCCCAGTCAACCAGGCCCTCTGCAGAGGAGTCTGTCTATTTCCTTCCAGCAGTTTCCGGGCAAAAGAACTATGGCTGTTTCCATTTACAAGTCTGGTAGCCGCAAAGGATGGCTCATTCCTTTTTACTGAATCTTAAATACACATTCTAGGTCATTGTCATTTTATTTCTGTTTCTATGCTAGATTCTTAGATCATTTGTATTTGCTATTTGATGAGAGTGGGCAACCTCAGGTAGTAAAAGAGTGAAGTACTTTAAAAGATAGTTCAATAGTATGTTATTAGGAAACTAAGACAATTGAAAGGACGTTTCTCTGAGACCCCTGAGGCAAAGAATGCTTACAGGATACTGAGTTGTAACATGAAGTTAATATGTTTTTTGCTTAGATATCATTCATGGGTACCAACCAGATCTCAAATCTAAACACTAAAGTAATAGATTCTTTTAAAAATCATTTAATTTTATGATGTGTAGATATAATAAGAAAATTGGAAAGTAATTGAAATATGAATAATTTAGACAGTTCTAAAAGGAACTTAGCTGATCCCAAGCTGTCTCTAAGCACTTCATGTTAGTGGGAAAGAGTGACTGACTGACAGGCATGTGGAATACTGAATTTTAAATGAATTTGCTTCTATATTTAGAAATTTGACAGTGGTTCTAAGTATAGTCTGAAAAAGCAGTGAAGCAATCTGATGTTTCACAGTGAGCGCAGAGTACACCATTTTGCTTTTACACCACTGATGCCAGCAGCAGCCATGGTTCTTAAGAAACCTTTGAGAAGAAATCATCTCTTTGTGTGCAGCTGTGTGTCCATCATTGAATGTTTGTATGTAAGGCCATAGAAGTAAAAAATGATATTAAATTGTATTTTCTATATTTTTCCACCCCTGCTCCATTAAGTTTTGGACCTACAAAATTTATGTGATCCTGGGTTGGAGGTATAATTCAGTTGGTAGAGTTTTTATATAACATGCATGTAATCTTAAGTTTGATCCTAAGTACCATATAAAATCAAGTGTGATAATACATGTCTATATTCCTAGCACTCAGGAAGTGGAGGAGATGATCAGATGTCCAAGGTCGACCTCATCTCCATAGTGAGTGTGAGGCTACCCTAGGAAACATGAGACCCTGTCTCAAAAGGAAAAAAAAAAAAAAAACCTTAGTGTAATCCTATGAAAATTTTAAATACTGAAGAAAGAAATCATAAAGACCCAAGATGTTCATGAACCAGTTGGATTAATATTGTGAAAATGGCCATGCTACCAAAAGCAATGTACAGATTTAATGCAATTCCAATGATACTGTTTTCAGAAATAGAAAAATAATCCCTAAAACTTTTATCAAAACACAGAAGACTTAAATAGCCAAAGCAATTGTGAGCAAAAGGAACAATGTTGGTTATATCAAAATACCTGATTTCAACAGATGCATAGTAACAAAATCAGTATGGTTCTGGCAGAAAAAAATGGACATACAGATCCATAGAACATACTGGAGGACTCACAAATATGCTTACGTAGGACACAGCCACCTGAGTTTTTACAAAGATTCAAAAACTTGCATTGGATTAAAGATAGCCCCTTTAACACATAGTGCTTGGAAAATTGGGTTTTCAATTCCAAAAAATGAAAACAGATGTATACCTCTCACCCTACAGAAACATATTTTCAAAACGGATCAAAGACCTTGTGTAAGACCTACAGGTCTGAATCTATTAGAGGTAAATAAAGGAAAATACTTCAAGAATAAAGGCATAATCAAGGGTTTTCTGAAAAGGGCTACAGTAGTTCAGGAATTAATTCCAGAAATTTATGATGTGACTGCATTAAATTAAAAAAAAATGGAATTTATAATCATAAGATAAGCAATATGTAGAATTTTTGAATTTTGAATTTTCATCTGGGCCTTATTATAAAGACTTAAACAGCATGTTCAGGCCAGAACAGCAAAGTGTGATAAAACTATCCTTTGATAAAGTGTATCAATTACTTTCTCCTTTCTGGGACAACATACCTGACAAAATGTCCACCTAAGGGAAGAAAGGTTTATTTCAACTTCGTTTAAGGTCA
Organism: Dipus sagitta; assembly: GCA_036346955.1. Lineage (NCBI taxonomy): Eukaryota > Metazoa > Chordata > Mammalia > Rodentia > Dipodidae > Dipus > Dipus sagitta. Next base: position 5,466,278 of record CM070787.1, read on the forward strand.
CTGTCCATTGTGACTGAGAGAGCAAGGCAGCAGGAGCTTGAAGCAGAGCATGGTCAGTGCTGCTGCTCAGCCAGCTGTCTCCTCTTTATACAGTCCAAGAACTCAGCCCATGAAGCAGCGCCTGCCATGGTTAAGGTGGGCTTCCCACTTTAATTAGTCTAATCAAGAGAATCTCTCATATAATGTGCACAGGGCTAGTCTACATAATGCCTGTGACTCTAATTCCTGCCAGTTGACAATAAGTATAAACCATCACACATAGGTGAATAATTTGCTATATGTTAAGTGTAGTAATTATTCTACAATTAAATATTCACAAAAGGATAAAGCATTTCTGAAATCACATCTATAGAAAATGACCTCATAGTAGGAAATAATTTATGCCAAGTGAAGTATTTAAAATATATTTAGTAATTATGTCAGGTATTCAAAGTTAAATATTTAAAATTCTTTTGCATGGTTGAGGGCTGTACAATTATTATTTTACAGTATTCTCTTTAGGAAGATCATTGTTCCAAATAATCTTCTTGTAGAAATTACTATCATTGCTAATTTATCACTTTGGAGAAGTATTACTCCTAATTGTAGATATTTGTCTTCTATTTTTGGAATTTTTTTCTTGATTCCTTATGTTCTTTTACAGAGAGAGATGCATATAGAGATAGAGAATAGGCACATCAGGGCCTCTAGCTGTTGAACTCCAGATGCATGTGCCATATTGTGCATTTGGCTTAAATGGATCCTGAGCAATTGAACCTGGGTCCTTTGGGTTTTTTAAAAATATTTATTTAGTTTTTATTTTAGAGAGAGAGAAACAGAGAGAGGGAGACAGAGAATTGGCACCTTAGCCACTGCAATCCAGCTGCTTGCGTCCCCTTGTGAACATGCGAAACCTTGCACTTACCTCACCTTTGTGCATCAGGCTAACGTGGGATCAATGGAGAGTCAAATATGGGTCCTTAGGCTTTGCCGGCCAGTGCCTTAACGGCTAAGCCATCTCTCCAGCACTTTGATGAGTTTTGAGTGACTACAGTGCCTGTCCCTATCTCCCTGGAGATGGTTTTCAGGTGAACAGTGAGAGCAATTCTCTTGTCTGCACATTCTCTGTGTTGTCTTCTGGGCCCTGGATGATATGGTAGATTTGATGTGTCTCATGGTAGGCAGTCAGATATCTTTTCTTGTAGTGATGGATCTTGGGTTTCCCGAGTTTTCTCTACCATCTATAAAATAAAACAAATTCTCCAACCAAGAGTGAGGACAGCTTGGATTTAAAGGATAACACATAGTTATTTGAGAGACCTTTTTTTCTTTCTTTTTTTTAGGGGGGGGGGAAGAGGGAAGCTAGCTTTATTAAGAGAAGACACAACTGTCCATGTAAGAATGTAAGATCCACAACCGAAACTTGTAACATTCCTGGATACAATGTAAACATACAAAACTACTCTAAGTTTCTCCACACTGGCACAGAAGAGCTGTCTACAGGAGCTCAAGACACTAGATACTGGGGAATAAAACAACAGGAGATGTTGAAGATCTATGACAAAATGGAGAGAGTAAGGAATGTGCAAAGAATTAAAGATGACAAGAAGGATTTCCTAGAGGTTAAAGGCATTGCTTGCAAAGCCTGAGGGCATGGGTTTCATTCCTTAGTACCCACATAAAATTAGATGTACAAAGTGACACATATGTTCACATGGGTTAAGAGTTCCTGGTGTGCTTATTCTCAGAGACTTTTTGATATGTGTACCAACTGGACATAGTGGCACTCGCCTTTAATCCCAGCACTCGGGAGGCAGAGGTAGGAGGATTACCGAGAGTTCTAGGCCACCCTGAGATTACATAGTGAATTCCAGGTCAAAGTGAGCTAGAGTGAAACCCTACCTTGAAAATCCCTCCCCAAAAAGATAGTGTACTTCCTCTGCTTAGTCTAAGAGCAGTGGAGGTTCTCTCTGGGCTCCACGAGTTTCCTATCCATGCGATTCTGACTCGGCTCCCAGTACTAGGTATGAGTTCTTTCCCACTGAGCCGGTCTTGTAGCAGACAGTTTCAGGTTTGCTGAGATGAACTTCCAAACCAGGCACAGTTATGGAGGAAGGGATATTTATTGAAGCTTACAGATCCAGGGGAAGTTCCATAGTAGCAGAAGTTGACCTGCTTTCACAGGTCCAAGCAGAGAGAGAGAAGCCTAAAACCCAAAAGCCACACGGCACAGCACACTTCAGGAACTCCAGGTTTAACTAGGCACTATGCATATCTTGAGACTGGAATTTCAAACCCACCAGCACAGTATAAGATCCGCCCAGTGACACCACCTCCAGCCAGGTGGCCGCCCATCCAAAGTACAAACCAGTAACACACTGAATATACTGGGGGCATTTCTTCAAACCACCACACACGTCCAATGCAACAATTTTAGAAATGAATAAAAAGATTACTGATCTAAGACTGGGATCATCTGATAAAACTTTTCTCTGTTATTTGCCCCTCTATTGGTGCTCTGTGTTTATGTCATGAACCTGAACACTGTTTCCTTTGAAAAGGCAACAGTGATCTTCTAAACTTTTCCTGTGATTCATTCTTTTTTACTTTGTTTTTATAATTTTAAAAAACTTATTTATTATTACTAGCAACATATTTCCTATGGATACATCATGTGTTGGTACCCTCTTTTCCCTCCTCCCTGCCCGCATTCCACAGGGGGCCATCCTCAGGTTGCTGGTATTCCCCATGGGGTTGTGGGTTATGCCTTGTGGGAGCAGCAGTCAGTTATTTTTGGAGGGAAGGAATGCCTCTGGGCATGATGTCTCCACCTGTGGCTCTTAAAATCTTTCCACCCCCTCTTCCACAAAATTCCCTGAGCCGTGGTGGATGTGTTTTAAGTCTGCTTCAGCGATGAGCACTTAGGAGCCTCTGGATCTCTGCTTTGGTAGGTGTTGAGTGTCCTCAGGGTCTGCCTCCTTCACCCTGGTGCTGATTGTCAGGCTCACCATGGAAGCGGCACTCTTGCTCATCTCCCCAGTTCCTTGGTAATTTCACCTGGGGCTTTGCACGTTCCTTTCATATTCACATGGGCTTTATTATCACTTCTTGGCCTTTTGGCTCGGCTCAAGTGCAGTATCAATGCACCTTCTCTAGACAGCAACTAGGGTTCCTGGTTGCATGCATTCTAACTATCTAACAGTCACATTCCTGTCCTGGGACCTCTCCCAGATCATTTACATAAGTCATGTGACCTTTTACTATAGAAAAAGAGCTTCTCTTGGGGAAAGGTAAAGGTAAAACTTACTCCACTTTGTTGGGATGGTAATTTTTATTTAGCTGTATTACATGGGCCAGTCATCGCCATTTATGGGTTTCTGCATTTCTCATCTGTAGAAATCATGAATCTTTATTACATAAAACTATGATTTACTGAGTTCAGTAGATGGCTAGTGCATAACATTTGGCTTTGTTCATTTGTGTGGCGTTTGTATAGCTGGAAGGCCAGTATGGAAAGCATTATCACTTGATAATTATAGCTTCCTTTAAAATTTTATTTTTATTCTTCCATTACAGATAACCAGAGATGGAGAGAAGAGTAAGCAGAATCTGTCTTGCTTCAGAGCCCAGCATAGTTCATTTTCTACAAGTGTCCTGGGAGAAAACACTAGGATCTGGTTTTGTTATTACACTTACTGATGGTCATTCAGCATGGACTGGGACAGGTAATGTCAAAAGCTAAAAAAAAAAAAAAAAAAAAAAAAAAAGAATTTGAATGTTTGAATGTTAAAAGTGTTATTTTATTTCCTCAGTGTAACTTTAATTAAAATATTCTTCAGTAGATATAGGTAAAACTAATATTGACTTTTTATGTATGTCCAATTTATATGTAAATTTGTAATACTTAATGCCATTTTCCAGCATTAATATGTAAGCTAAACGTGGGTATCTTATGAGTTTTTGTCCAAGGTTAGCCATAGTTTTAAAGTGATTTCCTGAAACATATAAATGGTCATATTGTGTGCTGTGGGAATTATTTATTAACATAAAATTTATTTAAAACAAATAGCAATTTTTTTTTTCATGGTTGGTTCTCCCTCTAGCCCAGGCTGACCTGGAATTCACTATGTAGTCTCAGGGTAGCCTTGAACTCACAGTGCTCCTCCTTTCTCTGCCTCCCAAGTGCTGGGATTAAAGATGTGTGCCACCATGCCCGGTAAAATAAACAGTACTTTTAAAAAACTGTTTTTTCCTCCCAGAACTTTGGGGACTGGAAGGCATAGGACGTTGGCTAGAGCAAGAGTTTGTTTTGAATTGCAGAAATGCATTTTTTTTTCTTTACTTGTTCATATTATTTGAATTACTTTTGAATGAATATGTGATTTTTTTTAAAGACAACAAAACAACCACAATGTACAACTTTATAGTCCAAGTTTCAAATTCTTATATGGGATTTGGGCTGTTTTACAAAAGAGAGTTAATTTTTTTAAATTTTTTAGGTAACCTTTAAAAATGTCAATACCCCTCAAATCATATATGTATATGACAGGTATAGAAAAAATTTTATTAAAATATTTTAAATGTAATTTAATATTTATGTAGCAGTCATTGAGAATGATGTGTTAGACAAAATTTTCATGTACATTTATATACTACTTGTATCTTCTAACATGAAATATTAAAATTGCTAGAATAACTATATAATGTTTAAAATTAAAATATATTGTGACATTTTGCTTCTTGGATTTTACAAATTCTATATTTTACAATACTATCCAATTAAATTTACACTTGGAATTTTTTCTTTTTTGGTTTTTCGAGGTTGGATCTCGCTCTAGCCCAGGCTGACTGACCTGAATTCACTTGTAGTTTCAGGGTGGCCTTGAACTCATGGCTGTCCTCTTACATTTGCTTCCTGAGTGGTGGGATTAAAGGCTCTACCACGCCTGGCACATGAGTTTTTTCTGGTGTTTTTTTTTTTTTTTTTTTTTTTTGTGTGTGTGTGTGTGTGTAACAGTATTACATAAGGATAACTGTGAAATAAATTTCAAGTGTAAAGTTTGCAATATTCCTTATTGCATCTATTTAAGCTACAGATTTCTTTGTAAGAGAAACCGCTTGTGGATTGCTTATTGCAGTACAGCAGTAGAGCAGGATTTTTCACCTTAGTCTATGCATGCTGGAGAAAATACACCCAAATGAAAGGTCTTGTTTGAGAGTGAAGAGAATGTATAAACCTACGAGGTTAACGCTGGTCTTTTTTGACTGAAAGAATTTTGCATACATAAACGTTGTTAAGACAAAAAGGAAAGTGAAGGGCTGGAGAGATGGCTTAGCGGTTAAGCACTTGCCTGTGAAGCCTAAGTATCCCGGTTTGAGGCTCGATTCCCCAGGACCCACGTTAGCCAGATGCACAAGGGGGTGCACACGTCTGGAGTTCATTTGCAGTGGCTGGAGGTCCTGGTGTGCCCATTCTCTCTCTCTTTCTGTCTGCCTCTCTCTCTCTGTCACTCTCAAATAAATAAATAAAAATGAACAAAAAACATTTAAAAAAAGAAAGAAAGTGAACTATTTATTTCACAGCATGTTTTTAAATGAAAACTCCCTATTCTAAAAATGCTTTCCAGCATAAAATTTTATAGTTCAGGATAATGATTTTATTTCTGAAAGTTTCCAATAAAGTTTTAGATTTCACATGTTTTATGCCTTTAATTAAATATTTATATTATTTAACTATTAGGGATGAAAACATATAAGCAAATGCACTATTTATTACATTATCCTTACATACATGTAATGTGCTTCCTTATAGATGGATAATACATAATTAAGAATATTGAAACAATTATATAATTGAAACATGAAAATAGATTTTCTTCCTATACCTCTTCCTGTGTGTGTTGGCCCTTGTTTTTGGTTCAACTTTTTAAAATTTTATTATTTTATTATTTATTTATTTGAGAGAGTGAGAGAGGGAAAGAGGCAGACAGAAGGAAAGAGAGAGAGAGAGAGATAGAGAGAGAGAATGGGCGTGCCAGGGCCTCCAGCCCCTGTAAATGAACTCCAGATGTATGTGCCACCTTGTACATCTGGCTTATGTGGGTTCTGGGGAATCGAACCTGGGTTCTTTGGCTTTGCAGGCAAATGCCTTAACCACTAAGCCATCTCTTCAGCCCTCATGGTTCAAATTTTGATTGTAAACCCCTTCAATTTGTGTAGTTTTTTCTTTCATTTTGTATATTTTTTTCTTTTCATTTGAATGAAATTAGATGGATGTGGGGTTCACTTTGCTCTCCTATACACTGAGCTCTCTGATTTTGTCTTTTCCATTAGCAATGTTTTATCTAATGAGTGTTTTGAGAGTTAATTACTATGTGGCCTCTCATCCATCACTTCAGTATTAGAGAGTTGTATCACAGGGCAGTTTCACAAAGTTGGTTAATGATCAATGACCATTCTGTGTCTTTGAAAAGACATGCTCTTGGTAAGAAGAAACATTTATCACCCTTCTCTGGAGTAGTTTTAACTTCATTATACAGTAACTTAGGCCTTATTGATGCTTTTATTATATAATCAGACCCGTATATAATTTTTCTAAACATAGATATTTGGTGAACTATATGGAAATAATGTGACAGACCTGTTAGAAAAAGGACGTTAGGCAAATGAAATAATAAGATAGGTGTGTGATGAAGTCCATCCATGTTCCTAATGTGATAGGAAAGCTCTGTCTTCTGAGGTCAAATGTGGGTTAAGATGTGCGCTGTTTCTTTATTAGCTACACGCAGGTAGTTGAAGGAAAGAATCCTCTTTCACTGCACCTTTATCTGACCACAAATAGTGTCAGAGTGACGCTTTTTGGAATTCTGTAGGTCTGAGAATGGTTTCTTCTGTTTATGGTCATGTTGATTGGTTGAACATATTATGACATGATTCAGTTTCATTCCTGATGAATTTTCTTCCTACCATTATGTCACTCCCAGTCAGTTGTTTCAGACCAGGGAGTCCTCACGGCTGCACTTCTTCCAGAGGTTGTTTCCAGGATGAAATAGGCAGTCAAGTTGTCATTTTTAGGAAATGTTTGATCAAGCTTTTTAAAAATATTTTTTGTCCATTTTTATTTATTTATTTGAGAGCGACAGAGAGAGAGAGGGGGAGAAAGAGGCAGACAGAGAGAATGGGCACGCCAGGGCTTCCAGCCACTGTAAATGAACTCCAGACGTGTGCGCTCCTTTGTGCATCTGGCTAACGTGGGTCCTGGGGAATTGAGCCTCGTACCGGGGTCCTAAGGTTTCACAGGCAAGCGCTTAACCACTAAGCCATCTCTCCAGCCCTGATCAAGCTTTTTAAAGTCCTATTTTTTACATAATTTTTGAAGAAGAAGAGTACATGGAAGCATAATTTCCTATACTATGTCATTTTTCACTCTCAAAAGTGAAGCATTTGGTCCTTTGGCTTTGCAGGCAAGTGCCTTAAATACTAAGTCATCTCTCATGTTTTAATTATATTAGTGGTGCACAGAGCCTTATGCATGGTACTATTTCACTAAGCATTTTTTAACAGATAAATTTCATGAATAAATATTTTCAGATTAATATGATTTAATTTTACTGAAATTTATAATGCTACTTCCCAAATTTTTATTATCACCCCATTTATTTGTACAAAATGATGTTTCATCATGAAATTTTCATACATGTATAAAATGTACTTTGATCATTTTAATCGCCTTCACTCTTTCTCCTTCTGCTTCCCCTTCCACATGGTTCTAAAGACCACCTTTGATTTTTTAACGTGTACATTTCATATATGAGAACAAATATATCTATATCTATATCTATATCTATATCTATATCTATCTATCTATCTATATCTTTCAGAACCTGGTTGATTTCTCTTAATGTAATGGTCCCCAGTTCTATCCATTTTTCTTCTAGTGGCATTATCTTGTTCTTCTTTATGGTTGAATAATACTCTGTTGTGTGCATTTATATGTAGCTTTCTATACCCCTTTCTCTTTCTCTCCCTCTCTCTATATACATATATAAACACATATCTGTGTGTGCACATGCATGTGTGCGTGTGTGTGTGTGTGATTTCCTTTATCTCTTTTCCATTGTTGGGTACTTGAGGTGACTGCTAAACTTGATCATTGTGAATAATTCCACAGTGAAGAGTGGGAGTGCAGGTATCTTTATTGTATGCTGACTTCCTCTCATTTGCATGTGTAACCAGGAGTGGTCTAGGAGAATCCTAAGATAGTTCCATTTGTAGCTTTTAGAGGATGCTCCATACTGATTTCCATCGTGGCTGCATTATACATTCCTACCAATGGTCTTTAAGGCTTCTTTTGTGTGGCATCATTGTTAGAATTTGTTGCTTGTTTTCTTAATGATAGCCATTCTCACTCTGTTGAGATGAGTCTCTGTAGTTTGGATCTTACCTCCCTTTATGTATAAGATATTAAACATTTTTGTGTATATTTATTAGCAAGGTTTACTTCTTTTGAATATTATCTTTTTAATTAATTTATATGTTGAATATTTTGTTCCATTGGTGTTTAATTTTTTTGAGTTCTTGATATATTATGGATAATAATTCCCTGCCTAATGAATAGCTAGCAAAGTTTTTCTCCCATTCTATAGGCTGTCTCTTCATTCTTCTTATTGTTTCCTCTTCTGTGCAGACAGTTAAATTGCATGAATTCCATTTGCCACTTCCTGCTGTAATGTCTTGAGCTATTGGAGTTTTACTCACAGTCCTTTTCTTATGCTAATTTCCTCTGATAATTTCAGAATTTCAGACATTTCATTAGTATTTTCAGTTATTTTGATTTGAATTATTTTTGTTTTGTTTTTTCGAGGTGAAGTCTCACTCTTGACCAGGTTGACCTGGAATTCACTCTGTAGTCTCAGTGTGGCCTCAAATTTATGGTGGTCCACCTACCTCTGCCTCCCTAGTGCTGGGATTAAAGGTGTACACCACCATACCCAGCTTTAATTGAGTTTTGTACATGGTGAGAGATAAGAATTTAGTTTTTTTGTTTATTTTTATTTATATATTTGAGAGTGACAGACAAAGAGAGAAAGAGGCAGAGAGAAGGCAGGGAGAGAGAGAGAGTGAGAGAGGGAGAGAGAGAGAGAGAGAGAGAGAGAGAGAGAGGGAGGATGGGCACACCAGGGCCTCCAGCCACTGCAAATGAACTCCAGATGCATGCGCCACCTTGTGCATCTGGTTTACATGGGTCCTGGGGAATTGAGCCTCAAACTGGGGCCCTTAGGCTTCACAGGCAAGTGCTTAACTGCTAAGCCATCTCTCCAGCCCAAGAAGTTAGTTTTATTTATTCTTCTACATATGGGTATTTACTTTTCTCAGATTGATTTGCTGAACAATAATCTCTCGAATATTTTTCAGTTGATAAGTTATAAATACTTTATTTTCATTTTCATTTTCTTCTTCAAGTTCTTATTTAGCTGTATTAGATATAAGAGGCTTAAAGCTGAATATATTGGCAGACATAATCCCAGCGCCTGGAAAGCTGAGACTGGAGGATTGGTGGTTTGAAGCCAGCCTGGGCTATAGAGCACAGCCTTATTTAATAAAGCAAAACAAAAACACAAGCAAACAACCATATAAACTCAAGCAAGAGTGACACTGTATTTTTATTTTTAAAATACGTTTTATTTTATTTATTTGCAAGCAGAGAATGGTGGGAGAGAGAGAGAGAGAATGGGCACATCAGGGCCTCTAGCCAAATTAAACAGATTTCAGATGCATATGTCACTTTGTGCTTCTGGCTTTACTTGGGTCCTGGGGAATCAAACACAAATCATTAGACCTTGCAGGCAAGTGCCTTAACTGCTGAGCCATTTCTCTTTCCCAGACACATTTACTTTCTATTTCTCTGAGAAATAGTTTTTTTTTTCCTTGCTACTAATAGCTTTTAAAAATAATCCACTCACAGAATTTGAAATTATTTCTGAAGTAGGAAGTGTTTATTTTCTCTTTTTGCTTCCAGAAGAACTGCTAGGATGTTTGAAAGATCAATAAATTTGATAATGATGCTGGTTTTATATGTTTATCTGATTCAGATAAAAAATGTGTGAACATGTTTTAAAAGCTATAAAATCATGGAGAAAAACATGATATATTTGTTCTTATTGCTGTTTGAAGGTATGTGGAATACGAGAATCATTTTTTCAGAAGTTGTTATTAAAAATTGATCATGTTGGGTTAGGGAAATGGCCCAGTAGCGCAAGTATAAAGACCTGAATTTGGATCTCCAGAATCCATGTACTATGTCTGGCCTTGTAATGAGCATCTGAGTTCCAGCACTGTAGAAGCAGAGACGGGAAGATTCCTGGGGTTCTGTTAGCTAGCCTAGCTGAACCGGGGAACTCTAGGTTTCGAAGAAGACTGTGTCTTAAACAATAAGGTGGAGAGTAATTGACGAAGACCCCGACATTGACCTCTGGACTCCACATGCATGAGTTCACATATGCAAACATACACCAGCACACACATGTGTGCCCACACACTTATGCATATGTATACACAAAAACTCATACCATGCACACATATGCAAAAAATTTAATTGCATAAAATATATGGACACATTGTATGGTCCTTCTTTGTAGCCTCTCCAAGTTTCCTGATGCTTGATAGCAAATAGACAAAAGTATGAGATGGTGGCAAGTATGCAGTCAAAATATTTTCATATGCTATACTATTTTATACTAATACATTTTGCCAAGGCATGGAGGAGTGTTATGTCTCTAATGCCTCTTATCTTTACTTTGCCCGCAAATCAAACAACCTGAGAGAATTAAGTGTGAATCCGAGTGTTATCTGTTCCCTACTCCATGACCCTAATCTGTTTTAGCTCTGTGAACCTCAATTTTCTATTTTACAAAGTGAAATTGATCTCGATCTGTCAGAGTAATGAGGAATAAAATAGATAAATATAACCTGTGGGGATCTATTATAGAGCCATACAGGCCTTTCATCCTTATGACAGCCTGATGGGACACAGGGAGCCACCTAACCACCATACGCATATCCAGGCCTGTACTAGATTAAATTTTGTTCTTTAAAAAGCAGACACAATTGACAAGCATACCACATTGCTGTTTGTGAATGTAAGGAGAGGAAACTCTACATTGCTGTGCATGGTAAGGCGTTTGGAAACTGAAGTCGGCAGTGGGAATTAAAGCTTAACTGTAGATTCATCGTTAGAATGCCTGAACTAGAGCTATGCCTGAGATTGTGATTATGCCTGTGTGGGCAGCAGTGTGTTATCTGCAGGCCTCTTAAGTAATTAGAACTGCACTCTCAAGGTGAAAAAAGGAACCTGGAAAAATTATTCTGTTAATGAAATCATTTCCGCACTGCTGTCTGGCCTGGGGATGTGAAATAAAGTTAGACTACTCTTGAAGGATCAAGAGTGAATTAAGGCCCCACAGTCAGATTCCAAAGCCTGTTTTATGTATGAATAATTGAAAATTGAACTCTGCCTTGGGCTGGAGAGGTGGCTCAGTGGTGAAGATACTTACCTGAACTCTGTCTTAAGTAAAAAACCCATGCTAAGAAATTAACTATTAAACCTTGTCCAGTACTGGGAAAGGCTGTAGGAACTCTAAGAAAGGTGACTGACTTTGACGTAAGACCCCTTTTCCTCAAGAAGGGTGACTGACTTTGATGTAAGACCCTTCTTCAGGACACCTGCCTGTCTGCTTGGCGAAGAGGCCTGCTCCGCTCAGAAATGACGAACCATGGAAGGAAACAAGCTAACACAAGTTTGTGAGCACTTAGCAGAAACAGAATTACTGTTTCAGGAACTAAACATAAAGACTGACTGAAAACGATCCTAATAAGTTTCAGCCCTTCAAATATTGAAAGAATGTTCCATGTGCTGCTGAGAAAAATGTATATTCTGCAGCATCTGGATGGAATGTTCTGTAGATATCTGTTAGGTCCATTTGTTCCATGACATCATTTAATCCAGATGTTTCTCTGTTTATTTTTTGCTGGGATGACCTGTCCATTGATGAGAGTTTTTTATTTGACTGCCTGTGCTTTTCAGCGCTAGAGTTTCTGCCTGGCTTTTCTTCAGTATTACAATACTCATGTCTTGTAATGACCTCCTCATTTTATTAAGCTGGTTTCCTGTGTTCTGTTGTACTATCTTCAGGAGTTTGTTTTCTTCTTTAAGTCCTTTGATTTCTTTGAGTATAGATAAAATATTTTTTTTTGAAATCTTTGTCAGGCATTTCATCTAAAACAGTCTAATTGGGCACCATTTCTGATGAATTTGAAATGTTTGGTGGGATTGCATTGTCCTGATTCTTTGTGCTTCTTGTATTATAATGTTGCAATTTTTGCATCCTGAGTTGGTTTGATGCTTGGGTTTTCTAATGATCTGCAGTACTTTTAGATTTGGAAATCCAACTTTATGTACCTTCAGAGTAGGAGTTTAAGGTGCCAGTTGTGGCTCTTGTACTCTAATCCAACCAAAGAAATAATCCTAGGTATTGAATTTGCCTGCTGTTCAATTATTCTACTGGGCTGGGTGGAGCAATTCACTGGCAAATTATAAAATTCAACTAAGCAATATACACATTCAATAAAAACCAGCACAGAGTATGCAAGTGTGGGGATTGAAACAAACAGATAACTTTATAAGCCACAATCCCTAAAGGTGTGTGTTGCTCTACACCCTTAATCCTGTCAGCTGGGAGGTTGAGATTTCTGTTCTGAATTGGGTTCCAGGTCAGCCTGATCTGAATCAGACCTTGCCCCCAACAATGACAGAAGCCAAAGGCAAAGACCCTATAAATCTGAAAGCATCAAAGGCAACAATAGTCAACCCCCAAATACATCTTAATTGAGAATGGTAAACCAAAATCCATAACCTGTCCTGACATGGAAAGAGAGATTAGCACTTCCAGTGCAGGCCTATGTACCTGCTTTTTTTGTCAGTCAGCCTACCTTTTAGGGTGGCTTCCAATCTCACCAGTGCTGAGTGCCCACCTCGACCCCTCTGTGTTGTGCTGTGGATCTGGTGTTCTGATCAGCTGTGCTGGATGCCCTGCCGTGGGGGGCTGAATGTGTTCTTGTAAGGTTCATGGTTCTGATGGTTGGGGGATGGGAGAGTGCTGGAAGCCTGGAGTTGTACTTGAACTGCTCAGCTGGTCCCACCTGTATCTCTCTCAGCAGCTTCTTAGCTGATCTCTCATGTCTCCCCTTCAGGTTTCTGGACTTGGCAGGGAGGCTGGTGAGGTTGGAAAATCCCCTAGTTTGGTCTCTGCTCCTGTAGCTCGGCACAGGGCTGGTGACACCTGGCAGGTGCATGGATTGTGTGGATAGCGCGGATCACGCAGCAGGTGCTTCAGTGGGATTCTGGCCATTTTCCTCTTTTTTGGTGGATCTTGGTCTCTCCTGTTTCTCCGCTGTAGCTAATAAAAAACATACTCCTTCAATGGATGGGAAAACATAAACCTTAAAGATGCCTAGAAAACTGTGCTGCAAACCAGATCTGCAGTCTGGAGTACAGTGTAACAATAAACAAGAAATGTGGTTTATTTCCTATCCCTTTTTTTTTTATTCCTCATCACAGCCCTCCATCCAGATTGGTATTGCTGGGCTGTAGGGATGGCTTGGTAGTTCAGGCACTTGCCTGCAAAATCAAAGGACCTCGGTTCGATTCCCCAGGACCCGTGTAAGCCAGCTGCACAAGTGGCACATGCATCTGGAGTTCCTTTGCAGCAGCTGGAGGCCCTGACACTCTGCCTCTCTCTCTCCCCAATAAATAACTGAAAAAAATAAAATAAAAAAGAGATCCAGAGATCCAGATTGGTATTGCTGGTACCTGAGCTCAGAAGAATGAACCTTTCTTTTTCTTAATTTGAACCTGCATGTATGAGCGAAAATAGACCTTATTCAGTTTTCGTGGCAAGGAAGAGAGATATTCTAGGATACTCAGCTTATTCATTACCGTAGGAAATGACTCACTTTACTATAATCTAAGCACAAGTACCCAGAGTTATATTTCCTGTGATAATTTCCAATGAATATATTTCTTCAGAGGACTGAGACAGGATTTCATGAGTTTATGATTTTTAGATGAAATTTGGCATTAATTTAATGCACCTCTCAAAAATTACTGATTCCATTAAAAGATATCATTTGACTTTACAATGTGTCATATAGGAGCTGACTTTACTTTTTCAAATTCTGTTACACGTGAGAACAGGTAGTAACAGATACAGACATATTCTCTCATATTTAGAAATGTTTAACCACAGCACTTTATTAATCCTTCCCACAGTGTCTGAATCAGAGATTTCCCAAGAAGCTGTTGACATGGCCATGGAGAAAGAAAAGTATGTGGAAGAGCTGAGAAGAGCCCTGACTGCGGGAGCAGAAGCAGCAGGCGCATACAAGTTCAGCTTCTCTGAAGAGTCCACTCAGTTCTCCTGTGACAAGAACCTGCAGGATGTTTCAGTAAGTAAAACTGCCCATAGCGTCATAACTGGTAAAAATGTTGCTCTTACTGATAAATTATATTTAATATTTAAATAATTAATCTATTATTCACACAACAGCTCAGAAATAAATTTTTGGAAAACACTTAGAATCCAATTTAAAAGAATCTTTCAAAGATAAAGTCAGTGAAAGCTTCATATTAATGACCTGTGAAGGTAATTATTGTAAAATAAACTTAATTTTCAAAGTTTTCAAAAATTTAGGTCTTATAGTCAGTTACATGACTGAACAGTTTTGCATCTGGTTTAACATGGACACGGGGCACCAAACCTGCACCAGCTTAACATGGACACAGGGGACCAAACCTGCACCAGCTTAACATGGACACAGGGGACCAAACCTGCACCAGCTTAACATGGACACAGGGGACCAAACCTGCACCAGCTTAACATGGACACGGGGCACCAAACCTGCACCAGTTTAACATGGACACGGGGCACCAAACCTGCACCAGTTAACATGGACACGGGGCACCAAACCTGCACCAGCGAGCTTTGCAAGCAAGTCCCTTTACCTACTGAATTCACAACCACCAAGTTAATAATCCTGAAAACCTGGATCTGGGGATTTTAGTTATTACAACAATGTCTTAGTTAAGTAACTTTAGGAAAATATAGATTTTTCTAAAGCAGTTTACTTTTTTATATTATTGATTTTTTTCATTATTAGACTGTTTGAAATTTAAATATGATGCAGTTAAGTGTAGAAAGACAATTCAAGATTAAGTGTACCTTATTTATATTTAAGATGTAAATTCCTCAAGTATAAATAACTTTCAGCCTGTGCTTTCCCAAGGGTGAATGCTTTTCAGACAGAAATGTCTGCTACTTCTTCTCAGTTTCTGAACCACTTCAGGTGCTGGTTTAATTATTAAAGCTTGGTACTTTCCATGTTTATATTTTCCCTAATTTGAGTAGAGATTGAATTTTTTTTCTCATAGTGATTTATTTATCAGCTATGTTATGTACCATATAAAAAAGGGAGGAAAATCTCTTTTTTTAAAAAAGATTTCGATATCAATTAAGAACTCATTTTAAGTCTCATTTTAGTTTGAAAACTTGTTTAAGGTCAACTTTTTAGCTCTGGATGATTAAAGATAGTTCAGCAATTAGAGAAATGCTGGAAAAAATCATTATTTACAAATATGTGTTATTAAAGGAAAAAAGTAACTGGCTTTTGTAATTTTTACTTAGAAGGTGTGCACTTTTTCTAATTATCTTCCCATATATATGTTTCAATTTTATGAGGTCCTTAAAATGATAGTTTACAAGAGGTGAAATAAGAACTGACCACCAGCATGTTGTTGCTCACCATGTGTGTTCTGTCTGTGGTACCAACAGTGACATGATTTGAGCAGTATGGAGCTGCTGGCTGTGTCGTATAATATATTGAAATAGACCACTGCCAAAATGACAGTAATGACGTTTTCCACTCACCCAGCATTTGTGTATAGCAACTAGACTTATTTTGTGTAGCAGGTTTCTGGTGTTTACCTGTTTTGTGTTTTTTGGGTACATAACACAGTTCAAGTTAGTGATGTGCCTGTTGGAAAGCTGAAGGCTTTTGCTAGCTTGGCCATGGGTAAGTGATGGTGGGAGGAACTGCCACTGTGGGCAGTGCATGTAGTTTTGCTGCTTTGGGGAAGACAGAACTTTGGGTCCTCATGAACCGTGCCTTTTACAGTTGGCCTGGTGTATATCGATATCCCAGACTAACGATCATCCTGAAAGATTTCTTGCTTTCCATTCTGTCATTTCCCAACTTGAACTCTGTAGCAGACTTTCTCAAGAAGTAGAAACAGCACACAAGATTGCCAGCAATGCAGGAGTGCAGTGGTTTTCAAAAGAATATATCTTTTTTTTTTTTTTTTGAGGTAGGGTTTTGCTCCAGCCCAGGCTGACTGACCTATGTAATCACTGTGTAATCTCAGGCTGGCCTTGAATTCACAGCGATCCTCCTACCTCTGCCTCCAAAATGCTGGGATTAAAAGTGTGCACCACTATACCCTTCTTCAAAAGAATATATCTTAAAACAGCATGTTACTGTTTATTAATGTACTCATTTATTTATGATAAAAAAGGAGGTACATGCCTAGCCTGGTCAGGTTACTCATGGCTGGGCTCACTTGAGAGGCATTTTTGAATAGTTAAATGAGGTAAAGCTTTTTTGCGCTTAGGTCAGCCTTAGAGTCCAGCTGCAAACAGTACAAGTTCACTTGGCCAAATGTCCATGGGAGTCTTGTAGTGCGTAAGATGTTTCTGCAGTCTGATTGCAGGGGGACGCTCTCTTGTAAAATCATCGGCTGGCAAAAATCTGATTATTAGAAGCATGGTAAAACACTCCTTTAACTTCATTATGCTTGGATAACCTAAAAATTGTAAAGGAATTTGTAATCCTATCCTTGATGACATTGATATTTGACAGTTGCCAAAAATGACCTCTTATTCTTAGAACAAAGGAAAAAGAATGCACAGACAGATTCAACTCAAAAGCACAAAGCAATATGTGTTGTTTCTTCACATAAAGTTGTTCCCAGGACAGACAGAACTTGCTGAGCCCTATGCAGACTTACTACTACCTACACCTGTGAGTCAGGGGTCTAAGCCATTTCCTGCCGTCATTTCAGGCACTTCTTATGCCTGATTGTGAAGTGGACACTACTGTAGAGTTGGAACATTTGGGTTCCTCCCTCCCTCTCTCTCTTGGTTTTTCGAGGTAAGGTCTCACTTTACCCCAGGCTGCCTGGAATTCCCTATGTAGTCTCAGGGTGGCCTTGAACTTATGGCAGGTCCTCCTACCTCTGCCTCCTGAGTGCTGGGATTAAATGCATGTGCCACCATGCCTGGTGTAGTTGGAGCATTTTGAATATACAAGTCATATAAGATTTGTTTGGAATTTATACTTTTACCTCCTTTCCTTTCAAAAAGGAAGTTACTACTTTTTTTTTTTAATTCTAAAAGACCTATTTTTGTGAGTCTAGCTTATCTTTTGTCTAAATGTTCAAATTTTTCAATTCTCAGTGTATAGAAATTCTTTAAATGTATAATTGTTTGCTAATAATAATGTTCAGCTTTTGGAAGAAATAGATGCAGTTTTCTTGAGACTAGTTTTGAGCTCTGAATTCCTCACACTTCATGTGTGTTCCGGTGGGATTTTCTTTACCAGTACCATAAAGGTTTTGATTTAGGCATAATAACCAGTGGAATAAATGTTACAGCTATTCAGCTAAACACTGATGTCCTTTCCCTACGGTATTTCTGAGATCTTTCCCACGACATGGTCTGTGGGTGACAGTAGGATTTCCTGGCCAAAGCTCACTCTGGGGTCAGTATTAAAATTATGTGGTTTCTCGCGGACTCAGCAGCAGAGCACACAAGTATGCCTCCTCCCAAATGTGTAAATGATTAATTAAATAAAAATAATAATTTAAAATTTGGGCTGGAGAGATGGCTCAGCAATCAAAGGCATTTGCTTGTGAAGTTTGACAACCTGGGTTCAATAAGTCCTGAATGTAAGACAAAATTTCATTTACATAAATTATTGGTTTACATATATAATTAAAGCCATGTCAACCTAAATATTTCTCTGTAAGTTTGCTTGTCAAGTTGGTATTCAATTTCAATTACAGAGCTTCTTGAATCTTTCACCAAGATGAGAAAATTCTCAGCTGCTACTTTTCAGAGGTTTTCTGATATAGTTCTCTCATATTTTATCCTATGATAGGGTTAAAATCTTTTTTTTTCTCTTGCATTCAGATTAGTTAATTGATATGGAAATTTCTTCAACTTCATTATCTCTTTCACCTCAATCTAGTGATTTATAATAAACTCATACATTTTAATTTCTTGCATTTCAATTTAGTTCTTATTGATAGCTTTTATTTCTTACTGGAAATTTTCTGTCTACACATTTATTATCATCCCATGTTATATTTAATCCTTGACCATAGTTACAAAATCTGATTTGAAGGCTTTTCAGATAATTCCAATATATGGATAAATTCATGTCAGCATGTACTGATTGTGCATTCCCTTTTATGTGTTTTTACTTCTTTATTTGTTGTGAGATCTTCGCTTTTTGTTGTGATTTTATATTGTAACCATGTTCCATGCACAGCACATTCTGTTGGATTCCTGTGATGAGTGGCGTGGCTGAGTTTTGGGATGGGTTCTTCTTTTGTCTGCTTGTTTTCCAAGTCATTGAGTTCTCTGTGCTTCCAGGCCCATTGTTCACTCCTGTCTGGAGTGGGGTAGCTGAAACTGTAGGCCATTTCTTTCAAATTTAGCATGCTGCTTGGTGTCTGTCACACTTAACTTGTTTAGGAGATTTAGCTGTTTATCTGTAAAATTCAGTATCATGTCTCTGGTTCTCATCTCACAACTTGCTATCTCAACTATTTTCCAAATGATGTGATTCTGTTGTGAGCTTGCCCTCTGATTTTTTTCCTAAGTGTGGAAGGTAATGCTTTCTATTAAATTTTAGCTCCCCTTCCAGAAAGAATTGGATCCCTTGCTCAAGTTAATTTGAGCCCATAACCTTTCTGTGCACTCACATATTTTAAAAAATAATATTTTGTCTAGATTCCACAATTGTTACCTATGATAGTGTGGACCCCATGAGAACGAATTGACCATCACTAGATGATCAGCCTGAGCCTTTGAGCTTCCCAGTTCTTTTTCTCTTAGAACTTTCCCCATATTTCAGCAAAGTAGTCTTATATCATTGGACTTTCCACTTACTGAGAAATGGATGTTCTGACCTAATTCCTTAGAATCACTTATGTGTCGTCTAATTAAAGTTATGCCTATATTTGAACAGTGAAATGCTTCCAGGGAACATAAATTATTGGTAGTGACATTGAAAGAGTTTTATGAAAGGAAAGTAAGCAAAGGGGAAGTTAGGGTCAACTTCAGGAAAAGTATCTAATAGTGAAATTTGTGAGACTAAACAATTTGGCACGAGAATGGACTCTGACCTCTTTTAAACAGAATTGGGAAAGTCAGGGGAAAGAGAAGTGAAGTACCTTTGTCCTGCGCTGGCACGGGACAGTTTGTATGACTTCACAGTCACCTTTTCCAGTGCCTGTCTGTGTGGTCATTAGCAGGACAGACATTTAGATTTCCCATTACTAATATGTTTATCTGATTTGGAATGGGAAAATAGATTTTTTTGTAAAGTTATAATTGATGAAAACAATTCTTCTGAGAAGGAAGGGAGGCATATGATACTATACGTTTGTAGGTTGTCTTCGTGAAGTGCTGTATAGGGACTTGATTGTCTTGTGTGCTGTAATCTCAGTGCACAGTGCACTGGCTGGGATATCCTCACTTCTTTCTTGTAAGTGTTCCTGGCTCCTTTCTTGTTGGCAGTGCTTGCTACAAAGTCACACATCTCAAATTAATATGAAATATCAGAAAGGATATTTTATCTCTCTGTACATTTTCTCTGTTCTCCCTAAGTCCAGAAGCCTGAATTTATAAAGTACTTAGGTTTCTCATTGTAGTGTTGATCACAGGAAAAATTTAAAAGCTTTAAATAACTGTGAAATAGGCTGTACAAAATCAGTTTCAATATATGTGTTGGGTGAGAGACTATGAAGGAATATGTTGTCATTATGGAATCATAATGGAAGTGGAGTCATACGGAATATGAAATCAAATAGTCCTGATTTTGAATCTGACTACAAAGTATGCTTGTGCTGTGACCTTTGACAACTTTCCTAACCCACCTGAATCTCAGTTTCATTATCTTTAAAATGTGTGAATAGAGCCAATCTAAGTATTGCTCAACAGATGATTGGATATAGAAAATGTGGTAATCCCACCCACAGGAATGATACTTAGTCTTCAACTGAAAGAAATCATTACATACTACAAGCATGGGTGAAAATGTATGAAATTTTGTTAATTTAAATCAGTCAGTTACTGCAAGTCAAATACTACATGGTCTTTCAGTATATATTGAAGAACCCAGGCTGGAGGGATGGCTTGGCAGTTAAGACAATTGCCTATGAAGCCTAAGGACCCAAGTTCTGTTCTTCAGAACTCACATAAGCCAGATATACAAGGTGGTACATGTGTCTGTAGTTCATTTGCACTGGCTAGAGGCTCTGATGCACCCATTCTGTCTTTCTCTCTAATAAATAAACAAACAAGCAAACAAAATATAAAGATCTTTAAAAACTATTAAACCCGTAAATACAGAATAAAATGGTGGTGACTTAGGTTTGGGTTTGTGTGGAGGAGTGAAGGTACTGATCAGAGGACACAAAATTTCACTTACATAAGAAAGTGAGAGATACCTGTTGTACAGTGTGCTGAGTATAGTTACTGGCATGCATAGTTGTGTATGAAAACAATAAGAGAGTAAGCTCAGAGTTTTCAGCACAAAAAGTACTTTTAACTAGGCAGGCGTGGTGGCGCACGCTTTCAATCTCAGCACTCGGGAGGCAGAGGTAGGAGGATCACCGTGAGTTCGAGGCCAACCTGAGACTACATAGTGAATTCCAGGCCAGCCTGAGCTAGAGTGAGACCCTACCTCGCAAAACCAAAACCAAAACAAACAAACAAACAAAAGTACTTTAACTAATACATATGTACATTTCCTTGATTTAGCTATCCCAAGTATATATGTATTTTTAAAACATTATTTTGTGATATGTATATGGACTTTTTTATTAATTAAGATGATTAATTTATAAGGTATGGGTAGTTAGTACACATTTAATATGGCAAGAATAAATTAAATAGGACTAATTAATAAAATCTTTTAGTATTGTACAGATACAATGTTGGTGACCAAGATTTCCTAAAATCACTTAGTATCATGCCATGTACATGGCAGATAATAAGTAATTTATAAATTAATTTAATATCAGAGTGTATACAAGATAATAACCAGTAATTTGTAGAATCATTTAGAATGATACTTGTGGTGGTTTGAATAGATGGTCCCCAATATATTCAGTGTTTTATTACTTTGTAGTTTGCATCTGCAGCCACCTGGCAGGAGGCAGTGTCTCTGGGTGGATCTTAAGGTATGGTGGTGGGTTTCAGATTTCAATCTAAAGATATGCAAAGTGTGCCTAGCTGGAGTTCCTGAAGTGTGCCGTGCTGTGTGGCTTTTGGCTTGTGCTTCTTTCTCTGCTTGGGCCTGTGAAGGCAGGCCAGCTTCTTCTGCTATTATGGAACTTCCCCTGGATCTGTAAGCTTCAATAAATATCCCTTCCTCTATAACTGTTCCTGGTCTGGAAGTTCATCTGTCTGCTACAATACTGTATACAAGGTAGGTGACCAATAATTTGTAAAATAGTTTAGTATCATAACTGTGTACAAGATAGGTGATTAACTAATGGCAGATGCTCTTATGCTAGTTATTCTGTTCATCTTCATCTCCTTTATTTGTGATTTACTTTTAATTTAAAACATCCATCTTTCTCTCTTATCTATCATGTATCTTGCTATCATCTCTCTCTTTCTTCCTCTGTCATCTCTTCGTCTATCTGTCTGTCTGTCTCTATCTATCTATCTATCTATCTATCTATCTATCTATCTATCTATCTATGTATGTATGATCTATCTCACCCATCTGTCATCTATCTCTAATTTATTTATCATAATCTTTCCAGACAAAGACCTAAAACTTCCGGCAGGCCTTGAACTCCTGATTGTCCTGCCATGGGCTCTCAAGACCTCTGACTCTAGTTGTGCACTGCCACGCCCAGCCTTTTGTGCTTTTTAAGTAACTTGTTTTAATTTGGGAACCATTACTTGCTATATAACCATTACCATTTTTTCTAACTTTTGATGCTCAATTAAATTATTCATGAAATGAAGGTTTGAATCATTTTGTCTTTTGTGCCAACTTTCATTGATTATGGGAGCTACTTCATGTTTCATTTCTTGTTATTTTGTTTTATTCTTTGTTTTTGTTTTTGACTCTTATGGGCAGCATTATGGACTGAAGAGGTGGGTCAGTGGTTGAAGGTGTTTGCTTTGCTTGCCTGATGGCCTGGGTTCAGTTATCCAGTCCCCATGTACAGCCGGAAGCACAAACTGGCACATGCATCTGGAGTTAGTTTACAGTAGCAGGAGGCCTTGGAGCATCCATTTTCTCTCTCTCTCTCTGAAATAAATAAAATCATTTTTAAAAGGCAGGATTATTCATACATTGAGTCCTTTAGGCTTATCCTTCCACTTACTGGGCTTAAGTTCACCACCCTTCCTGTCATGAAGTGCTGTTCATTAAGTACTTTGTGATCACTACTGCGACTCACTTGAAGACATGCTTTTATGCAGGTATTGGTTAACCAGACTTGACATCAGTACACTATTCAATATGAGTGTTCTATACTATTCTCAGTTTTCAACTTTGAATTGGTGAGACTGTAAAACAAGTCCATAATTCCTCAAATAGATCCTGATTGAGCACACGGTCTATATATGTTGCAATGACACGTCCTTCAGGTTAGATAGAGATAAAAATATGAGTGAGTGAATGTTTTTTTCTTGCATGGCTTTCTTAAGACATTCAGAATGACACTGGCAAATAATAGTAAAGAAATCTGAGTCTGGAAAATGGTTTCTTCATTAATGTACTTGACAGACAAGCATGAGAACATATCTGAGTTTGTACCCATAAACCTGTGCATGGTGAATGGGTGAGGTGGCCTGCCAATGACCCCAGTACTTGGGAGACCAAGACAGGGAGTCACAGGGCAAGGTGTTTATGTACCTCTGATTTCAGATGAGAGGATAGGCCTAAGTAGTAAGGGAATGATCAAGGATGATTCTGACGTCAACCTCTGCCCGTGTTTGCACAGGTACTCCCACCACACACATACACATGCAAAAGAAAAAAGGGGGGAGGGCTGGAGAGGTGGCTTAGCAGTTAAGGCACTTGCCTGTGAAGCCTAAGGACCCAGGTTCAATTTCTCCGGGTCCCATGTAAGCCAGATGCACAAGGTGGCACACACGACTAGAATGTGTTTCTTGTGGCTAGAATCCCTGGCGTGCCTTTCTCTCTCTCTCTCTGTCTCTGATAAATAAATAAAAATAAAATCTTTTTAAAAAGCTTTACAAAAGACAGAAGAAGATGGAAAGAGATTATATGAAATGTTTTTAAAGAAATATATACATTTTTTAATATTTAATAGGCTATGAATATTAATCACAGAAAAGCCAACAATACAATATCCAAAATAAGTATTAAAGTTCTGAAATGCAGGTTATTTTCCTGTGCTGTCAGATAATTCAGATTATCTAAATGACATGTTGATAGGTCCACAGGGATATATGTTGTCATTTCTTACCATCTCTTACAACTATGCCTATATCTGGATCAATTCATTGGCAGTTCTTTGTAACAGAACTTAAAATATGAGAAAAGTCTCTTCTGTAAATTGTAATTTCTTAATTACATAGCTTACTTGTGATCCATACATTTTTTTTTGAGAGATGTACAGAGAGAAATAGGGAGGCAGAGAGATAGAGAAAGAGAGAGAGGAAGAGAGAGAGAAGAAGGGAGGGAGGGAGAGACAGAGAGACACTATGAATGAATGAGTATGGGCACTCCAGGGATTCCTGTCATTGTGAACAATTCCAACTTTGCTAGCAAGTGCCTTTAACTGCTGAGCCATATCTCTAGCCCCATGCCCCATACATTTTAAATAACTGAATTTGGCATATTTTCCTCTACTGGGTAACCTGTATTGAAGTGCATCATTGTACTTATGTTATATATTGTTTTTTGTAATTTATGAAATATATGTAATAGA
The DNA here is from genome assembly GCA_036346955.1 of Dipus sagitta. Taxonomy (NCBI): domain Eukaryota; kingdom Metazoa; phylum Chordata; class Mammalia; order Rodentia; family Dipodidae; genus Dipus; species Dipus sagitta. The sequence continues at coordinate 5,490,576 of CM070787.1, forward strand.
TATGTTGCTACATATACTTTTATTATATGTTATACTTTAGTAGGATGATAATAGAGATTTTAAAGAAAATTGAATACTTCATTCAATTCAACATCAACCCAAATATTTCTTGATTTACTTTTCATCTTTTGAAGCAGTGACCCAACAAGATTCTTTCATTTTTAGACCAAGTACAAAGAGTGGTATTCTATTCAACAAATAATGTTCTTAGAATTGATTTTTGAATGCATTGATTTGCTGAATGACCAGGCCCTCATAGGTTGCAAGTGTTCTATATGTGAGCCTTACTTGTAGCGTTTTGCTCGGTGAGAACTCAGCATGTCATTCTTCCATTGAAATAACAATTTGCTTGGTACAGTGTGTTCTAAACCAGCTATAACACCAGGGCAGACCACCCAAGGAGGCCAGTGAGGGATTACTGAGCTTTGGTTAAACTACTGCCACCTAAACAAATATCACTGCCCATTCTGGAGTTTTAATGCTTGTCTTAAGTGGCTATTTTAGAAGTGAATCTTTTCAAGTGCTTGAGCTATTGAGATGCAGAATAAATAAATAAAAGCAGGAAGTTCTTTGATACGAAGTTAAAGTCTAATGATTAATTGAATCTCCCAATAGAGGCCAACTAGTATCTGTATTTTTGCATGATATGGTCTTGTAATTATTTAGACAACATTTAAGTGGGTTTTCAGGCAATTTAATCATTCATGAACTACTTTGTCTTCTTTGTTGCTATGGTTTGAAATTAGTGGGATTTTGAGAATATAAAGAAGCCATTGTCACTCTGATATCAATTTTATTGGATATCTTTGAATTATACATGTTTCTAACAACAATAATAAAATTAGTATATTAGTTTTCTGGGGAAATTTTGGGTGTTAAGAGCTTCCTAAGCATAATTTAGTAGGTCAAGGTTTGAATGGCAAACCCTGTGTGGTCTTGTGATTCATTGTTTGAGGAGCAGAGGTCACTTGGAGTACAGAATGTTTCCCAGTAAACTGATGAACTTCCCAATCAAAGAGCATTGCCTGCTCAAGGATGAAGTGACACTGTCATTGGCCCAAGAAAATATAGGTATAGCCAGGCCCATGCTAAATGAGTAGTGATTATTTCCTGCGTTAACCGCTATTGAGCTTTTAGCACGCACACACACACACACACACACACACACACACACACACGTGCAGTCCTTGCATCAATGGTATTCACAATGATAAGTAAGTGAATAAAGTGAATAAAACAATGACCTTTATACTCTAAGCTTTACCCCAAAACATGTACTAATGTTTTGAGAATTTATTCTATGATTCACACCTATGGGTGAATACAAAGGATTTCTCAATTTAGCTAGGGTTGGAATTGTCACCTCCAAGAAAGATAAACCTAATTATTCATCACAGTATATGTCTGTATAATTCAGTCTTCTCACCAAGAGGCACTTTTAGTATTGGAATATATACCTTATTAGCTGTAGAAGATATAGTTTTCCTTACTGTAATAAATTTCATTATAAGATTTATTTAAAATAAAAATGAATTCCTAAATAAACATTCTTATATAAACATAAACATATGGCACTTTCTTAGATGGCTTGTAAACAACCCTCTCTCTGTAGAGTGGTGAGTTGAGGAAAACGAGTTATTACAACATTATTACCCTTGACATAAGAAATTATTTCCCAATATTTTATATATCTATATTTAATTCCAGCATGAAGATTTGTTGTTAACTAGTGTATATCAGAGTGATTTAAAATCAAAATTTTGAATTAGTTCCCTACATGATCCCAACATTCAAAATCAAAATGTAGCATCTACAGTACTGCTAAAACTTTAAGATTGGGCATGATTGAATTACAATTAACAGTAGTTCCACACATTAGAATAATTAAAATATTTATACAATTTTTATATGTATATTCATTTGGTGAAAGAGTCTTAAGATGAAAAAACTTAACCTTCTTTTAAACGAATTATTTCTTTAGAAAAATACTTTAGCGTGGTACTTTTAGTATATTTTGACCAAATCTATTTTCGTTCATTTTTCTCTTGCTTTATATAACTAGTATGAACCAAATGAATTTTTATATCATTTTTTGTCATATGAATAAACTAAAAGCTTAAAATCAAAAGTAGGGAATGTTATCATACTTGATAAACTTGTATGAAATACAAAATATATAGTAAAATATTGCTAGTTATTTTATTTTGAAATAAATAGAAGGTCAAATCAAAAGAATAGTACATTTCATTTGAAATAAGTTTTTCATGAATCACCCATTTGTAGGTACATATATTCTTCAGGGAATGTAATACACTTTTTTGCTATTTGAATAACAAAACGGTTGGAAACCCAAGACACTAATCAAAGCAGTCCTCCTGCCTGCACTAGTCTGGTCCCTATAGGACTTCCTTGACTGCTCGGTTGGTGAGTTTTCAAGTTAAGTAATGAGCTTTCACTGCATTCCTAGGGTGATTATCTCACCACCCAGAAGACATCATGCACTTTAAGAAAATTTACCTCTTTATTCAGATTTTCATTTTTATTGTGGCCCCCCACCCTTATATTACTCTTTACTACTCTGCTTTGCCCCTGCAATTTTATTTGTGATTCTATGAAATAGATTGGTTAATTTGATTTTAAAGCAAAACACCTTATGAAAATCAGTGTACACAGTGTGTGAGTCCAAGAGAGTCATTTAGGTTCTGGAAGATCTACAGGCTGCTCAAGGTTACCCAGCATTATTGTAAAATAACCATTACCATATTTTCATAGTTCTGTTTCTGATAACAAAGGCTGTTAAATATTTTTTGAATAATTTTGTAGTTTATATTCAGGAGTAATCATTCCTTTCTTATTTTAAGGTATGGACTACAAACATGCAGAAGGAGGGGACTACAGCCAACTAAGTGAAAGGTTCCTAGTGAAATTTATATGTAATGCTACTTAACTTTTACATGTATTGTGAAACTGGATTATCACTACACTACATAAAATTATGTAACTATGCATTTATGCTAATGTTATCTGAAATAATTGATTTTTCTTAATAAAAATGTAGTCCATATAGATAAATAATTATATAAGTATCTCAGTCCTAGTTATTTCATATTTTACCATATATTTTTATTATACTCATTAACTTCTTTAAAAAATTTATTTTTATTTATTTATTTGAGAGAGAGAGAAAAGAGAGAGAGAGACAGACAAATAGGCAGGCAGAGAGAGAAAGAATGGGCGCACCAGGGCCTCCAGCCACTGCAAATGAACTCCAGATGCCTGCGCCCCCTTGTGTATCTGGCTTACTTGGGTCCTGGAGAGTCGAAACTGGATCCTTTGGCTTTGCAGGCAAGCGCCTTAACCACTAAGCCACCTCTCCAGCCCCTCATAATTTCTTTACAAGGGAATGTCAGAAACTCCTAATGCTATTACATAATTATATATTTATGACATAAGCCTTCAGACATAATTTGAAATTCTCTCTATAAGGTCTATTCTCTAGACATAAGCCATTCACTGAGTGAATGACCAATTTGATCAGTTTACTAATAGAAAAATCACCTTTTAAAAAAACTAAGTATGTCATGTACTCTGACTGTTTTGGAGTAATGAACATTTCTTTTTAATATGATTATCCAAAATAACACAAAAATGTTTTTGTTAGTGGCAAGTCAATATTAAGAAAGGCCATATAAAATGTAAAAGCTATAAAAAACCATTTTAATGATTAGCATGGAAAATGTCATTAAGTAGAATATTATAGCTTTTTCCTAAATGATTATGTTTCTCAAGCAGTTAGTACTAAGCAGTCTCAGTGATATACTTTAAATATTAATGGACAATCGTTAGAAGTACTTGTAATACACACAACTAACTTTATCTCCTGGGCATGATGATGTTAGAGTGAGCACTGGTACCTGCAAGGTGATGAATGCCTGTAATGAAGCATTAGCCAGGCTGAGGCAAAACGATTATTAGTGGAGACCAGCCCTGAATACAATATAAACCACTGCCCACCTCATTTACAAACAAGCAGATGAAACACAGTGATTGATCACATCACTGCATTTTTCCTAAAATACCCTTTTCATGCTTGTAGAATAATGACTGCAAGTAGAAAATATCTCAGACCTGATATAAACATATCTGAAACTGATATTCTCAATATTTCTTTGGTAAAATACTAACCATCACAAAAGATCCTATCTTAGATGCTTATCAACAGTTAAAGGCACTTGCTTGCAAATCCTGATGCCATAGGTTCAATTTCCCCGTACCCACATAAAGCCAGATACACAAGGCGAAGTGTGTCTGGAGTTTATTTGCAGTGGCAGGAGGCCATGGTGCACCCATTCTCTCTCTCTCAAATAAATAAACTATTTAAAAATGAAAAAAAAATGCTATTATAAGTTTCTATCTATTTTATATAGCTTTCACTGTCAACACATTACTAGTCTTGTAGCAAAACTTTTGGTCATTTAACTGACTGGAAATATGTACACAAATTTCTCCTTTATTCATTTTTTAAAGTTTTTATCCCTTTGGAGAGCAAATTTAGATTCTGTGTGATATATACCTCTTAAGTGTAGAGTTGATGGGGCCTGAACATGTATACACCCATGTAGCCTCTATTTCAATCAAGTTTCAGGAAATTGTTACCATGTTTCAATGTTCTCTTGCATTCATATCATCTATAGGTGACCACTTTTTTAATTTTCTCATTATAAGCTAATTTTACCTATTTTTGACTCTAGAGATAAGATCATACCACATGCAATTCGATGTACACTGTTCCTGTTGCTAATCAGCATCTGTGAAATTCACTCATATTGCCACCTGTATCCATAATTCATTCCGTTTTATTGTTGCACAATATTTTACTGCATTCACACACCACAATGTGATAGTTCTCCCAGGGCATCATGTAACACAGTTGCATAATTGTAACTTCAACCCTTAAGACTAAATCTGCTATGAGCATTTATCTACAGATATTTGCATCAACATGTTTTTATTTATTATGAATACTTGCAGAGAAAAATTTATTGTGGAAGGAGACGTATTTTGTTCTTTTTATGAAACTGGCACTTGGTTCTCAGTATAGATAAGGTCACCATCACTCCCCGAGGGGTTATTGACAGTGCTTGTTGGAAGAATGGGAAACATGATCTTCAGTGGTGTAGCCACTGGTTGGTGGCACATGCTTTGGTAAATAACCCCTCACCAATGCTTCTTCAGGCAACCCTAATTAAATTCAGTGGGTCACATAAATACACAAAGAAAGACAGTATAGAAGAGAAGAAGGACTGATTGGGAAGAAGATAGGGTTCAGTGAAAGGGAGATGGGGGAAGGTAACATAATCAAAGGGACCAATAATAAAAGTGCATTTACACATACATAAGTATTGTTAGTTGAACTTGAGAGATGGCTAAGTGGTTAAATGCCCTTTCTTTCAAAGTCTGACAGCCCAGGATTGATACTGCAGTATCCACATAAAGCCAGATGGACAAAGTGGTGCATGCATCTGGAGTTTGTTTCTAGTGGCAAGGGACCATGGTGCACCCATTCTCTCTGTTTTGCTTTCTTTCCCTCTTTCTTTGTTTCATTCTCTCTTCCCTTTCTCTACTTTCAAATAAAAAATAAATAAAAATTAGGCAATAAAATAAAATAACATTAAAAAACAGCTGTCAGAGAAAGGAAATAGCTCTTAAAAATAAAACAAGTTAAAAATATGGGGGCTGGAGAAATGGCTTAGTGGTAAAGGCACTTGCCTATGAAGCCTAAGGATCCAGGTTTGATTCTACGGGTCCCATGTAAGCCAGAGATGCACAAGGTGGCGAATTGGACTTCATTTGCAGTGGTTGGAGGCCCTAGCATGCCCATTCTCTTTCTTTCTCTCTCATAAATAAATAAATAAAAATAGATATTAAAAATATGTTAGCATGGGCTGGAGAGATGGCTTAACAGTAGAGGCACTTGCCCGCAAAGCCAAAGGACCCAGGATTGATTCCCTAGGACTCACATGAAGGCAGATACTCAAGGTGGTGCATGTGTCTGGAGTTCATTTTCAGTACCTGGAAGCACTGGAACACCAATTCTCTCTCTTTCTCAAATAAATACATAAAAAATAATTTTTTAAAAAAGTGTTAGCATGGTAGAAGATTAATGGAAACAATCTTTCAAGAAGTAAAATTAAGAGAAAGTAAAAGAGATGAACAATGAAGGAATAAAAGTAAGAAAATTTGATGGCTCTAGGAAACTCAGTTTCTATTAATAAAGTTCCAGAAAATGTAAAAGAGAAACATGGTACAGAAGTTAATTTTAAACACCTCTCTCTCTCTCTCTCTCTAAGAAAACAAAACAGCAATGGCAACAACAGCAAAAGCTGTTGTATGGGTAAAAATTCTTTAGAAATATTTGGACATTTTATTATTGAAAATAACCTCCCTTTACTTTGGAAATATTGTGAGCCTTGTTAACTACTTACTAGAATGCACTTATAGGTGAATAATGTATTGCATGGTTAATATTTGTTAAACTGTTGTTTGGCAATGTGTCTGCACAGATATGACTGCTCCATTGTAGTGTCACTGTTAGTCCAGAGCCCTCCCTAATTCTATAAGCTTTTGATGATCCTTTAACATATATCTACTATGATGAATGATAGATTTTGCCACCTTCTCTGTTTTGCCTTTTACATACTGTTTCTCTATAGATCTCTCTGAAGTTACTGGGTTTCTAGAAACATAATGAAGAACAGATGGCTGCTCACGCCTCTCTAGGAATACTGGGGACAGAGGACTTTCATCGTGCCCCTCCTGGTCCCTTATTAGCTATCATGTGGTAGACATCTGTGTCTGTTTGGAATAGTTCTGCCTGCTGCTTTTGAGTCTCTGGGGTCTGGTGTCAGTCCCTCTTACCTTATTTTAAAGCAGCTGGATTTCTCAAGTCATTTATTAGTCTGAAAAAAAAAAGCCAAAAATATTTCAGAATCAGGGAGTGTTTGGAAATGTATCAAGTAATGGCACTGTTTTAGATTGTCCTATGGTTGTATAATCTTTTTCTCAACAGTGTCAAATGATACTGAAACTATCTTATGTGATCCATTCGCCTCTTGGCAAAGCACTGTGAAACAACATAAAGCGTTTAGGTTTGGATAAACTTAGATGGAAGACAAAACACAAAGATTTAAATAGTGTATTATATGAACAGACTCCTAGTATTTATGGCTTTAATATCTTGATCATGAGAAAACTCATAAGGGCCTATGACATGGAATGTTCTGGATTTCATATAACTGTCTTTTAATTCTATACCACAGAATTTCATGAGAGAGTTGTCCATTCAACCACATCTGAGACTTTTTGTTGTGCTTGTCATTGTGATCATATTTCAAATGTTCAAATATTGCGTGATTTTGGAGAAATGATTATCAAGTATCAAAGAAATTTTTAGAGTATTAATAGCTCTCTCGACTTCAGATATAACAAAATATATAGGAAACATTTCTTTTTTAGTTATTTACTTATTTAGAAGCAGAGAGAGAGAGAGAGAATATGAATGGGTATTCCAGGGCTTTGCCTCTAGTGGCTGAAGACAAACTCTAGATGCATGTGCCGCCTTGTACATCTGGCTCTATGTGGATAGTGGGGAATCCAACCCTGGTTGTTAGGCCTTGCAGGCAAGCCCCTTAACTTCTGAGTCATCTCTCTAGCCTGAAACATACTTCCTGAGTACAATGCACTTTTGAGAATAAAAGAAAAGCTACAAGCTAGTAAAAAGAATATATGTTGGTTTTTTGAGGTATTGTTCTAGTCCAGGCTGATCTGGAATTCACTATGTAGTCTCAGGTTGGCCTTGAACTCACAGTGATCCTCCTACCACATAAAAGGTTTATACTTTTATACATTATATGAGGAGTATTTGTAATATCTTAGAGGGTCCCCAACCATGACAAAGGTCTTTCATGTGAATTTTAAATGGAATGCAATAGTGTGGCCACTGAGAGTCTTAACTAAAACAAAACAAAACCGATTGCCTTTTTTTTTTTTTTTTCCGGTAGGGTCTCACTCTAGCTCAGGCTGACCTGGAATTCACTATGGAGTCTCAGGGTGGCCTCAAACTCACGGTGATCCTCCTACCTCTGCCTCCCGAGTGCTGGGATTAAAGGCGTGCGCCACCACACCCAGCAACCAATTGCTTTTTACTTAAAGAATGACATTTAAAATTACCCTAAATCCTGATGAAGAAATTTAATCTCTTTAACTCCATTGACCTCAATGACCTTTGGTACTCATTTAAGAAATTGCTTAACAGAAGAAATCCTTAGCCTCGCAGTACCTATATTTATCATGAAATCTAGAATTGTAGAAGCTAATGAATTTTAATGTATCACCAGAGCTGGCTGTGCTTCCCCAGAATTTTTGTCATGTATTATAAAATAGAATATTATTTATAATAAATCACCTTAAAATCTGAAAATCAGTATTTTTTTGGTGTTACTTAGGTCAGAATAGGAAAATTTCAAAGTTTAACAGTTTGGACATATTTTGAGCATGCTACATAAAGTTTCTACTATTAACAATAACTCTTTTGCAGGGCATACTATTGCACACTGTATTCCCACACTCAAGAGGTGGAGTCAGGTGGATTGTGAATTCCTGGCCAGGTTAGGCTACATAACAGGACCCTGTGTCTCAAAAAAATGAAAACTAACAAAACCACACCACCATATTTCTTTCAGTTCATAGATCTTATAGCATGATTACCGTAGTGAATAACTTCTAAATTTTATACTTGAAATTTGCTGAGTGCAGCATGTGTTCTTTCCATACATATACAAGTAACTATGTGTGATGATAAATATCTTTTTAGCCTGATTGCCATAATATTTCACAACAAATATATGTTTAAAAACATGTAGAACAGCTTAGGTTTATGTATTTTGACAAGTCTAATATAGTAGAGCTAAAAATGATAATTAAATATAAAAATTAACTTTTACTCTCATATTTTCTTGATTACATATGGATGTATTTGTGACTCACATGAGTTTTATTCTCTGAACAAGTATAAGAAATTAAGCATAAACTATGAGTAATAATTATAACTGACAACATAAAATTAATTAAAATATGAAATCACATCCTAGATATCATACTAGTTCTAACTGTTGTAATTGACATGCTTATTTTACTCAATTAAAAAAGACTAAGGTTTTTTTGACATCAAGCTTTTTATAATGTGAATTTTTGAAGAAATTTATTGGATTAGGTAATGGTTTGAGATAATCTCATTATAAAATAGCTTCACTGTTTTGAGCAAACATTTACAATTAGCAATCATATTCTAATTCAGAATGAAAACAAATATAAATTTTCTGATCTAGGGCATACTGCAGTACCCTTTATTTGGACATACATCATATCTGGGAATAAAATGTTTTTTTGTTTTTTCTAAAAAAAAAAGTCTGTTAGCATTCCTCGAGCTGATAAACATGTCTGTGATTAATCAAATGATGTAATTGATTTATATTATATTAAATTCAAAATATTATGAAGAATCTACTGTGGAATTAGAGGATTTTATGTCTAATAAAAACAGGTAATGGTAACATTACATTCTGGAATTTTTTTTAAATCTTTATTTATTACAGAGAGGGAGAGAGAATAGACATGCCAGGACTTCCTGTAACTGCATATAAAATCCAGATGTATGTGCCACTTTATGCATCTGACATTACTCAGGGAATACTGGGGAAACAAACCTGGGTTTTTAGGCTTTGCAAGCAAGAGCCTTTAGCTTCCGTGCAATCTCTCTATCCCCCATAGTGGAATTTTTGAGAAGAATTTGACTGATTCTCAGGCTTTATAAACTCTAGGGGTAGAAACCATGAATTTCTTGTTTTTCACATTTGCATTTAGGCACACATTCCACAAATGAATTTGCCGCATCAAAATGATGCGAGTGATCAGAGCAATGTTGTATGGTCTTCTGGGAAAACCAGGGACTGATAAGTAATATAATGTTCCATCTCACAATAGGTTCATGCCAATGATAAGATAACAACATAGGGGTAGTAAATCCTTAGGGCTCAACAATTTAACACACAGACACACACACCGAAATCATAGCCAGAACATGAGTTATGCTGGACCATTTTGAGTTGGAGTTAAACTGTTCGAAATGTTGTTTCCAGTGTGATTTTTATTTATTTTTCAGCTTACATTTTTAGATGAGACTATTTTAATTTTGTTTTCTAATACCTTATATAATTTTCTCATTTTGTTTGTTCATTTATTTGATAGAGAACTAGAGAAGGAAACAGAGTGCATATGGGCTTGCCGGGGCCTCTTGCCACTATAGAGGAACTCCAGATGCATGAGCCACTTTGTACATAAGGCTTTATGTGGGAATTGGGAATCATACTTAGGCTATCAGACTTTATAAGCAGGCACCTGTAACTGCTTGAGCCATCTCTCCAGTCCTATATTTTTACTTTTTACTAAATTTAAAAAACAATGCTTTTTCCTTTTTTTAAAATTTTTATTAGGTATGGGCATATTTAGTATGTAAACAACACTTGTTGGTACCATCCTTTCCCTCCTCCCTGCCCCTTTTCTGAAGAGGTCTTCCTCATTGGGATGCAGGTCAACCCCGTGGGGATTGTGGGTCATGCATTATGGGGGCAGCAGTCAGTTATGGGGGAGAGGCAATGTCTCTGTGCAAAATGTCTCAACTTGTGGCTCTAACAATCTTTTCACTCCGTCTTCCGCAAAATTCCCTGAGCCATGCTGGGAACATTTTAAGTCTACTTCAGTGATGGGCACTTATGAGCCTCTGGATCTCTGGTTTGGTAGGTGTTGAGTGTTCTCAGTGTCTCTCTCCTTCACCCTTGTGCTGATATCAGGTTCACTAAGAAAGCAGCACTCTGGCTCATCTCCCCAATTCCTCTGTGGTTTCAGCTGGGCCTGGAGTGGAGTGCACTGGGTCGTTTATCTCCTCAGGTCCAGCTCCTGTCTGACAAAGAGAAGCAGATTCTCCAAAGGAGAGTGAAGTCAGCACCGGATAAATGAGACAACCATTATTAATTTAGAGAGAATTTAAAGGATGTAGACTCTCTTGTAGCCCAAGGTTAGTGGGAACTTGATGATGGAAAGTAGAATCATCATTTCGATCTGATTTTGACTTTTGTTTCCTAGTTTCAGATATGGTTTCCTTTCCACTGAGCAGATCTGTTAGCCAGTCCAAGAGCAGTTGGTTTCCCACTGTGGCTGTGTGCCACTATTGCACTTCTGTGAGCATCATGTCAGGTTGTTTGCTTCTGAGTCACTTAGACTTTGAGTTACTTGGACAGATGTTGGTCACTTTCCCCTGGTAGCTCATGTAGCACCTTCCAGCACTAGATGGGCTAATTGTCTGGGGACTGGCTCTCTTCCAGATCCCAAACAGGTGTTCTATTTGGCTTGGAAACTTGGTTAGAATGCAGTATGAATTTGATGAAAAAAAAAAAAACTTCTCATTTCAGGATGCAATATTTAAAATAAACAGGTTATGTGTTTATTACTGTGAAAACTAGACAGTAAGTCTGACCATAAATGTAATATTTTCAAAAGGCTAAGTGATTAAATGACAACATGACTTCAATAATTCTATCACTCTTTTATAACATTTTTCTCAAAATATTACAGTGCTTGATGAAATAATTTTGTGATTTGTTTTGACATGCATTTATCATTTTCATTTTATTGTTTTAATAGTCATTTAGTCTACTGTTTTTGAAGATATGTTCAGAAACAACAGTTTTTTGCTAGACTCTTATGATAATGTTAATTCACAGAAATGACTTGTACCATTTTTGTAGTAGTTAGCTATCAATGAGATGTTTGTTTAGTGGCATTGTATCTTTTGAGCTTGAAGCATCACTTTCTATTGTATTGTAAAACATGTATACTCTGAAATCTTATTTTTAACTCTTCTTTTCTCATTAATACAAATATTTTGTGCCTCTTTTAATGATTGGACAAGATTTGGTGAGGTTAGAGCTACTGGAAAACACATTTAGTGTGACTCATCCTCATGGCAGTTCTGGTAGCCTCACCTTTAAGACATTCCTGCCAAGTCCTGTATTTTTTATCTTCTAAGTATATTTATTTTTTATTGTGAAATAATTTCATCGGCTTCATAGTTTGATACAATATCCATTTACAGTTGAAATATATTCATTGTTTCATGAAGGTATTTTCATTAAATTATATCATGTTTGACCGTATTTACTGCCGGTTCCCCTCTCTTTTCTCTTTCTTCCTCTTCCTTTTAGTTACCTTCCTTTAAACAGATAATCTCACTTCTACCTTTATGTCATTTATATGGCTTTTTACTCTTTAAGGTGTCTTATTTATTTATTTGAGAGTTAGAGAGAGAGTCAAATAAACAAGCAAATAGAAATCGGGTGTGGTGGTGCATGCCTTTAATCCCAGCACTCAGGAGGTAGAGGTAGGAGGATCACTGTGAGTTCGAGGCTACCCTGAGACTACATAATGATAATGAATTCCAGGTCAGCCTGAGTGAGACCCTACCTCGAAAAACCAAAAAAAATTAAAAAATTGAAAAATTGAAAAATAAATAAAAAAGCAAATAGAGAAAGAGAGAGGGAGGGAGAGAGAGTATAGGCATGCCACACTGTAAACGTACTCCAAATGCATGTGCCACTTGGTTTATGTGGTAGTGGGGAATCAAACCTGAGTCCTCAGGCTTCACAGTCAAGCACCCTAACCACTACTAACCAATCTCTCTGTTCCTGACTTTTTATTTACATAAAATCTATTATTTACATATTAGAGAAAACACATGATCTTTGTCTTCATGAGTCTGTCTGTCTTATTTCACTTAACATAATAATCTCAAGTTGGATCAATTTTTCTATAAACAACACATTTAATTCTTTTTTATGGTTGGCTAAAACTCTAATAAATACATAATCTATGTGGTCCCAGCACAATTCCCTCATGCATACTAGAAGCTCAGATAACATGTTTGAAGGCTGATGATTGTGCTGGTACGTTGACATACTTTCTTCATGCCTGTGTACAGTTGGCCTTGCATGTATGTTCTGCCTTCCCAGGTTCATCTACTTACAGAATGAATATATCTTTAAAAACTTACATATGTACTGATTATGTGCAAATCTTTTTCTTGTCATTCTTCCCCAACTATATAGTACATATAATATGCTTATATATCTTATACACATATAATTATATTTACATATAATAAAGTATTTTATAACACTTATGTTATAACATCTATATACATAATCTAGAGATGAGTTAAAGTTACGAAGGATGGCATTAGTAGGATAAGATGCAGATACTATATCATTTGATATTTGGTACTAAGCATCTGTTGGTTTAGGTACCTATAGGAGGTCCTAAATCAATCTTTTATGGATACTAAAGGATGACCATGACAGATCAACAGATAAAAGTTTTTATTAATTGTGAAGGCCTATTGAAAGCTCTCAAAGCAAAAATTCACTCCATGAAAATGATGTAGTAGAGTCATTTTGATATCAAAGGATAATCCATATAGGATATGTTGCTACAGTGTTTGTGGAAACCCTTCAACATTATCAGTAGTTCATCCTTTCATTATTGTATGGGAATGTGAGAATTGGGATTTTCCACAGTGTCTCATTCTTCGTCTTCTGGAGCATGCTAAGAAAAAACAGAACTTCCACTTATCTGTAGGTCCTTTTCTTGGAAGATATTTGTAGCCATTCTATTTGTTCATGTTTATTAATAAATATGCATATATTTTCTTTGTTTCTTTATTTATTTGAGAGCGCGAGAGAGAGGAAGTGTGCCACTGAAAACAAACTCCAGATGCATGCACCACCTTGTACATCTGTCTTATGTCAGTTCAGAGGACTCGAACTAAGGTCCTTTGGCTTTTCAGGCAAATGTCTTAATCACTAAGCCATCCCTCTAGCACCTGTTCTTTCCTTTTCTTCTTCTTCCTCCTCCTCCTTCTTCCTCCCTCCTCTCCCTCTCTCTCCTTCCCTCCCTCCCTCTCCCTTCCTCCCTTCCTCCTCCCTCTCCTCCTCCTCCTCCTTTTTTGGTTCATGGATTTTCTAAATAGGCCCTGTAATCATTAATAGTCATTAAACAGCATTTTTAAACTGATTATGTAGTCTTTTTGAAAATGATGAGTTTAGTTATTGTAAAATTAAATGCAGATGTTTAGTGGACTTTCTACTTTTGGTTTTAATGTTTATGATTAGATTAACACATGAAAACTTAAATTAAATTATAAATCTACAAGAATTACATTAACACTGTTCTTTGTTTACTTGGATTTTTCTTTTAGAAGTTGATGATTTCTCTCTCTCTGTACATTTTATTTCTGTTGTTCAGAAATGTCACATTGAATTATAAGAATATACATTTTAACCATTATCCCACAACTTTTTTTTGTATGTTAGAGCAGTTCCTCGTATAATAAAGAGTCATAGAATACTTTTGGAAATGAGAACAAAGTGATATTTAATACAAGACATGGTGGTTTCTCAAGTTTACTCACTGATTAAATAACAATAGAAAAATAAGCATTATTGCTTCTTTTCATCCTCTTTGTAAATTATGAAGAAATTAATTTTGTGATCTTGTTTTCTGTGTAGTGTCTTACACACAGGTTCAAAACCTTCTTTCTATATTGTTCCCTGTTTCAGGTGTATTTTATCATCATAACAAGGTGTCTATAATGAAATACTTAATACTTTTGACCCAAGGATTCACTATTTTGTGAAACTCTTTGGTTTTATTTATAGGTTGTTCTAGGAATTATTGTTTTATTGCTTCAAATGTTCAATCTACATTCATGAAAACAAAACCAAATATATTTAAATGTAGTTCTTATTCTCTTTAAATCTTTCAATTGAACTGACTAGAAAATGACCCAAAAATGAGGTATCTTTAGGAGCTGTAGACACTATAAGGCTGCAGTAGTAACTGTTGTGAATCTTGATATTTGGAAGAACACTTTTCAATATCAGTACTTCTGGAAATATCTGACATTATGATAATGAGATCTCCTTTGTAATATTTCTCCGTCTATATAAAAATACCTCTTTACATAGCTGTTGCATGTTAAACTGTTACTATTCAAGAGCTGAGGCATTGCTTTAGGCATTTGTTTTTGAGGTACTTAGTACAGGTTTTAAATTTCAGAATGTTTTTCTCTTTATTCTGTTATTTGTTTATTTTATTTTTAAATTTTTGACAGAGGTTCTCATAGAGTCCAGGCTTGTCTCCAACTTGCTATGTAGCCCACAGTCCCCATAAACTTCTGATGGTCATTCTCAATCTATCCCAGTCTTTGGCCTTACTGTATGTGTGGCCATACCTGGCCAAAATGTTTTTCTAGATTATAATCTCAAATTGGTTAGATTTGTTAATAAAGATGTGGTCTATACAAATGGCCTTTGAAGATGGAAGTCTGTTGGAAATTTTGAAGTTTATTGGCCTAGGAGAAGTTAAGGACAGAATGGAATGTAGCCCATTTGGTCCTGGTCATGCATGGCTTCTGTTTTCTGTAAGAATAATGTATGAGAACTAGAATATCCGTAGTATCCAGTTGACCATAAAATCTAATCTCAGGGGAACTAGCTTGTTTGTTTTCTAAGTTACCAATTCATTGGTAATATGAAAACTCCATTCACGTAGTCTACAGAATCCCCTGGGAAATAGAACAGGTAAGTTTCTTTAGGTGCAGTCAGGACCCCCATACTCAGTCCTTTTATGGTTTCCTTTGTGCATCGATCCAGATGCAATACGTAGGTGAGAAATTTGAATTCATCCAGAGTATGACATTGTGAAAACTCACTGTAACCTTGAAGGTGTTTACTTAATCTAGCCTAAAAATGAAGTCAAGATATAGGAGCTATTTTTTAAAGAAGAGCATGTCTGTGACAGACATGCCAGGTGTCTCACTCATCCTTCAACTTATAGCCAAACTCTGACTACTTAAGTTTTATGACAATTTTTTTAGAACCTATGATAATGATTCAGTTTTGTCAACTGTCTTCCCTCTTTACTGATTCTAACCATGTAAATGATTATCAAAGGCATCTGTTGTAGTTGAACATAAACCTTTAATACAATTTTGAGTCATTCAGTCAAAGGAAGTACTATTTTTTCATCACATGTTCACTTTGTATTACACATTTTTTCTCCGTGGATGTAACTTTTGATACATCTATCTTAGGATACATTGTATTTTTCATAAGGCCACCCTATGTTTATACTGTTCCTTCACTTAGTTTTTGGAATTTATCCCTTAGCAGCCCATTGAATGAATGATGATTATTACATTGCCAAAATAAATGACTGCTATACTACTTGATCATTCTCTTGCCAATGGTAAGTGTTCTCACTTGAGATTGCTTCATACAGAGTTCACAGTAGTGGAACCGTCACATGCCAAAACAGTTGATTTCTTTTGGATGTCACTGAAACGGAGATTCTGTTTTTAATATTTGCTAACAGTGAAGTGTCCTTCTATGCAGCACAACTTATTTACATAGTTACCACAAAACACTCAGTACTTTATGAAGTAAAGGTATTATTTCATTGCAGACATTAATTTTAGTGCTGTGACATTTTAACATTTTTGTGAGCACATTTATATTTTAAGCTCTTAATAGCTAAAAATTCACTGCAATAGTATTATATCCGTGGTTTGTAATATTTTATCTAAAATAAATTTACTGACATTTTTGGCCTTATAAAATATTACTACTTTTGTCATTTATATGAAGCAGATACTTCTTATTTTTATTTCTAGTTACTATAGGTTGCCTTGTCCATCTATATTGTAGGAAAAATATAGATTTGAATCTCACATTTTCATGGATGAACCTATATCTAGTTACTGACTACTTGTCACATAGTCTCTGTTATATTGCATTGTTATAGAACTCAAAAATTAAATTCAACACCATTTCAACCCTGATATATGGATAATGTTTGTTAACAATAGTTGTAGGAAAATGTTGCAGTATGATTTTCTTATTTCCTTTTCCTATTTTATTCCTGTTATAGCACCCTACATTGACACCTGTTAAACTAAAATGATCATTTTTGCATTGCAGCAATAAAAAGAATATTTTGAAATAAAATAATAAATGTATTCATATTTATACACACATGCATGAATGAATATTACTGATACTTTTATAAGTATCAGATACATATTAGCAATTCTAATTTCTTTGAGTCCCATTAATACTACTAATTTAAAATGGATTTGTGATGGTAGTATAGGAACTTATAGATTATTGATTGATTAGTGTTAAGCTATAATCTCTACTAAGCATGTGAGCTTTTTAGTCAGCATATGTTTAGTCAAACATAATTCATTTACTGTTACCCAATCAACAAATACTTTTTGGGTGCTTAGGATACATTGACATAGAAGTTAAATATTTCTCATGAAGCTGTCTACTTCTGGGCTGGTAGGTAACTAAAATGTTTTCAAGGTAATATTATTTGTTAGAAACCATTAAGAGAAAAATAAAACAAGGTAGTTAGATATATAATTCATCATATGTGATGTGGAAGGGTTCTTTGAGCTTTCTAAAAAGGGAGATAGTCATATATGGGTCCCCTGTCAAAAGAAGTAAGTGTGTGTGTGTGTGTGTGTGTGTGAGAGAGAGAGAGAGAGAGAGAGAGAGAGAGAGAGATACTTTTAAGAGAAAATAGGAGCCATGCATGGTAGTGCATGCCTTTAATCCTAGCACTCAGGAGACTGAGGTAGGAGGGTTGCTGTCAGTCTATGGGCTAAAGGAAGACCTTACCTCAAAAAAAAAAAAAAAAAAAAAAAAAAAAAAAAAAAAAAAAAGAAAGGAAGGAAGGAAGAAAGAAAGAAAAGAGAAAATAGGTATACAAAGTATTAGACAGTGATTCTTGATATTAAGATGAATAAAATTGCAATAGAATCTAGTTTCTAGGAAAGTCAATACAATTCTATGCTTAATATTATTTTAATTTTTTCTTGAAATATACTTAGTTTTTATCTACCCTCCCATTCCTCTCTTCATATCACTTCCCCATTTATGCCATCCCATCTTCAGTATTCTCATTTTGAGTAACTTTTATATAATTCAATATCTGTTGCCATAGTGATATTAGTAGATTTGATAGGCTTATTATATTAATGACTTTACTCAGTGAGCTTTTCTCCAAGTATTTCTTGTTTGTATCAGTGGCTTTAAGTGTTAATAATCAGGGGTATGCTTTAATTGTCAAATTCCTCAATTTTATTCTACCTTATATTTAAATTAATTACTATTCTCTTACTCTGAAATAGCCTTGATAAAATACATAGAACATACAAAACTAGTGATATTGAGGTTAGTCCCCGGGGGAGTGCACCCCTTCCCAGTGCTTCAGCCCCTCCATCCTACCATCCCCTCCCACTGCTGGGAGGGCCACCCTTCGGCTTCTGCCCTCTCTGCTACTTAACCTGGCCCAGTGCCTCTTCCTCCTGGTTATGGACAAACTGCATTGGGTTTATATCTTTATTTGACTAAAACGAGGTATTCTGCAGTCATTGTTACCTATAATGAGGAAACAGGTAGTGCACATGATAGAAGCTTACAGACTTGGTGGCAAAAAGTTTTTCATTTTAGAGAGGAAGAACTCTTGTAGTCATTTATGCCATCCCTTCTTTTCTAAGCAGAAGATATCAAAAAGTTGCAATCAAAGATCTCTTTATCTTATTGATAAAGACTCAAATTAGCCAAAATGTCTGTCAAGGTCAATGCAGGGTGTCAGACCAGTTTTATCATTACAAGATGTGCTGTCTGATTGCCAAGGTTGAGGGCAAAGTAAATGGAATCGATGCAGTTATAGTCAACATGGTTGACATTGCAAAGGCAATTGACCTTCAACGTACTCCATCAAGTATTTTGGTTGTGAGCTGGGAGCATAAACCCAGTTCGATGTCAAGAATGACTGTTACGTATCCTTGGATCTCATGAGGTGAATAAGCTGCAAGACATGTTGGATGGATTCATTAAAAAATTTCTTCTCTGTCCCAAGTGTGACAATCCTGAAGCAGATCTGCATGTCAATACAAAGAAGCAAATAATAGGCAATTCTTGCAAAGCGTGTGGATATTGAGGCATGTGGGACACTTATCATATACTAGGCATTCATTCTCAAAAGCCCATGTGAGAACAGTGACAGTGGTACAGGAAAGAAAGAAGAAGGAAAGAAACAGAAAAGGCAAAGATAAGGAGAATATCGCGGTGTCCCCAGCAGTGAGACACCATCATCCCTACCACCAAATGAAATCAGTCCACCTCTACATGCTGTGAAAGAAGAAGAGGATGATGATGGGGTGTGGGGGAAGGTAACAACTGAGGAAGGTCCGACGTGCAGAATGGATGCAATCAGTGATCATGCAAAAGTTTTGACCCTTGGTGACACTTTACAAGGAATAGTGGAAGGGCATGCCAATATACTGTCTGGTTTTGTTAAAAAGAAAAAGGGCATCGTTTACTCATCTGACAAAGAAAGACTAGATGAAAAGCTGTGGGCCCTTTTGTGCTGACAGTAGTTCCCTTTAATGAGAAGATTAGGGAGCAAATTAAGAAATACCAGTGCCATTTCCTAAGATTTTATCACAGTAACGCAAAAGCTTCGTAGTACATTCGTCATGGCTTGGAGTGTGTGGCAGCAATGCATTGAGCTCATCTCATCTCCAAGATTCCAGATATCTTGAAGGAAATGTATGACGCAGACCTTCTCTAGAGGAGGAGGTCATTATCAGATGGTCAGAAAGGCCTCTAAAAATATGTCTCAAAAGAACTTGCCAAAGAGGTTCATGTCAAAGCAGAACCACTTATAAATGGTTGAAGGAAGCAGATGAAGAGTTTTGAGGAAGGTGAAGATGAGAATATTGAGGTGATCTGTTTAAAGACTACCAATGTACCAAAAGTTGAAACTGTGAGGTCTGATAACAAGGATGATGACATTGATATTGATGCCATTCAAAAAGATGGATGCAACCTAGCTTAACAGTGTAATGCTGCAAATTTTTCTCTATTTTCAAGCAGAAGTTCAAGATGTATGTGCAAAAGCTACAATAGCTTAACATCATGCTTCATTGGATACTAAAAAGCTGTTACTGTGAGTGGTCTGTAATTAGGCCCAAAGAGACATCTAGGGAGTCCATCCACACATATCAGTGAGCAGATGTAGTTTTCTTATTTATAGCATGTTTCTTTTGGAAAAGCTAGTCATGGACACTTTTGGATCACATTTATACAGTTCTAAAAATAAAGATTTGATTTTGGGCTCTGAATGCCTTACACTAAAGTAACTGGCTCCTTTAACAAATGTGCCATCTAACCTAAGGACCTGGGTGGGATTGGAGCCTGCTAGACTTTGTTAGTGCTGAGGCTATACAGGTCTTCAGCAGAACGCAGACACAAACTTAATTATAATGACCTTTTCAGCCATTAAGAAATTATAGTACTTTCAGAGTTTATCTCTAGTCCCTTGAAATTGGTAAATGGGCAAATCTTTTGTCATACTGAGGTAAACTGATCATCAATGTCAGTGTGAGGTCTTCCTGAGAAGTAAAGACCTGAGTGTCCTATAATTTTAAGAGCAAGTTTTGAAACTTGGAATTGTGGTTTTTCAGTTTGTGTACATTTGCTCCAAATTGTAGTCTTTACAGCCCTGTGCATTGCATATTGGATGAGCCAGGGAAATTATTACATTAACAAATAAGTATTTTATGTGCATGTAGTGGTTGCTTTGTACTGGGAGAAAAGCTTCAAGGTGTAATTAAATAGTAACCTACGACTTTATTTGGGAGAAACAGGAAAAGGCATGCTTAATCTCTAAAAATGAGCATAGTTTTATAGCTTTTACCCTTAAACTGTATTTCAAGTTGTTTGGACATACTGTGTATCTTGTGTTTGGTGTTTTCTCCCCTAGCCCTTGATATTGATTATTCCTTAATGCCTTTTACTTCTAGACACATAGTTTGTGCTTTAAAGTTTGGCTGTTATCTTACCAAAATTAGTTACTGTATTTCAAGCTTGATTTCCCCTCCTTTATTGTCTTATTAAGGGGAAAGTTAAAATTTAAAAAAAAAATGACATTGAGAACTCAGAAGTAGAGAGATAATTTTGTGTCAGAAAATCTTTAGGGTTAAAAACATAAAGCTTAAACTTTGATGTTTTTTACTATGTAAATAAAGCTCAAATTTACATTGTTCTGAAGAGCTCTCAGTATCAACGTGCTAAAATTATCAGTTTATTCATTAACAAGTTTATTGATCTTATTCATGAAAGAAATGGATCACCCCTCAATATCTGAATGGCATGAACAACATAAATAGCAATATTTCATACTGATGCAGGATTTTGGGGTTCAGATTTTTGGATTTGTAATTTATTAACCCAAGTTTTGGGTTCTGTCCTACCTTTAATAAAGAATTAATAAAGATGGACTGAAGAAGGATAACTTATGAATTATCAAGTTTATTTAGGGAGAAATCACAAATTGGGATTCATTTAAGGGAGAATGCACAAATTGGGTTTATTTAAGGGAGATTAGGAGCTAGAACAGAGTCATAAACACGGAAAACAGGAAACACGCTGTCATATGGAAACACTGCATAGTTTATAAGGCACATTTACAAGGAATTGAGGTTTGGGAGGGGGGGAAGTGGAGTAGATCTGCAAACATGTAGAGGAGCATTAAACTGAGGCTTTCAACAGAAGCCTGAGTTAGGGCTGCAAGCGTGCAGAAGAGAGAACCTGGATGTTTACGTAGGGAGACTTACAAGGAACATGCATGGTGTTGTCCATGTGCTTTCATGTGGAGGGAAGTTAAGAGGGCAAATGGTTAGGCTCAAAGAAAAGTAAGAGGGAAAAACTCAAAGCAGAGACCAAGAAGTCCAGAAGAAAAATGAATAATGAAGAATGTTACAGTCATGGTTACCCAGAATTGAAAGAAATTACATAGCTATCAGACCTAGAGTTACTGAAAGCACCCCATGTGGTGAGTTATTGAAAGTGCCATCTGATAGATCTGGGGTATAAGGGAAATATGCATGTGGTAGATTAGGAGACCAGAGGAAAATCATGCATGTAATCAAAGTGAGAAGTTACTGCAAACTATAAAGTAGAGGCAAGCAGAAAAGTTCAGATCAAAGCTAGGCTCTCTCAACCCTATCCGGCCAGGCTGCATGGGTGTAGAGGTCAGACTCACATGTGTCCAAGCAGAGATGAGAGGGAATTCAGTGAGACTCCCCCACCACTCCACAAACACATACCAAGGGTCTACCAAGAGAGAGGAAGGGGCCAGAAGGCCACAGACTTTATAGCATCAGATTCAGGTACATAAGGGGAAGACCTGATTGGTTTGTAAATTTGGAGAGTGGATCCCAGAGTCGGCACAGCTGGGCCATTTTATTTAGATAGCATTCTAGACTGTGTGCAGCAGGAGGTGCTGTCGATCAGTCTCGATCAGACATGAGTTCCATTCCTGCTAAGAGGGCCATTCCTGTGCCAGGGGGAGGTGGCAAAAGGGGTGGCATCTCCTGGTTCTCTTTGGGCCTCAATCTCTAACTGAAGCTTCCTTTAAAAAAGCTGGATTTCTCCTATCTTCCTTCAATACCACAGAATTTCCCTGAAAATATCTTATCTTTAGTTTGAGAGTCAGTGAAATGCCAGGATAAAAGTGCTTCTGGGAGGGTCAGAATGATGTGGTTTGAGTATACAAAAGATAGCTTGAGCATGTATAAAAACATAAAAGAAGAGCTTGTAGCAGTTTGAGAGAGGGCTTTAGATATTTTAGGGAAGTGGATCATGGACTTTGAAGGTGCGCAGTTGTGAGATATCAAGCCTAAGAAATCAGCTGGCAACGATTTATGAAGGGCCTTACCCTTTAGGCAGTAGGAGGGCTTCAGACTCTTAAATCAGGATTGATACAATTAAAAAATTACATTTTTTAAAAAATAAAAAATAGTTTATTTTTGTTTGTTTATTTGAGACAGGGAAAGAGGCAGAGAGAGAGAGAATGGGTGCACCAGGGCTTCCAGCCACTGCAAGTGAACTCCAGATGCATGCGCCCCCTTGTGCATCTGGCTTACATTGGTCCTGGGGAATGGAACCTGGGTCCTTTGGCTTTGCGTACAAGCCCCTTAACCGCTAAGCCATCTCTCCAGCCCTAGGTTTGCATTTTTAAAGATCACTCTGGTAAATGGGGAGAATGAAACTAACTAACTAAGTAACTGTCAGTGTGTAGTTGAAGTACTGTGTTAGTACTCTAAATGGCAGGTAAATAACTAAGATAGAAGCAAGTGAAATAGAAGTAAAGTGACAGATTTGGATTATTTAGGATATAGACTTGACAAAAATTTGTGATGGAAAGAATCAAGGATGAGGCTACTCGCTAATTCAGGATGCTAGATGAGTAGAGATTTGGTCTTTAGAAGAGAAGCAGGTTATGGGATAAATGGATAATTCATCTATTACAACTTCTGTAGCTTCTGGAACATCTAAGTGAAGGCACTCCATAGAAAGCTCAGTATGTGTGTTCGAACCCCAGAGTACTGATCTGAAGAAGTGATACACTTTGAAGTTATCTGCAGGCTGTTAGGAGGCAAAACCTCATTGTTTTGAAATCACTCAAGGGGAAAATGGGGAGAAAGGAATAGAAAAAAAAATCAGACAACTTATTAAAAAACTGGTACAGAGGGGCATGGTGACACTTGTCTTTAATCTCAGCACTTTGGAGGCAGAGGTAGGAGGAATGCCAAGAGTTTGAGGCTACCCTGAAACTACGTAGTGAATTCCAGGTCAGCCTGGGCTAGAGAGAGACCCTACCACAGAAAAGAAAGAAAGAAAGAAGCCAGGTGTGGTGGTGCACGCCTTTAATCCTAGCACTCGGGAGGCAGAGGTAGGAGGCTTGCCATGAGTTCGAGGCCACCCTGAGATTACATAGTGAATTCCAGGTCTGGGCTAGAGTGAAAGAAAAAAAAAAGAAAGAAAGAAAGACAGACAGACAGACAGACAGACGGGAGGGAGGGAAGGAGGGAAGGAAGGATAGACAAATCTGTTGTGAGAAAAGTTGAGCCATTAAAAATAAAATTAAGGGCTGGGTAGATGGCTTAGCAGTTAAGGGGCTTGCCTGCAAAAGCAAAGGACCCAGGTTCGATTCCCCATGACCCCCATAAGCCAGATGCAGAAGGTGGCACATGCATCTGGAGTTTGTTTGCAGTGGCTGGATGCCTTGGTGTGCCTATTCTCTGTCTCTCTCTCTTCCTCTCTCTGCCTCTTTCTCTCTCAAATAAATAAACAAAAGTATTTTAAAAATTAAATTAAAACTGTGACATTTTCTTTGTTTTTTGGAAAATGAAAGTTCCTGATATACTTTGTTGAGAAGATTTCAGTGGAGAATGCAGAAGGGAGGGAAGAAGGAAGGCAGGAATGGTAAGGGAGAAGGTAGATTTTTTAAATGTAAGCAGTGGAAATATTTGTGTCTCTTATTTGCCCCCGTTGGAGCAAAGGTAATTAATTGGCTGGCACTTGGACAGGGCTTTCCTGACTTGGTTTGGTTTGGCTTTCCAGGCGCGTCACTCGCTTGCTTCTTCCAGTTTCGATCGTTATTTCCCGCTCCTTGTCCAGGGGCTCAGCGGCGCCGTGTTCTTGCTCCGTGCGCGCCTTCGCGCGCCGCGCTTCCTGCCCACTGTGCTCCTGCGCTCCTCCTCCTGTTCCGTGACTGCGTCTCAGTCTTCCGTCTCCACTTGCGACCCGTTCCCTCCGCCGGTGTTCATTGCCCTCAGCGCTCAGGTTTCCCTCTGCCATCGGCCATCCCGCTCTGTCTCGGGGTCGATGTTGAGTGTCAGAAGAAAGGCTTATCTTCGGAGTTATCTAGCACATGGCACCTCACCAGGATTTGTGCTGCATGAAGGTGGCAAAGGTCTGGGGTGAAATCACGGAGGCGTCAAAGGCCATGTTATCTCGGATCAAACTGGAGGAAATAATTTTCTAATTAAGTAAAAACAAGGCTGGAGAGATGGCTGGTTAAGGTGCTTGCCTGCAAAGCCAAAGGACCTCGGTTCAATTCCCCAGGACCCACAGAAGGCCAGATGCACAAGGTGGCGCATGTGTCTGGAGATCCTAAGTAAGAACAGCCCTTTTCCTGAAATACGAGGCAAAGATGTGAAAGTGGTAGAGACATCAACTTTATCTTTGAAAATGCTAGAGGTGGGTATGTTGGGGAAGTATATTGTGGAGAAACAGAATAACAGATAATGCAGTGGGATTAAGTAGAGCTGTGATTTACATGGCTCATGCGTTCTGTGTTCAAGTTTTAAGCATCTGCTTCCACTTAACGATGCTGTTTGCAACCACACTTTGTTTCAAATGTCTCCAAAACCCAGCACTGACCTCCTTCCGGTTTGCCTGGGTCGTTCATGACAATCAGACAGGCTCAGTGCCTCATTGACTGGCGTCTCGGAATGAAGAGCTCTGACCCCCTCTGTGCTCTAAGCAAGGGGGCTCATGAGCTACAAATGGCGAAAGCTGGACGGCGTGGTGGTGGGTTATCCAAGAAAGGAATTATAAAGGGGAACCAATGATCCCCTTTAGTTTATAGGGTATAGATATGAGTAGTTATGCCAGGAATTCGGGAGTACCTTTCATGTCTGAACTTTTCACTGAATTAGGAAGCAAAAGTGTCTACCGATCCAGAGAAAGGGTGAGGTGGTGGTAAAGGTTGGGAATCTCTAGGACAAGAAATGGTTTACCAGGAAAAACAAAATTTCGCTAAAGGGAAGCTGAGGGTAGTGATAACACATTTTAAAAAATATTTCTTCAGGCCAGGTGTGGTGGCGCACACCTTTAATCCCAGCACTCGGGAGGCAAAGGTAGGATTATCACTGTGAGTTCGAGGTCACCCTGAGACTCCATAGTAAATTCTAGTTCAGCCTGGGGCAGAATGAAACCCTACCTTGAAAAACCAAAGAAAAAGAAAAAGAAAAAGAAAGAAAAAATTCTTCAGCAGCTCGTTTGCCCACTTCCAGAACTGAGGAAGACAGTGTTTACAGTGATTCCAGTTCCCGAGTTGTAGTTGTGCACGTTGTTGAGAGCATGGTTGGCAAAGGGTTCCATGGAAACCGAACTGTGGAGAAGCTCACCTTGTAGGCTGCAGTAGGCTTTAGAGAACAGATGGCCACAGTGGCAATCAATTATCGCAGACACTAGAGAACACAAGAGGCTCAGGTGAGAGGTCATGGTCAGAGCTTCACACGTTGGAATTAAGGAGAGAGGATATTCAAGTGCACTGCATGACCAGGATGAGCTAAGACTATGCTTATTAAAAAGTTTTAGTGATTCCAGTTACAAAATGAGTGATCTGAAGCAAGTTGTAATTTCTGCATCTAGATAAGATTACCCACTATCCTGTCCCACAAAATCCTGAACAATTGCCTGCAAATTTCAAATATGTCTTTAACCTTTCTATTCTTGCTAACTATGGGAATGAACCTATTGAGGAGGATTTTGCTTAATTTTGCTATGATATGTTGGCCAAAAATAACTTTGTTTTTAGCATAATTAACAATTAGAAGTTTTGCCCGTTATATTTGGCTAAATAATGCTAGCTTTTTTCAGGTCATTATTGCCTCCTGTATATAAAAACACCATGCTATCAGACTATAAAAGGATACTTTTGTACCCATTGTTGATACTGTTATGTCAGCAATGAACATTCTGTAGTCATAGCAAATAGTCTAAAAGTAGAGCTAGTTCATCTTATCTCAAATGCAATTTGTTTTTGTTTTAATTTTTAGCTTATCAACATTATAAATTTGTGATAATTTAAAAGGTCAGTTGCTACAAAGCTCATGGTGAAAAATGGCAGTTTTGTGCCACATCCATGTCTGTCTGAGATTTCTTTCAACTCTTTGCATATTCTTATTTATTTCTGAGGATCTGAATAATTAACTTCTATTTCCATTCATGCCTCATTTCAAAAAAGATATTCTCTATTGCATTTTTATTATAGAAAATGGATTGTTAACATGTTTAGTTATCGTGCCCTTAAGAAATGGACGTCTTCAATTTTCTCTTAACTTCCCAACATAGTTAATCTTAATTATCTCAATTTTTAGTTATATTAATTTTATCTTTGCTATTAGGATTCTTTCAGTATTACCAACCTTAAGAACTATGTTATTGAGTTTGTCCATCACTATACAAAGTAACTCAAATCAAAATAAAAGGAGTTCATCTGTGCATGGTGATGCACATCTTTAATCCCAGCACTTGGGAAGTAAATGTAGGACGATTGCTGTGAGTTCAGGACTAGCCTGAAACTACAGAGTGAGTTCTAGGTCAGCCTGAGCTGCAGTGAGACCCTACCTTGAAAATATAGAAGCAAAAAACAGGAAAAAGAAAAAAAAACCTGAAAATACATAAATAAATGGAGCTAAAGTTTTAAAGGTTTTCAGCCATGGTCATTTGGCTCTGTAGCTTCAGGCCTTTCCTGACTGGGGCCGAGAGGAACAAGAACAGGCTAGGCTCACTGCCAGTGACCTAAGCTCCTTCTTTACCTCGGATGTTTCCGCCCTTCACACATAGTTCTACAAGTGAGCACCAAGCCTGAGCACTTGGGCCTCTGAGGGCTCTTTCTTACTCAGACTCTAACTGGTCTGCACTATGTTTACAACTCCTCTCTTAAAAAGAATACTTTTAAACATTTTTTTCCAATGCTCATGCACTATCTTTTAATAATTATTTTATTTCATCCAGTAGGTATATTTTAATGGTTCCTTTTTGGCATGGGTCAGGAATGCCTAAGTACCTAGTGTTTTCAAATGCGGAAGAACAACCTTTTTATAGTAGGGGGGAAGGAAGATTTTACTTTTTCAGTTTTTGTAGGAAGTGATAGGGACATGAATAATTGTTCCGTACAGGGTAAACTGGTTTAAATTCAAAGAAACTTGGTCCTTGACATCTCCTACAGCATGCGCTTGCATCACTTTCTGACTCTTGTCCACTGTTTGCTTGTTTGCTGTTTCTGTGAGCAACAAGGCTGTGTGTCAGACAGCTATTCAGCTCCAGTGAGAGAGTTTTTCATAGCAACATAGTAGGAATGCTACTGTGGTAAAGTAATAAGCCACTATTTAAAATACATTATATTCTACAAAGAGAAGTTAAAATTTTTATTTTATCTCTATTTATTTATTTGAGAGCGAGAAAGAGGCAGAGAGAGAGAGAGAGAGAGAGAGAGAGAAGGAAAGAAAGAAAGAGAGAGGGAATGAATGGGCACTCCAGAGCCTCTAGCCACTGAAAACAAACACCAGACACATGCACCACCTTGTGCATCTGGCTTACATGGGATCTGGGGAATTGAACCTGAGTTCTTTGGCTTTTCAGGCAAGCATCTTAACCTTTAAGCCATCTCTCTAGCCCAGAGGGCAGTTGTTATGACGTAACATGTTATTTCCTTTGTTGCCAAATCATTACCAACCCTTAGATATTCTTAACAAGTCTGTAATAGAATGTATCATTACTTAGAATACAGAAGTTACAATTATTTATTTTGGGCCCCACTACAAGTAGATAATTCTAAATTTAGGGTTCTAAAGTTAATATTTCTATGTTTCTGATATGCCATGCATTTTTGACATGTTGGTAGTAATAATAATAAGAAGTCTCAATAGACAATTACAGTTAAATTTCATTTTTTAATATGCTGTAATAAGAGTGAGCCCAGACATACCAGGGTCTTTTGCCTCTCTAAACAAACTCCAGACACATGAGCCACTTTGTGTCCTTGGCTTTCTGTAATGCTTGGGATTTGACCCTGGTCTCTTAGGCATTGCAAGGAAGAAATGCTTTTAACCATGGGACCTCCAGTCCCTAAACTTCTTATAGATCATTTGATTGTATTATCTGTTATATTCAAATATATTTCAGAAATAAGTTATCCAAAGGAAATAAAATTAAGTTCCTTGCTAGTTTATGTGTGGTTTATTGAGACAGGGTCTCACTATTACATTAGCACAGACTGACTGTGGAATTTAATTATACTCAGGTTGGCCTTGATATTTCAGTAATTCTTCTATCTCAGTCCCTCAAGTATGCTTTCATGCCAAAACAAACAAACAAACAAACAAACAAACAAACAAACAAACACCACCCTTTTTCATTAGATGATGTTATGGTTTGGGTATGAAATGTCTCCCACAAGCCGGGCGTGGTGGCGCACGCCTTTAATCCCAGCACTCGGGAGGCAGAGGTAGGAGGATCGCCGTGAGTTCGAGGCCACCCTGAGACTCCATAGTGAATTCCAGGTCAGCCTGGGCTAGAGTGAGACCCTACCTCGAAAAACCAAAAAAAAAAAAAAAAAAGAAATGTCTCCCACAAACATGTGTAAATGACTTGTTGGACTCTTGATGAGCTTTTGGAAAAATCAATATAAGTAGTGATTCTTATATATTCATATATTCTAAAAAATAAGTTATTAAGAATACAAGAAAAGGAACATAACTATGGGTGTATTTGTTATTTTTCTCATTGCTGTAGCCAGTGTCTGACAAGAACCAATTTCAGGGAGGAAGGTTTTATTTTGGCTCACAGTTTGAGGGGATAGTGCATCACGGTGGGTCGCTATGGGGGGAATGCTGCTAGGTCATCCACCTAGGCTCACAAATGGGTATGTCAAGTACTAGAGAGAGATGAGTGCTGGGTCCCAAGCCCATAGGGTGGCACCAACTACTTTTCAGCTAATCCTCTTTGGAAACTTCCTTGCCAGTATCCCAAGAGGTGTTCCTCTATAATGCATGTATGTATGTGTGTATATGTACATATGGTGAAACTAAACATTTTTATAGTTGCTATACCTTATTTTAAATATATATATTTATTCATTTATTTTAGAGAGAGTGAAAGAGAAAATGAGCATTTGTTTCATAATTCTCATCTACTCATATTTACTAATCTACATATTACGTCTCTAGAAACACTATGAAATAGGATATATTTTGGAAATATTGCTAGATAAGTGCCTTACTAAAAGGTATTGATTTGAAAGGCAAAAATACTCAAAATCTCCAAACAAACCCTAAAACATAGTAGATTTACTCTCTTACTATACAATTGGCTCAGTTAGCATCATTCATTAGAACTATGAACCAATACTAGGTGTCTATGTAAATATCCTTTTTTATAAGGAAGCAACATAACAGCATAGCATTGTGGGACTATTACTTGACCCCAGTGGGATGAACACCCATCCTAAACCTGATTTTACTAATCTATAAAGTGAATATAAAAATGCTTTCTTTTTGATTAAGATTAGATGTGTTTTGCTCGAGTTAAAATTTAAAAGATGTGATAGCTATTTAATGATTACTTTTACTGTGTTTAATTATTTCAATATTAAGGATAGCTACACTTAGCAATTGTTATATTTATTGTTCTAATTAGATAACTATATTTGTATTCTTTTTTGAATTACATTACTATAAATAAAGCTGTATTATACTATTTTATTCCAAGGCTCTTGTAGGTTATTTAAGATTCTTAACTTTATGCAAAAATACGTAAGGTTGACACTTAATATTAACATTGGCATTCATTAGGTAAAGGGTAATTGCTATATGGTATTCCCAGGTCATCTGTTTTCTCAAAACTGTAATTTTCTTAAAATCATTACCATAAGTTCATATGTCTTCAGTAATAATATATTATCTACTTATATTAATACTACATAGAGTGAGTAGTCCTCATCTATGGCATGATTCCTTACTCTGAGAAGAGCAACTTTAACTTGGGCTTTAGCAAACAGAATATGTAGTATCCCTAAATGTATTTATGTTGCATTTTTTCTGATATGAAAAAGAGAAATTATTTCTAAGAAATTTATTGATTTATATGCTAAATGTTAATAGAAAAGTAGGAGATGGCTCAGTTTTATTCACTATATTGTATATTGTAAATGCACTGTTTTTAAGTTTCATATATTTTTCTCCTAAGTAGACTTTATGTGTTTAAATATGGACTGTTCAATCCTAATATTATCCTCAAACTAATTATGTTTTTCTTTCATTTTAGTTCAGGCTTGGTTCCTTCAGCTTAGACAAAGTTGCAAACCCAAGTGAGGTCATTAGAGAACTTGTTTGTTACTGCCTGGACACCATCGCTGAAAAGCAAGCCAAAAATGAGCACCTGCAGAAAGAAAATGAAAGGCTTTTGAGAGACTGGAATGATGTTCAAGGACGGTACGCACAGTCTGCTTGCATCACTGAGTCACGGGGCACTTGTACTATTGCTGGCCTATGTTAATGAGTTATAAACTTATCAAATATATACAATAGTGCATTTTAAAGTAAAATCTGCCCTTGATTATACCTTTACTTGATATTTCTTTCTACTTTGATATTATGTCATTAGTCCCTGTTGTATAGTAGAGGAGTGTATTAGCTGTTACATTTAGTAACTTCAACAAACATAAAATGACATGTAATTAAACCTTAGGATCAGAACCTTTTATCATCTTCTTAATTAAAACTGAGGCAGTGAGGCTTGGTATGCTGCTCAGTGGTCGATGGCAAACTTCTCATGGGTATGGCACGTGGCTTAGGCCTCTGCATCTGCCAAAAAGATGGGATTCAAAATAGGTATATTTTTAGCTAAGTATTATTTTGGCTTAATTTTTATGATTAATAATGATTATATAGACATGAAATGTAAATAAGCCCAACTGATTCACTATTTATAATCAATGAAGGATAACTATTTCAAATGATGTGTGTTTTGGCTCCACTAGACACGTTTTTCCTGATTGAAAATTCATATTACAGTCATTTTTAAAAGATGAGGTAATTGTGGCTACTAAGTAAGACATTTAGAAGCCTTTTATTTGCCTGGATTTGCCTGTTTATTAAGTGATGAAGAAAAATTTTAAATGTGATCTCAATAATGAATTTTTTCAACTGGTGCATAATTTTATTATTCTGTTAATTGTTAATTGTTTGAAAGAAATAAAATGTATTGTGAACACTTATAGCCCCATAGAGATACTTATGATGTGCATAGTTAGTGTGCATGTATAACAGTGCCTGTAATAATTATGTGGCATACATGTGATGATAATAATAGTTACTATACAGTACAGTTTTTTAAAATCCCTTATCCGAGGTAAGAGCTCTAAAGCATAAGAGCATGTATCCTATTTAAAGGTGCATGTGATTGTTTTTATGCAGCTATTGTGATTCCTCTATATCTACATTGATATGTATATGTTGGAGAACATCATCTATAGAAGAGTTTTATGACTATCCAGGTATCCATATGAAAATGAGAGTAATTAATATAAATTATTTCTTGACACTCAATGTTTTTGTTTCGTTTTTTTTTTTTTTGGTTTTTCGAGGTAGGGTCTCACTCTAGCCCAGGCTGACCTGGAATTCACTATGGAGTCTCAGGGTGGCCTCGAACTCACGGCGATCCTCCTACCTCTGCCTCCCGAGTGCTGGGATTAAAGGCGTGCGCCACCACGCCCGGCTTAACTCAATGTTTTTAATTAATGTAACAGAAAACTAAATTACTAGACTATCATTTTTTTCACTTTAAGGAAATCTTGCTCTCTTTTAGCTCTAAATTATTTTTTTTAACCTCCTGTTACATACATATCATATGCAAAAAGAATTGAATTTAAAGTTTACATGTTAGGAAGCCATATAAAAATAATTAAGTTAATTATTCTCTTAAACTTTTGTGGTATTAATTTAATGTGAGTCAGTATCATATATCTCAAAGCAGTTTTGAGACTTATATCTATAGTTTGAGTGTTTTTTTTTCTATTTTACATATGAAATACTTCAAATTACAAAAACATGAACTACAGTTGTGAACAGCCGTTGTGCTTTTATATTTAACACTCAGCATCTTTAGGATGAGAGAAAACTTGATCCACAAATTGCCCACAAACAAATGCAGACTAGGTACTTATTGCCTGAACAAATGGCTTTAAAATGTCTGCCAGAGGTTGAAGGAGGTATTATCTGATTAGCATTCAACACACTGCCATCAAATTGAAAGCGGGGGGGGAGAGGCCGGCTGGGCACAGTTGCCCCTGTGTTCTGAACATGTATTATGTGCAGACAGATGCTTGATTTGCTCATTCTGAACTGTCCAGAAAGTGCTTCTGTCTTGTTGTGGTGACACATTTCCTACTGGTTCCAAAGCACGGCTATGCATCCTGTCACCTGCCTCTCGATGCTAGCTCCAGCTACCTTCTTTTGTCGTTACTGGGTCATATGTCTTCACTGGGGCTGGTAATGTGTTCCCGTTTCTTACAAACAGACAGAAAAATTTCCTCTCCACACAATTCGAGGTTCCTTTTTATAGACCAGATGTTAGATTAGTAGCTTTATGCGTTTCTCAAATTTGCTTTTCTTCACTTGTTGTGAACCTCTGTGTGTACCTTGCCCTTGGCCAACCAGTACTTACTTGTTTTTCTCTCCTTACCATCTCAGTCTCCTGGTCAATGAGCTCTAGATCCTATGAGGATAGTGCTCCACTAAAGACTTGTCTTTGGAGAGAGTAGAAATAGGACATGAATATACTGGCTTAGAAACCTGGGAACACAGAAAGTAGACAATCGTTAGAATTGGGGCACTCATGTTAGCCCCTGCCATAGTTCAGTTTTCAGGGAAGCCTCGGACTGTTACAGTATCCATCC
The DNA here is from genome assembly GCA_036346955.1 of Dipus sagitta. Taxonomy (NCBI): domain Eukaryota; kingdom Metazoa; phylum Chordata; class Mammalia; order Rodentia; family Dipodidae; genus Dipus; species Dipus sagitta. The sequence goes on from CM070787.1 coordinate 5,524,353, forward strand.
ATGGTCCAGTTATTCCTGCCGCTGCTGTACCATGCCGCAGTTGAGAAGACAAGGATAAACCAGACCTAAAAGAGGAATGGAGAATTATATATAGCATGAGTAAAAGAGTGTCCTTTATTGCATAAATTGTAACATCTATTTACTATCACTTTTTCCTTACTATTCAATAGTTGTGTTCTTTGCTCTTTTTTTTTTTTTAAATAAGTGGCTTTGTAGGGTTAATTTTGTTCTTTTTAATGAGAGAAATATTTTTTAAAACTTGTATACAAATCCTGAGGTTATTAGCTGTATTTATTTCACTGGGTGTCCTACTTAATTTCAAATAACAAGTCTCTAGTCCCATGTTGCTGAATAGGTCTTTTGTTTGCCCTCAAACCTCAGTTTGGAAATCCCCTGGCTGTATTATGAGCTGTAGTTATTAAACCCATAAGGAGGAGGCAGCTTTCAGTGATTGTTGACACTCTTGAATTGACCAGAAGACCTTGAAGGCTTTTACTTTGTCTCTATGTCTTCAAGTAGAATCCCATTATCTCCAGATGAAGCCACTCTGATATTTAAAGACGGCCCGCCACATCTCCGTATCTCCTTGGTAGCTCATTCCAGTGTGTAAGGACACTCAGTCAGAAAATCCCTCCTTCCTTGAATTGTAGCCCAAATCCTGCATAGTGTAGTTGAAGGTCATTTCCTCTTGTTCTGTCATCAGGAAGGATAAGGAACAGCTGCTCACCATCTTCAGGGTTTATGAACTTATTAAATCTTTTTTTCCTCATTAAATCTTTACCAACACGTTCCTTTCCAGTTCATTTTAGCTTTTGTTTCCTGAACTCTGTTCAGATTTTCTTTTTCTGTACAGCCTTGACCTACATATAAATTTGCTCCAAACTGATTGTTCATATAATGATTTCTATACTGTTTCTATAACATAGGTTTATATGAATGCATCCATTGTTTCATTTTAGAGTGCCATTTAATCTATTTTTGTATGCTATTTCTGCAAAAAAGTTACTTTTTGGTTCTTATATTTGTTTTTTTTCTTAGGCTAGTTTTGACAATAAAAAATAATTAATTTAAAACTGCCAATATGTTCTACATTTATGTATTTTATTCTTATGTCTTTTAAAAAATTACTCCCCTGCGGTGTTAGATCCTGGGTCCTCGAGTGCTGTGGTTACTAACGAAAGGTTACTTGGAACCTTCCCGTTGACGCTGTGTGTGTTTTCGTACACTTGGAACCTTCCCGTGGACGCTGTGTGTGTTTTCGTACACTTGGAACCTTCCCGTGGACGCTGTGTGTGTTTTCGTACACTTGGAACCTTCCCGTGGACGCTGTGTGTGTTTTCGTACACTTGGAACCTTCCCGTGGACGCTGTGTGTGTTTTCGTACACTTGGAACCTTCCCGTGGACGCTGTGTGTGTTTTCGTACACTTGGAACCTTCCCGTGGACGCTGTGTGTGTTTTCGTACACTTGGAACCTTCCCGTGGACGCTGTGTGTGTTTTCGTACACTTGGAACCTTCCCGTGGATGCTGTGTGTGGTTTTGTACACTTGGAACCTTCCCGTGGACGCTGTGTGTGTTTTCGTACACTTGGAACCTTCCCGTGGACGCTGTGTGTGTTTTCGTACACTTGGAACCTTCCCGTGGACGCTGTGTGTGTTTTCGTACACTTGGAACCTTCCCGTGGACGCTGTGTGTGGTTTTGTACACTTGGAACCTTCCCGTGGATGCTGTGTGTGTTTTCGTACACTTGGAACCTTCCCGTGGACGCTGTGTGTGTTTTCGTACACTTGGAACCTTCCCGTGGACGCTGTGTGTGTTTTCGTACACTTGCAACCTTCCCGTGGACGCTGTGTGTGGTTTTGTACACTTGGAACCTTCCCGTGGACGCTGTGTGTGGTTTTGTACACTTGGAACCTTCCCGTGGACGCTGTGTTTTCGTACACTTGGAACCTTCCCGTGGACGCTGTGTGTGTTTTTGTACACTTGGAACCTTCCCGTGGACGCTGTGTGTGTTTTCGTACACTTGGAACCTTCCCGTTGACGCTGTGTGTGGTTTTGTACACTTGGAACCTTCCCGTGGACGCTGTGTGTGTTTTCGTACACTTGGAACCTTCCCGTGGACGCTGTGTGTGTTTTCATACACTTGGAACCTTCCCGTTGACGCTGTGTGTGTTTTCGTACACTTGCAACCTTCCCGTGGACGCTGTGTGTGTTTTCGTACACTTGGAACCTTCCCGTGGACGCTGTGTGTGGTTTTGTACACTTGGAACCTTCCCGTGGACGCTGTGTGTGGTTTTGTACACTTGGAACCTTCCCGTGGACGCTGTGTGTGTTTTCGTACACTTGGAACCTTCCCGTGGACGCTGTGTGTGGTTTTGTACACTTGGAACCTTCCCGTGGACGCTGTGTGTGTTTTCATACACTTGGAACCTTCCCGTTGACGCTGTGTGTGTTTTCGTACACTTGGAACCTTCCCGTGGACGCTGTGTGTGGTTTTGTACACTTGGAACCTTCCCGTTGACGCTGTGTGTGGTTTTGTACACTTGGAACCTTCCCGTGGACGCTGTGTGTGTTTTCGTACACTTGGAACCTTCCCGTTGACGCTGTGTGTGGTTTTGTACACTTGGAACCTTCCCGTGGACGCTGTGTGTGTTTTCGTACACTTGGAACCTTCCCGTTGACGCTGTGTGTGTTTTCGTACACTTGGAACCTTCCCGTTGACGCTGTGTGTGTTTTCGTACACTTGGAACCTTCCCGTGGACGCTGTGTGTGGTTTTGTACACTTGGAACCTTCCCGTGGACGCTGTGTGGTTTTGTACACTTGGAACCTTCCCGTGGACGCTGTGTGTGTTTTCGTACACTTGGAACCTTCCCGTTGATGCTGTGTGTGGTTTTGTACACTTGGAACCTTCCCGTTGACGCTGTGTGTGGTTTTGTACACTTGGAACCTTCCCGTGGACGCTGTGTGTGTTTTCGTACACTTGGAACCTTCCCGTGGACGCTGTGTGTGTTTTCGTACACTTGGAACCTTCCCGTGGACGCTGTGTGTGGTTTTGTACACTTGGAACCTTCCCGTGGACGCTGTGTGTGGTTTTGTACACTTGGAACCTTCCCGTGGACGCTGTGTGTGTTTTCGTACACTTGGAACCTTCCCGTGGATGCTGTGTGTGGTTTTGTACACTTGGAACCTTCCCGTGGACGCTGTGTGTGTTTTCGTACACTTGGAACCTTCCCGTGGACGCTGTGTGTGTTTTCGTACACTTGGAACCTTCCCGTGGACGCTGTGTGTGGTTTTGTACACTTGGAACCTTCCCGTGGACGCTGTGTGTGGTTTTGTACACTTGGAACCTTCCCGTTGACGCTGTGTGTGTCCAGTGCTAATATCTGTAATCCCAGCATGCCTAGCTAGGACAAGAATGGAAGCAGAGATGAGAAATCTCCCAGGAGCTCACAGGACAGCAAACCATGTGAATGCAGCAGGGAACAAGAGAGACCGCTTCAAACTGGGGGAAGATGAGGACTTGCAACCCCCACATGCACACCATGGCATGCATATGTCCCCATGCCCCCTCCCCCCACAAAATATAAAGATAAATAAATGTCAAACAAGATCATGGTTACTATTAAAAAAGCAAATTACTAGGGAAACAGGCTACATTTGCAATTTTCCTATGAAAACATTCTTCTTAAAGAATGTGTGTATATTATATTTAATCATTTAGATTTATAAAGTATAATTTCTATCCATTTTCAGTTGTCCTTTAGAACATAAATTCATAAATTATAAATATCAATAATTTTCATTAATCTATTAAACTATCTCCTTAAGATATTTAAGTAAATGAAAGCATATGTAAAAATGAGATTTAAATTTCCTTACAAGTTTAATTCAAATATTGAGCATTAGACTGAATAATTCTGATGTTATGAAAACTAAATGGTATATTCACTTTGTAAATCATTTAGATTTGAAAAATGTGTGAGTGCCAAAGAAGCCTTGGAGACTGATCTTTATGAACGATTTATTCTGGTGTTGAATGAGAAGAAAACAAAGATCAGAAGTTTACATAGATTGTTAAATGAAGGTCAAGAATTGGAAAAGAATACCAAGCATGACAGGTAGAGTCATTCTGGTTTTAGGTAACAGGTGTACTGATTTAAGTATAATTTCTTCTGAAAGTTAATGAAAAATTAGCTTCCAACTTTTGGTAATATGAGATGACTTGATAGTGGAGGATTAAATCTTTGGGTTGGTAAGCAGGGATATCATGGCCTAGTAGACTGTCAATGTGATCTCTGCATATCAGCGTGTGGTCTCACCTATCCTTAGCTTCTAACACTCTCGTGAGGCTTGATCAATGTGCTCAGTTTAATTCTTACACATAATGGACAGAGATATTTATTATTTAATGAAACTTTCATTTCCTGGACAATACAATATTTGTTGAATAGTTATAGTAATAATGTCTAAGAAATTGTTAGCTTTAAAATCAGACAGCTAATGTTAAATTCCCCAAAACATTTATGTTTATCTTATTGAAGTGTCACCTGTTATAATTTGGGCAAATTTTTCTAGATGTGAATATAGACTTGATTCTTAAGAGAAAAATCACAAGTGTTTGGCAGGTATGGATTTGGATGATTATAAGTGTTTTAAGCCTTAGCAGAAATTGGTTAGATTTAATCCTGATTCTGAGAGGAAGCATAGATTTACCAATACAGAAGGTAATATCTGTTGTCAGTTGGAACAGGTTCAGGTCCTGTGGGTGCTGTTAGCATATGGCAATGAACAAGTCCTGTCAACTCTCTTTGCCTCACTTGGGGCAGTAAAACAATATGCAGAACTTTTTTTTTGGGGGGGGGAGAGGTGGTTATTATGATGATAAACACCCTGACCTACAGATATAATTTGGTACAATAGCATTTTGGTAGGAGACTAGAAAGTGATAAGTAAACTGATTTAGGAATTAACTTTAGTGAGCATTAAACAGCATTCTGTTTGTAAGTAAAATAGAAAGTTTTCTTAGTAATTTTATCTAAGTCATACATATTTCACTGTATATTCATCAATTCAGATTTATCCCCCCCCCCCAGGAATATTGTTGGTATTTACTGCTACATTTGGTAGGTATCAAAGCTTGAAGTAATGATTTTTGAATCTATCAATGTATTTCTCTCTAGGGATACAACAACAGCCTGTTCTGAAGTTGCTGCTGAACACGATGCAGCCTATGATGAAAGCACAGATGAGGAAGGTGCGGCCTCCTCAACAGCTCCAGGTGAGGAAATATACTTACTCATTCTGGTGATTATCTCACTTGAGTTCATTACTCTGATGAAAAATGATATGAAATTGTTTTCTAGATAAATTGTGTAAAGATTTCAGTCTAAAACCTTAAATACTTAGTTACAATTCATTTTTCCAGGATGAGTCATCAATTTCCCACACAACAGGGCTCAGAGAACATTACAGAAATAGTCACGTAAAGAAAGTGGGTGCTGCTCTCACTGCTAGTCAGAGAACCTTTTCTCTGGAGATAGTAGTAGACAGTGAAGAGACTCAAAACTCACCAAAGTTGAAAATAAGAGGAGAGTTCAACACTAAAGGAGATCTCTACCACACCTTCTAAGACTCAGGAAACATTGCAGAAGAGGGGATGGAAAGAATGTAAGTGCCTCAGGGTGCATAGACATGCTTGAATATGAAGTGACTGGTACATTCATGACACCAGAGTAGTTACTCATACCCCCCCCCCCCCCATGACTGGTATCGTTCTGAGCGCATCAGCCTTTTGACTTGGATGACAGAGGTTAACAAAAGGAAGGAGACAACAACATGACAGAGGGAGGACTGCCTTGTAAGAGGTGGGTCTTCAAGGGATGGGGGGGTTGGGGTAGAGGAGATAACAGGATAAAGGGATAGGAACATGTTCTTATTACTGTATGTCCATATATTAAAATTTTCAATAAAAAATAAAATGCTATAAAATGCAGAAATCCATTAGCAAATGCCAAGCAAGAAAGTATTAAAAACATTCAAAGATGTCTAACAGTCATCTACCAGATGGACAGAAGCCATCCTGCTACATATCATAGCTCAGAACTGGTTGCTTGAATCTTTCAGAGTTTACAGAACTTAGACTATATGTAGAGCCCTGTCCTAGGCGAGTGCTTCAGCTTCTCAGGTTGGGACCTTGTCCTGCTGAGCACAAATGAGTTCCATGGGGAAAAATGGGATAGAGAGCAGAGGGGAAGGTGGCACTTTCTTGTGAAGCATTTGATCAAGTTCCCAGAAGTTTCATCCCATAGATTATTTTTTCTAGGCTTTTATACATTTGGTAGGGGTAGGAGTAGCAAAAATCATTGAACTCATTTAAGTGCCTAGAAGGTTATTACCTAAGACCCAGTAGTATAAAAATATAAATGTTTGGTTTATTCATTTAATTAAAAAAATGAGTACCTATTATATACCAGGACCTTGCTGGACAGTAGAAAGTCAACAACATATATATAACATTAGTAGCACTATGCTTAGATTCTACTGAGGGAAACAATTAATGACAAGACCAGTAAACTAAAGGACCTGTTGTAAATGCTCAAGATAAAAATAGAGCAGGAAAAGAATATAGTCATGTCAAGACGCAGCTACAGTTGAGAACTGTGTTTTCATCTAGGGTGCGGAGGCCTGGGTGAGCAGGTAAAGTATATGCTGGTGGAGAAGAAGCTGAAGGAAAACACACGCTTAAGCACAGACACCCAGATGTGTTCATGCCGTGGCACAGCGTTCGCATGGATAAAGGATGGAGAGAACTGGGATCTGAGGTCAGAAAGAGCACAGGGCCACATCATGTGCAGCACCCTGTACACCATTGTAAGAGCTTCAGCTTTTACTTGGACTAGGACTAGGTTGTATGACAGGCCACGAAGCAGGCAAGTGGCCTCGCCTGTAACTGAATTGCTTGTGCCGTTGTGTTTTGACTAGATGGTAGGATGACAAGTTCAGGAGAAGGTGGATGGGAGGCTGGTTTGATAGTTGGGTGGCTTACATGAGAGTGAGCATGAGGTGAAGAGCAGTGAGAAGATTCTGGATGTTTAAAGGCATCAGGATTTGCTAAGGAATCATGGATGAAGAGTGAGCAGTGAAGAGTGAGAGGGGAAGTTACTATGTGAGAAGCCATAATGTAGATGTGATTTCTGTAAGCCAAGGGAAGAAAACATCAGAATGAAGCAGACGGTCAACAGCAGAGTTCAATGCAGAAAATGGAAAAATAATAATGACAAAAAAGTGATGAGAATTGAGAATTAACAGATTTTACCACATGACTATCATTGGCAACCTCAATATAACCTTTGTAGTAGAATGGTGGGGGCTAAGGGAGAATATGAGTTTCCAAGAAATTAAGAAAATTGGAGATGGGATCACAAATTTAGCCAACACTCTAAAGAAAAGGAAAGCTATGGAGCAGCAGAGGAAACAATGTGGTGAACAATAGTGTTGCGTTTTGTTTTTAGATAGAAGAAAGTATGTATTCATGGACTGTTGGCGGTGAGTGAACAGCTACTGAATTAGTTTTGCTAGGAACATGGGTAGAACGAAAGGTAAAAGAAATGGACAAACCCATAGGGAAGTAACAATGCAGACATGGAAACCAAAGGAGGCAATTCAAGGGCATGACTGAGAACTGCGGTGTTAAAAAGGATTTTGCTGCATTCCACAAATACACGAACATGTTTACACAAGAAGACAAACCTCTAGCTTTGCGTGGTGGCGCATGGCTCTTTTCCCAGCCCTGGGGAGGCATTGGTAAGAGGGTCACTGTGAGTTTGAGGCCAGCCTGAAACTACATAGTGAATTCTAGGTCAGCCTGGGCTACAGAGAAACACTACCTTGAAACAAAAATAAAAGCAAAAACAGAATTCTTCTTTTGGAGTCTATACTTTATCCCATTTAAGATATTTTTAGTAATCTAATACATTTAGATATACATAAGGAAAGTCTGTGCTCTTCCAATGTAAACTTTTTAGAATTTTTATTAAGTACAGTGGGCTTTTGTTCCTTATTCAGAATATCTTACCAGCATGTAATGGAGAGGACAATTACCAGAAAGAATATGTATGGTTAAATATGTATATTTGTAAATAGAGTCTATTGTGTGTTCACTCTGTTTTCAGAAAAGCTTAAACTATAATTGTACTATTTTAAATCTGGCAAAACTTCTCTTTTTCTCTTAATATATTCTTTATTTTTCCTTCATTATATATGTCATTTCTATATATCCCAGTTCACTACATATTTGATATGTCTTTGGTTTTACTAAATTTTTGCATTTTACTGTGCTCTTGCCAAGTTTTTGATGTCAAGAACTAAAGGGCATTTTATTAGCAGTTTTATGCACTTGATTTGTTGTACATTAGTGAGAAATAGTCAGAAAACAGATATTTGCTAAGATAAAGAAGGAGTTTCTGATCTGCAAATCATGGTGAACTACAAGCTTCCATAGGTCTGGGAAGCATTGTTTTGACAACCTAGGGCCACCTTGTAATTTAACAGCCTTTGTCATTAATTCTTTTACAAAGATATGAATATATTTTTAGTCCATGGCACATTAATTATTACGATCAGCATAAGTTTGTGTTTTTTGTATTTTCATTTGTATTACTGTGGCTGGGGCAGAATATAGGACTTTTCTTCCTGAACTTATTCTGTCATCTTGATGATGAATCACTTTTCCTACCGTACAAGTAAATATGTAGATTTATTATACATATTACAGTTTTATGTGTGCTTTCCCTACAGTGAACACAAGTGGTAGAGAGGTTAGGGGGGATTGGTTGATTTACTCTATCTTTCAGAAAGCCATTTCTTCAAATAACTGAATGTATAATTCTTTCTGTCTCTCTCTCTCTCTCTTTCTTTTTTGTAGGATCTAACCAGGCTGACCTGTAATTAGTCTCAGGGTGGCCTTAAACACACAATGATCCTCCTACCTCAACCTCCTGAGTGCTGAGATTAAAGGCATGCACCACCACACCAGCTAATTGTTCAGTCTTATTAGGACCTTAAGGAATAGCTCACAATAAGTAATTCAAACTAATAAACTATATCATGCTTAGAAAACATGAACATGTGCAAAGCACAAAACTTCTAAAAAGCCTGACTAGAGTTCAGTGCTGGAGGGCTTGCCTAGCATGTGTGAGGCCCTTGAGTTCAGTCCCCATCACTGTATAAAACAAACAGACTCCAAAGCACTCATGAACATCTTACTGATTGAATGGAAGCATTCTCAAACCTAAGTACAGGTGATACATTTTATACTTTCTGTGTGGCAAGGGTTACTTTCCTCATATCTGTACTTCCAGAATGTTAAGACAAGGTACAATTACAATTGTGACTTCATTTCTTTTCTGTGGTTTGTGTTTCAAGGCAGGATCTCACTCTAGTCCATCAGACTGGAACTCGCTCTGTAGCCCCAGGCTGGCCTTGAACTCTTAGTGATCCTCCTATCTCTGCCTCCTGAGTGCTGGGATTAAAGGCTTGGGCAACCACGCCCAGCTGCTTCATTTCTTAATCTGTGACTGTGTTCTAAAGCCTTAGAGCTGACAGGGATTTCATCTGGTCTCAGATTAAGGCCTTGACAGTTAAGATTGTTGTGATCTTCATTGGCAGTGCAAACCCTGTTTTACAGAGATGGCTAGGTCATGCTAGTAGTCGTTCTTAACTTCTCATGTCTTTCAGCATTTCCTACTTAGTCTTCATCACTCCCCCCACCCCAAAGTACTTTTTGTTTCTCTAGTAGGAGCCTGTTGGATTATTATAAATGTTGTGTAACAAAGTTCTCTAAAGGAAACATATTTCTCTCCAAACAGTAGAGAGAGATAATGCTGTTCCACATCATCACGTATAATCTAAAGAACAGCTTTTCATTATGGGCATTTAAACATCATTTCAGAATTGTATGTAAAAATGTTAATTGTATATATAATCTAAGAATTTTAGCCATTGTAATGCATTTAAAATATTTATTTATTTATTGCAAGCACAGAGAGAAAGACAGAGAGGGAGAAAGATAGGAAGAGAGAGTGAGAAAGAATGGCTGTGCCAGGGCTTCTTGTCACTGCAAACTAATTCCAGATGCATGCGTCATTCTGTGCATCTGGCTTTGTGTGGATAATGGGGAACCAGCCATTGGCTATCAGGCTTTGCAATCAAGCACCTTAACTGCTGAGACATCTCTCCAGCCCTACAATGCATTTTTTTAAGTTTTAATATAATTTAAAAGTATACAAATGTTTAGTAGAAAGTTAGGTTCTTGGGCTGGAGAGATGACTTAGCACTTAAGGCACTTGTCTGTGAGGCCTAAGGACTTAGGTTCAATTCCCCAGACCCACGAAAACCAGGTGCACATGATGCTGCATGCGCCAGAAGTTTATTTGTAGTGGCTAGAGGCCCTGTTGTGTCCATTCTTCCCCCCAATAAATAAATAAACAAAAATAAAATATTTAAAACAAAGAAAGTTAGATTCTTTCATAGCACTTAGACCTTTCTTACAAAACGTTTTAGACTAATGTTTAATTGGATCCTAATTAACCAAAATATGAGACATAATTGTTAAGGCTGAGTAGACATTTCAATTGTTAATGTATTTGAATGACTATCATTTCTATTAATAGAAATTGACATTCATACAATTACAGAATAGTTGAATCATCCTTACTAAAAGTACAAATAAGAAAACAATGATCTACCTTTCTTAGCTTCAAGCTGTTCAGATATTAAAAAAATAAAGTGAGCTTTTGTTCTACCTTTGTACATAATTATTTGCCCATTATCTTGAACATTTCACTATTCTTAATCCTTCTTTTTAACCAACAGAAAGGTTCTCTATCATTGCTGTCAGTCTTTTGAGATTTTACTTAGTTGGTGGGCTTCCTGGAAGGAAGTGTGCTTGTAGAATAGCCTTTTTGAAAATAAATGAATTACTATGTCACACAGTTGATGAATACTGTATAACTACTTTAAAAAGTAGAGCAGAATCCCAAATTTCTAAGTATCAAAGAGCCTGTTGCTTTGACCAGTGAACGTCTGCTCACACGGGGAGAGAGTGCAGCGTGTTCTGCCAGAGCGATTACTCAGAACCTCAGCTTTAGAAGAACAGAGCGCGCTCAAAATCTCACCCAGCTGCTCTTACACATACTGATTTATATGCTGTAAGTGGAAAGTTGATTTAGTAAAACTTGTCACCAGACAGAAGAAAACAATTTGGGTATATTTCTTAGCAATGGCAGGGTTTTATAAATATACACTGTTGCTAAGAATGGCATTATGTACTTTAGAAGTCTATATTTCGTATAGTTCTAGATCCTCTAGTTCATCTCCATCATTTTTCCAAGGAAGAAATAGATTCCTAAATAGGTATATTACTTTTGACCACACCCACGAATTAAATATATAAATATTTTTTTCTTCTCAATCACTAAACTAACTACAATTGCAAAATACTTTTCAGGTACAAAATCCTTAGAAATTTGCTTACATTGATGTACTTACGTTCTCCTTTTTTAAATTATTTTTTAAAATTTATTTGTCTTTTCTTTTCTTTTTGGTTTTTGTTAGTAGAGCCCATGCTTACCTGGAATTCACTATGTAGTCTCAGGGAGGTCTCGAACTTAACGATCGTCCTACCTCTGCTCCCGAGTGCAGGGATTAAAAGTGTATGCTGCAGTGCCTGCTTATAAATTTATCATTGACCCAAGAATATTGAGAACACCTTTTGTTTGCTATAGAGGAGATCCTATCTACATGTGTTTGTTTCAGGAAGACAGTCTTCATCATTAGTTTGAGCAATTTAGACTTCATGATAGACTTCTAGTGAGGTCGTTCTTGTGAACGCTAATTGCGTTAGGTCCTTAGGGTGTTTATTGACCTGATAAACACTCTCCTGTATCAAAGGCTGTTAACAAACCTGTAATAATTCCACTTTTCCTACTGTGTCAGTGAGGGGCCATATGACCTCCTAGGAACTATTTTACATCTTTCCTCATTCTTACGAAACAAAGAAATTCTTCTAAAATTTTCTGTGAGTATGGATGAGTGAAAAGCTGGCAGAACTTTTGCCCCCCCCCCCAGCAACTCTGACTCTAATGTTGATGAATAAGCAGTAAACACAAATTTCAAAATCACAGCAGAAGGCAAACAGCAGCACAAGAACTGGCTGTGCTGACAGCACACTGAATCCTGGGTAACGCTGACATGATTCTGTGGTACTCCTGCCCAGGATTGCAGTGTGACCCTGTCCAGAACTTCGTAGGGGGGTCGTGCCAGAACGCAGCAGTTCACAGGGACTGCAAACTGACCTATTTGGGCCCCGGATGATCACTGGGTGTGCAGCAGAGAGTGAGACTTACACCTGGTGGTATCGTCAGTGGACGTCGCGATCTTGGCAGTGGTCAAGCAGATTTGGCCAGTGTGTCCCCCAAGCTGCAGTGATGCTGACGGTGGGAAGAGGCGTGCTCCTGGCTTTCAGTGCACATGCACTTCTGAACTGGAGATGTAAGAGGCTTCAAACTACTTGGGCAGTTATGGCCACACAGCTGAATGGAAAATAAGATCCTAAACTTTGAAAAGTCTTCCCACCTGCCCCATCAAAGAATGCAATAAAAAATAGAGAGGCCTATTGAAGTACTTGAACAAGGACGCTGTCATCAGTTACTGACAACTGAGCTGTTCAGACTAAAAGGCAACACATAGTAAGCCAAGCTTAAAACCCAAACCAAAATAAAGTAAAACAAAGAAAGAAAGAAAAAAAAAAAAAACGATGAAATAAATTGCTGTGGTATTGGTGGTACTCTTTACAATAGAAACAACTTTCCCACATTTGCTACAGACAAATTGCTAACCAAACACAAAACAAAGCAAAGCAAAAAAGCAATGCCAGTGACCCTTTAAGGGGGAAAAGAATAAAATCTTAGAGATTTTATGATATACCATTAAAATTTTCTATTTTTAAACATAACTAGACATACAAAGTCAAAATGTATTCTCCATACTCAGGGAGATGTTAAATATAGTAAAAGAAAAAAGACCAAAGCACAATTAAAATATGTTCAGAGTACTCAAGTAAAAACAGTCTTATAGTACTGAAGGGCGGTATGATAAGAATGTATCAGTAACAAGGCCGGGTGTGGTGGTGTACACCTTTAATCCCAGCACTTGGGAGGCAAAGGTAGGAGGATCGCCATGAGTTCAAGGCCACCCTGGGACTACAGAGTGAATTCCAGGTCAGCTTGAGCTAGAGTGAGACCCTACCTTGAAAAAAAAAAAAAAAACAACAAAAAACGAAACAAATAATGTATCAGTAACAAACATTCTTCATAAAGAAGACAGACATTCTTTCTTTAAAAAGGAAATGGAAATGCTGTACATGTAATTTAAATAAGATTCACTAGAGATTGATGATGACAGAAGTAAAAAAAATCATTGTACTTAGAGACTGATCAATAGAATGGATAATTTCTGAAGAACAAAGAACAAAATATCAAAGAAAATGAACAGATCATCAGAGCCCTGTGGGTTGACATCAAGTGTGAAAATATACATCTAATACACTTTCAACAACAGGAGGAAGGGAAAGGTAGAAAGAGGATTGAACAAATAATATCAAAGATGTCAAAATTTATAAAAATCATTAAAGAAACCAAAAAGAAAAATAAGTCCTAAGTAGAATAAATGTCAGGTGATATGTACTGGGTTACGTTAACGTATCCAAACACTTGAAACATGGGGCTAAATAAGCAACTCTGTCTGGCACATCACCTACCACGGACGTGAAATCACTAGTATTAGCTACTGACTTCTCATCTAAAGAACGGGAGGAATAGAGGCTGGAAGGCTATAGGGTGGCATTTACATGGTTCAGAAAGAAAAACAAAATGTCAACTACTAACTTAATATCCAGCAAAATATCTTTCTAAATGAAGACAGAATTGAAACATTTATTGAATAAGACATTCATTAAGAACATAAGAGAAATTTTTCAGGCAGATTGGAAATGTTAACTGTGGTGGTTTGAATAGAATAGATGGCCCCCAATATATTTAGTTGTTTATTTGCTTGTAGTTTGCATCTTTAGCCACCTGGCTGGAGGCAGTCACTGGGTGGATCTTAAAGTGTGGTGGTGGGTTTCAGATTCCAATGTATAGATATGCAAAGTGTGCCTAGCTGGAGTTCCTGAAGTGTGCTCCGGCTTTTGACCTTTAGGCTTGTGTTTCTCTCTCTCTCTGCTTGGGCCTGTGAAAGCAGGCCAGTTTCTTCTGGTTTTATGGAACTTCCCCTGGATCTGTAAGCTTCAATAAATCCCTTCCTCCATAACTGTGCCTGGTCTGGAAGTTCATCTCAGCGAACCTGAATCTTAACAAATGGTCATAAGAATCTGAAGGGAGGGCTGAAAGGATGGCTTAGTGGTTAAAGTGCATGTGTGTAATACCAAAGGACCCAGGTTTGATTCCCCATGACCCAAGTAAGCCAGATGCACAATGTGGTGCATGTGTCTGGATATTGTTTACAGCAGCTGGAGGCCCTGGCATGCCCATCCCCCCTTTCTCTCTCAAATAAATAAAATAGAATAAAAGAATCTGAAGAGAGAAATAAACATCACTGAAATATATAATGATTGGGTCAATAGAAAATACTCTAAATAAATATGCTTTCTTATTGCCTTAATGCTACTGATACCAGGCTATAAAAAGAAACTATAACACTATGATGTGGGCTTATTAGATAGATATGGTATAAATGACAATAATAATAGGACTGGAGCTATATAAGAGCAACATAAATATATATATTTATATATATCTTTAATTTTTGTTCATTTTTATTTATTTATTTGAGAGTGACAGAGAGAGAGAGAGAGAGAGAGAGAGAGAGCGCAAATGGGCCCGCCAGGGCTTCCAGCCACTGCAAACGAATTCCAGATACGTGCGCCCCCTTGTGCATCTGGCTAATGTGGGGCCTGGGGAACCAAGCCTCGAACCAAGGTCCTTAGGCTTCACAGGCAAGTGCTTAACCGCTAAGCCATCTCTCCAGCCCAGATTTATATATTTTATCAGAACACAAAGAATTATATGAAATAAATCAATACTTAAAAGTATTGAATTAGTAAATCAAAATTTTCCACAAAGAGATCCCTGTGCCCAGATGACTAGTAGTTTTCTTTGTTTTACTTAAATGTTTAAGTAAGGAGCTACAGCAATACATGGTAAGCTCTTTGAGAAAATGGAGACCTTAACCCTTCATGTCAGCCTATGAGACTAATATTACCATAATATGAAAGCCACAGGTTATTGCCCAAAGTCTATAAACTCGATATCTATCATGACTATAAATACAGGAACTGTAAACAAAATATGAGCATGGTGAAATCTAGGAAATATTATAAATCATGATCAATGGATTTTAATCCTTCTGGTGAAAAAAAATAGTATCTATCAGTTCATTTTACCTTGATAATAGAATAATCCACACAATTTTTTTTTAAAAAGTGATCATCTGAATAGATGTGAAAGAACACTTAGATAATTCAGCACACATTGATGGCAGACACTCAACAAAGTGGGAATGTAAGGGAACTTTCCCAACTTGATGAAAGCATTTTGGCAAACAGTCACAAGTGTCTTCATACTTAATCGCGGAATACTCTATGCTGCTCCTCAACCCCAAATATCAGGGAAAAGGAAGGAATGTCCGTTGTCATCACTCTTAGTCAATCTTTTATTGGAAACTCTAGCCAAGGAGATTACATGAGAGAACTAATACTAGGCATCCAGATAGAAAGTGAAGTAGAGCTGTCTCTGTGTTGGGGTAGTAGGACCTGCTAGGAAAGTTAATAGAAATATATAAGCAGTGCTGTAATATGCAATATCTTTACGCAAAAATCAATTATATTTGTGCATTTCTGTGTTGAGCAAGCCAAAAATAATCTATCATTGTGGCCTCAAAGGCTAGGGATACACAGCTCAGTGGAAAGCACTTACCTTAGCATGAGTGAAGCCCGATGTTAAATGCTAGCATTATCAATGTGATTACTAAGAAAACAAAGAGGACTAAATTTCACAAAGCATCATACAATTATATGTAACACTAAAAAAATCTTGATGAATAAAAGAATAAGTAGAAAATCCCTTGTGTTCATATTGGAAAAAAATTGTTAAGTAAAACTGTCGAGTCTTGTCAAATTTTACAGTTGCAATGCAATCCATAACAAAGCCCCAGCTGGTGTATTGGCAGAAATTAATAGTCATCTTAAATTTCACATTGAAATTCAGTGGAATCAGAGTATCCAAAGCATTCCTTAAAACAAGAACAAAACTGGAGAACTGACTTTGTACAGAAGTACAGAAAAGAGGACAATATAGTTCTAGCATAAAGATGCCCATTATATCAGTGAAACAGAATTGAGACTCTAGTATCAAACTTCACTTTTTTTCTAGGTTTGAGCTGGACAAAAAGATGCTTAATGACTATTGTTCACTCTTAGGAAGACTTACTTTAAAAATAAATTTACACTTTTGAGTGTCTTTGAGAAAATGGTCTGAATTATTTAGTTGGTATTATGTTCCTACAAGTCATGTCCTGATATAAGGATAGTATTCAGTAAACAAATGGTGTTTTTTAAAATATTTATTTATTTATTTGGAGAAAGCGAGAGAGAGCGAGAGCATGTGTGAATGAGTATGGGCATACCAGGGCCTCCGGCTACTGCAGACAAACTCCAGACACATGCGCCATTTTGTGCATTTGGCTTTACTTGGGTTCTAGGGAATCCATCAGGCTTTGCAGTCAAGTGCCTCTGTCTTCTGAACCTTCTCTCCATTCTCCAAATTGTGATTTAAAAAATATTCTGGGATCCTGTAAGAAAAATAAGCAAAATTATGTGACAATATAAGAGTTAAAAATCTATTTAAATATGCAAAATGTATAAAAGATACTGGAATAAATGCATGCATTTAATTACATTAAATGAAAAAGAGCATCTTGGGCTGGAGAGATGGCTCAACAGTTAAGGTGCTTGCCAATAAAACCTAACAACCTGAATTTGATTCCCCAGTACCCACTTAAAGTCAAATGCATAAAGTGGCGCATGCACTTGTATTTATTCTGCTACTTTCTCTGTGATATTTCTTGGGATCTGGTGTATGTGATAGAACTAACTCATCCAGTGCCAGGCACTTGGCTCTCACAACATTTCGATGTGTCTTGGATCTCCTTGGTATTTGCTGTCATCTGTAAACAGGAGGGTCTCCAACTAAGAGTGAGAACAGCATTGATCAAAGGGAATAAACACTGACATTTGGATGACCTTTTGATGGGCAGAACCTCTCCTTTTAGCCAAAGAATAGTGGAAGTTTCTCTCTACAGTCCATAACCTTCCAAGCTGTAGGATTTTGATTCACTTCTTAGTGCCAGGCCTGACTTCCCTCCCACTAAGCATATGCAATGGGACACAATCATATACACCCAGAGAGCAGTGGATTGCCCCCCATAACTTAAGTGCCACTGTTGCACTGGTGTGCATATCCTTACTGGCTGATTGATTTTTGTAGCTGGCAGGATCCACTGCTTGTTACACTGTTGTTAACTTTTTACTCTGCTCCTCCAAGCAGCTTGCAGCTGGGAGCTGCCTTCTACCTCAGTCCCAGCTTTCTTAATGTCCCCCAACCACAGCCTGTGCTGTCTTCGGCAACTGGGTCTTACCATCTAATTCTAGTGGTTGACCAAGTGGTGTGAAAATGTCCTTTATTGATTTGAGGACCTCATGGGTCTCCCTGACCAACAGTCACTGTGGAGGTGGTGGTCACCCAGTTCTAGCACTGAGCTTTATCATCAACAGCCTGTGGTTTTAGGTTAAGCTTTTTCTACCCCATTAGGGTGGTTTTACCCAAACTGGCATTCTCCCTCTCCTCCCTACTCTCTATGTCTCTTTCTCCTTCTCTCCCTTCCTTTGTCCTCCTCTCTCTCCCCTTCTCTCTCTCTCTCTCTTTAAGAGTCATATTTTTTTTCCTTTGGTTTTTCGAGGTAGGGTCTCACTGTAGCCCAGGCTGACCTGGAATTCACTATGGAGTCTCAGGGTGGCCTCGAACTCACGGCGATCCTCCTACCTCTGCCTCCTGAGTGCTGGGATTAAAGGTGTGTGCCACCACGCCCGGCAAGAGTCATATTTTTTAATTATCTAATAAAGATACAGGTTTCTATGCTACTAATCCATACCACCTTTAGTTTCACTTGTTCCCCTCCCCGTTTCCCCTATCTCCCAAGACCATTTTACATCCTGTATTTTGTCCCTCCAGGGTTTTTGCTCCTGTCCTGTCCTCTAATTTGTCCCTGTTTCTCCTCTCTTAAAGACTCATTCTAGTATCCTGACCAGTAATATTGATATCATTATAACATAAATAAATCACACTCTTCCAAGTAAGGATCCACATATGAGAGATCATGGAACAATTGTATTTTTGAGCCTAGGTTTCCTTACTTAGTATACTTTTTTCTGTTTCCATCCATCTTCCTTCAAATTTCATAATTACATTTTTCCTTATGAAACATTGTGTATATGTACTGCATCTTCATTGTCCATTCACTGGCTGATGGGTGTGTGGGCTGATTCTATTCCTAGCTAATATGAATAGGGCAACTATAAACAAAACTGAACAAGTATTTCTGGAGTAAAGTGTAGTTTTTAGGGTATATGCTCAAGAGTGGTATAGCTGGATCATATGGTAGATCTACTTTTAGATTTTTGAGAAACCTCTGTACTCCAGAGTTTCTATACAAGTTTATATGTCTAGCAACAGTGTTAGCCACTATTCCTTTTCCCCTAAACCTCACCAATATTTGCTGTCATGTTTTTTAATGATAGCCATTCTGACTGCTATGAGATGGAATCTCAAAGTAGTTTTACTCTGAATTTTCCTGATAGCTAAAGCTTAGCCCTACTTTTGATTCCTAAATTGTGTCCAATAGGAAACTTACAATTCTATATGTGACTCACATTATATATTGTATGGAACATACTCATCCTTATGTCTGTCTGAAATGTTCCACCTCAAACTGCTTCTGTAGTCACAGATTTATATCATGGTGAAAAAGAAACTAAGTTATATGACAAAGTCCTTATGAACATTTTAACATCAGGTGATCTTCAGGTCATAATTATGGATGTTTTCCCTTGAGCATAGGTATAAGTGAATGCACCTCAGCACAGAATATCTTGTCAATATGTTTATATTTATTATTCATGGTAGTAAATTAAACTTAAAAATGTCTTGATAATTTATTAGCTTGACTCAGGAAAATAAGTCTTAGTTTTGTAAATCTCAAGCCATGACTGAGTGGAAAGAAAAGGTGGCGTGAGTGCAGCAACAAACTCCAAGCCAACTGGCTAGTGAGGATACAGTATACAGGACTTTTGCCTCCTTGTCATAGGCTTCTCTACCATCAGTGCCACACCTGGTACCTTAAGCCAATTCATCAATGCCACTTATGAGCCATATTTAAGAATAAAAGGATAGTGACCAGTGATGAGGCTCTAGCCAGTCCACCATCATTAATGGGATACTTGCAACTTAACTGAGAGCCTGGGGATGTGTGTATGGGGGGGAGGTGGATATCAGCAGGCTTAATAAACAGATTTTGTATTGCAGTATATGAATGAGAACAGTTAAATGCATGGTGGCCAGATTAAAAGTTGTATATGAGTTCCTATAAGCCTAATTCAGCCTGTGTTAAAATAAAGGAATGCTGAAAATAGGTAAAACTCAGTGATAGGAGTTTATATGGAAACTGATAAGGAAAATTATTTGTGGACTATCAAAACAAAAAGTATCTTAAGATGCTATTTGTCATATTATTGTTCAAGCTGTGGTCATGACCATACTCTTTTGTAATGTAAATAAATAACAGGTAAAATGAAATGTTTTACTGCTTATATTGGCTATGAAGTAAGCTATATATTCTGGTTTTCCATTGGTGACTTGAGATTTTCAAATAATCTATATGCTTACATTGAAACAAGGCAGTGAGTCACAACACTGTTGCCTTATATGTGGCTCATTTTCTCCATTGATGTGACTTGTATATGTGGCTTTGTGCTCCTTGAAGAAGATGATGTGGATGAAGACTATTATTAATATAGATAGACCTACAGGGGATTGTTTGTAGAAAGCCCTGTGAAGACCTAAATTTGTGCATGTTCTCAAGTTCCTTATGTAAAATCCACTGTATATTCATATAACATAGCATTCCATATGCTCAGCTCTTTATAACACAGTTTCCTCATGTCAACCAACTATGAATCAAAAGTATGTTTTAGGCTCAGGGAAATTTTGTGGAAGAGGGGGCGGAAAGCATGTCAGAGCCACATGTTGGGTCATGATATGCAGAGACATTTAGCTTACCCATAACTGTGGGCTAACTCCACAATGCATGACCCGTATACCTCAACAAGGAGGGGCCAAGGGGAGGGGGTAGGTCACGGATGAGCCTAATAATGGTACCAAACTGACTGTATTTGCTGAATACAAAACTGACTAATAAAGAAAAAAACAACAACAACAAAAAAAAACAAAAAAAAAGGTATGTTTTGTTTGTTTGTTTGTTTTTCTGTGATAGGGTCTCACTCTAGCTCAGGCTGACCTGGAATTCACTATGTAGTCTCAGGGTGGCCTTAAACTTTGATCTTCCTACCTCTGCCTCCCAAGTGCTGGGGTTAAAGGCATGTACCACCACACCCAGTTCAAAGTATTTTTAAAAAATTGTTTATATCAAACATGTACACACTTGGTTTTTGTCACCATTCTTTAAATAAATCGATATTATAACTATCTACACACTACTCTGTATTAGGTATTCTAAGTGATGCAGAGACAAATAGTGAAGCAGAATATATAGAGTATACATAAATATTATACCATCTTATATAAGAGGCTTTAGCACTGGAAGATTTTGTTAGGTGTATGGGTCTTGGAAACAATCCCTTGTCATCTTGCATAAAGGTTTTAATGAGGTGGAGTCAGATGTCTAATCTAAGTCAACACTTGAAATTGGAGGGAAGTTTTCAAGCATTGTAACAATAAGGTTATACTGTTCTGCCATGGAAAAATTTGAGAACACAATGAGCATTAAACAATTCATCCCAGAATTACTGAGCACTGCTTCTGGACTGGTGTCCAGATCTTAAATCATTCTTCTAAAGGAGTGTTTTGTTTGCCATTAGTGTCTTGTAAACCATAGTGGTAACCTGTCTTTACTGAATGAAAGAAGACATACATCTCTGTGCTGGAGAGATGGCTTAGATGTTAAGGTGGTTGCCTGCAAAGCCAAAGGACTCAGGTTCAGTTTTCCTCAGTACCCACATAAAACTTGATGTACAAGGTGGTATATGTGTCTGGAGTTTGTTTGCAGTGGCTAGAGGCCCTGATGTGCCCATTCTCTCTGTCTGTCTCTACTTGCCTCTGTCTCTCATTCACTCTCGTTCTCTTTCTCTCTCTCTCTCTCTCTCTCTCATATATATATATATATATATATATATATATATATATACATATACATATATATATATAATATGATTATATATTATATGATTATATATATACACATACATATATATATACACATACACACACACACACACACACACACACACACACACACACACACACATATATATATATATATAATAATGTTCAGAACTGAGGTGATACTGAATGCTGATTTTAAGTGTAAAATCACCTTCCTAATTTTGGCTACATTTCCTTCTATATACCCTTTGTAAAATTTTGCTTTCTTTTTGACCTTAAACATTGTACAGTTTCCTTTCTTCCCTTTGTACCTACTTCTTCCATCTTTTATTCCTTACCTCTCTCAGGTGTGATTTCAGGGATGCCATTCATTATCTTGGTGGTCTTTGTGACATAAAATCTATGTGTGTGAATTGACACAAACGCCTGTCCTCGTGGTTCACAGAAGAACGGGAACCAGCTTCCTTTGCAGATGTGATGAATACACATTAGTACTGTAGCCAAATTTACCAAAAAGTGAATAAAATAAGCAAAATCTGCCAGAATGCAGTCATAGTAGTTCACACTTTCCATCTCCCATAGTATTAAACTTCACTGCCTATATTTGGAGGTAGGTTTTAAAGAATTGGGGAGAAAACTGGGAATGATGTCATGATATGAATGGAAACAAAATAGATCTTTGTGTGAGTTGGACTTGAATTACAAGGCATTGACTTATGCACTGATAATAGCAGGAAGATAGTGTGATGATTCATTAAGTAAGACTAGTCAAATAAGCTCAGATATTTTCTTCATTATATCTAATTGTGGCCATATAACTATTGGGGACAGTGATAGGGACAGTGGTGTCAAGTGATCAAGCCTGTATTCTAGGATGATAACTCAAAAGTCAAATAATAAATTCTGAAGAAGGAGACTTCTGCCCCATGTCTCAATGTGTTGTCAGTGGTTTTACTTGAGAAAGTTAAAATTGAGTAGAAACTGGAAGATAAATTTGAACTAGAGAAATATCTTCTAAGAAATTATCTTCATTTCACTGTAATTGTTTATTTTTCCTCTAAAAATGGACATTATAACCAAAGAAATTGGGAAAACAATGAAGTAATGAAAAGTAAACAGGTTTATTTATAAATTGCTCTCTTTAATATGGTTATTAATATGCAATTTCACTTTCATTAAACTTGGAATATAGCCTGTGCCATTTCCATATTTCAATATTTACATCATTAAAAAGTGAATTTCCAACAGATCTTGAGAGGTGAAAATTAAACCCATGCAGAACAATACTCATTATGCTTTGTTTTAAATGTGTCCTTTTGCAATAGAATTGCTCTTACTAATAGTGTGTTAATCTTTAAGGAATGGTGTTTGTTGAAATGCATGCTGCTATATTTTGCTATGTTTATATACCCCTTCATGGGTTTTATTTTTTATTGGTTATTCTGTTTCATTGTGATCATTGTAGCACATCTGACTTGGAAGTATGAAGTTCTAGAGTTTAATAAAATTTTTAAATGTTAAATTTTCTGTTTCCAGCTATTCTAAAACTATTTTCAAAGGCTTCTTAATTTTCCTTTTGAAAATCATGATGGTTTCTTTTTTGGATTTTCAGTACATAGCAAGCCTACACAGAACCTCTTTCTCTGTGATATGATGGATGATCTGTCCTTCCACAGTGAACTTAAGTTAGATTTTGTTGCCATTGGAATGAGGATATTCACAAGTAATTTATTTACCACATTATATGCACAGAGTATTATATACTTGTTTAATTTCTATTACAAAAGAAATCAGCATTAAGTAATCATTTGTTTTAAAAATTCAATTGCACTTTAACTGACAGTACCCAAACATAAACAAAACAAACAAAAATGGCATCTGATACCTCCATAAGCACATTGTCAGAAAGCCAACTTTATTTAACTTAGGTTACAGAGTGATTAGCAACTCTGTCCCTTAGCAACTCAAAGTAAGAATGAGATGTGCATAGCATTGAAAACCAAGGATGAAAGGGTCACCATCATTTTATTTATGGTTTTCTATTGGTTTGCTTCATGTTTATTAAGGGAACAAAAAATAAAAATAATTTTTGAGTTTTAAATATCTACGAATTGGGCTGGAAAGATGGCTTAGAGATTAAGGCGTTTGCTTGTGAGTGCACATGCATCTGGATTGCATTTACAGGGGCTAAAGGCCCTGGTGCACCCATCTCCCCTCTCCCGCCCCTCCCCTCTCTTTCTCTAGTAAATAAAATAAAATCAAGTATCTAAGAATTTAGCCAGCTGTCACAATGCATGCCTTTAATCTGAGTTTGAGTCCAACCTAACATAGTGAATTCTAGATCAACCTGGGGTAGCATGAGACCATGCCTCAAAAACAGTGGGGTGGGGGGTTGGGGATGGAGAGATGGCTTAGTGGTTAAGTTGCTTGCCTACAAAGCCAAAAGACTAGGTTTGATTCCCCAGGACCCACGTAAGCCAGATGCACAAGGTAGTGCATGTGTCTGGAGTTCATTTGCAGTGGTTGGAGGCCCTGGCATGCACATTCTCTCTGTATATGCTTCTTTCTTTCTCTTAAATAAATTTTAAAAAATTCTTGACATTTCTTTATTAAAAAAAAACAATCTAAGAATTTAATTCCTGGACTCTCGTAGAAGAAAACCGTGGCATATCTTGAAGCAACTGCCGTTCATAACTCGAAGGAGGAAGTGCTACCCTACAGAAAGAATTCATTTTCTACATGGGTTTCCTTACACAATGTTCAGTTTTCTTAAAGATCCCATAAACTTATAATAGCCTGTTTCTTTTAGATGGTGTTGCATGTTAATTCTATTTTCTTATTTCAGTGTCCACACCATAAAAATAAAATGCATGCCTGTAAGAAGAATCAGTGTATGTACAGCTCATTTTAATAGAAAATATTTTCAACTGTGAACTGAGAGCTCATGTCTAAACTTTTAAAAATTATTGTGAATAATAATACCTGCCTCTTATGCACATATGAAACATATCTGTAAAAGTATTAGCATGTTGTTGAACATACAGATTACCATTATTCTTTTTTTTTATTTTGGTTTTTCGAGGTAGGGTCTCACTCTAGCCCAGGCTGACCTGGAACTCACTATGAATTCTCAGGGTGGCCTCAAACTCACTGCGATCCTCCTACCTCTGCCTCCCAAGTGCTGGGATTAAAGGTGTGTGCCACCACTCCTGGTTTACCATTATTCTTATTCTTTTAAGTAAAAAATTGTAAATTCAAAATGCTTTGACAAATTTTTCAATTTCCCTTCCCTAATCCATACTTTGATTTGCTTTATCTTAAAAGGTAAATGAGTTGATTTAGTTTTATTTCTTTGTCACTAAGTTCAGTGTTTTGC
Organism: Dipus sagitta; assembly: GCA_036346955.1. Lineage (NCBI taxonomy): Eukaryota > Metazoa > Chordata > Mammalia > Rodentia > Dipodidae > Dipus > Dipus sagitta. Next base: position 5,549,298 of record CM070787.1, read on the forward strand.
CCACAACAGTAGGACTTTTTATTTTCTTTTTTCTAATTTATTTATTCATTAAGAGAGAAAAGAATGAAAGAGGCAGAGAGAGAAGGAATGGATGTGCCAGGGCCTTTAGCCACTGTCCACAAATTCCAGATGCATGTGCAACTTTGTGCATCTGGCTTACGTGGGTCCTGGAGAATTGAACCTGCGTCTTTTGGCTTTACAGGCAAGTGCCTTAACTGCTAAGACATCTCTCCCGCCCAAGAGAAGGATTTTAAACATTATTAAGTAGTGAGTGAATTCTTTGCAGCATAATTGAATACATTTGACACAAACACAATAAATAAAGTTTAAATTGGATAATTTTCTTTAATTCATTTTACCTGTTATGTTGCTTAAATACCATTTCCAAAATGTTGCTGTTGTTATTATTATTATTATCAGGAATAGCATCAGGATTGCCTCAGAGTTTATTTTAGCACTTTCACAGTGCTAAACAAAGCCCAGCAGTTTGCACTTTTATTTGGTACAATATCCAATGTACTTCAGGATTATAAAGTATGCTTTATACTATTTGCTTTTCTCCAGGCTTCATAACACTTACTTAAACATTGTGCTACACTCACCTTAGCCTAAAGTACTGCATTCATCCTCTGTTCTGCGGTGGGTGAGCCACTTACTCACACGTGCATTGACTGTGATTGATTACAAACTGCTAGGAGACGCCTTCTGGATTCACCATGTGTTACAATTCAGTGACTCTCCTGAGTCCCTCTGTTACTGGCTTTCACAACATGTAATAAGGTGATTTTAATGACTTTCCCCACAAAGTGTACTCTTTTAAATTGCATGTTTGCCTAGCCTAAATCTGTTTTGTTAGAGATGCCCCTAAAACAACTTAGATTCCTTGTTATTCTTTTCTTTTAATGTAATTATTTCATAAGATATTTTAAAGGCAAGAATGAAGACTAACTATGCCTCCATATTTCAAAATATTAGGTAGTTAAATGTTTTGTCAGCCTTTCCACTGATGTCCTTATATGAACCTATCTTAACAGTAGCAAAACAAGAAATTTTCACCTTCCTCCTACTCTTCCTCTTCCTCCTCCTCTTCTTCCTCATCTTCCTCCTCCTTTATTCTGCCACGCTTTCTCCACTGTTTTATACTAACCTCCCTTGTGTAACTATGTTTCTTGGCTAAGATATCTGGTAACAGTTATTTACAACTTGTGTTTTTCTTTTTACAACATTAAATATTCTCTACAGGAACACTTGATATGCCTACTCCTCTTTAATATATTCCATTTTGAATTCACTGTTAGCCTTATAATAAAAATTACACACATATGTGTTTACAAGTCATGTTTGTAGATAAACCAAGCAAACTTTTAATTTAACATTAAAACAAACTTAAATCTGTGCCTAGTATTTTGTATCTTAGATTCCATTTATAAAAATATCACCAAGAATTTTCCTTTGTGCTATGTTCTTTTGACAATAATGTATTTTAGACAGCTATTCTATACAAAGCAACATAATCATTTTTCCAAATGTTAGTTTATTATGTAATTATTTTAATATAAAATGTGGGCATACATTATAAACATGATTTTTGTATACGTATTCTTTACTTTTCTTTTTGACATTTTATACCAAATGGTACTACTAAAAAATACTAAAATATGGCTATCCCCTGGTAGTAGCATAATGACCTCTTAGTTTATGATTAAGTATTATGGTAAATGCATTTCGTGTGAAAGATTATAAATTTCAAAAATAGTAAGGTGGATAACTCTATGAGTTATAAAATGATATAATGCTTGACTTACAGCTTCAGCATTGAAATACATGCAGAGATTTAAATTTCTGCTTCAGTCTTGGTAGACTGACATCATGGTACGTGGTTTTTACTACATGAGTCCAGGTTTTGAAGGAAAGAAAAGTAAAAAAAAAAAAATTAATTTGTTTTACCAATTTCCAGAAATCTCAGTGAAGAAGTGTTGGTCCACAAAGTTTGTAAGTAATAGACAGTGGTATAATATAAAGAAAGCCATGTTGATATTTGAAAGTGAAAATCCCACAGAAACACTTAAACACATGGACAACATTTGAATGAATACACGTCTAACAGTGTTTCAAGGGCTAGAGGGATGGCTTTCTGGTTAAGGTACTTGCCTGAAAAGTCAAAAGACCCAGGTTTGGTTCCCCATTACCCACATAAACCAGATGTGCAAAGTGGTGCATATAAACTCTGGAGTTCATTTGCAGTGGCTGGCTGGAGGCCCTGGTGCACCCATTCTCTCTCTTTCTCTCTCAAATAAATAAATAAATAAATAAATATTAAAAGTCATGGGCTGGAGAGATGGCTTAGAGGTTAAGGTGCTTGCCTGCAAAGCCAAAGGACTACAGTTTGATTCCCCAGTACCCATGTAAGCCAGATGCACAAGGCAGCATATGCATCTGGAGTTCATTTCCAGCTGCTGGAGGCCCTGGCCCATCCATTCATTCTCTCTCTCTCTCTCTCTCTCTGCCTCTGGCCATCAAAATAAAATAAATAAAATAAAATGTAAAACACTTTTTAAAACTCTGCTTCAAGATTATCTGAATGTACCTGTACTTTATTAAAGAAAATGTGATATAAGATCATTACTTTTAAAGGTATAATTATACAATCATTTGACTGACAGATTGTCAAATCAAAGATTTTAATTCTCAGTAAATATTTTATCTAATTTCTCCATATTTAATTTTAAGAATTAAACGAAAGCCTTCAAAGAATGGTTATTTGACCTACTGAGACTCAAAGACTATTGAGACAGTAATTAATGGACCTAGTGAGACTCAAAGACTAATGTGGCAGCTATTAATGGACCCAAGTTTGAGGTTCTTGCAGCATGTTCTATTAATTTAGCATAAATATTATTTTGGTTGTTAGGTAATTTGGCAGAGGCTTTCCTCAATCCTTTTCCGTAAAAGAATTGTCTTTATCACATTTGTTCTGAAATCCTTTGGGACATGCCTAGCATTGCAAACTGGTCATGTCGTCTTCGTAAATAATCATTGCATTATGTTCAAGGAATGTTTGTGACACTGGCCATCATCTTTGCCTTGGTGCCGGAACTCTGAGAAGTTTATATCCACCTGAGCTTTCTGAGAGGGTTTCACAGAAGTGAAGCTGAGTACTGTGTCCTCAACTTTAATCCAGACATGCCTGGATTTTGCATGTGTGGGCAAAATGAAATGGACAGGTCCATTGTTGGGAGGTATCGTCAGTCAGGCCCTCTTTCCCTGTGAAGGATCAGACGGAACCTGTAGCCTCGGCCCCTGATTCTGATCTACTCAGTTCACTTCTGCTACTTTCACCAGACTTCGATTTTGAGTTACTAGTAACTCAAAAGATCATTTCCTAGTTCTAACCATTAAGTCATTGGAGATGGTATACTGCTGGTATGTTATTTGAAAAAAGAAACACTAAATGATTTTCTATACCTATTTTAAAATGTTTTATGTTGTATTAATTGTTGTGTATTTTAAAATTTTAGTCAAATCCTTCATAAACTTCATAAAAAGTTAGGTTTGGTGAACATTTTGCCAGAAAGAAAAAATAACAGAAAACCTTACTATCATATGAAATGCCTATGAACAAAACACTAACAAATGTCGTAGGTCAACAAGACTCCATACCTAACACGACAGAAATAAAACTATTTGCTGGCACCAACATTTCATGGCACAGGCAACTGTTGAAAGCTGGGAATATGTAGTTTTGTTTTCTGAGAACTTATTAACCATTAAAAGTCCTCTCCCAGCTTTGTTATTTTTCAATACAAAATAGAATCTGAGGGCATTCATAATGCTTTTACCAAGTATCATGTTTCTCTATGTTTCTCTATGTCAACTCTGCTAGCAGAAACAGACTTAATCAATATTGTAATATTTCATATTTTTTGCCAAATAACTTTAAGGAGTTATTCTTTATTAACTCCATTAGTATTTAATGCTACTAGCAGTTAAATGGATAGTTTCTGAGGAGTCACCATGTCACTGACTGTGTTCCCAGTACCAGTGAACAGCACACACGCAGCCCTGCTTTCCTGCTTCTGAGAAGCATCAGATAAACTATTATAAGTATGATGAAAGTCCCGAGAGTGTCAGGAACTGTCCAAAGAACTATCCAAAGAGTTGATTATGCAGTTTCAGTTCAGATTTGCTGTTTGTGTTTACTATGAAACATCCTCTAGGGGGTGGGTGTGTAACCCAGTGGCAGAGTTCTTGCCTAGCATGTGAAGGCTCTATGCTTGATTCCTTTCCCAGCGCCACATGAAAAGAGAGAAGAGGAGAGGAGAGGAGAGGGGAGGGGAGGGGAGGGGAGGGGAGGGGAGGGGAGGGGAGGGGAGGGGAGGAGAGGAGAGGAGAGGAGAGGAGAGGAGAGGAGAGGAGAGGAGAGGAGAGGAGAGGGAAAAAAGGACAAAAGGAAGGAAGGGAGATAGATAGATTTAGAAAATAAGAAAAGAAAAAATTGCACAGAAACCTAATTTTAAAGCCCAGTCTCTTTTAAAAATCAGCTTGCTTAGAGTAAGCTACTCTTTTAGTTTCCTACTGGGAAATCTGTTTCCAAACAATAAATCAATAACAAACTTTCAAACAACATAGTTACAGAGAAGGAAATATAAGAAATCAAATTATAATAGGTGTATGGCAATGGAAAGGAAAAGACGACAACTTCACGGATTAATTTATCAAAACACTGTCAAGGTTCCAAAGCTGATGTCTTCCCTAACACTTAAATTAGCTCCTTTGTGGTTGCTGTGTAACTTTGGGTTCTTTCAAATTGCTGCATTCTCCTGCCCTATGTAATTACAAACGGTTTGAACGGCGTATGGGTATACTGCCTGGCACAGGAAAATTACATTAGTTAGTGAATAGTGAAGGAATGAATAAATATCCCTAAGATTTAAAGAACTGAGTTCCCATGGTGGTGAAATTCTTTTAAACATTAAGAAAAACGAACATTATATTGTTTGGTGGCATGGGGTATTACTTAATATAATCACCCCACTTTTTAATGCCGTGAATACTTCTGGAGTCTAGTTTGTCTTTAGTTTACCTGTGATATTGTGAGTATTCAATTTCGAGAGATGATGTCATAGATTACCCTGATTTCAGCAACTATTTATCATTAAATTTGACTTCCAGTGGTGCTAAAAGACAAGCCTGATTCCTGAAAAGTATTTGCTTATAGATGTACACACATGCACTCTCTCTCTCTCTCTCTCTCTCTCTTTTGGTGCTGAGTACTATAATAATTATCAGTTTATTTGATAATTGCTGATGAATAGGTTATACACTATTGACCTTAGGTAAGATGGTCATCAGTTGCTGAAATTAGATTTTGATAACTAGCTGGTAACTGATTGCAGATTTGAAAATGAGCTTTTTGATGAATGGTGGGGAAAAATAATGTTTACTTCCTTGGTCAGATTAGCAATTTACTACCTCAAAAAAGGGTACTTAAGATACAGCTTTTTGAAGTGTGGTGTGACCGGCCTTATCTCAGCTTCTTTCCCTGGTTATCTGTGTCCATGTCACTGAGACGTACCACAGAAGCTTGAGTAGCAGGGGCTGTCTGTTCTCACTACTGAACGGAATAATATGTTCCTGAAGTTTCCGGCTCACTTAGAATTTTATTTCCAGGTTTAGACTTAAGAATTTTTTCCCCCCTGAGTGTTTTATATCTTTGGAAGTATAAGACAATACCTTACTGATTATAATGCTCAATAAGAACTTGAGAAATGAGTACAAGTGCCCCAAATAGTCACAATCGTCTCACCACTCTATATTCATACCAGATGCTTATTTTGTGATGATTGAGTTACTTTGAATTTGGAAAACCACTAACTTCATTTTTATGTCTCTTTTCTTTTTAATTTATGAGAAGAGCTAGATGATAGACTAAGTTCCTCAAACACATCAACATGAATCTCAGTTGACAATGATCTAGAAATAACGACAGTGAAATGATCAATGCACGAAGAGAGCAGTGGCTAGGCTAGTGAAGGAGTAGAAGCCGTTCAGAACTGGGGAGTGGAAGAGCCAGAGGGAATGATGTAGGGACTCTGGACACCTCAAAACATATGGGGGACATGACTAGACAACAGGGGGTGATCACATTTTGGCAGGATTAAAATAAAGAGCTATGATCTTAAGAGTGTATGTTCTAGAGAATGGGTAACCGCCAATGGTTTAGGTTTGTTTGCTTATTTTTGGTTGCTTTTTGTCCAGTGCCTTGGCAAACCATGTTCATTTACTTTCATGGCCAAGAAACCTGAAGATCAGTGCCTCCTTTGTTCTACAATTTAAGGCCTATATTGTTAATACCATGAATAGCATGCCTCAAGATGTGTGTGTGTGTGTGTGTGTGTGTGTGTGTGTGTTGGATAGAAGTAAACATGTGTGGCTTGGAGAAGCGAAGTTGTGCTGTTCATTAGAATAGTGCCAATCTACATTTCACATGAAGGGACACCATAGATGTGATATAATTTAAACATAATAAAACAAATGATAAATATGAAAAAAATTAAAATATCAAAATTTAAGAATTTATTGGTCAAGACTTGAAGTTTACCAGAGAGTGTTACTCACAGGATTTATCCAAATTCCTGACAGTTTAGCCAACAGTGTCATTTCATTTTGACACTGAAAATACCCAGGGCGGCCAACACTCTTCTCATGTCTTATTGTTGCTGCCAAGATCCTGCAGTTCTTCTGTCAGATGGGAAGAAGTGTGGCTTTTTGTGGAGCCACCTTTCACAATAGCAGAGTTGTGCAGAGAGTCCCCATTTTCCAGTGCAGTGACCCTAATGAGAACTTGAAATGCATCCCACAGCTATTGCCAGTTGGTATTTCAGCTGTAGTGAGGTAATTGGTGCTGGATATTTTTCCTTCAGTTTTCTTTAAAAAAAAATAATTACTGGAAATGGTGAAAGATACATGGTGATGACAAAGAAATTACTGATATTAAAAAGTGAAAATTCTGGATTTGGAATCATAGGAAAAGCCTCCCCAGTCAGTATCAAATAATCCACATGTCTCTTTCTGTCTGTATTTGAAAGTTTGGAAGCTTATTTAACATATGCCTGGTTTCTTTCTCTCTATTCCTTCCCTGCTGACAATACTTATCTAATCTCATTTCCTGCATCGTTTTCTTGTGAACATGACACTGTCCTGACCATGTTTCCTTACTATTCTTTGAACATTTTCCTTTCTTCAACACTACTCAAGTTTATCATATCTAAAATAAGTATGTATAACCATTTATAGTTAATATATATTTATGTTATTACTGAAAAAAAATAGATATGTGACTGGAAAGTGAAAACTTGAATTGTTACACTTAAAAAATACAGTTAACTCTAAGTATGCATAGGGAGTTAATTCCAGCACTCGTTTGGATAATTAAAATCCTTAGATCTTGAAGACACATTTTCAGATGGCACAGTAAGCACATGCTACTTACCCACATTAATTATGCTGTGTTATTTAGTGAGTAGTGACAAGGAAATGGATGTATACATTTTCAGCGGTTACTTTTTACTTAATTAAAAGTGCATGTTATATATATACAGGGGCATAAATAGTTAAAATTATGGATGTTATAGACAATTTGAAAATCCCCTGTATTTTTCTTCCTATCCATGTAGTTCCATTGTCTTCATTTTATATGAAATAGATTGGAAATGTAATGTCCTGCATCAAAACCAAGGGGACAAAACAGCTCAACTAGGTGATAGAGGCAGGATAGGGTTAAATTTGAAAGATACTTAAAATGAGTAATTTATATAAGACATAGAAAATAACAGTCATTTTTCCATTGCAGGGTGGAGAGGGATGAATATGATAAAGCATTTTGCTCTTTATAAAAAGATGGACAGCCAGGCACGGTGCTGCATGCCTTTAATCCCAGCACTTGGGAGGCAGAGGTAGGACGATCGCCATAAGTTCGAGGCCATCCTGAGATTCCATAGTGAATTCCAGGCCAGCCTTGGCTAGAGTGAGACCCTACCTTGAAAAACCAAAAAGAAAAAAAAAAGATGGATAGATGTTGAAAATGAAAGTTTTTTTTTTTTTTTTTCCCCGAGATAGGGTATCACTTCTTTAGTCCATGCTGGCCTAGAACTCACTCTGTTGTCCCAGACTAGCCTCTGACTCCCAAGTGCTAGGATTAAAGGCTTGTGCCAATGTGCCTGGCTCTAAAGTGCATTATTAAACATTATTTAAAATAATAGAATGTAGTACAATAAAATCAGCCTTTACTTTAGCTGAAGGGAACACTGTTTCCCATGATGTAAATACAAACCAAAAAAATTCTGTTTAAATGGTAATAAGGTTATACAGCTGCCCTTGTTCCTCGTGCCAATTTTTATAGAAAGACTCCAGTGTAATTGTCAAGAGAAATGAATCATAATGGTGTGTTGAACTGGCCAGAAATATTTGCTTATATGCAACTTCAACTGTCTTTGTGGTAAATAATGATAGTCATGAAGAACTTGGAAGTGTGAGAAGATAATATACCCCACAATTTTGCTTCGAAGGTAATAACATATTGTTAGATTAGACTTGCCACACATAATTATTAACAAGCATTTAGTAATTAGTAAGCAAAAAATAATGCAAGAACTTGTCCTGTAAGCATGAAGAAATCACAAGCTTCCTGTCCTTCTAGGTGTCCAGGTCATTACCCATTTAAGACTCATTTTTAAAGATACAGGAATTCCTGAAATAGGAATGATTATTCTAACTATCATCAAGAAACTACTTTCCCCCCCAAAGTTTATAGCTGAACAGATACCACTTAAAGACTTTGCATAAGAAATCTCCTAGGAGAAATGGACTTCATAGGGTTTTTATAACTTCTATATAAAATGGTGAGATGTGTTCTCTCATGTATTCTAGTCAATCTATACTTCTCAGTTACTTTAAATGTCACATACAAGAGCCCGTGTGTAGCATTTCACAGTCTAGTTTACATGCGTGGTTTCCGCTCACTGACACGCAGTTTTAACTGCTGCAGCTCCTCATCAGGGATTTAGCACAGTGTGAATACAAAAGTGCCCTGGAGAACACGGGCTTGTCCTGCCAGCCCTCTTTTCACTGGTGCAGTCCTCATGCTAGGAATGCCTGCATTACATCATGCTAGCACACATTCAGTCACGCTCTGTATTTTCAACTATATTTGTATTCCACAAAGTTTATCAGAGCTGGAGAGATGGTTTAGTGGTTAAGGCGCCTGTCTGCAAAGCCTAAGGACCCATGTTCAACTCTCCAGGTCCCATGTAAGCCAGACATACAAGGTGACACAAACACAAGCATCACACATGTGCACAAGGTGGTGAATGTATCTGGAGTGGCTGGAATACCTGGTGTACCAATTCTCTTTCTCTCTCCCTCTTTCTCTCTCTCTCTCTCTCTGTGTGTGTCTCTCACTGTCTCTCTTATAAAACAATTACAAACAAAAAGTTTATTAGCTGTTTTTAATGAGAACTTTCAAAATTTCTGCCTGCCTCTTGCAATATGAATCACATTGAAGTTAACTATGGAGCCCCCTACTGTGAAGTCTCAGAACTTTTCCCTATTATCAGGCTATAACTTAATACGCATTGATCAGTGTCTTCCCATTGATTCCATTCCATGTTCTCCTTGCCCTCCACCTACTGCTTTACTTTCATAACTCCTGTGAGGTCAGTTTTAGATTGCATATGGCTGAGGTCACATCACATTGTATTTTAGAAATTATGTGATAACAAATGGTTAAATCATTTCACACATTAAATAAAACTTTCGTCTGACAATTTTGATCTGTCATTTGCAGTTTTGAAATAAATGAAGTTTTATAACTTTATTCTTAAAATGTATAGCTTATGTTTTAACTAAACATGATGCTTTTATAGATATCGTTCATGTACTGATATAATCTTTCTCCATTTTGCAAGTCTATCTATAATTGCACCATCCTCTACCTTTAGCATGATTGTTAGTCTTTTTTATAGACATTGTGCCTTTATCTTCATTACCTATTTCATAGTGTAATTATTCAGTGCAATTATGTTCAGAAAAGGAAAACTGAGTTTTTAACCCTTCTCTAATCTCAATACATTTTAAGGATTCGTAAAATAACATCTAAGCCATTTATTAGAGTCAACATATCCTAAGATTTGCAGAATTTTTCAAAGTAAATTGTGTTTGATAAATATTCATTTAAAATTTGATCAAGGAATAAGTTACTCAGTATGATTATTAAATGTAAAGTATCCCCCAAAACCTCATGTGTTTGTGACTAAGCTTTATATTTGATCCCGGGCTGCTGGAGCCATTGGGAGGTGGAACCTTGTTAGAAGAGATATGTCACTGGGGGCAATCTTAGTAGTATGCCCACCTTATAGCCAGCTCCCTCTTGCCAGTGTTCAGCTCACTCTCTTTCTGCTGTTACCCATCTGTTGTGGCAAAAGTGATGTCCATCCTCTGTTCATACCATGCTGTCCCCTACCATCATGAAGCTTGTCAAAACTATATGCCAAAATAAAAACTTTCCTTTTCCCAGCTGCCTTTGGTTGGGTGCTTTATCTCAGTAACTACAACAGAAAATGAAGATTTAATAGTCACCCCCCCCCCCCGCCCATCAGTGCCAGCAATCTCACTTCTTCTTCCTCCCACTGTTATGAAGAGTAGAGCTGAGCTATCTGCTCCTGCTGTGCTCCCCCCAATGCTGCAAGTCAGGAACACATCCTTCCCTAGCAGTTTCTGCTCCCGTGTTTAGTCCCAGAAACAAGAAAGTGACCTCCACATCCAACTTCCTGGATAAGTTCTTTGTATCAAAATCATTAAATTTGAGAGCAAATGCTATTTAATTTGAACAAATTGCTTAACCTTTCTGAAGCCTTAGTTTTCTCTTAAGTCCAATCAGTCCTGTAATAATAAATCTCAGTTATTTTTAGTGCTCATTGATGGGTTAGGGAGATGACTTGACGTTTAAAGGTGCTTGCTTACAAAGCCTGAAAGCCCAGGTTCAATTTTTTAGCCCCTCAGATAAAGCTATTTGGGCATTTATGTGCAGTGGCAAGAGACCATGGTATGCACACACACACACATGTGCATATATTCACTGCTCAAAACAAAGCACCTAGCTCATGAGTCATGAGTTCCCCAAACACTAATTATTATTAAGTCCATTGATCTCAAATACAGCATTAATTGAAGAGCAGAGTGGAAATGCAACGTTCAGGTGTTCCTGTCAGAGTGTGATATATATGCATTTGAAATACCACTAATTCTGCAAAAATTCACAGTGGAAATATGTGGCTTACTGAGGAAAAAGTTAAGGATTGAGCACAACATTCAAAACCTATGCAATCTTGTTACTGTTTTTGTGTGATTTCTATGCATAATCCTAACAAAAGCCCTACCTCCCTTAAATCTCAGACACCTGAATCTGTCCTCTTAGCCTCTTGACCCTTTGTATCATCCTTTCTTAAAATAGGCAAGAGATATGAGTTCTTAAATGCATTTGACCCCAACAGTTTCCTCAAAATTTAAACAAAAAGGTTCAAGTTAGCACAGAGGAGTGCTTTCACAACTTCTTCATCTGTGCTGATAGTTCAGCAGAGACCAACTTTGGCAAATGGTAGAGTACTTGCTCTGTCTTCACTAATTCATCTCCTGTTTTGATAAGGGAATGAACTTGAAATGGATAAAGACTTCCATTCTCCACAGTATCATTTAAATGTTTAAATGTTTGCATATTACTAATTTTCTCTTTAATTATTAAGAGAGCTTACCTCTTAGCTCTGATCACTTTTAAATGAGTCATGTAGTTGGGGCCATACATAACTAAGTATGATATATAAGAAATAACTAAATATATGATAAACAAGATATAACTAAAGTTGAAATTATATTGAAATAACTTATATTTACTACAACACTACTTTTCTTTATAGACACATGGATTATGACAGAATATTCTGTGTATTATGTGAATGAATGAGTATTCTGAGTTTACTTTTAGTTTTGTGAAACAAGGTTAGTACAGAATCAAGGAACTGGATGAGAATATTTCTAATATTTCTCATTTTTCGCATGTACTAAACTCTTTAAAGTATGATTTATAGTTTTGCCACATTAGTTATATCTTTACTATTTCTTAACATTTATTCTTGTTCACATTTTTAAGTTTTTTAAAGAAAAATTTAATTTATTTGTGTTTGAGACAGAGAGAAAGAGAGAGAGAGAGAGAGAGAGAGAGAGAGAGAGAGAGATAGGGAGAATGGGCACTCCAGGGACTCTAGCCACTGCAAACAAACTCTAGACACATGTACCACTTTGTGCATCTGGCTTATGTGGGACCTGGAGTGTTGAACCTGGGTCCTTAGGCTTCACAGGCACGCGCCTTAACCATTAAGCCATTTCTACAGCCCTCTTGTTCATATTCTAAGCTCCTTTGACTTTATCATCTATGAAATTATGTGTCACTGACAAAGTGTTCCACACTTGTAGATCATTACTGTTCAATTTCAACATGTTTCATAACATTCCTATAGTACATTCCTTTTTTAAAAAACACCTTTTGGAATTGCCTCTAAAGCCTCTATCCAGTTTTAGGACCAAATGACTAGGTTATACTAATAATGGGTTTGGGAAGATTCTTTCCTTACATAGGCAAATATTATTTTAATGAAATAATTCATGATATATATATATATATACGTATATATATATATAATATTTTATGTTGGTAATAAAGTACCATCTAAGATGTCTTCCTTCACTATGTGTACATAAATACTTAGGGAACAATTTCACTGTATTTTAATTGTGATACCTGTATCAGTGCCAAAGTAGAAGTGTGAGTTTATGGTCCCATAGACTCAGGCTTGCAACTCTAGTCTTCAGTGGTTGGAGGTCCCTGGGGAAGAGGTATGTCACTGGAGTGGATCTGGTTTTCCAGCCCTAAAGTGTGTGGTCCACAGTTTGCAGCCCTGGATGTTCGTGCTTGTTGGTGTTTGTTGACTGTTTGGTGATGTCCCTCTGCTTGGATCTATGGAAGTAAGCCAGCTTCTTCCTCCATTTTTGGTGTTCTCCTGAAATTTGTAAGCTTGAAATAAATCCTTTCCTCCCATAAGCTGTTTCTGCTTGAGTGTTTGTCCAGCAACTCTAAGCTGACTGCAACAGGTAGATTACATTCTTACCTCTTTTCATTTTAGTTCCTACTTGTGACAGTGATTCCATCCTGTCAAGTTCTGATGTCACTGACATTGCGCCCAGCAGGAAGAGGAGACAGCACATGCTGAAGAACCTTGGGACACAACCGAAAGTGGCTCCTCAGCGACAGCTTCAAGTAAAGACACCGTAAGTCACTTCAGTCTTTGCAAAGTTGAAATGGGATTGTTAAATTACAGTATAATCTTAACAGCCGTATTTTCTGAACTGGGGAGATATCTCCGTGGTTAGAGGCACTTGCTTCCAAAGCCTGACAGCCAATTTGATTTCCCAGTACCCGCATGAAGCCAGGTGCACAAAGTGGCCCCTGAGTCTGGAGTTTGTTTCCAGTGGCAAGAGGCCCTGTCTTGTCCTTGCTCTGTCTGCATGTCTCTCTCAAATAAATTAATAAATAAAAACATTAAAAAGGTATTTTCTTAATTTACTAACTTATTTTTAAGATTAAAAATGATGAATTAGCTGGGCGTGGTAGTACATGCCTTTAATCCCTGCACTCAGGAGGCAGAGGTAGGGGGATTGCTGTGAGTTTAAGGCCACCCTGCAACTACATAGAGAATTTTAGGACAACCTGAGCTAGAATGAGACCCTACCTTGAAAAATGAAAATAAATAAATAAATAAAAATTAAAAATGATGAATTGGGGGACAATGCATTTTCTCTGGTATGTGGTTAATTCATACTAATATTTAAAGCAGAAATGCCAAAAATAAAAGCAATTTTTTGTGCTTTACAGATTAATGACAAAAGACATGTAGTATACTAAAAATATTAGAAACCATCTTGTGCTCAGTAAAGTGTTTCAATCTAATTTGCTGCTTAAAAGACTTCAATATAGCATTCAAATTAGACACTTGATTTTGTTATGCTTGCCTTTTTCAAGTAAATCACTTTCTAGTCATCTGTTTATTTTTATTAAACTTGGGCCTCATATATTTTATTGTTTCTCTTTTCATTTTTGTAGACTACTACCTATGAATTAACATTCTAATTTAATTATAATAATTTAAAAAGGTAAAAAATATTTAATTATAGCAAAACCTTAGCATTTATAGATATTATTACTTGAATCCAAAATGTTGTATGAATCATTAGAAATCCAGAAAAATATTGTGTATATTTATATATATCCATAGAGAGAGAGAGTCTGAATTTATTTCATCTAAGCTTCTGTTTAACAGTTATTGGATAGTGACTATATGAGAGATGGCAGTATTGTAGTGAAAGTATTTGTGTAGTGTGGAATAAGGACCCCTGGGGACTCTTCGAGTCCCTCATGTATGTCCTCTGAGTCTTCTTCAGTGCCTCACCTCTGTAAGACTGGACTTTCTTTATGCTCTTCAATCAGTGTAACATGTCACAGCTGAGTCAATGCAGAAGCTAATGCAAATCCAACTGTTTTCAATCAATGAAGCCATCAAACAGATTTGCAAAAGTACAAAACAATGTTTTCACAAGATCTTGTCTTTGGAAAATACAGCAATGCTTCATAAATACTTTGTCATTCATGTTACCAACACATGATTTGTGTTATTATTACATGAATTTGTTAATATTTTTATTTTAATTTTCATGTGGCAAATGTAGTCCATGTAAACAAAAATGTGGATGCAAAGCTCTTGGGGTTCTCAAGAAATTTTAAGTGTAAGGAGGTTCTACAAAGAAAGCCCTGCAGTCTGTTTGGCTGCTGACACTGAGAATGTAAAGCGGAAGTCCCCATGCCTAGAGCCCGGGGACCCTGTCAGGGAGCATTAACGTTTCTAATATGAACGTAAGTGCTGCAGCCAGTGAGGTAACTCTCCCTGTAGTCCCAGTAATTGGCAGGCTGAGGGAGGGGGGGCTGTCATAAATTCAAGGTCAACCTAACAAAAAAAGCAAATAATATAACTTATTATACCATTAACAGTGGGATTGTTTTGTGTATTTATCATGGGACTTTCTTTCTCTCCACAGTTGTCCTAATCTGTTTTTCCACAGTGCATGTCTCTTTGACAATATGTGAAGAAACCCAGAGTGCATTAAGCTCTTGCTGGTTTGTGTTTGCCATCCAAAGTTGTTCTTCAGCTGTGAGCCCCTTGAAGGAGTTCATAGAGCTTCACACAAAATTCTCTCACATAACAGACATCAGAATATCCAACCAAACTCTTCCTATAAATAGTTATGTGTAAGAACAATACTAACAACGATATAAAAATCCAGAGAACTATGTCCTGTCAGGCAGAAAAGTGTGTCAGATGAGTACCAGGTATGTGCTAGGCCTAGTAGAAAATTCCATTTAATTGTATTTTCTGATAAAGACCTTAAGTTTGAGGAAGAGAAGAAATAACTGAGTTATTTGGAGACCAGAATTCTTAGTCTTCTACTGCGTGTGAATTAAGTATGAATTGTGCAATTACTAATATTTTCTAAGTGCACTATATTGCTAAAACAAATTTGTGATATATGCATTGGAGAGAGATAAAACAAACTGTATCACTTAAAAAAAATCTGTGTGATGATTATATCGCTGGAAGACGTTAGACAAACTGTCTCTAGGTGGAACTGAAATACATGTATTAGGTGTCACGGGGATTTTGAAGATTAAAGGATATTTAGTTTAAGGTATATGAGATACTCTTTTTTAATACATATTCTATTTTATTATTTATTATTTATTTGAAAGACAGAAAGAGAGAGAAAAAGAGATAGGGAGAGAGAGAGAGAGAATGGGCATGCCAGGACCTCCAGCCACTACAAACAAACTCCAGAAGCATGTACACCCTTGTGTGTCTGGTTTATGTGGTTTCTGGAGAATCGTACCAGGATCCTTTGGCTTTAAAGGCAAATACCTTAACTGCTAAGCCATTTCTCCAGCCCAGTTTTAGGTATATCTACCAAAAGTTTGAGTGGTTGACACACTCAGTTATCTCTTCCTTTGTCCAAGTGAAGCAAAAAGTTCAATGACGAATTTGGGGGTGCATTTTGTCTTTGGGATTTATCTTTTTCATTTTTGAATAAAGGAGTCTAAATTTTTATAGCAATTAATAATTTTAAACATTTTTATCAGAAAAGAAGCTTCTACAAAATGAAAGCATGCTCTTAGCAAAAAAAAAAAAACAGACTAGGACATTGTCAAATATTAACTTTTAGTTTTAAATTAAAAGTTTTATGTATTAAACTGCTTCACTAAATAATTTTTTCCCCTGAGAAAGTCTCATCAATAATGTATACACCACCTAGGTTTATGTAGTCCACCCGAGCCTCCCCAAGTTGTGCATCATTGCTGTCTTACAGGCTTATACTGTTAGGTCAGCATTGATGTAAATGTTTCCAAGTTGTTCTCTTCAGGCGATGTGGAAAGAAGTGTCGCCTGCTTGTAAAGTTTACACAAATCATGTGTCTTCAGGGTATGTCTGTGGACAATCAATAGAAGTAACTCTTAGATGGCTGTTACAGAGTTTTTGAAATTCCAGATATGTTAAAGCGTTTGAGAGCACAGGTATCCTACTGCGTTCCTATTGCTTGCGTTCTTCGCCGTGTATGTAGAGACACTGACTCACAATATTGGAATGAGCTTTGTTTACTTTTCTTAGTGATGAAGGAAGGACTGCATAGACCTTTTTTTTTTTTTTTTTTTTGAGGTAGGGTCTCACTCTAGCTCAGGCTGACTTGGAATTCACTATGTATTCACAGGGTGGCCTTGAACTTTTGGCAAACCTCCTACCTCTGCCTCCCAGTGCTGGGATTAAAGGCATGTGCACCACCACGCCCGGCACCATAGGCCATTTTAATCTTACAATTTAGAGGTTAGAGAGATGGCTCAGTGGTTAAAGGCACTTACTTGCTTGATTTTATAGTTTGTGTCACCATGGCACATTACCCAGTACATCTCTGTGAATTCATCCAGAAAGCCCCACTTCCTTAGCTATTTCCTATTATAATCAATGCAATTTTTTAAAAAACATTTTAGTCATACACTTACAGAGTATATTACCTTCTTCTGTATCTTCTAGCATAGCCTCAGTAGTTGGAGTTCCTTCCATGGCCTCCATATAACTCCACACAGACTAAGGACATGACAACAAAACACTGTTGTCTGCTGTTAACAAATGAATTCCAGCTTCTCTTGCATTGCTGAGCAACGCATGCACCTTCCCTGAACTAGTTCAGAGGAAACAAGCGCACAACACGGGGAGGAAGCAGTTCCTGAAGTCAGTGGGGTACATCGCAGCGGGGCTGGCCCGCAGAGTCTCGCTCTGACTGATAATCAGAAGGGTAAGGAGGGGTGGAAGATGAAGAGGAGCGTGGAGAGCCGCGTGCTGGCGCAGGGCGGACTGGAGCACATGCTTGGGGAATGAGCCCGTGATGAGAGGAGAGCGGGGCCGAGAGGAGGGGGACCAAGGTCGAGTATTGTCTCCTTTAGGAACCCAGCCTCTCTTCCCGTGCAGCACAGCATCGCTGATTTTCTCATTACAAAGGAGTTTTCCTCTACTTTTATTGCCTATTGATACTCCTTTGTAGCTCTTCTTAAGAGTTATCTGGGCTAGAGAGATGGCTTAGTGGTTAAGGTGCTTGCTTACAAAGCCAAAGAACCCAGGTTCAATTCCCCAGGACCCACATAAGCCAGATGCACGTGGCGGCACATGTGTCTGGGGCTCATTTGCAGTGGCTATAGGCCCTGATATACCTATCTCTCTCTCTCTCTCTCAAATAAATACAAATAAATAAAACAGAGTTATCAAATTATCAGATTAAGGAGCAAATTCTACTATTAAGGCATATTTTAGATCTAATGATTTAAAATTACCTAAAGCTATTGGGCTTAATTTTTTTCCCTTAAAAAGTCAGGTTTTCCAACTTCTGATGTTTTTCTAGTTTGGATTCACAATAATGATACTTTGTTTTGGAACACAGGAAACTAAAACACTGCTTACATACTGAAATTTTATTACAGGAGTAATAGCTTCCATTGGCATGTGTTAGCAGTCAGCAGTCCTGAGGTACAAAATAGTACTATCATTTTGGTTTTTTCTGGTAAAAATAAATGCAGTTTTTAGGATCATTTTGGATTGCTGATGATTTCTCACTTGTAAGATTCTGAAATCCTTGAATCTGGTATATATTGATAAATATTCAAAAATGAGTGTGACTAATGCAAACAGTATGATTATGCTTCAAGAATGCTCATCCTGTTCTATCAACTATCATCAACACTGAGACTTATTACTCACTGGAACCATCTGCTATGCATCCCCTGCTGTTGACCCTCTTGCAACACTCAATGCTGTGGTTTGTAGAGTAGTTCAATATGTCTTTTTAGCCTATCTATTAAGCAAAATGTATAAGCTGATAGACTACTGAAGCTTTGAGATTGCTTTCATGTTTATGCACTTTAATAATATCATTAGGTGAATTCCTGAGTATAAACGTGAACAGAGTAAAATTAGTCTCAATGAAAAAGTGATGCATGAATGTGTATCAAAATACAATATTCCAGGCTAGAGAGATGGCTTAGCAGTTAAGGTGCTTGCCTGCAAAGCCAAAGGATCCAGGTTCAACTCCCCAGGACCCACATAAGCCAGATGCACAAGGAGGCACATGCATCTGGAATTTGTTTGCAGTGGCTGGAGGCCCTGGCACTGACATTCTCTCTCCTTTTTCTTTCTCTCTTTCACACACACACACTCTCTCTCTCCCTACCTATTTCTGTATATCTCTCTCTTTAAAATAAATAAATAAAAATTTAAAAAATCTTTAAAAAATAAAATAGTGCTACATTCAGGTATATTTGACAACCACTGAGAATTTTATTTATTTATTTATTTATTTATTTTTGGATTTTCAAGGTAGGGTCTCACTCTAGCTCAGGCTGACCTGAAATTCACTCTGTAGTCTCAGGGTGGCCTTGAACTCATGGCGATCCTCCTACCTCTGCCTCCCAAGTGCTGGGATTAAAGGCACCTGGCTACTGTGAATATTTTTAAGTCATGCTTTATCATACAACATAATACCAAGGAAGAATTTTTCACTTATATCTTTCTAAAACATTGGAACTTTTATTATTACTTCAAACATACTATTAATCTAATGCAAATAGGTAGAACTGTGTTCATATCAGTAAATAAAATCTGTTGGTATCAGTGTGTTGTATCATGTTAGTTCAATTCATGATCTACTTAACTAAATTTAGGAAAATTTCTATTCACATAGAAATTTTCAGCAAGTAATAAAACCAACCAACCAATGCTTGACTTAAATAATATAGTTAATGCCTTTCCAAAGCCTGACACTTTCAACTGATTCTGACCATTTTAACTACCTGGAAATACTGTTTTTCTATAGGTTCTTTACAAAGAAATTGGATTTTAAGAGATACTGACATTACCATAAAAATGAACATTTTTTTTCTTAAAATCAGAGTTTTAGAGAGAAGCTCATATTGCTGCGAACTTTGGAGACCAAGATAGGAAATCAAACTTCGATATATATATATATATATATATATATATATATATATATATATATACACACCACCTATAGCAGTTTACCAAAACCAGAATATAAAATTCTTCTTTGGCAGGAGAAGAGCTAAAATGAGAGGCCAAAACAAAGTGCCTTCAGCTATGAGAGTTATACAGGTGAAGGTCAAGACATTGATTGAAAGTCAGTGATAATGGCAAGAACGTATTCATTGTGATACCACTCACAAACTCATTGTATAGAAATGCACCCCAAATAGATTTTATATTCAAGGAAGTTGGGAAATAGCTGCACATAGTAGCTCTCAGACCCTTGTGCTTCTGCCCTGATTACTTAGAAATTTATCCATGAAAATCTTTGAGAAACCCCACAGTAAATAATTTGTCTTTACTTTTTAAGTTGTTCTTAGTCTTAGCATTCTCAGGCCGTCTGCCTCTACCATTGCTCCCTTATCCTCAGAACAGAGAGACATACTAGCAGCATCCCAGGGACTAGTGTTTACAGTGTGCAAAGTCTAGGCTATGGATGCTCAGAGTCCTCATGCATCACTGATGGTTTGATATAAGAACATTACAGCCAGAGTTATAGAATATCAGACATTAAAATTCATTATAAGAAAAAAATGTGGACATGTCTGGATGGTCTTCCTGTGCTCCCCCTGCCATAATTCTCCTACTTAGGCACTTGTCACTTATCCAGTGCTAGCCATTTCAGAGAGCAGCAGGGTCATTTTCTAAGAGAATTCCAGTGATAAGTACACTTGGGAATGCCAGTTAGCACCATCTCAGTTGAGAGTAAAACTATAAAAGTATTGAGCTTAAACTACCAACAAAGGCTTCGTAGTCTGAGTACTTTGATACATGGTCTTGTTTCTGCAGAGCAGCAAGAAAAATCATAGTGGTTGGCACATTTCAGAAGTAGGAGTCCCAGGTCAGGAGATGGACATGCATGCTATTCTTGTGTGACGTTTTGCCAGAAGTCCTACAAAATATTTTACAGGTAGCATTTACATAATATTCTTTTATTACCTAAGTCATCTTTGTCATTGCCAGATCATTTAAAATAAATGAATAATATCCCATTGCTTGAATTCTTTTGTTTTTATCCACTAAGGAACTCACATGTGAAACAGTGTCTCAGTATTTTTGCCCAAGCTGGCCTTGACCCTCCCTCTGCCTCAGCCTTCCCACGTAGCAGATATTTCAGGCCTATACCACCATGCTGGCTTCTCACATATTTATTGGCTATTGAAATTTCATCTTTCGTTCATTACTGATTCATAACCACAGATGATTTTCAATGGAGATCTTAAGTTTTAGCTAATATATTCTAGGTAATAGTGACAATGCTTACCAATTTGGAGATGTTCATGTTTAACTGTGCCCACTGAGATGTGTATAGATTATTTACCTGTACCTATTTCACATGTTAGGAAGCTCCCATGTAGATAGGCATTACCATCAGGTTCACATTGCTGGTAGAAATCACCCAACCAAGAGCAGCTGTGGGAAAAAGGTTTATTTTGGCTGACAGGCTCAGGAAGCTCCATGATGACAGGGAAATGATGGTATGAGCAGAGAGTGCACATCACCCCCCTGGCTAACATAAAGTGGACCACAGCAACAGGAGAGTGCGCCAAACACTAGCAAGGGGGAGCTGGCTATAACACCCATAAGTCTGCCCCTAATAATACACTGCCTCCAGGAGGCATAAATTCCCAAATCTCCATCAGCTGGGAGACAAGCATTCAGAACACCTAAGTTTTGGGGGGGACACCTGAATCAAACCACCACATTGCACCCCTGGCCCCCATAAACTGATAACCATCCATGATGTAAAATGCAATGCATTCATCCAACTTTAAAAGTCCCCGTAGTTTTCATCAATGCCTATAATGTTCATACATCCCCATAGTCCAAGATCTTTTAACTGAGCCATAATACCAAAAGATAACCTCCAAAAACCCATAATGTCACCTAATAAACACTCATACTGCAAAAGATGGCACTGAGCATAGCAAAGAAATATTCAACCAAGACAACATTTAAATAGGGCAAACATCAAACTCTAGCTCCAAGTCCAACAACTCTAGTCAATAGCAAGTCTCCAAGTCCAATAATTCTAACCAGCACCAACTCTCTGGAGTTTCAATTCCGCCCCTCTAGCTAGGCTACTCACAGTCATGGAAAACTTCATCAGGTCCGGCAGCTCTCCTTGGCAGCCATCTCGTGGTCCCGGCATCTCCACTGGGTCTCCACTGCAATCCACAGTTCAGCCTCATGGCCCCATGGGGTCTCCATGCAGGCATCCAGCAAACCTGCTTCACACTGCCCATGGCCATTTCCAAAACACAAGACTATGTTGCAACCTCAATGACCCTCTCTTTCCTGCATTTCTTATACCCCCCATACCAGGTAGGGTGCCAATCTGTTAATACCAGAGGGAATAAAGCAGATTTTGAAGAACAGGACACTCCTTGAACATTTTAATCACATGTATTTTAATCACATGTATTTTAGTATTAATCTCTAATTCTAATTGTACCTGTATGACAAATTAGATCTCTCTCTTTCTCCTGTAAAATAGCCAAACAAAGTTGAACTCCAATGGGGTTCAAGCTCTTGCTTCTCCTCCCTGTCTCTCACAATGGCTGTGTCAGCTGGAGGTCCTGGAAATGAAAGCTCTATACATGTAGATGCTCTAGGAAGATGATGTGCTATTGTGTTTTTTTTTTTTTTTTTTTTATATAGCACTGCCCTCCCTAGGCTTTTGTCTGAATCTTGGCTATCTTTTCCTGGGAAGGCAACTGTGTTCATGAAATGTTCAAACCTGGAATCATTCATTTCCTATTATCTGTTATGGAAGTGAGAATTGCCCAAGTTTTTAAATAGCTAAGTCAGCAAATATTCTTTCATTCTTTTTAGTTATCGGTGAGGTATATTGTTGGATGAAAAGGCTATGTTTACACAGCATATGTATATGCATATTTACACATGCACATGTATGCATTCATATATGTACATATAAAGATAAAATTGCACATGTCAGTTTTAAATGTGGCAGTTGTACATCTTTTCTAAAGGAATCTAATTTCATGTTTACATTGTGACTCTTTAAAATTTGGAAAAGTTGCCAGACGTGGTGGCGCACGCCTTCAATCCCAGCAGAGGTAAGAGGATCACTGTGAGTTCCAGGCCATCCTCAGGCTACATAGTGAATTCCAGGTCAGCCTGGAGTACAGAGATACCCTACCTTGAAAAAAACAAAACAAACAAAACAAAGAAAAAAAGGGTTGTAAAAATGTATTACCTTTTATAAACTTTCACTCAAACTATTTAAAATTTTGGCATGTGTGTTCTGTCCCAATGGAGAATATAATCATCAGGCTCACCTACCTGATCCGCAGAGGTTTTGATGTCTGACCTTTAAACTTCATCAGTGTGCCATTAGGAGCATAAATTGAATGGTCAGTACTGTTTATTTGTTTCTATGCAGCTTTGACTTTATCATAATGTTTGTGTCCTGAGAAGTAAACAGGGTGATTTCAAAGCGAGACGGCTTTGTTAGCTTGGCCGAGTGCTCGCGCAGCGGCTGCAGGTGCGGCCCTGGCGCTCCCCGCTGCTCCTTGACTGATGCCCTGGACTTGTTCTAGAGGACACTGAGGAGAGCAAGCGCACGTCAATGATGACTCATTAGTTGTCTTTGCAACTCAAAATATGTAGGGTCGTTCATTATATTGAATGTGCATCACATGTTTGCAAATAAAACCAGGGAAACAAACTAACATTTACCTGAGTTGGTGGTAAGTTTATCATATGCTTCATACATATTATGAAGGACATACATAAGTTTATCATATGCTTCATACATATTATGAAGGACATACATAAGTTTATCATATGCTTCATACATATTATGAAGGACATACATAAGTTTATCATATGCTTCATACATATTATGAAGGACATACATAAGTTTATCATATGCTTTATACATATTATGAAGGACATACATATACAAAGAATTAATTCATATTTTTTTTCTAATTTTGGCTTGATTACAATCATTGCTTCATTAATTTTAATGATAGGATAATTTGTAAATATTTTTTACTCCTCATCAATAAAATTATTTATTAAAATAACTAACTCCCTATTGATAATTTGTATCACAATATTGAAATGAAAATAGAAACTTTTTATTCTTTGGTATGTTCTAAGAAAATTTAAGTTTTTGTCTTATGTAGTGATAAAATCCTATAATTTAAATTTTTGCTTTTAACTTATTGTGAAATAAAATGACTGAAATAGTGTGAAATGCAATAAAAAATAAAATAAAATAAAAATCAGCTATAAAAATAAATCAGTTAACCTAAATGGACTTAAAATTAGTATGAATATGCAATACTAGCATTCACCAAAGTCTTCACTTGCCTTTGGTAAACCATCACTAAGTGACAGGGAACACAGAAAAAATTGTTTAAACATTGTTAGAAAATCTTTTAAATCACATTTTATAACATTTATTTTTATTATTTCAATAATTTTATTTCTAAGCAACAATTTCTTAAAATTATCATTTTTCTAAGTAGAAATTTGTACACTGCGTTTCAAGAACGTCTTCAGAGAGGTGAAGGTAAGTCATGAGTGTTGTGTAAAGCGGTGTCGCGCACTGTGTCCAGCGTCGTCATGCCCGGACTCTGCACGGGCAACCAAGACCGACTGGGCGTCAGCCTAGGCATTCTTTCATAGTCTTTGTACGTGAGATGAAGCGATGGAAGAAGAGTCGCCAACAAACACATTCATATTTTGGACACATTACATTTTCTCACAAACTGTCTTCAATGTATTTTAACATATTTTGAGAACTTTAATACATAAATATATTGTAACGTGATCATATTCTTGTCCCATGACCCTCATCACCCTCCGTTAACCACTCCAATTCTACTGAGTCCCTCCTCTACCCAAGTTGTCCTTCCTCAGTTTTGATGTGCCATTCCTTTGTCTTCCTTTCTCCTGTATGTCAGGTTCAGGAAGGCGGTCCATGGGGCAGAGCCGCTCACATTAACATGAGACTGTCCTTCTTCATTTAAACCTCACTGTAAATGTCCTTAGATTGATAGGACAATGTTTTAAAATTTGTTAAATGCCTCAGGCATTACAGGAAAGTGATTGCTTATAATTAAATGATATGTACAAGCTTCTTTTTAATACCGTGATAGGGGCTGGGGGAGTGAATAGATTGGGCAAGTTGCTGCTAGGCCTACTTCAGAGAGTAAGGAATAGAGGGGAATGAGGAGGATTCCTATCTAACCTTGAGAAACTGGTTGAATAATACAGTTTGTAATGGAAATATATGACTGACAAAGAAGCAAGGTTTCCAAAGAAAAACTTGAGTTTTGTTTTAGCAAGTTACTAAGTTATAAGGGGGGGAAGAATCAAAATGCTGACTCATCAAAGCAGAGCAAGATATGAGAACCTGAAGTTGCTGGGAGGAGTTAGATTTGGAGATCAAGGTTTAAGAGTCCTGGCAACTTGAGATTCACAGTGATTGAGTACGCACAACATGAGTAAGGTTATTTTTTTTTTTCTCAACAATTTTCAAGTAGTTCCTAATGGTTTTTTTTTGTTGTTGTTTTGTTTTGTTTTGTTTCGAGGTATGGTCTCTCTCTAGTCCAGGCTGACCTGGAATTCACTATGTAGTCTCAAGGCGATCCTCTTACCTCTGCCTCCCAAGAGTGCTGGGATTAAAGGCGTGCGCCACCACGCCCTGGTCTAATGCTTTGTTTTAAATAGCGAAACCTACAAAGGTAAAGTGCAATGTGGTATCACAGCACCATGCATTATCTTGAGTGGATGACAAAATCTGTGAAAAAGAATAAAGGCAGGCACAGTTTGCATAGATTTATGTGGTTACTTTTTGGGCACTTAACCTGTGCAAACTGTGTTATTTTATTATCTGGGTCTGGCAAGTTTCGTATTTTCTCAGACATAAATATATCCGCACCGATAAATAGAGCACTGGCAGAAAGCAGCCACAGTAACACTTTTCTCTTTCCTTCCTTCCTCCCTTTCTGTCTTTTCTTCTTTCTTTCTTTTCTATTTTTTCACAGCCTCAAACTCCCAAGTGTTGGGGTTCCAGAGGTGCTCACCTGACTACTAAAACAAGACTTTGAAGTTAGCTCTTTATATATGATCAGTGAATCAAAATAATTTGGGGGAGTGTCTTTAGTCACTGATGTTGACTTAACAGTCTAGTCGGTAGAGAAAACCAAGATACGGAAATAAAACAGGCCAGTTATTTGAGCAACTGTGATAGTCATTAGGCCCGATCACCAAATATTTCCAGCTCTCTGC
Organism: Dipus sagitta; assembly: GCA_036346955.1. Taxonomy (NCBI): domain Eukaryota; kingdom Metazoa; phylum Chordata; class Mammalia; order Rodentia; family Dipodidae; genus Dipus; species Dipus sagitta. The sequence continues at coordinate 5,575,361 of CM070787.1, forward strand.
CTCCTGGATGCATGATAAAATCCTACTTCATAGCTGTAGTAGAATGAGACTGCGAGACCAGTTCTTGACAGCAAGTCTTGATTAAAAGTGACATGTGTAACTTGCAAGCCAGAGAACTTTCTTTCCTTCTGCCTTACTGACTGGCAATGTTGATGTCTGTCCTGTCATCTAAGTTAAGGAATGAGGACAGCAGGGACTGGAGCCCGCAGGCCATCTGTGATGATCATAGCATGAATGAGAATTTGAATCCGTGTGGTTTTAAGCTACTGAGATATTGGGGGTTTGTTACCTCCTAAAACCAATCCTATAGACAGAGTCTTGTGTAAATGTAGCATGTTCTTAGTATCATCACACTCCTGAGTTCTTTTAAAGCCAAAGACCTATAAAATGGCATTGGTCAAAACCTTATTACTATGATCCCGAAGTGAATATTGGTTTTAATCAGATGATGGTAATCAACTATTGCTTAGGTATGTTGTTACAAACTTGCACGTGTGTAACTTATATCTAAATGTTATAAGTTGGAATTTTTTTCTAAGTAGCGATATAATTAAGAAGCTTTATGACAAATTTGTTTGATTGATTTTTTTTCAAAAGTTAATGTTTTCTTTAATGGCAAATACAACATTTTAGCTTTTTTCAAGCAGGTAGGAGAAAAAATTTTATTATTCACAAAGCTATTTAACAAATGGCCTTTTACAAGCTCATCTTGCGCCAGTTGGGCAAATGGAGTGAATCTCCTATCGGAAAGGTTAAGAGAGAAAACACTCCGATTTGACATCACCCGGCCCCACCTAGTGACTTCACTTTCCATTTGACGTGCTGGTGTCTGCTTACTGCTCACTGAACTAACAGAAATCCACTGACCAAACCGAAGCTGGAGTCCTCGCTGCCATTAAGTAGAAAGAGATTAACCACACTGCAAATGATCCAGAAACCTGAAAACTGACCAAGTTTTAGTCACAAATTTGTAAGGTAAAAATAAAATAGAATAGTTCCTTCTGTTCTTTTAACACACGCTGAATAATAATCTACTTGTGTTTTTACCAAAACCACACACCGAATGACTGATATGAAACAGAAAGTTATTTCTCATGGTTCTGGAGTCAATGAAGTCCTAGATCCAGGAACAAGCCCAAGACTCAGTGTCTGTTGAGGGCCTTCTTGCTGAATCCTCACAGGGCAAAAGAGGTCAGTCTCATGTCCTAATATGATGGAGACAGAGAACCTTTGAACGGGGCCTGAAGGAGCTCCTCCGCCCATTATAAGGCCCTAGCCCATCCATGAGTGGGACTCTCCTGATGGTTCCACTTCGGCTTCACAATGGAAACCGACATTCAGCCTGAACTTTGAAGGGAACATCATTCATGCCGTTGTAATAGGTCGATCCATTGTTTAGTAAACTAGGTAGAACATTACTTACATGAAACATGAAGGATATTAATTACCAGCCTTGTGTCTTTCCTCATAACTTTTTCTAGTAATACTTAGAGCCTATTTTAGTGTATATTGTTTGCCTATACTATACTATACTTTGCCTATACTATAGCGCATTTAGTTTGTCTAGAATACATGAGGGGTTTTATAGGGAAAAAAATTCTACTATTTAAAGCTGGTATTTGCAAAGAATTTTCTCTGTACCTTATGAATTGGAAAATAAGTAATATCCTGCTTAAGAAAAACATACCTTATAGCTAGGCACAGAGGTTAATCTTATAATTCAGTGACTCTAAAGCATGAAGCAGGTGGATTACAGGTTTGAAGCCAATTTGTGTGACATAGCAAGACCCTATTTCAAAAGCTAACGGATTAATACATTTATTAGGAAAATGTCATCTTATAATACTAGTTTAGTTATATCACTCAAGAAGGTGGGAGACCTGCCTTCAAATTTCAACTATGTCATGTGCTAGTTGTAACCCTTGTTTAACAACTTGACCATCTGTCTCTTTTCAAACCCAGCACTGACTTGGTGGATGCCATTCTTATATTGTGCCTTTCTAGAGTTACACCGCAACAGCCAGAGCAAATACAAGTCTCTTAATGAGCCCCTGTAGATCCTATTTATTTGTTTATTTACAAGCAGAGGGTGTGTGGGGGTGGTGACGAGCATGCCGGGTCCTCTTGCTGCTGGAAACAAACTCCAGATGCATATGCCACCTTGTGCATCTGATTTTTGAAGGTACTAGAAAATAGAACTGAGGCCACCAGGCTTTGCAAGCTGAGCCATGTCTCCAGCTCTAGCGTCCCTGTAGTTTTGAGGTAAAGTTTAAGCCCCTTTGCCTAGTCCTCAGAGCCTTTTATGGGCTGGGCTTTGCCTCTCATTCTGAGGATGCAAAGTGGCAGACGGTTAGCAGAATTCAATGCACATATGTGTTTGGTCTAGTTTCACTGTGTTTTCTTGAAAATTTGGTATCAACATTAACTTTAAAATGAGAGATTCCTGGCTTCTGTTGAAATTAGATGATTGTCCTCACACAGGATTGTAGTTATGTAGTTCTACTGACTAGTCTCTTTACAGAGGACATTCACTCGTTAATTTCTGTAACCTCCATTCACATTTTTTTATTTTTTATTTATTTATTTGAGAGCGACAGACAGACACAGAGAGAAAAACAGGCAGATGGATAGAGAGACAACGGCTTCCAGCCACTGCAAATGAACTCCAGAGGCGTGCGCCACCTTGTGCATCTGGCTTATGTGGGTCCTGGGGAATCAAGCCTCGAACTGGGGTCCTTAGGCTTCACAGGCAAGCGCTTAACTGCTAAGCCATCTCTCTAGTCCCTCCATTCACATTTCTCCCCTTTGTTCAGCTTGTGGGCATTTGAGTTTGCATTCCTATCTAGTCCCCTCTCCAGCCAGTTTTATTCCTCATCTGTCATTCACTGAGCTACACAAAGTTCCTGCAAAGGCTCATGATTGCCCTTGGCTGAGATTCCCACCTGCCTTCTCACTTACTCGTCTCCCTGGCTGATTGACTTCCCTCAAGGTATTAGCAAGCACTGCGTTCTTCAGGAAACTCACCCGACCTCCCTTCTGTATACCAGCCTTGGAGTATTCTCTGATAGCTTTTATCACAGGTGTTCTCTCGTATCTTTGAGGTGTGTCCTGCCCTAAGTTAGAAGGTTTTCATGTTTGTATCATACTTGGAGCTCTGCCCATTAAGAGTACAGTGAGTGACTTAATGAAGGAGCCAGTGTGGGCCTCAGTGTCGTCATCTGTGAAGTTGTGAGCATAGCTTCAGTGATCAGCAAGCTCTCTCCATATTTGAAAACCTGCTCTATATCATTCATTTCTTGAATATGGAGCCAGAGGCTGCTTTGAACAGATTATTCATTTATTTATTTTTGCTCTGGTGAGTGTGAGAGTGTGTGTAGTATGTGTGGTGTGGTGTTTATATGTGTAGTGTATGCACATATCTGTGCAGGTGTGTGTGTCTCGTATGCATGCAAATGGAGCCCAGAGGAGAACATTGGAGCCCTTCTTTTTCATTCTTCTACATTATTTTCTTGACAAGGGATCACTGTCTGAACTTGGAACTCCCTTTTTTTTGTTCTGTCAGACCTCTTGAACTGTCACCTCCGGCAGTTCTGATTCAGCATCCTGTAGAACTCGGGATACAGGTCAATGTGTCCAGGCTCAGCTCTTTACATGGGTACCGGGCATCAAATTCAGGCGGGGTCAGGTCCTCCAGGTCCTCTCAGAGCAACTTGCTTGCAACACAAGCACTCTTACCTGCTAAGCCATTTTCTAAGCCCCTGGACAGAGTTAAATCAAAGTTCAGATACATACTAAGAGTTAAAGAAATGTAGACTTAAAGAAACTGTCATAAATGGGAGGTGACATTTCTTAATTGAATTTGTATCTTCCATATTATCTATAGAGAACATATAATCAGTTATGTAACAAGCAAAAATAGTTTTTGAAATAGAAAATTAATTGGTAGCAATAAATAGTCCATAAGCCAGTAAAAAATGTCCCAACTTATCATTTTTGACATCCAAATCACAGGTTTAGAATATTTCCCACTAAATGTAAGATATAGACATCACTAGAGATAAAGTCCAGTCCCATAACTTCACATTTGAAGATACTATGATTAGAAATCTTATAGTATGTTGAAGACAGACCTGGGACAGAGTGGTATTCTGAGCTACTGTTTGTTCTGCTATCCACCCAAGTTATAAAATACATATTCACAATTCTCACAGTTTCTAGTTTTGTCTACCAATTTTGAGTACCTTTCATTGTATTTTTTCTTAATTTTCCTATAAGTTAAAATTAATATTTTTGAAGTGCTAGTGGCCAAAATTTCTTTATTTAAAAAATTGGCACAAATTAGAATATTAAAACAGATTCAATAGCTGTTATATGACTCATTGTTCTGATTTATTTAATTAGTGTTTTATAATGTATTCAACTAATTCTTTAAACTTGTATGTTCCCTCAGGTTTATAACTTGGAAGTGAACTAAATTGACCCAACTATTCTTATTTGTCTTTACTTTTGGCATCAAAAAGGAAGACATTAGATACATGTTCCATCTGCCCCACCTTCCATTTCAGACATGAATGTTCTTGTGAAGCACTCTGCCTTGTATTTCAGGATCTTAACTCATCCCTGAGTTATCTTGCTATGACATCCCCCAATGTAATTATTTTCAGTGACATTTTTACATACATGTGTCAGAACTTCCACATAGTTCTTTTTACATTTTATTATTTTATTTTTTTAAAAGATATTTTATTATTTATTTATTTGACAGAGAAAGAGGGAGAGGAGGGAGAGAGAAAGAGAGAGAGAGAGAGAATATGGGCGTGCCAGGGCCTCCAGCCACTGCAAATGAACTCCAGATGCGTGCGCCCCCTTGTGCATCTGGCTTACGTGGGTCCTGGGGAATCGAACTTTGGTCCTTTGGCTTTGCAGGCAAACGCCTTAACCGCTAAGCCATCCCTTCAGCCCTCTTTTTACATTTTAATATTGAGTTGTGGAAGTTGGGTATTAGTTGAATTTTGATAGGTAGAAGCAACAGTAAGGTAATATATTAAAATAAAGGAAAATAAGCAAGCTAAAACCATAAATCATGCCCTCCCAAGCCCCCTGCTAATCTCTACTTGCCTTCAACAAAACAAATAATTCATAATTCAACATAATCACAATAAATACAGGGAGGTTGTTATTTAAGGTAGAGCTAGTATAATGAATTGTTGATGAGACTATTCATGAAAATGCCTGGAAATGAGGGCTTTGTAGATCATTCTTTTCATGTGCTGTTTAACTATTGTGGTAAATAGAAAATCAATATGCCCAAGTACAGGTCTGTAACCCACTTTTTCAAAACACACCTTATTTCAGAGACTGGGGAATTTTTAACTCATCTCCATCGAGGTAGGGTTTTAATCTAGCCCAGGCTAACCTGGAATTCACTTGGTAGTCTCAGAGTAGCCGTGAACTCATTGTAGTCCTCCTACCTCTGCCTCCCAAGTTCTGAGATTAAAGGTGTGTGCCATCATGCCTGGCTTCCACCAAGAATATTAAAAAGCAATCCTTCCTGTGTTATATTATAAAGAGAATGCTCTGTGTTTCTACAAAATAATTTAAGCTGAGATGTTATGCATTTAAATTAATCCTTTGCACATCACATGTAAGAGATTTGAGATGAATGTTTAAATTTGCAAATATACCATAGTTTTGCAACTTCTTTTCTGACTTAGTTTTTCTAATTTTTTTAATGCATTGGAGTTGTTGCTTATTGCTCTAGGAGTCAAGCAAAGAATCTTACAAATGGAGTTATATTTGTAAACAGCTAATTCTATAATGATCCTAAAAGCAATATTTTTTTAATTAGTTGACTTTTTACATAATATATTTAAGTGTTTCCTACAAGGTATTCACAAATACAAAGAAGGTTTAGACCACTAGCAAAAAAATTTCAATATTGAAACATTGTTGAGATACCTCTTTGTTAACATTTTAAGACAAATATCTGTAGTATATACTTACAGACTTGTTTTACTATATAATTATTATCTAATGAGTATTTGAGAAATTATATAAAGAATTATAAAACTGTATAGCTTTGTAATATTCATACCCATATAATATCATGGAGTTTTACACAAACCATATGACAGAAGAAAATCAGAAATATTTTTTAAAAAGAAGCATATACTCAGAATTGCATGGTGGTCATTTGATAGGGTAGTTTAGAGCCTACTACCTGTTCAGTATATATGCACTGGTTTTATAGCGTCTATAAGTAAATACATTTACCTAACAGGTACTATGGATTTATAAAAGGAAGCTGTGTATCTTTCATATATTGTAATGGCAACTAATACAAAGCACCGAATATTTCCTCTTGGCACTCACAGACATGTAGAAATGTTGCTGCTAATAAGTGGTTATCTCTAGTGCAGTTAGCTGGAATTGACAGGGAAGAACATGTCAAAGGAAGTGTAGTTTTTCTGAAATATAATCTAAGTGGAATCATTTATGTGTTCTAGAATTAAAATGATTTCAGAAACTTTGAGAAGTACATAGGTAGCCTCTGGGAGTTAGGACTATACCAGAAAAGGAGGAGGAAAGGTAAGCACAAAAGTAGATTTCCTGGGAATAAAGAGGTCATTGTACTATCTTTGGACTCTCTGATGCTTTTCATCACTTGTTCTGACTACTACTTTTCAGAAACAAAGGGATCGAAAGCACGCTTAAGCTTCTTTCCAGAATAACTTTGACGTTTTCATAGTTTTGGGAAACACTCAGCAAAGCAAAATTGGCTATGCTGCAGTATTTTGCAACAAGTTAATATCAGTTAAAGGGGGGTTGTTTTTTCATTACAATAGCCTTGATAAATTAAAAGTAATAAATTTAGTTGAAAACCACAAGTCTGTTCTTGTAATTCTGAGTAGTATAACTTTTTTCTGTCCCCTTGGTATTTCCTCTGGCTTTATGCAGAGGGTGGAGGCATGGTCTGCGATTCCCCGCACTGTCACTCCACCCTCCTGGAATGCAGCAACTGCTTTTCAAAACCTAAAAACATGACTTTTCACAGGAGCTTGTTCTTCTTTTTCCAAAGTTCACTTGAATCAGAAGCAGAATTAGTCAAAGATATCCCCTGCCCTTGGCATGCATTCCTTTAGAAAAGCTAGACCATGAGCCCTAATTCCTGGTTTGTAAGATAATGTTCCTAGCTGGGTGAGGTCTCAAGATGGAATAATTTGGCAAACCTCTGTCTGAAATCTAAATGCTACTCTTGGGACCAGTTGACTACACGTTTGGTCTGTCTGTGTGAATTTCAGCTTACTTTCCCAGCTAATCAACTTTGTGTCTGAAGTTCTCTGAATGAAGCTCCCTGCTCTGCTCGAGTTTGCTGAATTTTCTGGTTTACACACTTGTTTTTCTGCCTGACAACTTGTCACCTATTTCCTGTGATCAAAGCAATCAACAGTAGTGTTGCCCTTGGGTAGCGGTGCTGAGGTGACATTCCAAGATGCATTTTAAAATACAGGAGACAATTAATGAATCATAACAATAAATACTATCGTGATGACAATAATGAAAAAGTCATTCATTCATTTAGCACCTACTATGCTTCTGTCATACAACATAAATTCTCTCCAGTCTTCACAATAAGCTTTATGTTAGTCCTTTTATCTACACTCAGTACATGACGGAAGGGAATTTTGGGTACGATAAATAGCTTACCCAAGAATATATGGCATAAAAGAAGAATTTAGACCCATGACTGACTAACGTACCCTAAGGTAAACATGCCTGATAGAACTGTCACCCACAGTGATAGCCAACAGGAATATTCCAGTAAATCCATGGCCACCAACTTACCTGGAAGCTCAGGTAGGAGTTAACACTTCCATCTTGAAACACATGTTTATTTTCCTCTGGGAAGCCTGTTTTTCCTCTTCAGTGTCTTTCAACTTATTGTAAGAGAGCCACCCATATCTTCAAGGGAAATCCCAATGACTGAAATTCAACTGATTGTGAATATTAACCACATTAGTAAAACTCCTTCATAGCAACAGCCATATTAGAGTATAAGTAAAATTAAATATTCTTACCTAGAAAGTTTTCACAAAAACTAACACAGCCTGTGCACAGAATGCCCACGAGGAGCTGGAGCAAGGAGGAACATGTAGAATAACTGCAGCAGAGAAGACGTGTGGCAGTCAGCACCTAAAGAACAGATGACTGAGTGAAAATAGAGCACAAGCACAAATGTTGAGAAGAGAAAAAGTTGAAGGTATCTGGCCATTAGTTGGAAAAATAATGTGGCCATCAGTAAAGAGGTAATGTAATAATTAATTGACCATCAGTGTTCTAGATTGACCTGTGTAGGGTTAAAGTTGGTGTTTGTCTAGGTTTTGTCAGGGATACTGTGAAGGAGTAATGACAGATTCTTAAAGACACTTCTCCCCATTCTCCTACCTTCTCTTAACCCTGTCTTTTTACAAATCTGGTAAGTAGAGTCATAGATAGATTGGAAGATTGGGGCATGGATATTGTAAGGATCTGTCAGTAGTCTTGTCATTTTTACCTATTCATAAGGTTTCAGAATTAAGTAAGAGAAAAAGAGAAAATCTTTATTCCAAAATCATTGACTTAAGTTTATCCGTGTGTATGTGTTGGTTGGTCTTCTACTCACTATGTACTCAAAGATTACTTTACAGTTCTAATTTTCCTGCCTCCATCTCCACAGTGCTGGGATTATAATCAAGTGGCATCAGGCCCGGTTATGTGGTGCTGGGAATGAAACCCAGGACTTGGTGCACATTAAGCAAGCACTTTGCCAGCTGTGCTATATCTTGGGTCCCAGCTTATCCTTTTCAGTTTCTATAAACAAGGTACAATCCAAGATCCTAGGACACAGAGGGTAGGGTTAGCACAGTCATCTTCTATAAGTGTTAATTGAAAATAGTACACTAAAGCCAAATTAAATTATATTTATGTGGATATGTAACTGTTCCAACCTGGCAACATAGAAATCCATGCCATTTTATAATCCAAAACAGTCTTTTTTTTTTGTTCACATTGTAAATGAGTCACAATGGTAATCCAAACAGAAATATAGAAATCTAATCATAAAATCCTCAGGATATATTATGGTCCATATAAGATTTAAAAGACTGGATTACTTTCAATGTTTGTACCCTTTGCATTGGGTTAAGTCCCTTTCTAAAGTGTTTTAAACATTTCTGGGATGCAACAATGAACATATATTATATAAAGTGTCAATACATGGTAAGGTATTTCTACATGCGTTTTCTAATGTAAGAAAATGTATTTCATGGGCTGGAGAGATAGCTAAGTGGTTAAGGCACTTGCCCTCAAAACCTAATGAGCCGAGATCAATTCCCCAGTACCCACATGAAGCTAGATGCACAAAGTGGCACATGCATCTGGAGTGGCTAGAGGCCTTGGTATGCTATTTTTTTCTCTATCTCTCTCATGTGTGTGTGTGTATGTATCTTTATGCTTGCAAATAAATAAATAAATAAAAATATTTTTTTAAAAAATATAATGTATTTCATTTATTCATTCTTTGTAGCCCTAGAGATTAAACCTAGGGTTGTCATGCATGCTGGGCAAGTGCCCTGTTGCTATGCTATATCCTAAACCTCAATATAATAAATTTTGTTCACCTTATTACGAAGACAGCTTTTAAACTTGTTGATTTACTCTATATTTCTTGGTTTTGACTCCATTGCTTTCTGTTCTAATAGTTTTTCTTTGTTTTATTTGTTGTAGGCTTATCCTACTGATATTTCTCCAGTTTCCTAAAATGGAAGCTCAGATTATGGGTTTTAGGTCTTCCTTTTAAAAATTCAAGGCTTTACGTTTTCTGTAAACATGATTTCAGTGCTTACCAAAAACAATTTGATAGCATTATTATTGAAATTTATTTCACAATATTTAAAAATTTCTCTTGCAATTTCTGGCACATGTATTTATAAGTCTGTATTTAAAATTTAATATTTAATTTACAAATAATGATTTTTCATTTTTTTCCATTGATTTTTAGCTTCTGTTGTGCTTTAGACACATACTTTCTAGAATTCTTGAATGTACCATGGTACGTTTTGTGACCCAGAATGTATTCTATTTGTGAATGTCTCCTGTGATGTTGAGAAGCATGTGGGCGCTCACAGGTGGAAACGTCTGCTGCTGTCAGTGAAATCGAGCTGACTGGTAGTGCTGTTGAGATCCACTATGTGCTAACTGGCTTTCTCTCTGCACCTACAAGTGACTGGCAGGAGGGCGTAGCATCCAAGCCCAGACGGCGTTTTGTCCTTCACCTTGCTTTCTGCCAGCTTCGCCTCATGTTTTTTCACCCAGTGACCTGTATACGTGCTTGGTGTTATGACATCTTTGTGCCTTTTCTCTTCACTTGACTGAGAAAGTCTTTGTTTCTCCATCACCTTTGAAGGATAATTTTGCTGAATGTAGAATTCTGGATTGATAAGTTTTTTTTTATTATTGCTTTTAAGTATTTCACTTGACGTTTCTTCTTATGTACTTTGTTGGTGATGAAAAGCCCACTGTTAATCCTTACCATGTTCCTCTCTAGCTAACATAATTCTGCGTTTCTAACTTCTTCCAAGATGTGTTTTAAGTTGTCTTCTATAACTTTTAATACAGCATGCCTAGTACCATTGGTCCTCCTTAGTGAACTTATCCTACTTAGGTATTCTTACCACCATATCCCAAAGGGAAAAACTCACTTTTGCCCTGGAGAAGAGACTTTGTTAGGGAGGTACTTTACAATGAGTAGTTTTTCCCTGCTTATTCCAGAATCAAGGGATCTTGGTTGGGTTTTAACCATGGCAAAATGATGTTGTGCCTAGGGCAAACTCTTAGAAGGAGCGAATATTCCCCAACATTCTGTCCCCAGGAATTTCTCAGTGTCATGGTACTTTTCATCCAACTTCTAGCAGTTTATTAAAATATAACTGCCCCTACCATTTTTTATCTCCAGTGGTTTCAACTCCAGCTAGTTGTCAGGCAATTAGCTATTATTTTAATAGATATATATCTAATTGCTTTCCCACCTCACCTACCAAATCATCTTAATTTAGTGCAAGCTTTTGTCCATGACAACTGACTGGGAGGCACTTAGATTTTTGGAAAAGATGGCAGGAGGAAACAATTAGATCCTAAATCACTACTATGAAGAATAAATGTTGATTTTTAGGTACATTTTTATCTGATAGGTAGGTAGATAGATGATACATGTATTGATAGTTGATTGATAGATGGATAGAATTTATATGTTTACATAAACATTTTATAAAGTTTTGTGGGTGAATTATATGGTGCATTAGGAAAGCAAGCTGCAGGACTTGTGGACGTCTGGGAATGAGATACAAAACAATCTGACAAAACCATCAAGTTTTGTAAAGGAAACAATGCAATTTCCAGCTGGAGAGATGGCTTAGCGGTTAAGGAGCTTGCCTGAAAAGCCGAAGGATGAAGGTTTGATTCCCCAGTACCCACGTAAAACTGGATGCACTAAATGTTACATGCACATGGAGTTCATTTGCAGCAGGGCTGAAGGCCCTGGTATGCCCATTCACTCTCCCTCTCTCTTTGCTTGCAAAGAAAAGAAAATATTTTTAGCCGGGCGTGGTGGCGCACCCCTTTCATTCCAGCACTTGGAAGGCAGAGGTAGGAGGATCGCCATGAGTTCGAGGCCACCCTGAGTCTACATTTTGAATTCCAGGTTACCCTGAGCTAGAATGAGACTCTACCTCAAAAGACCACCCCCCCAAAAAAAGTTTCTAAAATGTATAAAAATGTAATTTCTGTAATTTCTTATGTTCAGAATCTTATATGCAGTTAATTCCTTGAGGTCTGGCAAATAGGTTGCCTAGCCCCATGCTTTGGGGAAAATGGACAGGCACAGAACCTGTGTGAAAGTACACACTGACATGTTAGTTTTATTAAATCACTATTTCCCATGTGTGTTTGAACTTCTTTTTTTTAATGGAGTGCTTCATGGAATTTTTGAGAACACTAGCTCAGCGCAGTTTCTGATTAAAATTATGACTTATACTAAGTGTCCACAAAAAGTTAGGATTAACTAAATGTTCTTCTGCTGAAGGAAACTGAGTATTTTATGGTAGTCTATACCCACACACTTAAACTCAAAATCTAATTTAAAGCAAATCTTAAATATGCATTTGATGTTCCTACTGTTTGCTTATGGTAATGAAATGTCAATATTTTATATAAGTGACATTTTGAATGGTACTGTACTTCCAAAATCAATTAAATCATTTAATTCCTTTTTGTAAATAAGAATAATTTATAGTACTGTGAGTTTAAACAAAGCAGTAGCCTTGCCTTTCACTCTTCCAGGCTAGTTAGCATCACAAAGAACTGAATACACAAGGTACCTTTCTTTACTATACTCTTTTCTTTCTTTCTCTATTCTTTTTTTGTTTTGTTGCTGGTACAATAGCGTATTAACTAAATTATTCTTTCATAAACTCACAATTAAATCAAACATGTGTAGTTTATTATTCATTTTCTGGACTAGATGATGTTTTTTGGATTTTTCTTCACAAGAAAAGAAATTGAAGTGTCTATCTTACCAAAGATGCAATGGCAGGATAAAGTGATCTTTTTCACTCAATCTATGTTACGTTAATCTGGGCATGTTTAGTCACAACTGTCATAAACAATAAGGACAGGCCTGTTCCTTGTCAATGTAATTCTATTTAGCAATTATAAATGAAAATGTAAATGAGGATGTAGAACTTGGTGTTGGCTGATGCAGCTTCTCTTTCCAGGGACTCGTTCCCAGGCCACCGTGCTGGAGCCGCTGTGTCGCTAGTCACAGATCCACTCTTGCTTACTTTTCACCAGTTGTATTTTCATTATTATCATAATTTGTTCCAGTCCTTCCCAAAGCAAATTACATTCTTTTCCATGACCAAATCTCAAAAAATTTTACTCTTAGTGGTGGTGTCCTATGCTTTATCTATCAGTATATTTTTCAGATGAAATTGAAAACTACTCAATTATTTAATTAAAAAAAATATATTTTTAAATTTTTTGTTTATTTTTATTTATTTATTTGAGAGTGACAGACAGAGAAAGGAAGAGGCAGAGAGAGAGAGAGAGAAAGAGAATGGGCACGCCAGGGCCTCCAGCCACTGCAAATTCGAACTCCAGACGCGTTCGCCCCCTTGTGCATCTGGCTAACGTGGGTCCTGGGGAATGGAGCCTTGAACTGGGGTCCTTAGGCTTCACAGGCAAGCGCTTAACCGCTAAACCATCTCTCTAGCCCTAAAAATATTTATTTATTTATTTTAGAGAGAGAAGTACAGACAGACAGAGAGAGAGAGAGAATGGGCATGTCAGGGCCTCTAGCCACTACAAACTCACTCCAGGTGCCCATTCCACCTTGTGCATTTGGCTTATGTGGGTACTGGAGTACCAAGTCTGGGTCCTTAGGCTTCACAAACAAGCTCCTTAACCACAAAACCATCTCTTCAGCCTCAACTTTTTTTTTTCAGCCTTTTGTGGTAAGGTTTTGCTCACTCTAGCCCAGGCTGACCTGGAATTCATTATGTAGTCTCAGGGTGGCCGCAAAATCATGGCAACCCTGTTACCTCTGCCTCCTGAGTGCTGGAATTAAAGGTGTGCACCACCACCTCAGGCTATTTCTTTCCTTTTCAATGTGTATGTTTGTACATGTGTTCATGGGATTGTATACATGTGCATGTGCATGTGCATGTGGAGGCTGGAGGTCATAAAACAATTGAATGTTTCATTATAAGATCCATAGGAACACTGTCTACTAAAAAAACGAAAATAAGGTCACTCATTAGTCTGGGTCTCAACAAGTATGCTAGACTGGCAGACCAGTGAATCTCAGAAATCCTTTGTCTCTACCTCCACATCTCTGGGATTACAAGATGTACACCACCATCTTTGGAATTTTTACATAGATTCAGTGGATCAAGTTGAGGTTCTCTTATTTGTGAACAAGCTCTCTACAAACAGACCTGTCTTCCAGTCCCCCCTCAAATATTCCTTACCTTTCAACTCTTCAGATTTCTCTGTTTAATTAAACTATTCTCTTTGCTTGAAAATTAGTTTCCTCCATACCATTTATTGCCTTAGTCTTTAAACCTTTCCTCTTCTTCCAGTATTTTCTGGAAACCATAAGAATAATCTTTCTTTCCTGCTTAAGTTTATAAGCTGTTATGCACATCATCTAACATATAATTTATATTCTTTGTATTTATGTAAGCATCTTACCTTCATTCTTAGTTTGTAAATTGTTTAAAAGCTTAGACACTGTTCTTGAGTTTTAGGCATTCCATGGCATTTAGCATGATACCTGAACATTGAATGATAGATATGTGGAGATATTTGATGAATTAATAATATGTCAATTAATGTGTTTTTTATCAGGTAAATTAATGAAAATGGTGAGAATATGTAAGTACAGAAGCAGTACCGGTAGTGAACAGACTAGGTTATAAAAGATTCCTTTATGGGGCTGGAGAGATGGCTTAGCGGTTAAGCGCTTGCCTGTGAAGCCAAAGGACCCCGGTTCAATTCTCAAGACCCCAGGACCCACGTTAGCCAGATGCACAAGTGGGCGCACACATCTGGAGTTCGTTTGCAGTGGCTGGAGGCCTTGCCATGCCCATTCTCTCTCTCTCCCCCTCTGTCTCTGTTGCTCTCAAATAAGTAAATAAAAATAAACAACAACAAAAAAAAATAAAAAAAAGATTCCTTTAAACTAACAATATAAAGTGCTAAGGCAGGGCTGGGGAGATGGCTCAGCAGTCAAGGCACTTGCCTGAAAGAGCCTAGCAACACAAGTTCAGTTCCCCAGTGCCCACCTAAAGCCAGAGGCACAATGTGACAATTCTTCTGGAGTTCAGTAACAGTGGCTGAAGGGCCTGATGCACCCATTCTCTCTCTCTCTCTCTCTGTCTCTATTTTGTCTTTCTCTGCTTGCACATAAATAAATAAAAACTCAAGGCAGAGATATTTTTAAACTGGTTTTGAAAAATGTATACAGTAAATATATTGATATCTAACTCTAATTTTGAGCTCTTTCTCATTTAATCATAGATAGCTATAGATAGCATGTTTTGTGCACTAAAGACAACAAAACATAGTTATGAGAATAAAAAAGAAAATAACTTTTGCTAAATATTAATATACCATAATGGCCTCATACACTTATACTCCCAACAATGATGTGGTTATCTACAAAAGTTTCTAAGTGGGGCTGGAGAAATTGCTTAGTAGTTACGGCACTTGCTGGCAAAGCAAAAGGACCCAGGTTGGCTTCCCCAGTACCCATGTAAAGCTAGATGCACAAGGTGTCACACACATCTGGGGTTCCCTAGCCATGGCTAGAGACTCTGACATGCCCATTCACTCTCCCTGTCTGCTCTGCCTCTCTCTCTCTCTCAAATAAATAATAAATTAAGTAGTTTTTAAAAACGTTTCTAAATCCATTGTAATATCATTGAAATATCTTGTGCCCAAAACATAAAATTAAAAGATAGTGAGAGGATAGGGGCAATAAGAAAAATTTAGTATTACTACGTTTTCTATATTTAAAGATTTGATGTTTGGAAGCACTCCAGACATGGATTGGTAATGAAGGAACTTTAACCGTGGAAATTTATCTTTGTTATATTATGTTATAATAAAAGAGAGACCCCAAGTACACATGACTGCCATTGTGATCTCTGGTAAACTACTTGGGCAAATAAGTTTTAGGGGCAATGAGCAGTGAAGGGATTGCATGGTTGGTCAGGCTTATGAGCAAAGGTCATCACTGGCAGTAAACTCTGCCCAGACAGCTTTGTAAGAATTCTTGGTTGTCTCATTAGCTCACAAATGATAATACAACTAGTATAGTTATGATTCTTTAAAAGTTATAAATAAAGCTCATAGACTATAAAAATCTATATCCAGGCTTCAATATCAATTAATCATCATAATAATGATAATAATTATTTCACAGAAACTTAATTATCCTTAGTAATAATGTTTTCTTTTTTGTATCCCTGTCACTCACCACTCTACACATGATCCTATGAAACACGAAAATGTTTCTGTTTTTAAGCACTCTGTGACATTGTGGCAAAAATCTTTGAATAATCCAGCTAGATAATAAAATCAATAGTCAAATATTTTTTCCTGGAACTGTAATATTATTTCTCAAAGCTTCTTTTTATGTTGGATACTAATATTTCAGGATGTTACTAAATGATAAATAAAGAAGGGAGAAGAATCTGCAACTGCAGTAATCAATGAAATGCATAAAATAGAAATATTTCTTTACTTTTCAAAATTTATAATACCTTAATGTCCTCATAGATTCTCAAAGGGGACACATAATGTATTGCACTTCAAAACATTATTTGTTGATGGATTTTCCCATTAAATATTGTACACTAGTGTGCAGCATATTTTCTAACACTAGCCTAGCATTTGTAGGTAGAAATAACGGTAGGCATGAGCAATAATCTACATGAAATTTCTCTCATAAAAGTTACATATCAAGAAAGACATATGCTACATGGTCTTCATAGGTCCACCTGCACCTCACTAGAGAAACCTCATAAATACACTGACCAATGTATACAAAAGTAGCTCCATGTTGCGATCTATGCTAAGAGAACATCAAGAGAGGTAAGCCTAGGAAGATAAGATAGTCAGGGAGGGCTCCAAGAAGGTAATGTGTAAGTTGTATATAAACAAAAGGACCAAGTTTTTGAAGTGAAAATTTCATGAAGAAAGAACATATGTGAAGACTCTAAGGAAGTTGAGAAGTACTGGTGTCATATTTTTATAGATGCATAAACAAGGATACACACACACACACACACACACACACACTATATTAGCATGGAATTCAGATCATGCAGAACTTAAAGGCCAAAAGTATGAACTACATAATTAATTCTGCATGCTTAGAGATGTTATCTGATTTACACTGTGAGAAAATCCCTTTTTGTCCTATGTGTGACTGAAAGTGGGCAAAAGTGGAACTTCCAAAGCCCAGCTAGGAGGCTGCTGGATCCAGATGATGGATGAAAGAACCGATGGACTGCTAAGACTCACTGCAGAGTTAGATTCTTGCCAGCGGGCAATAAGCAGAAGTGCCAGGGCCTTGATACTGTTTTCTTTCCATATTCTCCTTTCTAAGTAGCAAAACTAGTAAAAATCATCAGTGCTTCATGTGAAAACATAGAGCACGTACATTGAATATTCTCTTAAATTTGACTTTATTCGATGTAATATTTGGAAGATTTCCAGAACAGAGGTGATTTATAAGGTCTCTGAAGTCACATTTTCCCTTGGCCTATTTTATTCAACTTACTATTGCTATTTCATTTATCTCACCACAGTTCGAGTGACTGTCATGTGCTTTGACCTTAATTATGACGTTACTGTAAAGGGTACAGAAGAAAAAGTAAGTTGTTTCTGTGAAAAATAAGAACCTTTTTAGCAAGGATATGCTGACCTAGCATTCACTATTATAGCCATTATTACTGTCATTGGTATTAGCCAGACATCATTCCCCTTAAATAGAAAGCTTGCTTCATCCACTTATTGCCTTTGATTCAGTGGTAAAACGAAATGTAACACTCAGTTATTGAAGAACCTCTGCTCTGTGAACACCTATGCTTTGTAGACATGTTCTGAGGATTAATTTTAACTTTAACATTTGCCTCCAGTGCATTTACAATCTGAGTTTTGCTAAAGCTTAAATACTTCATTTTTTTTCTTAAAATTTTTCAGATAATTGTGGAAATACACAATACAGAAGAAATGTGAATAATTGTTATTACCAGTTCCCAAAATAGCCAGTGTTACAGTCAGGTTTGCATTGCTGGTAGAAATCACCCAACAAAGAGGTTTGTGGGGAAAGAAGAGGTTTATTTTGGCTTACAGTCTCAAGGGGAAGCTCCATAATGTCAGGGAAAATGATGGCATGAGCAGAGGCTGGACATCACCTCCTGGCCAACATAAGGTGGACCATAGCAACTGGAGAGTATGCCAAACAATGGCAAGGGGAAATTGGCTATGCCACCCATAAGCCTGTCCCCCACAATACACTCCCTCCAGGAGGCGTTAATTCCCAAATCTCCATCAGCTGGGAACACCTGAGTTGGGGACACCTAAATCAAACCACCACATTTCCACAAGCCCTCCCCCAACAATACACTGCCTCCAGGAGGCGTTAATTCCCAAATCTCCATCAGCTGGGAACCTAGCAATCAGAACACCTGAGTTTATGGGGAACACCTGAATCAAACCACCGCAGTCAGTATAATGAAAATCAAATTATCTGTATTTGGGGCATGAAAATAGAAGTAAAACTATCTCGGGGAACACGAGACTAACAGAAAGGGTGAGAGGTGAGGAAAAAGAGGATGGAGGATGTGTGAGGCTGTGCTCCACATACATTACATACTCGTTAACCAGTTTAGCTTAAAATAGAAGCTAAAATGGAAATGTTGTTACTTTTAGAAATTGGTTGTGAAGAAAACATATTTAACAGTGGTGATTATTAAATGTGAATAGTACTACAGTGTAAGGTTATAGAATGCTTTAAAGTGAACCTCATACACATGCATGCATAAAGATACAAAACCAGATGTATATGTACATACTCAAAAGTTGTACACTAAAGATGCTACAGTTCATTTTCCTTTTTTCATAGGTCCTAGAGACTTTACCTAAAAGCTTGGTTCTTAAATGTATATTTTTAAGTACAAAAGTATGTCCTCTGACATGTTTGCTCCCAAGGATGCTAGACCAGTAGCTCTGTGTTTCGTAGGTCTGTTTATTGTCAGCTCTGTGGACATGAATGTTTGAAGTTAGTCCTTTCATTCACTGATCAAGCCTTTGCACTTCTCATCACAGTTGTGATTTCTTCCTGATATATCTCTCTGCCTCTTCATTTTCCTTTTCTAAGCCAATGTACCTTGCCACCAGAATTATTCCTTTAAAACCTGCTGTTTCTTGCTTAAATTCTTTCAGATTAAAATATAGACTTTTTCTCCTGGTGTGTAGGATGCTTTAATGCATTGTCTCTTTGTGTTTCTCCCTTACATAGCAGACGCATGTGTTATCATTATCATTTTTCGGCTTGGGAGGCTAAAATTTGGAAAGGTTAAAGGACTTCAGAAAGCGCGTGAAGATAAGGGCAGGGTTTAGATCACACATCGCATGAGCTTGAACTCTGAACCTTCCTGACAATTATCCTAGGGTACTTCCAATGTTCTGTATGTGCTGGAAAAGTAAGACTTTTATATTTATTTATTTACCCAGTTGAGCACATTTGTAAATTTGGCTATGAAGTTCTTTCATATTCAATCCATTTTATTGTTTGTTCAATGAAGAGAGATGTTTTAAAGTCTCACACTGTGGTAATAATATGCTTGGAGCTTTACAGTGGTCAGTCTGAGGCTATATTATTTGATAAAAGAGATTTTTTTCTCTAAAGAGTAGAATCTTTATTTATTATAAAGCAACTCTCATTTCTAATATAGCTTTTATCTCAAAGTCTGTCTTTGGAATATTAGCCACAAGAATATAGCCGCAAGATCTTTCATTTGGTTAAAATTTTTCTGGTATATATGTTGTCTTGTCCTTGTTTCTTTTTATTTTTTAATAGTTTTATTTGTTATTTATTTCTGAGAGAGAGAGAAAAATGGGTGTGCCAGGACCTCCTTCCACTTCTAACAAACTCCAGACACATGTGCCACTCTGTGTATTTGGCTTTATATGGGTACTGGGGTATCAAGCCTGAGTCATCAGGCTTTGCAAGCAAGTACCCCTAACCACTGAGCAATCTCTCCAGCCTCCTGTCCTTAAATCCTTGTTTCTTTTTACTTTCTCACTGTTACCTGTTACAATTTTAAAAATATCTTTTATTTCTTTCTCTGTACGAAGTATGGGTGTTTAATTGCTGTAACCATGTTTGATATCTTCAGTCATTTTCTGCTGTAGATTTCTACTATTCTCGCTTATGTGTCTTACTTCCTTGTGCATGAAGTAATGATTAGCTACACAATACTCATTTTTCTTGAGGATTCTTTGAGGTGTATTGTAAAGATGCTTTCTTGGCCATTTCTTCTGCCAGTCATGGAAACTGTGGGTATGGAACCACCTTAACCTAATAGTTTAAATGGAGTCTTTTTTTGGTGGGGGAGGGGGTTCAAGGTAGGCTCTCACTCTAGCTCAGGCTGACCTGGAATTCACTATGTAGTCTCAGCATGGCCTCGAACTCACAGCTATCTTCCTACCTCTGCCTCCCAAGTGTTGGGAATAAAGGTATACGCCACCACAACCAGTGAGTTTTGTTTGTTTTTAACCAACCAAATCGTATCAGTTTCATCTCCAAATATAACCAAGAGCAGGCCTGTAACTACAATGTAATTACAAAGGTCCCCAGCCCATCACATGCCCCATTTGTGATAGGCCTTAGTCTTGTAATATGAGGAAACTAAGGTACTGAGATGTGTGGATGAAAAACAGTAGAAAAGGAGGATAAATTCTCTGGAGTCTGCATTCATTTTTCTTCTATAAAAACTTACAATAACTCTTTCATAACTTGATTCCATAAATCAGTAGCTATAAAGGACTCCATCACCAGTACTTACAATTGATTCAGAAACTAAACCTTTAAAGTTTTTTGACACATTCAAGATAAGTCATATTATAGCTCGCCAAAATTATATGCAAAACTGAATTATTGAGCTCAAGTCAAGTTTCTGAGTTGAAATGTAGAAATTAATTTTAATTTATATATTGGTATCATCTTATGGTCACTAAGGAAATAATTAGTTTAGCTAATTAAAGGTTTTCTAGCTGTGACTTAGTAGAGCTAGATTAGAATGCGAGTGTAACTTCCAAAGTTATTTAATGTTCCACTTGAATCTCCAAAATTAATTTTTATTGATAATAAATACAGCCTTTTAATACTCATACTCAATTTTCCAAATTATTAATATTTGGTAACCATTTAAAAAGCAACTTTTGGTGGCTGGGGAGATGGCTCAGAAGTCATGGCATATGATTGTGAAAAGCAAATTTCTTAGCCGTATTCTTAAGCAATATCTATTTTAATAAAATGACTATAAAGTACATTATCATATGGCCTACATTATTGCATAGTACTCTTTTTATTCTTAAAATATTTTTATTATTAAGTAGAAACTTTGTATGGACACATATGTTGGTACCATCATTTCCCTCCTCCCTGCCCCCACTCCACTGAAGGCTCTCATGAGCAGGATTGCTGGTATTCACCATAGAGTTGTGGGTTATGAGTTGTGAGAGCAGCCGTCAGTCATTATGGGGAGGACTAGATCTCTGGATATTCCTTCCCACCCTGTGGCTCTTACATTCTTGCCACTCCTGTTCCGCAAACCTCCCTGAGCCTTGGTGGCTGTGCTTTAATTCTGCATTAGTGTTGGGTTCTCAGCAGCTTCTGGAGTGTTGCTTTGTATTCTTATTTACAAAACAAGTTGAGATATATATATATATATATATATATATATATATATATATATATATAATTATCATCATCTGACCTTTTAAAGTATTTCTAGAAATCATATGGTATGACTTTATTACAGATACCATATTAAAAAAGGAAGGATGGACGCAACCGTCAAAAGATTTTTTTTCTCGGCTACCCAGAGGTCTTTTGATTTAGATCTCGTGTGTGTGTGTGTGTGTGTGTGTACATGTGGGGGCACACAAATGCATAGAAGTTCACACGCACGTGGATGTGCAGGCCAGGGTTTGATGTCAGGTGACTTCCTCTATTACTGTCTACCATATTTGTTGAGACATGATATCTCATTATACCCAGAACTCACTCACTGATACAATTTAATAAACATAAATATGTGACAGGGATTGATTAAATCAGCTCATAAGATATGGCCTGGCAATCTAACCACAGCTGTCCACAGATGGTAAAATTGAAGAGTTTGACAGCCGTTCAACCCAAGAAGATAGATGGAGACTGAAAATTTATAGAACCCGTAGCATTTCAGTTCACCATGCCAAAGAAACAGCAGAAGCACGTACGAGTGAGCAGCGAGGGAAAACAGGCAAAAGCAAGTTCCAGCGAGCAGCCCTGGCAGCCAGATAAAAAAGAAAACGCTCCGTCATGCCGTGGGGCTTTCTTCCACAGCCTCCAGCAGAAGAGCTGCCTTTCCCGGAGGAAGGACTTCCTCACTTATCCTGCCTGGAAATGCTCTCACAGACCCACGTCAGAAGTTCATCTCTCACTTCATCTCTAATCTGGTCAAGTTGACGACAGACCTAACCACCATAGTATTTCCTTACTGCTAATGTCTCATGAGTTTTGGTTTTGCACCTTTAGAGCAATAGCACAAGGACAACTGGCACTCCTGAGAGTGACCTCAAGAAGATGCTACTGAAATCTTCACCTTCTATTTCTGACAGGAAAGAATATCTTTTATAGATGTTTCCAAGCAACATCTATTTAATTAGTTCTTAGTTATCTAGAAAAAAAGGGAGAGAAAAAATAAACCCTATTACCCATATCAAGTTTATTCCTGAATGTTCCAGTAAATTCTCTACTAACAATTTTAAATTCCCAGTCAGTAGAAACAATATGGCCTACAACGGTGTTGCTGACATACTGGTCTGGGCAAATTCAAAAACAGTGCTAACATATATGTACCTATAAATTTCATAAGTATCAATAAGTAGGAGAATTATTAGTGAATTTCCATCATATTAAAATATATCATGATTAGCCACATGTGTAAGTTCTTCTCACTTAAGTCATGAAAACAAAAACATTCAGTTCATGAAATCAAGTTTTTATTGAATTCCCATATTAGGCAATGCAGTCACATTTCAAAATAGAGCCAAACTTAATAAAAAATATCAAACGATTGAGTAAGTCTTTTATAGTTGTGTACTTTTCTCTTAAAATATACTTTTAAAGCACCAAGCGACTAGTTCTTATGTAGCATCAGTAATTTCTTTTATAATTGATTTTGTTTTATTTTATTAGACTCCCTTGCCCCTACCCCAGTTCTGCTGAAGGTCTTCTTTGGTGGGGTTATTGGTGTTCATTGTGGGACTGTAACAAAGGCCTTGGTCAGTCTTTGGGGACATGGGGGGATGGATACAGTACCTTAGGCTATTTCCACCCACCCTGAGGCTCTTGAAATCATTGCCCACCTCTTCCACAGTGTTTCCTGAGCCTTGTGGGGCAAGATAGGGATCGGATTTAATGATACTTTCTCTATATCCTCTGGATCTGTTTTGATGAGGTTTGAGTGAACACAGTGTCTGTCACCATCTCCCTGGGGCTGTTTTCAGGCTAAGGAAAGGTTGACTTCAAATAAATGGATTCATATAGTGCGCAGCTCTTGGGGCATGATACTTTGCATGACTTATGAGTTTCAAACTGAGTAGGCTGTATATATTGACAGAAAGTGGACGATGTGAGCAGAGCCACAGTGGCAGTCTCTATTATTGCTGATTAGGCAACAGGATTCCGCCTTGCTGAAGGGCTACAGTTTGGCTAGCATGTGTATTAGAGATTAGCATGTGTATTAAAGCCATTTGGTGGCTTCTTTTCCTCCACAGCAGACAAGAACAAAACACAAAATGGAACAAAAAGGTAAAGGAGAAAAAGAGAAATTTCATGACTACATAAATTACATTAGTGATAAACTGTTTGAGAATTCCCTTTTCTGTGGGCAGAAGTAGTCACAGTTGCTTTGCTTCAAGCTGCTATGGTTTTCATGACATTTGACTTCATTTCCTTTCTCCTGTTACATAATAGAGGCTAATTCTGGCCAACTACTGAAAAGCTTTTGCTATTATTTCAGGAAAACTGGCTAATAAAAGAATCCTACAGGTGCTCAAGGAATTGTGATGAGATTTTTACTTTTATTATTTTGAGCTAACCAATGTTTATTCATTTGTTCTTGACAGTGCTTTCCATTGTTACCACAATTGTTTAGTGTTTGTGGATGTGAGGAATTGCAGAAAATAGACAGGATTTGTACCTATGACCATTCAACAAACAGTTTTGACAGAGCTCACATTGTATTCAACACTGATGGACTTACTAGCTTCCTAATATACTCCTTCAATGTGCTTATTGTTTAGCTAAAGAATGCACAAAGCCCACATGTTTAAAGCAAAGTAGGATTCACTTCTTAAAATGGTAAAGATTACATTTATTTTTAATAATTCTTAATTTTAATCTCTCTCTCTCTCTCTCTGCATGTTCATGCCACTGCACTTATCTGGATGTCAAAGGAAAACTCTGAGGGTCAATCCTCATCTTCCACCTTTTTTTCTCCCCTTGTGGAAATGTAGGCATAGAAGTAATAGTGTGAGGGAATTGCAAATGTAAGTCAAAAGCCAGGAGACAGCTATAAGAATACCTACTGCATATACATATCATAAAAGTGTGATCTGATAGAACCATTCAGAATTCTAGATAGAAAATTTGAGATCAATTAAACAGCTTAGTGGTAAAACTAAATGATCAAATGTGTGCTTTCACTTTTGTGAAGAAGACCTTTTGGAAGCACACAATGTATTTTGGATCTTAAAAGGCGTATTTTATGTTTCTGTTTCTGGAACTATATTTCTCTGAATCCCTAGAAACTCCTCAAATGAAGTTGTCAGTAAATAAGAGTGTCTTCTTGTCACCTCCTTTTCTTCAGTGCAGATCAACTTTTCACTGTTTTCCTTGTAAGTTGATCCTACAACCTTTTTTAAAGAAAGAGTTCCACTAGGGCTGGCAAGATGGCTTAGCAGTTAAGGTGCCTGCCGGCAAAGCCAAAGAACCAAGGTTTGACTCCCCAAGATCCATGTAAGTCAGACATACAAGGTGGCACATGCATCTAGAATTCGTTTGCAGTGGCTAGAGGCCCCGATGCGCCAAGTCTCTCTCTTTCTTTGTCTCTCTCTGTCTGCATCTCTCTCAAATAAATAAATAAATAAACGAATAAATAATTTTTTTAAAGTTTCACTAATGGGCTGGAGAGTTGGCTTAGCGGTTAAGGCATTTGCCTGCAAAGGCAAAGGATCCTGGTTCGATTCTCCAGGATCCACGTAAGCCAGATGCACAAGAGGGCACATGCATCTGGAGTTCGTTTGCAGTGGCTGGAGGCCCTGGCACACCCATTCTCTCTCTCTCTCTACCTCTTTCTCTCTCTCAAATAAATAAATAAAGAAAAAAAATTTTTAAAAAGTTTCACTAATAAAATAATGCTTGTGCCTGTGATAAGTTCTGTGTACTCTTGACTCATAAAGAGCATACTCAATCTTTAACATAATAGACATAAATTCCATAGATAGTCATTAATAGAGACATCAGCAAAAGGATGGATGGAAATAGCATCACGTGGTGTAGGGAGTTTGAATGAAAAGCTGTGTGTGGAGAAAAGTTAATATCTATTACCAAAATGGCACATTTTTAAACCATTTATATTTGAGAAAATACTAATCTTATTTAATATCTGGATTTATGAGTTTCCAAAATGTTTCCTTGTTTTCAATAAAAAGGCCAATGCTAAAAATTTTACTGTACATTTAAACATTATTTTTGTTCTTAATTTAAAAAGTCCTTTTAAAATACTGTTCATATTCTAAGGAAATATAAGTACTTCTAATATTTATTTCTTTACCTAGTAGAAAAAGATTCATTTTAAATCTATATATCCTGAGCTTAAAGTGCAGTAAATATAAACTAGACGTGGTGGTGCACATCTTTAATCCCAGCATTTAGGAGGCGGAAGGAAGAGGATTGCATTGAGTTCAAGGCCACCCTGAGACCACCCAGTGAATTCCAGGTGAGCCTGGGCTAGAATAAGACTCTACCTCAAAAATGAAAACAATAAAAATGTAATCAATATAATCATTATTTTTCTAAAACGAAATGGTTCAAACATATAGTCCTTATATTCCAAGTCAATTACTGATATTTATATTGTATAATGATTCAATCTTTGTCAATTTAGTCTTCATATATATTTCTATTTTCTAGTATTTTAATCCAAATATAAAAATATGGTTTGTGTTTTTTATGTGTTTACCATATTTGGTAATTCATGATTCTAGGGCCATCTTTTCTATTTATTGCATATCAAGGAGCAAAGCTTTACCTAGTATCATCCACAAAATTATAATTTATAATTTTAAGAAGGCTATTCATACCAATCACATTAGTGAACAAAATTCCAATATCAAATCTGAAAGTTTCACTGGTCTTCCTGAGGCTACTCACCACTGTTGATATTATGATTTTCACCTCTTTTTTAAACAGAAAACTGTGCTTGCGTCGTCTAGTAAATGGATTGAGGTTGCAGGGGCAGAGAGGGATCTTTCATGCATTACATTATCATCTGCCATCATTGACCAGCACTATGAAGGCACAGCAAATCAATCCAAAGTTTAAAACCAATTTCATGCTATAGAACCTTTAGAGAAAAAGTAGACATATTCAAGATATTCCTCTAAGCTCAGCCATGTGAATTTTATTTTAGTATACATTTTTTAGTATACTCAAGAATGATAAATAAATACCTGCAAGTGTAAAATAGAGTATGTGTTCTCTAGGAGTTTACATTTCTGTGGAGGATAAGAGAATAAGTTACATAAATTTTATGATGACAGAATCAAAAGACCACAAATTCCCTGAAATCCCTTGAAGATGAAGTTATACTGTTAAGATTTTCAGACACAGAAAGAACTTCTGTTGTTATTGCAGTCATGGGGAGGACTGATGCTGTAGGAGACAGAAGAGGGGCCAGCCCTTCTAGAAGGGTGTAAGGGCCAAGGTGAGTTGTGCTTGCAGTCTTTAGCAATGCCGGGAGCTTGGGTGGGCTCCAGATGACTATCTGGGGGAGTAGCAGGAGTTGCAGCTGAATATACAAGATGAGCCTGAATGGGGAAGGGTGATAAAGAGAAAACACCCCCTGATGTGCCTTTGCTTTACTATTTATTATTATATATCCTCATCTATTGTGTACTTTTCTGTCACAGGCAAAATAATGCCTTTCAGGACACACACACACAGATGCCAACTAACTTCCAAATGCTTCAAATCTATAACTATTATAAGATGAAGAGAAAGTCATTATGTGGTAGACTAGACAGTCGGTTCCCAAATATCTCTAGATGCCAGTCATTGGAACCTGTGACCATAACCTTATATGACAAATCAGATTTAGAAGTGTGAATAAATGAAGGACTTTGTGGTAAAGAAAGCATCCCGAGATTAGCCAGATCAACCCTAAGTGAATCAAAAATGTCTTTCTTAGAGGGAGAAAGATCATCATTCCAGATACAAGACAGCTGTTGTGATAGAAGCAGAGAAGGTGCTGACCTGTTTGAACACTCAGAGAAAGTAGCAAACACAAGCAATGCAAGGACTGAAACTGGGCCTGATGAAGCCAGAAACCTAATCTTCTCAGAGATCCTGTGGAGGGAGTAAACTACTGTCAATATCTGACTTTAGTTGTGTGCAACTCCTTCAGACTTGTGGCCTCTAGAACTGTAATGAAGTAAATTGTGTGAATTCCTCAAGTTTGTGGTAACTTAACTATAGCAGTCTAATATACATGAAGATCTAGGAGCTAATAAAGTCATTGGGAAGTTTGGACTGGGATCTAATGGGATCTAGAAATAACCCATTTTGACTGGCATTATAACTTAAGAAGTCATACTCTAAGCCAGTCACCACAAAACTCCTATTACCACAGACTCAAAATACAAAAGAGCATATATTCTGTTCACTAACACTCCAAAATTTACTCTTCACATAGAGAGCTTAACAAAGGCAGCATGGTACTGGCACAAAAACAGACCAATGAAGTAGAATAGAGAGCCCACAAATAAACCCACACATCTACAACCACCTACTTTTTTTTACAAAAGTATCAAAAATATATTGGAGCAAAGAGAGACTCTTCAACACACGGTGCTAGGAAAACTAGATATAAACTTGAAAGAGAATGCAATTATATTTGTATATCTCACCCTGTACACAAATCAAGTCATGAGATTGATGTGATACCTCTTATGCAAATGAGGAATCTAAAACTCAATCCATAATGGATCAAAGGCCTTTACATAAGACCTGAAACACTGAAAATGCTGGTGAGAAGACACTTCAAGACACAGGCACAGATAAGAACTTTCTGAAAAGGACTCCATTGGCACAGAAAAGAACCCTAAGATTTGACAAGCATAATTAAATTAAGTTAAAATGCCTCCACAGATTTCTTTCTCTGTACATTTGTCCTTTGCTTATAGAAAATCTACTGATTTGGGGGTGTTGGTTTTATATCCTTCCACTTTGCTGAAGGAATTTATCACCTTTAGGAGTTTTGAGATGGAGGCTTTCAGGTCACTTATGTATAGGATCCTGTCATCTGCAAATAGGGCTAATGTGACATCTTCTTTTCCAATTTGTATCACTTTTATCTCTTTCTCCTGTCTTGTTGCTTGGGCTAGGACTTCTAGCACTATGTTGAAGAGCAGTGATGAGAGTGGGAACCCCTGTCTTGTTCCCAATCTCAATGGGAACTCTGAGTATTTCCCCATTAAGTATTATTTGGGTTCAGGGGGCTTTATATATAGCCTTAATTGTGTTAAGATATAAACCCTCCATTCGTATACTCTCCAGTGTTTTGATCATGAAGTGGTGTTGCATTTTGTCAAAGGCTTTCTCTGCATCAATTGAGATGATCGTGTAGTTCTTGTGGTTAAGTTTATTTATATGGTGTATTTGCTGACCGATTTCCATATGTTAAACCATCACTGCATCCCTGGGGTTGAAGCCTATTTGATCAAGGTGAATAATGCTTTTGATAAGTTGATGAATTCAGTTTATGAGAATGTCGTTCAGGATCTTTGGATCTAAATTCATCAGGGAATATAGGTCTATAATTTTCTTTTCTTGTTGTGTCTCTGTCTGGTTTTGGTATTAGGGTGACGCTAGCTTCATAAAAGGAGCTGGGAAGGATTCCATGGTCTCCAATTATGCAAAACAGTTTGAGAAAAATTGGTTTCAGTTATTCAAAGAAGGTTTGATAGAATTTGGCTGAGAAGCCATCTGGTCCTGAGCTTTTGTTTTGGGGGAGGTTTTTGATTACCTTTTCAATCTTGATGAATGTGATAGCTTTGTTTAGGAGATTAATCCTCTCTGAGTTCAGTTTTGGTAGGTGGTATGTGGCTAGGAATTCACCTATTTCTTCCAGATTATTAAATTTTGTGGAGTAGAGGTTTTGGAAGTATGTTCTGATGATTTTTCCAATTTCACTAATGTCTGTTGCGATCTCTCCTTTTTCATGTCTGATTTTGTTAATTTGAGACTTCTGGGTTTTTTTGTTGTTTAATTCTTTTTGTTTATTTTTATTTAATTATTTGAGAGCAATGAACACAGAAAAGGAGGAGAGAGAGAGAGAGAGGAAAAAAAATGGGCGCACCAGGGCTTCTAGCCACTGCAAATGAACTCCAGATGCATGCACCCCCTTGTGCATCTGGCTAACGTGGATCCTGGGGAATCGAGCCTGGAACTGGGGTCCTTAGGATTCACAGGCAAGTGCTTAACTGAGAAGCCATCTCTCCAACCCAAGACTTGTTTTTTTGTGGGTTTTTTGTTGTTGTTTTTATGAAGTTTCCAATTCATTAATATATGCTCTGATGTTGATTATTTCTTTCTATCTGGAGGTCTTAGGGTTGGATTCTTCTAGTTTTTCCAATGCCTTTGGGTGGACAGTTAGGTTATTAATTTGGAATGTCTCTGTTTTTGTTATGAAGGCATTTAGCACTATGAATTCTCCACTTAGTACTCCCTTCATTGTGTCCCATAAGTTTTGGTAAATTGTGTTATCATTATCACTCAATTCAAGGAATTTTACAATTTCTTGTTTTGATTTCTTCCTCAATCCATTCATTGTTTAAAAGTTGGTTGTTCAGTCTCCAGCAGCTGGTGGAGTTCCTAATATTTCTCTTGTTAATTCCTAGCTTTATGATTCTGGAAGTTTCTTCAATTTTCCTGAATCTTTGGAGGCATGCTTTATGGCCAAATATACTTTCAATTTTGGAGAAGGTTCTGTGGAAAGTTCTGCAGATGTCCGTTAGGTCTAGTTGGTATATGGTGTTATTGAGCTCTATTATTTCTTTATTGATTTTCTGCTTGGATGATCTGTCTATTGATGATAGTGGAGTATTGAAGTCTCTGACTATGATGGTGTTGGTGTTTATTTCTGTTTTGTTATCAAGTAGGTTTTGTTTAATAAGCTGCAGTGCACCTGAGTTTGGTGCATATAGATTTATGTTGGATAATCCCGATGATAGGAAGAAGTGGCCTTCTTTGTCGTTTTTGATTACTTTTGGTTTTAAGTCTATTTTATCAGATATTAATATAGCAACAACAGCTTGTTTCTTACTTCCATGTGCTTGGAATATCAGTTTCCATCCTTTCACCCTGAGGAGGTGCCTGTCTTTAGTGGTGAGGTGGGTTTCTTGAAAACAGCAGATAGATGGATCCATTTTTCTGATCCACCCTGTTAACTTGTGTCTTTTGATGGGTGAGATAAGACTGTTGATATTCAAGGTTATAACCATGAGGATTGATTGAATACCTGCCATGATGGGGTGCTTTATGGGATTTTGTCATTTCTTGTTTTTTGTACTCTTTTTGACCTGCTCTAGTTTTAGTTATTGTGATCTTCTTCTTATAGGCTCTTGAAATTGGTTGTTTGAATCTTCTGTGTGGAATATTCCCTGAAATATTCTCTGTAGGTTTGGCTTTGTATTCATACAATCATAGAGTTGACTTTTCTCATGGAAAGTTTTCCTTTCATCATCTATTATGAGGGATACTTTTGCTGAGTACCGTAACCTGGGTTGAAAGTCGTAGTTTTTTAGACTTTGAAGTGTTCCATTTTAGGCCCTTCTGGCTTTCAAGGTTTCCATTGAGAAATCTGAGGTAATTCTAATGGAATTGCCTTTGTCTGTTATGAGTTGTTTTTATCTTGCTGCTTTTAACACTCTTTCTTTGTTTTTAAATTGTTAAGAGATTCAACTATGATGTGCCTTGGAGAATTTCTTCTTTAGTTCTATCTGTTTTGGTGTTCTATGGTCTTCTTGTATCTGGTTGGGCCTTTCTTTTGGGAGACTGGGAAAATTTTTGTTGAATATGTTCTCTATGCCTCTGGCCTGGAGTTCTTTTCCTTCTGGTATACCCAAGATCTGGATATTTGCTTGTTTTAGGGTATCACACAATTCCCTCATATTCTCATCACATGATTTTTTGAACTTGGCAAAGTTTTTGGACTCCTGATCATTTTTTTCTGTCTTCTCTTCCAGGTCAGAGGTTCCGTCTTCCACGTAAGTGACTCTGTTAGTGAGAGGTTCTAGAGAGGTTTCTAAAAATTCTATTTGAATTTTGTTTCTGTTGTGTTGTTTTGTATCATGCTCATCTCTTCTTTGAGGTGCAATTTCAGTTCCAGGTCTGATTTTCTTAGTGCTTCCTCAAATTTTTTCTTGCATTTTATGAAGTCTTCATTAAGCATAATCAGCTGGTTATTAAGATTTTCCATTTGTTGACACTATCAATTCATTTATATCTCTTTTGATTCTTCTGTTCAATTAAGTTAAGCCTAGTGATAAAAGCTGAGTGCTCGAAGAAATGATACTGCTCAATTTCATTTATGCAATTGTTGTTTTTTGATGGTTTGCTTCCAGTTCAGCAATTCGCTTGATCACGGTCACATAGCTTGCTGTGTTTTCATTTTGGGATTCAATTTCTGTTGTTTTCTCTATGATTTCTTTGGAGGCTTCCATTGTGGGACTAGGCATCATTGGTGGAGATCTCTCAGTTTTCTGACTTTCATTGGTTCTTTCATTGTTCGTTTTGCATTATGGCCTATCCATCTTTGTGTAACATATTATTTTATTGAAGGAGAAGCAAGTATTTGTCCTTGTATTTGTATTTTTCCAAGTATTTGTCCTTCAGCGAGGGTTCTGTTTTAAATATGAAACTGGTGTACAACCACAGATGCAGTCTGTGGAGATTGCAAGTACACCAAAGGTACCTGGGGAACTGGGAGGTGGGGAACTGGGAGGTCTGGCCTACTCACTCCACTTGCAAGCACTTTTTAGCACATGGGATCAGGGGTTGGTGAACCAGGAGCTGGGAACCTGGAGATCCAGGGGCAAGAGGTGAGCTCCTACAATGGCCTGTGCACCCTCTAGCTCAGGGGAATAGAGATTTATGTACCCAGGGCCCAGTCAATCACAAAACCAGAGCAAAAGGCCTGGTTACACAGGCTGCATGGAGGGACCAGGCTGCCCTGAGTCAGCAGCAGGGGTACAGGAACCAGGGAACTGGGAGGTGGGGAACAAACTGGGAGCTCTAGCCTACTCTATGTGAGCACACTCTGGACTAGGGGGTCATGGAGTTCTGCCCCAGATGCCTTTCCCTCCGAAGGCGGAGCAAGGGGTCTGGTTCTGCAGCAAGCTTTCTGGGTCCAGGCCGTCCTAAGCCAGCATCAGGGGAACCAGGACCATGGAACTGTTAGGTGGGTGGGAGGCAGCCAATAAAGATTTTTTAAGTGCTCAATATTTGTAGCCATCAGAGAAATGAAAGTTAAAATTAGTTTGATATTCCATTTCACTGTAGTCAGACGAGCAAACATTAAGAATGCCAGCAATGACAAATGCTGTCAGGGATGCAAATGAAAACACACTTATTCAGTGCTGCTTCGGGTGAAAACTAGTGCAGCCACTATGGCCATCAGTACAGAGAATTCACCACAAACTAAAACTAGAGCTATCATGGTGACCCAGCCATCCCATTCCTGTATATACACACTCAGAGAACTCTAAATCCTACCATAGAGATACTTGCAAATCCATGCTTATTGCTGCACCATTCATAATAGTTAATAAATGAAAGCAGCCTAGATATCCTTCAACAGATCAATCAATACAGAAAATGTGGTACATATATGTAGTGTAATTTTAGTCAACCATAAAGAAAAATATAATGATGACATTTCAGGAAAATGGATGGAGCTGGAAATTATTATGTTAAGCAAAATAAGCCAGACTCAGAAAGACAAATACCATATGTTTTTGCTCATATGCAGATCCTAGATTTGAACTTGGAAGTGGGGGCATGAAACTAGAAAGGGAACCATGAGAGGGAACAAAAGAAATCTTAAGGGAAGAGGGAAAAGAGGATAATAGAATACATGTGACATGAACATAGAAGGAGGGCTGTTGGAGGAGGGAGTGGACCTGCAGGCAGCTAGCAGAGGGACGGAAAAGTGTTGGAGAAGCAAAATGGGGGAGAGGATCACCCAGAACAAAGTACGTATTCACAATGCCAAAATGAACCCAAAATATTATTTGCTAATTGTAAAACTAAGTGAAAATAAGCATATGTTTACATTTCTGGAAAAAGAAGGTATAAACTCCTAATTGATATTTGTGTTTCAGTTTGGGAATTTGCAATGAAGTCACATGTCTGAGCTTGCTGTGCATATGCTTTTCTTAAAAATATTTTATTTATTTATTTGAGAGAGAGAGAGAGAGAGAGAGAGAGAGAAGAGAGATGGGGGAGGGAGAGAACAGGCACACCAGAGCCTATAGCCCCAGCAAACAATCTCCAAACGTATGTGTCATCTTGTGCATCTGGGTTTATGTGGGGCCTGGAAATCAAACCTGAGTCCTTAGGCTTTGCAGGCAAGTGTCTCAACTCCTGAGCTATCTCTCCAGCCCTATTTTTTTTAAATGTTGCTTTCATAGAACTCATCTGACAGAATTATTTATGATGCAGAATTATTTAAGAGCTCAAAATTATTTAACATTCCTTACCAAGGAGAGGGTGGGGGCACAAATCTGGACCCAAACAGCAATGGTACCATAAAAAAGTGCTATAGATCTAAAACTATTCTTTAACTTAAATTTTATCTGAATATGGGTAATCTAATTAAACATGTAATGGCCTAAATGTTTGAATAAAATCATACTGAGCTGAAGAATGGACAGTGGAGTCCACCAAAGACAGCTATTTTTTCTCCATTAAAAGACTTTGCTTATTAGGGGAGGCCAAAGCAAAACCTAGGCAGAACAATGTGGAAGAACATTCTGAACATACAATACGTGCTTGTTTGAGAACTGAAGAGATAAATGAATAGTGCTGGAGAGACAGGTCAGTGGGTAATGTGCTTGTCATACAAACATGAAGTCTGGAGTTCGATTCCCCAGCAGCTGTGTAAAAGCTGAATGGGCATGGAATCCTCTCTGTAGTCCCAGAGTCTTAGAAACTGGGGCAATTTGCATAGTTACACTACACAAATTGTCAAGCCCTGAGTTCAAGTAAGAGACCCTGCCTGAGTCAAATAAAGTGGAAAGTGATCAAGAAATATACTCTATATCATGTGTGCACACATGCAAACACAACTACATGCATGTACTCCCACAGGCTTGAATGCATACACACATGAACACCAAATATATACATGTAAAAATGTAAATGAATAAAAACAAAACAATGAATCAAGTTGTCTTCTGCCCCACATTTTCGTTCCAAATATTCCTTCAGTTTTACAAGATTCCTGAAAACCCCAGTTTTTAGCCTTTCAACTTCTTTCATAATGAAAAGTCATTTGAAGAGAGATGAAAGATGAGCAGATAAAGCCATGGGCTCACCACTAAGGGTCTGAAGCTACTTATATGACTATTCTAGGCTTCACCTTTGCGTGCTTTTTTAGAGTTAAACTCTAAGCAATACAGACTAGTCAGTTAACACAGAAGCACGAAGCAAACACCTGTTGTATAAGGAGGATGTCACAGTGGGAAGATGCCTAAGCAGAGGACTGAGCCCTGCTCCTAGAGGGTGTGCCTGCCTTGTGCAGAAACAGATGGTGTGGGTCTACAGTTAATGCACAGTGAATCATTTTGGAAAATTCTGAGTGATAAAGTTGGAAATGAATTCAGGCATCTTCTTATATCAGGAGGGTTTTGCAAAAGGAGTCTTTGTTTCTCCAAGCAGAGTGTGGAAGAGACAGGAGGGAATTCATTCATGTGTGATTGCAGTTGGTGCAGGAGTGAGCCTGGGGAAGTTACAGAAATGAGGGCCAAGACGGATGGCATCACCAAGCAGCCAAGAAGTCCAAATTGAGGAACTGATTTTTTATAGTGAAGTTGAGGTACTTTTAGTAAAACCACTGGGTTAATCCATGAGAAAGAACACTTGCAAAATTTACTTCAGGTTGCTGAGATGGAATGCCAGGGACAAAAGCCAAAACTCTTCCATCAGTGGCTGATAATGCTTGTAATGAGACTGTGCTGGAAACAGAGAGGTGGCTCTTTGTCTGGTCTTTGTAAAGTTCAAGTGATACAGCTAGTTTTAACAAAGGAGTAATTAAATGAATAGTAAACACTTCTGTGTTCTCTCTGCTTCTGAATCTACTGTGGAAGTCTGTCTATCTGTCTTTCCTTTCTTTCTTCTTTCTTTCTTTCTTTCTTTCTTTCTTTCTTTCTTTCTTTCTTTCTTTCTTTCTTTCTTCAGCTTCTTCCATGACTTTAATGCCTAAGCCTGTGTGTAACAGTTTATTTTCTTTTTAAAAATTTTATTTTTAATTTATTT
The DNA here is from genome assembly GCA_036346955.1 of Dipus sagitta. Classification (NCBI taxonomy): domain Eukaryota; kingdom Metazoa; phylum Chordata; class Mammalia; order Rodentia; family Dipodidae; genus Dipus; species Dipus sagitta. The sequence continues at coordinate 5,611,059 of CM070787.1, forward strand.
TTATTGACAACTTCCATAATTGTAGACAATAACCTATGGTAATTCCCTCCCTCCCCCCACTTTCCTCTTTGAAACTCCATTCTCCATCATACACTTTCCCTGCTCAATCAGTCTCTCTTTTATCTTGATGTCATGATCTCTTCCTCCTACTATGATGGTCTTATGTAGGTAGTGTCAAGCGCTGTGATATCATGAATATCCAAGCCATTTTGTGACTGGGGGGAGCACATTATAAGGAGCCCTGCCCTTCCTTTGGCTCTTACATTCCTTCTACCACCTCTTCTGCTATGGACCCTGAGCCTTGGAAGGTATGATAGAGATATTACAGTGCTGAGCATTCCTGTGTCACTTCTCAGCACCATGGTGCCTTCTGAGTCACCCCAAGGTCACTGCCATCTGAAAAGAGAAGCTTCTCTAACCAAAAGTGAGTGTAGCATTAATATATGGGCTTGAACATTAGGAGAAGTGCTTACCAGGTGGTTTGGTGAGCATAGTATATACATTTAGACAGACATTACACCCCTAGGGCTCATGACTACCCCATCATAGGATTTGAGTATCAGGCATGTATTCCCTCCCATGGAGTGGGCCTTCAGTCCAATTAGAGGGCAGTTGGTTTTCCCTATAACAGACGTGCTACTATTTCAATCATTGGCTCGTTTTGCCTGGCTGGCCAGGTTTAAGGCTTGCAGTGTGCACTGTTGAGTATCTCCACTGGAGATTTCTCTCTCTCCCATTGAACTGCATGCAGCATGGCTTTTTCCAGCTTTCTGTCAGCTGCTCTACATGGAGGAGGTTTTCAGTTCAGCTACAGCAGGATTTCTCAGTGACCTTGCAGCCCAAGTATGTGGAGTCTTCAGCACTAGGGTCTTACCAACTATTCCTGGTGGGAGGAGCCTAGGAAATGGCCTGTAATGTTTTGGGGGAATCAGGGACCTTCCTGTCCAACAACTCACTGGAAGGTATCCCAGCCCTGGCACTGAAAATATTCTAGTAGCAATCTAAGGCTTCTGCATGTTCCATTGTCCAAAACAGTAGGTTTCCATATGTCTTATTTATATCCTCTTAGATTGTGATTAGCCCTCCCTCCACTTTTACTCAGTCTCTTCCCCTGACCTCACTTAGGCCTTTTCACCCTCATTAATCTGTTCTTCTACTTACATATATACAATACCATCCTATTAAGAACTTGCCCCCTCCCTTTTTATTCCCTATATATCCCCTTTCCAGCTTACTAGCTTCTGCTACTGAGTTTTATTCCTATTCACATAGAAGTCCAATCATTTGTAGCTAGGATACACATGTGAGAAAGAACATGTGACATTTGGCTTCCTGGGCCTGGATTACTTCCCTAAGTATAATCCTTTCCAGATCTATCCATTTTCCTGCAATTTTCATAATTTCATTTTTGTTTACCACTAAGTAGGACTCAGTTGTGTGAGTGTCATCTTCATTATCCACTTATCAGTTGAGGGACATCTAGCCTGGTTCCATTTCCTAGTTATTGTGAATAGAGTAGCAATAAATATAATTAAGCAAGTATCTCTATGGTAGTGTGACGAGTCCTTGAGATATATGCCTAGGAGTGGTATAGCTGGGTCATATGGTAGATCTATTTTTAGTTGTCTCAAGAACCACCACACTGATTTACACAGTGGCTAGACCAGATTACGTTCCCACCAATAGTGTAGAAGGGTTGCTCTTTTTCTGCATCCTCGCCAGCGTTTATGGTCATTTGTCTTCATGATGGTAGCCAATTTGACAGGAGTGAGATGGAATCACAATGTAGTTTTAATCTGCATTTCCCTGATGGCTAGGGATATATGATTTTTTTAGATGTTTATATGTCATCTGTATTTCTTCTTTTGAGAACTCTCTATTTAGTTGCATAGCCCTTTTGTTTTTTTTAAATTGGGTTGTTTGATTTCTTTAAAACACTCAAGACAGAAATTGCAGCAGAAACTAGTAAATGGAAAGACATACCTTGTTCTTAGATTGTAAGGATCAATATTGTGAAAATGTCAATCTTACCTAAAGCAATCTACATATTTAGTACAATCCCCATCAAAATTCCATTCTTGACTGAAATAGAAAAACAATCCAAAAATTTATTTGGAAGCACAAAAAGACCTCAAATATCTAAAACAACTTTGAGCAACAAAAATAAAGCTGTTGGTATCACCATACTTGATTTTAACCTATATTGCAGAGCCTTAATAACAAAAATAGCATGGTACTGACACAAAAACAGACATGCAGATCAATGGAACAGAATAGAGGACCCAGATGTAAGTCCAGGTAGCTACAGCCAGCTGATCTTCAACAGAAATGCCAAAAATACTCACTGGAGAAAAGACACCCTCTTCAGCAAATAGTGCTGGAAAAATGGATATGTATCTGTAGAAGGATGAAAATAGATCCTTATCTCTGTCTGTGCACAAGAATTAAGTCCAAATGGGTCACAGTACTTAATTTCAGACCCAAAACTGTGAAACTGCTAGAGGATAAAGTAGGGGAAACTCTTAAACATATTGGTCTTGGCAAAGACTTTCTGAATATAACCCTAATTGCTCAGGAAATAAAATCACAGATCAACTGCTGGGACCTCATAAAATTACAAAAATTTTGTATAGCAAAGGACACCATGAATAGAGCAAAGAGGCAAAGTACAGAGAAAATCTTTGCCAGCTATATATCTGACAGAGGATTAATATTCAAAATACACAAAGAACTTAAAAAAACAAATAATAAGAAAGTGCTTCTATTTCTCATTTGTCCCTGAAGAAGGCATTTTTCTGATATAAGGAATATATTGTGATGAATATATGGAGGGTCATGAAATGCATGTGGCCCTGTCCCTGCCTGTTGAGATGCTTTGACATACAGCACCTTTAAATCCCATGGCCCTGAGCATCTCACTGTGTTGCATTTCTATAGTACTTACTGGTTAAAGATATTTATGTTTCTTTATTATTTTTTGTTCATTTTTATTTATTTATTTGAGAACAACAGAGAGAGAAAGAGGCAGAGAGAGAGAGAGAGAGAGAGAGAGAGACAGAGAGAGAGAGAATGGGCATGCCAGGGCCTCCAGCCACTGCAAACGAACTCCAGATGCATGTGCCCCCTTGTGCATCTGGCTTACATGGGTCCTGAGGAATCGAGCCTCAAACTGGGGTCCTTAGGCTTCACAGGGAAGTGCCTTAACCACTAAGCCATCTCTCCAGCCCTTTTTAAATTATTTTTGTTTAATTTTTTTTACCCATCTGCCCTACTTAGCATCTAGCAACTTCAATCATGCTTTTCTCCCACCCCCTCTACACCAGCCTCCAGCATTTCAAACACTTCAGCTGCAGACCCGCCTTTACAGAGGCACTCCTCTGCCCAGACTGTTCTTCCTATACATGCCAACTGGCTCCCTCCTTCACACCTCAGCCCTATTCCCAGTGCACAGTGAAGCTTTCTTTCATCATTCTGCTTAATATTGCAGCCCTATCCCACCTCTTCACTCCTTTAAATTTTCTCCATTGACTTTACCACTTTCTAAAATACAGTGGTCTAATCGATTTTATGTGTTTTATGGGATAGTAACTTGTATGCCCTACTTATTACTAATAGCTTTCTGAGTAAATAATTTGTAGACATCTTCAGCCCAGTCAAGAACATGACCTTAAATAAAACATTATCCACTTAATCACTATTTACTCACATTTATCCCCCACTAAATCCCTTTTGATTTTCAGATACTGTCATGCTGTACAGTTTTCTTTTAGCAAATATTAGCCTAATACATATTTCTTTAAAGGCATAGTCGTAGGCAGGAGAGATGGCTGAACAGTTAAAGGTAGATACTTGCAAAGCTTGCTAGTCTGGGTTTAATTCCCAAGTGCTCACATACAGTCAGACACACAAAGTGGTCATGAGTCTGGAGTTTGTTTTCAGTAGCAAGAAGCCCTAGTGTGCCCATACTAACTTGCTCTCTTCTTCTCCTTCTCCTTCTTCTCCTCCTTTTTCCTCCTCCTCTTTCTCCTTCTCCTGTCCTCCTTCTCTTCTGTTTCTTCTTCCTCTTATTTTTGTCTCTCAAATAATAAAAGAAAGAAAAATATTTAATAATTTTTTAAAAAGCATAGCCATAGCATATGGCACATACCAGTTTAAAGAAAAGTGCCACTCAGATCAGAACCCTTACTCTTAAAATGGATACAAGAAATGTAATATCTTTTCATATGTCTTTTAGATAACACAGTCTAGTGAAATAAAATCATTTCCTGTATGAATTAATATTTGAGTTGTGAAATGCACTGTGTGGTTGTCCATGATTACAAGTTACACGGAAATGATATAGATTAGAACTAAACAAGAATTGGGGACATTGTGATTGCAACAAGTGGATACTGGTTTCACTTCATATTTTAGAATTGCAAAATTTACCACAAGTTTCATCAGACAGTTGTAATGATGTGTCAACAAAATCTCCAACTTTTCTGACAAGTATTATTGGAGGTTTTTCTGTTCCTTTCCCCAGAACAACTTTGTATTAGTATACAAAGTGTAGTGTAAGTAAGATTCTTAAAAGTTTTATTTATTTATTTTTTACCATTTTCACATATTCACTGTAAGTCACAGCAGGTATTTATTAGTGATATTGAATCTTAATTTTTCTTTCTGAATTGATGTTAATCTCAGCACAGTATGAAGAACAGTAGAACAACTGCAGAGACACTGTGGTATTTCACTTCCAGACTATAAACTGTGAATGTTGTTTTGAACCAGCACAGTCATAGAACAGAAGTATAATGAGTTTAGTGAGAAAGCCAAATATAGACATACAAATACCAGTATGAGAGTGCTTTTGAATATGGGAAAGGAGGGGGATCAATACTGGTGCGTAAAAACAAGAAGGGAGAAGTTATTTCCCTGTGTACTCATGTCAAAAATAGTAAAGACAAGTGAAGAAAACTAATACAGTATACTTTGAATTCCATGAAGTTTTATAGAGTAATTGAATGTGAGCGAGTTTTTTTTTATTTTTCCCTCTGAGGTAGGGTCTTGCTCTAGCCCAGGCTGACCTGCAATTCACTATGTAGCCTCAAGATAGCTACATAGTAGCTTGAACTCACAGCAATTCTCTTACCTCTGCCTCTCCAGTGCTGGGATTAAAGGCATGTGCTACCACACCCAGCTTTGAGTGAGTTTTGAAATCTGTTTTTTTTTTTTTAATTATAATGCTGTGTTTTTATTTCAAGATAGTGACTTAAAGCTTTTATTTGAAAAACAAAAAAATAGATAAAAAGACTATAATCTATCTGTTGCCAAATTACACAATAGAATTATATACACAGTAGTATCAACATACAAAATTGTAAGTACAATAATTAATATAACATTAAAATAGAAATACATAGGTATAAAATGTAATAGACAGTTTAATTTAAATCTGTAGGAAACATTTATATTTAGTAATAATAAGATAGTTGTCTATATAGAAGTAGACAAATTTCAGACTCTAGTTCACACCATGTTAAAAATATATTCCAAATGAATTTAAATATGTAAATATAAAAACAAAATATTATTTTAAATATTAATGTTGACTTAAAAAACTCAGAGAGTAGGCCAGAAAGATACTTCCAATAATACTAAGGTTTGCTTAGTAGATTAATAGATTAGGCAGCATTAATTTGGCTGTGAAAACTATTTGGAAAAGACAAATAAATTATATAAAGGACACTTAGCTAATCCAGGGAAGAAAAGGGGAGTAAAAAGGCAGCTGTTGCTTTTAGTTCTGTGTTCTGTACTGAGAGCCAAGAAAGTGTGAACACTGGGAGCCTTATTCCCACATCATACCATTAGCCGTTATCCAGCTTTCCACTTTTGTATGGAAAGAAGCCAAATACTTTCCTCGTACTTCCCAAAGCACTAAAATATAAAAGTTAAGAGTGATGTTTTAGCCATATGTGCCAGATGCCCATGGAAGCCCAGCATCACTCACCACCCCAAGAACCCAGCTCACCTGAGACTCTAAGAGTTCATCTCTCCAGAACCTCAGCTCACCTGAGACTCTTAGAGCTCACCTCTCAGAACCTCAGCTCACCTGAGACTCTTAGAGCTCATCTCTCCAGAACCTCAGCTCACCTGAGACTCTTAGAACTCACCTCTCTAGAACCTCAGCTCACCTGAGACTCTTGGAGCTCACCTCTCTAGAACCTCAGCTCACCTGAGACTCTTGGAGCTCACCTCTCTAGAACCTAGCTCACCTGAGACTGTTGGAGCTCACCTTTCCAGGAACCCAGCTCACCTGACTGAGAGCCATAATGCTCACAAGCTCTTCCCCAGCCAGCCTGGCTGCCTGCCCAAACACTTGGTCAATTAAGCCATGTCTATGTCCTAGTTATACACAGGTTTGCAAACTCAGCCCGTCAGGGAAGTCTCTCTTCAGGTTTTATTCTGGCAGAGGGCTTTTCAAGGATAATTGCCTGTAACTAGAGTCTTGAACAAGCTGGCTATTAATGCAGATAAACAGAGAACTATAAGGAAGAGTATAATGTATTTGGGCAGATGGGAACTTTCTGTTTTTCTTTCCCTGCTTGCTTTGATTAATTTTCTGAGAATTCTAGTGATAAAACTTTAAAGATTCTTATTTACATTCATAGTTATTTTGCTGTTGCATCATGTAGAAAATCCTCTCATTACTCCTATCTTCATTTTTTCTGGTATATGTATACCTGTCTTGGGATTCCTATGAAAAGAGTCAGAGTAAGTATTATAGTACAATCACATGTAGAAAAAATACATATACTAATAATATTCACTTATAGAAAAATTTAAATATCTTTCAATCCCTATATCTCATGTTACTGAAATGAAATTTCTATGACTATCCTAAAATAAGTTTCAAATTCTTGGTTTCCTATTTAACATCCAAGTATTTCATATACAATGTCCATATGTCCTTATTATCTCCTTATGCAGATACATATTTTCATATTAATTTTCTTATATCTTTCATAAAATGTACCATGTGCTACTCTTTCAATTAAAAAAAATCAACAGGCTCAGCCGGGCATGGTGGCACACACCTTTAGTCCCAGCACTTGGGAGGCAGAGATAGGAGGATTGCCAGGAGTTCAAGACCAGCCTGAGACTACACAGTGAATTCCAGGTCAGCCTGGGCCAGAGCGAGACCCTACCTCAGAAAAAAAAAAAAAAAAAAAGGCTCATGTTCTTTCTGTCATATTGCTATCTATCCCAGCTAAAACTTAGCAACTTAAATCATTCCAAAATCTTATGCTCTGGAAGTCTGTAGACAATAAATTGTTACTATATTCATCATTTGGACAATGATGATATTAGACTTAAAATACCACTTAGTTAATATGCCAGTATGAGTTTTAGAGAAACCACAGTTGTACCTGGGGAGCTGTTTGAACTCATTTACAGTATCTGTAGACCATATCTGTGCTAGCCGGTGTAGAAAAAGTAGAGTGTGGACATAGTGTAAGGGATGAGGTTGGCTTTGCTGTTTTTGTAACTGCTTGGACTTAGAAATTAGGAAACACCATTTCATTGTCTTAGAGATGAGCACACACTCGAACTCCTTATGTGCTAATGGAAGTGGGTTATTCCTGCCCATACCTGCTCTTCCCAAGCTGTCCTGGCGACCAGTCATAAGACTTGGCTTAGCTTGTGACCTCTGCGCATGGGGTGCTTGTGGGGCATATGCTTGTTTGGCAGGGGGGAGGATGCACACTCCCACACACAGTGCATAGATCATAGCATAAGATGAAGTTTTCATTCCACTTGATATCATTTCTTTGGGCATTATTGCAAGCCATTTTTTTAAGCAGCTTGTAATCTGTTTCTTAAAAAAAAAAAATGTATCCCCCTTACCAGTTTTTTGGTTGTTTGAAACAAGGTCTTACTATAGCTCAGGCTGACCAAGAACTCACTCTGTAGCCCAGGCTAGACTTGAACCACAGCAGTCCTCCTACATAGTCTTCCAAATGCTGGAATTATAGAAGTGCCTGACTGTCTCCTAAAAATAAATTGAAAACCTAAAAGTGCATATTTGTCTCCCTGGACAATTGGGTACTCACTTGCCCCAACCCTTCTTAGTTGCTTTCTTCTTTTCCTGGAGAACTGGTACGGAACGCCTACTGCTGTTCCATTGGTATATATTTTATAATTAACAGTACACTATTTTTAAATCAATATATTTCTTAAATAATTAATGACACAAATCTGTATGTTGATCAGGAATTCAGCTCATTATGAATGTCAGATTATTATGAAATGTTCTTATAAGAGAAGGGTGACTATTTTCCAAACTTTGTTTGCTTTGCTGTACCAGGATGTAATTAGCACGAAGTTCATGCTTCTTAGGTATGCAGTTCTATCAAATGTGGCAACTTTTTACAATCAGGCAGGGAAATTTTCCATCTTCCCAGAAATTTTCCACATGCTTATTTGTAGTCAACCCTCTCCCCATCTTCAGCCCTGGTAACCACTGACCTGATTTCTACCCCAGTAGTTCTGTCTTTTCCAGAAACTTGTATAAAATCATACAATGGGCAGTCCTCTGGAGCCTGGCTTCTTCATGTGGACGGTGCTACTGAGATTGTTCTATGAAGATCGTGTCAGTATTTTGTGGCTTTTGTATAAGGAGTACCCCATGTGAGAATGTCCCACAGTTCATTTGTACATCTACATTATGCATGATTTAAGTAATAAAATTATATTATCTGTAGAAAAATTTAGATAATATTTCAATGTATCATATTCCAGGTATTATTGTAGACCTTATTAAATGACTTACTGCTACAAATTGTTGCTCCAATTGTTGAAAATGACATTAGACTATAAGTTTGAGTCCCATTTTGCTATTTTGCAAATTTGAGTGACTCAAGCATCTTCAAACTTCATAGCTATGAGAAGGAGATGATAATACTACTGTCTCCTGGGGAGACTGTAAAGATTAAGTTGGCTATATCTGGACATAAATAAAATGGAATCACACTCATAGTGCTCAGTTAATGCCAATTATGTTTAGCTCCATTTTTTGAAAATTTTTATAATGCAGTTTGTTTCTAATACTTATGATTCACAGAGGAGCGAGGCTGATAAAAGTTCTGATTCCCATGAGATTACATGTTCAGTAAAGTGACAGATCCAAGATGTTAACCTATCCTTATCTGATGACAAAAATTATTTTCTATGAATCTTATTATTAAATAAACCACTAGGGCTAGAGAAATGCCTTAGTGGTTAAATGCACTTCCTGAACAATTATGAGAGTTTGAGGGGCCCTGAGACTACCTGAGTTCAAATCTCCCTAAATCCACATTAAATAGTTGTGCATGGCCATGCATGCCTATAACTCCAGGCGAGTAAGTGAACAGATACCATTAAATCACCCAGAGCTCATGGGGCGGGGAAGGGGGAAGGGAAACAATTATCAAGCTTCTAGATTTGTAAAGAGACTCCAGCTCAAATAAGGATGGGCAACAAAGTAATGGAATGAAAACCCAGTGGTCCACTGGGTTAATTGCAGGCAAGTACTCCCCACTACATGCAATAACATGGGGGACCAAGTGGTCACAGCTACATGCATATACCACATACCACACACACACACACACACACACACACACACACACACATACAAACACACATACACACACACACAGAGGCAAGCAAAAGAAAATACTGAATTTTTCTCTGAAAGACAGCATTTTGAGTGATCGTTTTTACTAACATTCAACTAAATTTTGCATTAATCATGAATATGAAAGTTTCAAATGTATATGAATACTTTTTTAATTATGAAAAATATTCACTTACAATAGCAAAAGGTGAAGCCAAAACAGACAGCTTGCTATGACCAGTAACCTGTCTATATTCCTTTTGTAGCTATGCTGACTGAGCACAGAACTGGAAGAGAGTATCAGTCCCCCAGTACCCTCAGGAGGTATTCTTGGTTCTCAGCAGACAAAAACATGCATGGTCTCTGGAGGAAAGTTCTTGGATTTCACAAAGAACAAATTACGTCCATGTAGTCAGACTTTTACAGAAGGTTAAGTGGGAGAATACCACCAACTCATGCTGTGAAGTTAACATAGCCTTGATTCTAGAAACAAACTAGTGTGGGAGTTTTACAAAAGGAAAATTACAGCCCAGTCTTACTCTTGAACATAAATGAAAAATCCCAAACAGTATCAGCAAACTTAATCTAGCAATACATTTTTAAAGCATAATAAAATGTGAGAGGAAGAAGGGAAAAATAGGAAGAAGTCTAGGTTAAAGATCACAATGTTTTAGCAGGAATAAAATCTAGTGGTATTACAGCAGCATATGTATTTAAAAACACTATATCATATAATATACATATTATAATATATATATATGGTGGTAAAAGAAGAAATAACATTATAATATTAAGTTCATGTGATTGGCTATATAGTCAACACAAAAGACTATATGAAACATTGAAAATAATTTATAGATAAATAATTTGAATAAACAAATACATTTAACAGAGTGGCTTAGTACACAATAAAACACAAATCAAACAGATCTCTTTGTACTAGCATCAAACAGAAAGTAATAAGGATTAAATTGTTGAAGATAAACCATATTATAAAATTTGGAGAATAGAAGATCCATTATCATAAAAAATACAGTTATCCCCAATTTAATGATAGATTCTCTCCATTGGCAATAAGCTCTGAACAAAATTTTGTGAAGTTGTTTATGGAGTTTTCATAGATGAACAAGAGCTTAGTGTTGCCAAAGTAGTCCTGAGGAAGACGACGTGGGGGAGGCTGTCTACAAATGACTTAGTCGTGCATGCAGAAATAACAGTGAGCAAAATGCGATGTTGACAACCAGTGCCTACAGAAGTTAAACAGGTCAGTCAAACTTTACACTAAAGCTTGTATGCAAATTTTGTATATGACCAAAGATTTCAGTTCATTAGGGAAAGGATTAACTGTATCAGAGTTAGTAAGACAATTGGTTTTGTCTGTAGACAAAATTAAATTTGATCCCCTCACACCTGCATTTAAATAAATTTTGGATGTATTAAACATGAATAATAAGGAAAATGGTTTAAAACTTTTAGAGAAAAACAGAATATTTTAAGTACTTTTCAAATCAAGCTTCTTGAGCCAGAAAGAATATATCCATAGAAGAAAGAAAATGATTACTTTAAACAACATTAAAATACCTAATTTTTGTTTATTCAAATATATCATAAAATGGCAACACAGAAATCTAATAAAAATTGCATTTTTCACTACTATGTCAGTAGTTAAAAGTTAAGCACCCAGTAGAAAAATGGGCAAAATGCTTGAGTCAACATTCCAGAAAAGAAGCAGCATACAAATAGCTTTTAAGGACAGGACAAGATGGCCATTGTCGTTTCTGTCTCCCATACTTATTATGTACAAAAAAGAAAAACCTCACAGGAGAGAAGCAAGACAGATATTACCTTGTGACCAAAGTGACAGTTACCCGTACTGGCAGCATTTCTGTGATATTCTCACCAACGCTATACAACTTCACTAAAACCATTAGGAAAAATCAGGCAAATTCAAGTTCACATGCATCCTACTATGTAAGTGTCCAGTTATCACCAAAGTGCCTCAAGAAATAAATAACAGGCTTTAAAAGACTTACAGAAATGTAATCACTAAAGAAATGTATAATTGTGAATATTCTGTTATAAAGATATTATTGGAGCAGTTGGAAATTGGGATTTACATAGCAGTAATACGTCAGTGTTCATTTTCTGCTCTCATGTGTCCAGTTAAGGGGATTTCTTCATAAGGGCATTTAGTTTATCACCCTAAGTGTTCACACACAATAGGGAAATGGTAACAATAGCAGTGCTTTTTTATGGGAGGAAGGGTTTAGTTCAGCTTACAGGTCCAGGGGAAATTCCACCAATGGCAGCAGAAGCTGGCTCCCATTCACAACTCCAACTAGAGGGAAACCACCTCCAAAACGGCCAGCAGCTCAAGCAAGCACTCCCGCAGCCACTGACACTTGATACGTGCAAGAAGGCGTGGGTTCTTGATAGGGAGGACATGGAGGCCATTGAAAGATGGGGTGTGGTTTGCGGTGGAGACATAAAGGTGTTTTTGATATGCCGGGACTGTGCCTAGTCTGCCACGGAGCACTAGTGGCTCTGCAGTCAATGCTCTGCCACTGAGCTGTACCCCCAGCACTGGTGGCTCTGGATGGAAGTTTTCCCTGGCTAGTGAACCAAAGTGGAGGGGTGGGATTGGAAAGTCCAGACGGTGGGAAGTTGAACTGCAGATGTTTAGTGTTTACCTGATGGCTACTGATTTTGTAGTAGTCCAGTCTCTCCTTGTTGTGGCACCTAGAAATGAACATGTTTACTCAGTGCCATTAAGTATTAAAATATGTAACTTGTTTTTATTTTACAAGACTCACAATTAAGAGATAGTCTAGAATCTCAGATGAGACTTAGGACTTTAGAATAATCTTAAAGTTGGTAAAAACTACTGGGCCCTTTGAAGTTGACCTAAATACAATCTGCATTATGAGGTGGTCATGGGTCTACTTGGGGCGGGGCAGAATGTGGTAGTTTTAATGTATGTCCTCAAGTAGACTCGGTGTTCTATTCAAGCTTGCCTCCAGCTGCCTGGCTGGAGTAGGTGTCACTGGGTGCAGATCCGGAGGCCCAGCCCTAAGGCATTACTGGGGGGGGGGGCAGATCTGATTTCCAGGCCAAAGGTATGCAAAGAGGTCTGAGCTCTAGCTCGGCCCAGATTTTGCTTTATTGCTGCCCATGTGTGCAATGCTTTTATTCCAAATTATTTTTCTTATGGATCTCTTCAAAACAAAAAGTAATAATTGACATTTTGACATTAAGTCATTAAAAGATGTCATTTGAAAACATTTTTATAAAAACTTAAAATTCTGAGATAGTAACAAGTGTTGGCAAGAAATTAGCCAATTACAATTTTTACACAATACCAATGGAAGTGTAAATTAGTTCAAATGCTTTAAAATAATAATTTAGGGAGACCTTCAAAAAAGTTATACAGTCACATGTGCTAAGTGGTATGACCCACAGATTCAGGGTATAAAAACATAAAATTCTGCATATGTGCTCATAAACATTATATAGAATGTTCACAGAGGCATTATTTTAGCAAATATAATAAAAATAATTTCTATTACCTCACATTACAATATTAGAAAACATGAATGCTCAATGATATAGTTGAATCAGTTACTTACTATTGAATGAAATAAATGAAATCTAGCCATAGTGCAGTTTTATTTATATAATGTTCAAAGGAAACTGGTACTTGTACATTTATTTATTTGCAAGGAGAGAGAGAGAAGAGAGAGATGGAGAATGGGCAAGCTAAGGCCTCTAGCCATTATATAAACAAACTCCAGATGCATGTGCCACTTCGTTCATCTGGCCTTACTTGGGTGCTGGAGAGTTGAATCCCAGTCCTTAGGCTTTGCAGACAAGAACCTTATCTGCTGAGCCACCTCTCCAGTACCATATAGGAAATTTATGGATGTATATAAACATAATAAACTTTTGATTCTAAGGCAAGAAATGATTAGCACACAGTATGAGATGGCCTCATGCCTCAGTGGGTTGACAGAGAGCAAGTGGGATGAAACTCCAGTGGTGAATAAAGTTAATCTAGTAGTGGCATTTTAGTAGTTTGATTTACTATTAGTTACCTGTTACTTGTATCCTGTATCAAATATTTCACAAAGTGAAATTAATGATGAGTGTTTATGATAATAGGTTTGGGTTTCATTTTTTAATTAAAATGTATTTAACTTTATCATAACTTTGCTTTCGAATTTATCCAAATGAATCCTTTATAGCTTAAAAAACACAAACTTTGTAAGTCATTGGACCTGGCATTGTGCTAATAAGTACATATTGTAAGGTGTATCCGTTCCATTTCTCCCACCTTCCTTTCCTCACCATTCCCATGAGTTTTCTGTTTTGATGCTATTACAGTATTTTCCACCTGGAGAGAAAAGGGGAAGATGAAGCAAGGTATACCTTGAAACACATGTTTTGATTGATATAGTCAAACAGTAATCAAAAAACCCCTCTGGGTTCAGACATTAAAACATGTAGTGGTATATACCAAAGGCTTTGTGGTTTGAGGCTTTTACAACTGTCTTTTCCACATTCAGTATTAAAGCATACCTGATTCCAGGCAGTATTCTAGACACTTTTGACACAGTGTGCACCTGGCATAGCCTTTCCTAACCAAAGTGTTCCATAGAGGTAGATTTCAGTGTGCTGATTCTCTTTATTTCAAAGTCTCTTTGAAGCAGAAAATTGAACTCCTCTTAAAAGACTTTGCTGTAAAATAAAGTTTTCCATTCCAAGATACTGTAAATGATTTTTTTTTTACCCCAGCCATTATTAATTACATAGGTTACAGTTGTATGGCCACTAAATATTTTCTTTCATGTGAAAAAGAGGTAATATAATGTATACTTTATTTTGCTGACATATAATAATCACTTGCCTTGTCACAACAATAATAGAGTGAAATAGCACAGGAAGAGTTGCTATCTGAATGTCTTAGAGTAGCCGTTTTTAGATGTCCTACTACTTCTGTGTGTCATGCCATATGGCTTCCTCATAAATGGAGCTGTTACCAATAAACTAGGACTGATGTGTAATTACGTTTTCAGTGATTCATCTGTGAAACACCCTGGGTTATTTTACATGGACGCATCTGGTTCACATGTGTACAGTGGTTATTCTGTGGTGATTGACATTTGTATTCTTCTAAAGTCCTAACCACACATATGCGAGTTCTTGACTTTTTATTCAGAGAAAACTTGCATTAGAAAATTCTTACCTCAGCCCTTTCTGAATATGAAATTTCAAACTTATGCTCACATACACACAGAGAGACATGCACTGTGACTAAAACACAATATAAATATTTCATGAAATGTATTTCAGTCACTAAACATATATAACATAGGCACCTTTTTCTTTTGTGCACTCATTTATACCATGGCATCTGTTTTAGATTGTAGGCTTAAAGAAACAGTGAGCATATCAATTTCATATGCAGACAATATTCAGTAAAACATAATTCTTTTTTGAGTGCTTACTATGTATTTGGTAGTCAAGATAGAAAAATAACACTGATAGTCTGACTGTAAACACCTTTTATACTTTCAGAAACATTAGTTACACATGGCTCTTTTTTCAATTTAACACACAGTAATTAGCCATAAAATATATAAAGCCATGTTTTCAGCACAATTCATTTACTTTATGTTAAAATAACTAGCTATGTGTGATATTAATTTTAAAGGGGCAAAAATGAAGACACAATTCAGGAGGGATATAGCAGTTTTAGCTGACACTTCTAATGTTGATGGACTTGGAGATCTGTGGTGGTTTGAATATAAAATACCCTTCATAGGTTCTCGTGTTTGGATACTTAATCCACAATTGATGGCACTATTCAGGAAGTTGTCGAAGCTATAGACAATGGAGACCTGCAAAAGGAAGTGTTTCTCTGGGAGGGTTCTTGAGATATTACAAGCCACTCCCCCGCTTGTTTTCTCTCTCATTGTTCTTTCTCTCTGCGGATATGACAAGGTGACACCAGCTTCCTGCGCCTGCCATATTGGACTCGATTCTCAGGAGCTGTAAGCTGAAAAACAAACAAGCAAAAAAACCTTTTTCTTCCTTAAGATGCTCCTTATATGATATTTTGTCCCAGCTATAAGAAAGTAATTAATACAAGCTCATAATGAGGGAAAGAAGAAAGTGGCAGTAGTTGAATGAGGGTGAAGAAAGTGAGCAGGTACCTTGTTCAAGCCCTTCCTTGTACAGTTTTTAAGTGGTGAGGCCTTGGTAAATCACTGTTATATCTAAGGTTTTGTTTACATCAAGAACATAGAAACTGTAAGAACATAAAGTTTTGTACATATCATATAAACAAGGATCTTAACATGGTGTTTGGTAGTTAGGTATATGAAGATCATTTCATAAAAATATTTTGACATTTGTTTCAGGTCAGCAATTTTACACTGACTTCCCACAATACTTTAAACATTAAACTAAAATCCAAATCAAACAAACAAACAAACCAAAAATCAAGACATATAAGAAATCTCCAGGCTAAGAGCCAAAACCTGAAACTGGAATTCTGAATTGCAATTCTTGTTTGCACAGAGAAGTTTAAAAAAAAAAAAAACCCTGATGTTCTTGGAGTGACATCAAACTGTAATCATGTATATTTGTATTTCAATATCAATATAACAAAAGCTTGCTGTTTTTGTTACTCTGTCCATCTATTCATCTTCTATGTGTGAAGTGTTAAGCTCTGTGGGCTCTGTTTCTCAAGCCTATGGAAAATATCTGTGTGCTTTATTCCCAAATTAATAGTCACAATTTATTTAATGTGCAAGAAAGAACATTTATAGTTTTAAAACATGTATCATCTATCATTGGTCAGATATCTTCATCTAATTTCCCCAAGAAAAATGAATAAAAGGGAGCTGGGGTGTCACATAGTTGGTTGAGTGCTTGCCTTACCTAGTGTGTATGGAACCTGGGGTTTTCTCCCTAGCACCACATAAAGCAAGAGGCTGTGAATGGTGCATGTTTTTAACACCAGCATTGGGAAATGGAGGCAAGAGGATCAGAACTAAAACCATTCTCAGCAATAGAGTGAGCTCAAGGCCAGCAAGAAGGAGAAGAGAAAAAAACCGAATAACAAAATAAATAAAATTGGCACTGTGTAACATTTATGAGGTTCACCTGTGATGTGGAGCACCATAGTGTTTTGTGAGTGGGAAGGGTACTGTGGGGAGAGAACAGTGCAATATTCGAACAGAAACCCCCAAATTAATTATTCCCTATTTTATTAATACATATTTTTTACTGCATACTCTTTCCACTCACCTAAGGTTCAATCTGCTATTTCCAGGTTTATGTGGACAGTTAGTTACAGTGGTAGTTATTCCCATCAACACCTTCATACCTATATAATAGTATAGTTTAATCCTCCTGTGATAAAATTGACTCATATGTAAATAGAACTAGCATTAAAAATAATTTAATTTCAAATCAGTAAGAGAAACACATATGCTACTCTCCTGTACAGTGTACTTCCACTGTGGCATTCATAAGAGTAAGAACTTTCAGGAACTATAGGATGTCAGTCAGCTATTTTTAATTAGAATTAAATAGATATGTTGCCTTAAGCACTTTACCTAAAAAGAGTCTATTTATGATAGGCATTTAAATTGCTTACTTTTTTTTACTTTTAATAAAGAATAAATTTTATTTTTAAGGTATTTTATATAGTAGAGTACTATGAGGTCATTAAAATGGTTATGCAGATCTATAAATATTGAAAAATGTAGTTTCCAGTAAATTATTAAGGGAAAGTGATAAAAATATTTTATAGTATTATTAGCTATAAAAGACTGTGTAGGGCTGGAGAAATGGCTTAGTGGTTAAGGTGCTTGCCTACAATGCCAAAGGACCCAGGCTTGATTCCCCAGGATCCACTTAAGCCAGATGCACAAGGGGGTGCACGTGTCTGGAGTTTGTTTGCAGCAGCTGGAGACCCTGGTGCACCCATTCTATCTCTCTCTCTTTCTCTCAGAAAAATTAAAAAAATTAAAAAGACTGTGTACATATTATAAAATATATATACACTGTGTTTGAGATATATATATATATATATATATATAATTTCAAAAAGATATACACTAAAGTATTCAAGCAAAGGTTCAGTATGTGATCATTTCTATCTGAATTTTATGAAGTCTTTATCAAATGACAAATACTAGATTCAAAAAAAAATCCTATGTTGATCATCCCCCACTGAGGTTTAGGTTGAATTCATAATTTCTGTATTTTTAGTCCCAATCCTCTTAAGAAGTTATAAGAAATATATTATTATTTGTACCAAATGTTGAAGTACTGTTTCACTTTATAGGATACTTATGATTAAACATTTAAAGCAAAGAGCAGACATAACACAGAAACTTGAACTTTATAACTGCAGATGAAACCTAACAGCTACAGTATTCTATTTTGTCCAAAGAATACAGTAATAAAATTTGGTATCCAAAGTGGCTCATTAGACGTGGAAATATCCTGTTAACCCAACTTAAAGTTTGGGATATTGCATGGACTGTCTGGACTGAAAGTATATATTATTGTTAATAAAGTTTGTTTCAAATATCCTCTAAAATTTCACCTCAATATTCAGTGCACTGATGTATCAGTTAATCTTTATATTTAAGGATAAAAAAATTTACATAGATCTTTGCGTCTCATAGGAAAGCACATTGCCTGACAGGAGTACTGAAGTAAGGGTCGTATGAAAAATAAGTTCTTATGATTCATCATAGACCTGGGAGTTTTTGTGAAAACATTTATAGCATTTCTAAAATGTGTTTCCTGAGTTTATGTTTTTACAGATTTTAAAGGGATGAACCCATTGAAACTCTGTTTGTGAAAAGCCACCCATAGAAACTTGAGTTCTTACCAATAGGTTCCTTAAACTATTCCCTGTAAGAAATTCCTGGAGGATTTGTTGGCTGTATATATTAGAGGAAAATGATGATCTGACTGTAGGATTCAGCCAAGTATTCTCCATGGATGTGTACAGCAAGTTCAGTTTTCATGGCTCTTTGGGGGATACACATGAGTTTATGGGTGATAATTTTCCTATTCCAAACAAAGAGCTATAATTTTTTGGCTTAGTAGTTTAATTTGTAGTTACTTGCAATCTTTGCATTCCCATTCCATTTCTTGATTGCTTATTCATTGTTAGACTTTTGCTGTGAATTCCCTGTGGAAAAGAGAATGTAGAGAGTGCAGATTTTATTTCAGTGTTGACTCACTTGCATTAATAAGAAAAATGTGATAATTTGTTTCTCAATAGACAACCTTAAAGCCTTAACAATAATAAAAAAAATAATTATTTAATGAAATCAAGAGAAAATCCAACTAACTAGAAGCTTCCTGTTTCTGGGTTCCGAGAGCTTTTGCACATAGAACTTGACCAGCATTTGTTAGAGAGACCTTTTATCCACAAAGATTAAAAGACCCCTTCTTTAACCACAACTTTCCTTTTCAAAACATTCTAGTTAAATGTGGGATAACTAATCTGATAGCATTAGTGTGATCTTGTAGGCATATAAACTTATAAACTTTAGAACTACTTGGAAAAATAAATATGTTGTATCATAATTTAAAGTGAGTAAACTATTAGCCAGCAACAGTCAGAAATTAAAATTCCCTGGCTGTGCCATAAGTGCAGTTGAAATCTTTTTTATGTTTTGGCATTTCTAAATAAAAAAAAAAAACATGGTATTGCTGCCCTTTTCATCTAGAATTGATTTTATCCTGTGTAAATATCATATGAAAGTAGCCATCACTCTTTTCACACTCAATTCTCAGAGGAAAAAAAAAAAGAGTAAAACCCTTCAATAAAAACTAATTTATTTAACAGATGCACAACTCTTTATTTTAAGGAAGTATGCCTAATTCTGAAACAAACAAACAAACAAAATGACCCTAACTTGCAATTCCTGTTCTTAAGTTGTTTGCAATATATGAACAAAGCTAGACAGCATGGCTGGCTGTGCCTGCCGCTCTGGCCTAGGGGAGGAGCCTCCTGAGTCGGAGTCACGTGAGCTGGAGGATAGTGCTGTGTCTCAGGACAGGCATCTTTGGACCTAGAGCCAGAAGCTTCTATTAAGAAGTCTGGCTGCTGGAAGCTGCCTTGCTGCTAGAAAGTCACGCATGGTAGACTCTCCAGAAGCAGATCTGGCCTCGGAGACTGGCTAGCCCAAGCACTGTTGGATAACTAAATGGACTTCAGATATGTCCAGCTTTTGAGTCACTCACAGTCTTCAGTATTCAAAGACCACAATAGATGGACAGAAAGAAACCATCCCCAATAAGCCCTGTCCAAATCATTGGTTCACAGAAAACTAGGAGCATAGTAAAATATGCAGTTAAATTTGGGGTGATATTTACAAAGAAGTGTTTAAAGTCCTTATCACCTATTTGGTGCAGAACATTATTAGGCAAATACAAGGTGAGGACTTTCTCTCCCAGGAGAGTCCTGAAAGCATTCACAGAAGCAGGCATTGGAATTGCCTTTGAATGACACGTTAGGAGCTTACTAAGCAAAGGAAAACATGTTTTAAAAGTTAGACCACCAAGAGAAGGTAGAATTCCTGGTGCATGGCAAGAATCTTGAAAACGATTGAATAGTTAGTCACAATGATGGACATGAAACTAGAAGTTATATAATGATAGTTTTTGCTATCCCCCAAAAAAATTTTATCTGAAGCTTCGTAGAAAATACTTATCACATTAGACTTATAGACAGATAACTAATTATGAGCAGTATGAAAAATGAGCTGATAGAGAAAAAAAATGAAAAACAAGAACAGTGAAACATGTATTTTTCAGATAAGAATTAAGAGTAAGAAATATAGCTTTCTTTTTATATAAAAATAAGGTTAGCTAAATGGGGATGGTTGTTTGAATTGGTAAGTTATCGATGAATTTATGTGGTCAAGGAATAATAATTAAATGCCTCAACCTTACCTTTTGGCAAATTAAATCAAGGCATTTTATATACTATTGATTTTAATGCAAATTTTATTTTTTGTGAATGGCATCTAAAAGCTTCCTCCAGTATGAATTTTGGAGAAACATGATTAAATGACTTCATCTTTTAATATTTTTAAGCTATCAATTGAGGACCTTTAAAGAAATAAGACCACATTTCGTTGGATATTGTACTAGTGGGACACTATGTTGTACTTTGTTTCCTCTAAACAAACAGTAATCAAATACCAAGTATTGAAATTATGGCAAGTTTTGTAAGCATAGATATTTCACATTGAGAATGTGTGTGTGTGTGAGAGAGAGAGAGAGTGTATGTGTCTGTGTGTCTGTGTATGTACGTGTATGCATGGGCACGTATAGCACAACTGTAGGTGACATGTTTCTATGTGGATTTAATTGATTTAGCACAAGATTATTGTACTTTTTTAGTATAATAAATAAAAAATTAGTACTGACACACTGTTGGTGTTGCCTGTTGTTGGGACAAGACCCTGGGCCAAAAGCAGCTGGTGGAGGGAAAATATTTATCTTGGCCTCTTATTGTATCTAGGCAGTTTCACATTGCTGGAATGAACATCCAAACCAGATACAGATTATGAAAGGAAGGAGTTTCCTTCAAGCTTACAGTTCTAGGTGAAGTTCCATAGTGGCAGGAGAAACTGCTTCCATACCTCCAAGCCAAGGGGAAAACTGCAGCAAGCTAACACCAGCACCAGCTCACACACACCAAAAAGCAGCAAGTAAGAGGGACCACGGCAGAACTCCCGCTGCTCTCCTAGCTTCAGGCTGGTAATTAGATCTTCCCCCAAACACACCTCAGGGCTGGACTCCAGGATTCGCCCCACAGTGACACCTCCTTCAGCCAAGAAGCTGGACACAAGCTTTAGTAAAAACCTGGCTCTACAGGGGACATACATTCAAACTACCACACCTACAGTCTCAAGGGGGAACTTCATGACAGTAGGAAAAAACATGAGCACAGTGTGGACATCACAATCTGCCACAACAGGTGGAAAACAGCAGCAGGAGACTGGGTCAAACTCTAGCAAGGAGGAGCTGGCTGTAACACCCTAAGTCCATCTGAGCAACACACCTCCTCCTGCAAGGCTCCATCTCCCAAATTGCCATCAGATGTGGACCAAGCATTCAAGACACATGAGTTTATGGGGGACATCTGACTCACACCACCACACACATGAACTTACTGGATTCATTATACTGTCCATGTAAAAGGACCTTTCTGGGCCAGGGAAGGGCTGTTAACTAGGTCTTTCTGCAGTAAGCCATCTACCTTGGCATGCACCATCTTATCCACACAGACCACACCCATCTGAGCATGTACCATCTCATATACAGTGAATCAGTGCCCATGGTCAGATCCAGTGACTGGTACAGCTTTGGTATATTTTGAAAACAACTGAACAGCTTGATGTTTATAAATTGAAAATCAGATCAACAGCATTTTGTAGATAATTTCCATCTGCCTTTTCTCCAGTGTCCTGTTCCCTTTCTGACCTATTTCTTTAAGAAAGATAGAACATACCCTAAATTTTTTTGCAATGACTGTATATACACTTACCCATAAACTGAGTTTAATTAGTACACCTTAGAAAGAAGTAGCTTTCAGGGTCCTTTTTTCATCTTATGTATCAGTTATATGATATCTGTGTCATATGAAAGTTACATGACACTAGTATTCTTGCAAATTTGTCTTCTTTTAAAATCCCACCTACAAAATCACTTGGTTGTTCATTTCACAGAAAGTGTAGAGAAATAGAGAGGACACTAAACTGTGAGCTTTGAATGGCTGTGTCCCTGTGTGTGTGAGACTAAGTAGAGGTCACGTGCTCACAAGGGTTTTTAACAACCTTATTTCTAAGAATCGTCACAAGGAAACACAGTGTTCTGTTTTGTTACCTCCCAGACAAGAGCTATGATGAGTATGGATTTTCGGGAATTTAGCAGCTTGGTATTGAACTGATTTATTGAGCATTGCTTTTTTTTTTTTTTTTTTTTTTTAAATCTCCACTGTCTGGCTCAGTCTCGCCCATGATAGACCCTCAGTAACCAGTGAATGCATGGGTGTTAGATGGTGGTGGTTTCAAGCCTTTCTACATGATTCTGGCTCCATTCAAACCAGAGAAGACCCAGCATTCTTGAGCATTTGGTTGTGAATCATCTTGCATGAACCTTGTAGTTGCCTCTCCCAACAAGTTTCAGGGTTTATTTATCCTTGGGCTTCGCACATCCTGCTCTTCTCCTCCTCAGAGAGCAACTTTCCGAGACATGCTGCACACCCGCATGAGCGCACCTCCTCTCATGGAGAAATTCAGATCCATGGCCCCACAAACGAGGGTGGCACAGGTGGGGGCGGTCTGGGGTGAGGGAGCCCCGCCCTTCCGTGCTTACTGCTGTGTGGCTGGATGGCTTGCTCAGCGTTACTGCACCTCCTCATTCATACTGCACACTTTGTTCGCTTAGTCACTTGGGTGCTAGTGAGTTCATACAATAACTGGACTAATTGTATGTCAAAGATCAAGCCAGGTCAAATCAGCAGAGCCCCACCTCCCTGCAAGCAGGTTCTAGCCTACTGAGGATGGCTTTATTTGTAGTACGCCAAGCAAACTTCACAGATCATCCGACTGTCTTAACATTGAAGCAGTAAGAACAACTTTATTGCAAGGTGACAGTTTGTTACTTTTACAGTCACCTATGCTATCTCAGAATGGAGTAATGAATACGGCACAGAGTAAAGCTTAAGATATTTCAGACACTGTTTTGTAAAAACAGTGGACTATGGTTTTGATTATCTGGTTGGTCACCGAGGACAGTATTATTTATCTGAATGAAGTGCAGCGAGAGTGATAAAATTTCCCAATCTATTGTTATGAAATTCTTTCAAGTGTTCAGCCTCCTTGTGGATTATGGATGTATTTGCATAATGGTTGGCTTAAAAATTGACTTACATAGTCCTAGATAATCGTATTTTTAAGTCCATAGTATATTTATTTTATAGAAAATGTTTAGAATGATCATTATTCCCAGGTAAGTATATTTTAGCACCTCATCTCATTCACAGTAAATTGTTTCAAAAAGATATTTCTGTGTTCTTAGTGCTCTTGTTTAATTTAACCAGCAAGGTCATATGTATTAGAAAATATCATTAGGAATGTAGCCGAAAATAACTATTTGCAGCTTCTTTGATTTGGCACTTTGGTTTCCAGAAAGGAGTCAGCTTCTGTTCTTCCTCAGGCCAACAAAATGACATCAGGACCAAGTGAATTCCAGACAGTGTGTAGCACTGGTTTTACTGTATCCTGATGGCTTCAGTCTCTTGATTTATTTAGGAGATGATTTTGGCTTTTATAAGGTCAACTTTAAATTTGCAGGCTATTTCTTTCCATTGTAATATCAAATGATTTTAAAATCATAATGTTTAGTTTTAAAATATAGTGGTACTGTTGGTGACCTCAAATGTTTAAGTTCATTACTGAAAAAATTTCCAGTTTAAAGATCTTTCTATAATTTGGTTTAATAATTCTTATATTTTCCTGTAAAATACATAAGGGGAACTTTCTGTTAAATCAAAATGGTAGTTTTCTAATTGTTTCATCGCAGCAAGCATATGATACTGTAATTCAGCTACCTTCTTTTTTTGGTCATTTTGGTGAAGATTTAATAGATCCTAAAATTAAACTATTAGATGTTTGACTTTTATTTTGTTTTCTGAAACAAGGTCTTACTGTAGAGGTGGTAGGTAGCTCAGACTGACCTTAAGCTCACACAGTTCTACTTCCTTACCCTCTCTACAAAATTCTGGTATTCCAAACATGTACTACTACACCTAGCTGATATTTGACCAAAATAATGTATATGTTGCAGCCACTGCTTAGGACTGGTTATCACGTACACTGTCCTTACTTCCCCTCGCAGCTTTGTCCCTCTCATCATGTCTAAAACCCAGAGAAAGGGGGAACGAATGTCTGGGGACTTTGCAAAAAAAAAAAAAAAAAAGTTGTACAGTGTAGACTTTCCTTTCAATTTTAACACAAGAGAGAGTTATTTCAGACTTCCCTGCCTAGGAAGCCAGACAGCTGTTGGACAGCTGGACACGTGGCTTCTACAATCCAGGAATTCAAGACTCTTCTTCCTTAATCAAACCTCGCCTGTTCTCTTTTGTAATACGTCATGAGCATAACAAGACCATTCCAAATTATTTTCTTAACCTCAGATAATTAATAGTTGGTGGGATAATTTACACAAAGTGTGTTTAGTGATCCCGCAGTTAGAGTTGTGTATTGAGCCGGCATTTGTGGCAAATGGAAACAGCTCAAGCTTTAGGCACACAAAATAAACTTGGCCCTTGTCTTCTATGACAGAATAACCCTGGTTCTCTCCATCTCTCTTGAATCACTCCTTAGTCTCCTTTTGCTCATCCCTCTCTCTAGCTTTCTGTCCCTACAGATGTCATCTCCACTAGCCATACGACTAGTTCTTCCCTAGCGTGGGCCCTAGGTGATGTCTTCACCTCCCCAGGCGTCTGTAAGGAGCGGTGACGTGGCGCCATGTGCTCTACTGCAGACAGCTCCCCTGTGGAGCTACCCAGCCGCTCACAACCCCCTCAACCAGGTATCCTACTGGGGCTTCCGACTACCTGTCCTGCCCAAAGCCAAGTCCTTTATGAATAAATAATGCTACACTCATTCTTCTCTCATACCACATCTTCTCAGAAACCAAAGCTCCAATCTAGAAATCTGAGAGCATTTCCATGAGGGGCTAAAAAGACAGCACTGGACGTTCATGGAAAAGCAGATTCAGTGACCACACGCGCACTCACTGAGAATACTGCACGTTTCCACAGGCGCACGCACAGCAGCAGTTCAGAGATCAGCACTGCCTAGTTTTGTGTGTTGTTGAACTTTAAATAAACAGAATCCTAATGTGTACATTCTTTTGTGGCTTGCTCTTTAGTTCAGCATTGTATTTGATTCAAGTGTTTAATTGTGTAGTATTCCATTATATGAAAATTCAGTGGCTGATGGGCCCTATTTTCCTGTAGGGAGACGTTTGGGTTGTTTTAAGTAATTTTACCAATATAAGCAGTGCACCTGTGGTTGTGACGTAATATATGCAAATCTTTCTTTGTGATTGTGTACCTCGTGGTGGAATTCTTGAGTGACAGGAGTACCTATGTCCATGTTCCTTGGCAGTTAGTGACACATTGTTTTCCACACTGATTTTAAGAGTTTGCAATATAATCAGTAATAAGCTATCTATTATTCTGTGAACACTATGATGATGATAAAATATTTTTTGCTGATTCAATATAAAATATTTCACAGGACTTTTAATGTACATTCCTTGGTCAATAATAGAGTTGCAGCTTTCATAATTTAATTATCATATCTTTTTTACTTCTCACTCTCCTGTCTTCATAAAAGTAATTTTAGTCTTTGGCATATGTTTTTGTAATTATACTGAAGTGTTTGTAAGTGTTCTTTGGGCCCTAATCTTGTAGTAGCATATTGCTGTATCTTCTCATAGTTTATAACTTCCCTTCCCTTTAATATATCTATAAATACAGTGATGGATTTTCCCCTTTCCTTTTTTTTAGTGACAGTGATAGGAATCAAAGAAGAACTTCTAATGTCATCGAATGTATCAGTCTTCATAATTTCACATTTCTGCCTTAAACAGACTTTCTTACCCAACAATACTAAAGCTGTTCTCTTTCTGCTTCTTCTAGAAGCTTTAAGGCTTTTTCTTTCTCATTTAAATGTTTTACTTGAGTTGAATTTTATGTGTACTTTTTAAGGATAAGACATAGCATATTGCAGGTCTTCCATCCAGGTAGAGACACAGTTAAACCATTGATTTTTTTTTTTCCTTCTGTGGGACTGTTTGTCACAAGCCAAATGAGCTTGATTTTTAAATGCCATGAATCCATCCATCTTTACATGTTTTTCTGGGGGATCTACATTTGTTCTTGTTTGCACCTTGACAAGAATCAAAAAATATTATTCTTGGAATATTTTATAAAATGGAAGCAAGTTGCTATAAACAGCAGGAATATTCTCATTTGCATAAGTCTGCTCTTCTAGTCATGAGGCTACTGCTTTAAACTTGGCTGAGAAAATGGCTTTACAAGATGAAATAACATCTGAAAATAACATTTTAAAAGAATGTTAATTCAGCTCCCAAAAGGAATAAGTAAAAGTCAGACATACTAACATTTTACAGAAACTTTCCCTGGATATGGTATTTTTTTTGACAAATCTAGTTTTTAATCCAAATTACTCATTGTTAATTAGAAGACATAGCATAATTTTAACTTAAGTTATTGTATGTGAGAGTTTTAATTCAGTGTGAAATGAAGCTAATGGAACATAGGAATCAGTCATATTATTGAGAACATGAGCCAGCTTTTAGTGAGTGAAGAAGCTTCAATTTATTCCCTTTATTTAGAGAAAGAAATACCTATGCTTTATCCTTTCTCTACAGTTTCTCATTCTGCCATTAACTTTTCCTCTTTAATTTATATTATTCATTTATTCCACCCTTTTTCTTGAGGACCCATAGTTTGAAAAGCAGTCTTTGTCTAACTACATGAGTATAATTATCTTAGAATTTAGGAACGGAAAGTGCTACAATACCCACAAGAAGCTATCTGAAAATCTGTCTGAACCCCAAATAGTTAGATACTATTCATAGATACTTGTCAAGTGATAAATCACTCCTTACTTTCAAACTTTATAAAAGTTTTAAGATAAAAGGAACCATTTAAAAATATATAAAAAGGTAACTGTGAGCAGTTCTTGCTGAGCACCCAGCGTGGCAAGGCGCTCAGTCAGGCCTGTTGTTTAGGCGCCTCACACTTTAGACGGAGACGGCAGCGCTCTCGGAGCGCCCAGGATCTATCTCTTTCAAACTTGTCCCTCTAGAGCAGTACTTGCGTCTTCAGCTAATTGTATAAATCCAAACTGATAGATTCCTGTGTTCAGGAGGTACAGTGTCTAGACAGTGAAAACATTTACAGAAGCCTTTCCAAGCCAGGCTTCATAATTGAAATAATTAAATTCTTTCTTTGCCAAAGAGAACTAAAAGCACCTCGCACACATTTCAGGCCAGAGTAAAAATATTGACTGAGTTTTAAGTTGGCATTGAAAACGTATACATATAACAGCGAACTGTTCTGCCTGCTGTATCATTTTTTCCTGCGGAATACATTTTATATGCTGAATTACTTGATGTAATAATTACATGTGTATTTATTGTCAACCCTATTAATTGTCCTCTTGACAATGCCTAGTCCCTTGGCCTTCCTCTGAGAATAATCCTGTATGCCCTTGGCTTACTCAAGATAAGACAAAATGTATACCAGGTCTAGTGGTACCCAACCATGGCGAGCTGTATGCACTCACAAAGCCAAGGAGGACCCTTGCCACATTCATTTTTAATAATCTGCATAGCTAAGTGTGGCCGCAGGGTATTTATAATACACACATCTAATATTTCTGAATTTTATTTGGTTACCCTTGTATCCCACTGTAGTAGGAGCTTTCACATAGTTAATTACATTAGCTGATAGTAGTTTTCTACATTCTACAGCTCTTCACAATCATTTCCTGTACTCCTTAGATCACTTAGGCTATATTATTTCAGTATTACAAGTAAGAGGACCACAGTCTCTCCAGATGACTTACTTAAAACCACATCACTAGTCAGCGGAAGGGCGCGGCCTTCCTATGCGCTCTAACTTCAGCTGCCATGTCCTCTCAGCTAGAGCAAGCTGACCATGCCTTTGACGTTAGGAATCTCAGATATGTGGAGGAATTTCTGATTATGAATGAGTTGGCTCAACTCATCATTCCTGCCCCCAAAGCCACTCCTAATTATTAATATTGAGCATGTAACACTCAATTTCCAGTAGCAAGGTTTCTACAAGGGCACAGCACATATTCCTAAAGCTTCACTTACGACTGAGGTCTGCTTATCCTGCTGCTCTGTCTTCTCAGCCTATCATCGTGACACTGAGAAAGCCCCTCGTCGCTGGTGTCCAAACAACTACCTATCAGTGTTAAAGGCAGTCAAATGGTGACTGCAGCGGTGGACCTCAATACGAATGCAGTTTGTTATACAAAGATATATAGCCAAAGTAAATGGACATGGGCCAGCATTTCATCAGCAACTGCTGTGCATGTGGCATCGTTACTACTTGTATACAGCTGACTGTTCAAGGAAACCCATGTGATTATACATCTTAATCATAGCGAAATTTGTGGAAACCAAAGCAGGATGTAAAGTGTGATAGCCCATTATCGGAGTGGCTTGAGAAACCTGCTGTGTCAGGGAATAAAGGCGGTTACAATAGATGATAGGATATTTTATTTACCAATTTTGATTATGGCCCTTATTATGTACCCCAGAACGTGTTAGCTCAGATTAGATATAGACTAATCCTAAAGCAATTTTATATTTCTTAAATTTAACACCATAGAGAAACAGGTATTCTGAATTATCCCAAAACAGTATTTGGACAGTTTATTTATGTGAATCTTACTTTTTTTTAATCTACAATTTTTTTTAATTTAAAACTATCTTGATTTTCTTGTTCTGTAGGCTTGACTCTGCACTGCCCGAGACACTGAAGGAAGAGCCTGTCTCATCTGAAAACTTGTCTTTAGAAACTCTGAGAAACAGCAGCCCGGAAGCTCTGTTTGATGACATATGAATGTGAATCCACCCAGACCCATGGTGTCCATAGACCAGCAGGAAACCTCCTCAGCAACAACATTGCTCTCTTACAGCTTAGTGACGTGTGCACTGAGTTGAATCCAAAGTGCAAAATGGATCACGCATTCATGTGAAGATCAAATGTGATTAGAGTAGTATATTTTTTGAAACTGTTCATTTGCCTTGTCTGTCCATTACATAAGATATGAATTTCCTTATTCATTTTCACATGTTGTGTATGGTTACTGTCTAATTACCTACCTAGGAAGCTTTTGAAAATAGGACCAAAATCAAACCATATCATTTTGAAGTGTCTGCAATTTCTTTCTTTCTTTATTGTTTTGAGGTAGGGTCTCACTCTGGGCCAGACTGACCTGGAATTAACTATGTGGTCTCAGGGTGGCCTCACATTCATGGTGATCCTCCTACCTCTGCCTCCACAGTGCTGGGATTAAAGGTGTGTGCCACCATGCCTGGCTGCAATTCTTTTTGAATAACCCTATTCTGAGAATTATGTTTGGGCATTTTAATTTGTGAGATGAGATGACATATATAAAATGTATCTTTAGTTTTGAAATTTAAAAATCTGTTACATAATAAAAGTTCTGAGACATTGAAAGTTTTGTTTTCTTATATAGAAAATCATGTTTTGCTGAGCCTAAAGTTTTTATTACAGTAACTTGTCTTTGGAAGGTAAATAAAACACCATTTTGTGTCAAAAGGAACAGCATGTTTTTAGGAATGATCGATACTATCTTGCATAAAGACCCTCAGGAAGCCAAAGACCTTGCTGTATCAATGACTAGTCATAGGTATCATACCTGGGAAATTATTTTAACAATCATTATTTTTACTTTCTGACTTCTCATTCTGTGTTCATTTCTCTCCCGCAGAGCATTCATTCCCCCAAGTGTATTGAAGCTAGCTCTGACCACCATGTTGCCAAGTCCAGTGATTGCTCCACTCTCAGGCCTCAGCACTTTGGTACGACTCATACTCCTCAGCGAGCACTCTCTCCACTTGACTTGTTCTCTGCGCTCATCCTTCCGGGCATACAGGTTTCAGCTGTCGTAGCTGGTTCCTTCTCCTTTGCTCCACAGTTAAATCTACGATTGTTTTAGACTCAGTCAGGAGCATCTTCCTTACCCACATCATTGCCATCAACATGCTTGTCGATCCAGAATTAGCATAGCTTTTCCTGTAATTAAATTTAAATATCTATATTGGTATATATGTTCCCATGTACTCACAGATACATGTGTGTATGGATGGATGGATGGATATATGTATGTATATACATATGTATATGTAGATACAAACACACACACACACACACACAATCATGAACTTTTCATAAAACACAGAGTACATTATGTGAAGCACACCCAAAGCATGATTTGATGTATTCTAATCATCATGCTTTCCTAGTCTTCCTATCCTGGAAACTTCACTGCCATTAACCAGTTGCTTCAAGCTAAAACCTTTCCTTAGTGCCTTTGCTTTTCTCTCCACACACCTTCTATTTTTACCTGCAAAGTATAGGTTGTCTTTATGTCTCTTTTTTGCAACTGCATCTTCCTACTTACTTTCCTCCTTCCCCGTAATCCATCTCAAACCAAATTTTAAAACCTTAAATAAGATTACTTCCCTATCTAGACAGAACCCTCCAGTCATAACCTGGTGCCTAATGATTATAATCTCACACCTTTACCATGGTCTAAAGGTGTGATATGATCTGCCTCCCCAGCCTGAATTCCTGAGCTCATCCCTTCATTCGCTGGCTCCTTGTTATCCTTCAAGTAGGCCAGGTCTCACAAGTAATGTGTACTGTTCCCTTTGCCTAGTGCCATTGTTAAGTAGGTGTTTATTATTATCTTTCAAAATAAAACCCAATACCATATTTTAGGGTGTTTCCCCAAAATACTCTTTTTAGAGCTGTGGACTTCTTATTCCATGTTTGTCAGAATAGTTTTTCCACTGTACGTATAACTATTTGTACATCTACCTATCTATCAATCAATCAACTATTATCTATCTGTCTTCCTATCTCTCAACCCATTGTAGCAGAAAGTTGCCATATGATTTATCTCCATAGCATCAGTCCCTGGATTAAGACTGTCTTCATAGAAGCTTAATAAATGCTGAATGAATGCTTGTCTAACACATAATAGGCACTCAATTTTTTAAAGTAAATGAACTATTTTTAAAATAACTGAACTCATTGAAAGATTGATATTTGGATGTATAATTTCTTACAAAGAAATAAGTATCCAGAAATGTTGAGTACTGTTTATTATTAATTATAAATAGTATATGCATAAATATATACATATTATTAATAATTACACATTATTTGTATAAGGAGTAGGATTCGTTAAGTTTGGTAGTTCTTGCCTGCAATCACAAGATTTAAGAGGCTGAGGTAGGAAGATTGCAGTAAATTCCAGGCCAACCTGGGCTATGGAGTCAGACCTTACCAATAAAAACATTTTTTTTAAAAAGAAAGAAAAATTTTCATACGGTTTAATTTATTTGATGGATAACTCTTAAGAAGAAAGGTCTATATATCTATAAATACAAGAAATGTAAATATATGATTATAAAAACTTCAACTTCTATTCAGTCACACTGGAAATTCACTATGATAGTGAACTTTCTGTAATCCAAAATCTGTGCACCTTGGATCTGAGAAGATTTTATACATGAAATATAATGCAGATAACTAAAATCAATTTCCCTCTCCTATCTCTGTGTGTGTGTGTGTGTGTGTGTGTGTGTGTGTAGTCAATGAGTAGACTCTTACTGTGAGAGACAGAAAGTATGTCCTAAATAATCATGATAGTAAAGTTTTTAAAGTTCATCATTTTTAGAAAATTTTGGATCTTTTATCTTTGTAGAGCAGTGTGTATTTTCATCGTTGCTGGGCTGTCAGTTTGATTCAGAAGGTGAGACGAGTACAAAGCCTCTTGTCACAGGCTGTTTGTGAATGTGTTGTGGCACAGTTGGAGACATGACTTTTCTGTCTCGTCCTCTGTGGACAGAACTCCCTGGATTTGATCCTGCCATTGCACACTGAGCGCTGTGTGCTCACACAACCTGCTGTGAAACAGACTTCTCAGATGATCATGGAAGTGTAAGTCAGGCATTTCAATTGAATTGTAAAGTAGCATGTCTCTCTGGAACATGAGGATCCTCCCTCTAAGACAAGGAGGTTCCATTTCTGAAGGTTTTGCAGCTTGAACCTCACAATCTTGGGTCTGGCAGCAGATGAAACAGTCCAGGCTTCGTTAAGAAATTTCACAAATGAACATGTGTTGCTCAGGAAAAGATGTCTTTATTATGTTGTTTCTAAAGGTCAGAAAAGCACTTTAGAAAAGTTTTTGCTTCATGGCCTAGAAATCAAATTTATAAAATACAAGTCTTTTTTGAGCTAAGAAACTCTTTATTGGGTGTTGATTCAACGAATATGTACTACTGAACAGTTATACACAAAATACAAAACTGGGCCATGTGGGCTACAGAGATGGCTTAGAGGTTAAGTGCTTGCCTGTGAAGCGTAAGGACTCAGGTTTGATTCCCGAGGTCCCATGTAAGCCAGATGCACATGGTGGCGCATATGTCTGGAGTTTGTTTGCAGTGGCTGGAGGCCCTGGCATGCCCATTCTCTCTATCTATCTGCCTCTTTCTTTCTCTGTCTGTTGCTCTCAAATAAATAAATAAAAATAAACAAAGAAAAAATTATTTTTAAAAAAACTGGGCCATGTGTAGAAAAGAAGGATAAATACATCTATTGAACAAATACTTATCAAATATTTGTGCTGGCAATCCTTTAGGCCCTAGGTGTGATGAGGAATGTGAAGATAAGGGCCCTCTCGCCAAACAGCACTCATTCTGGTAAGGAATCTTGAGACCTCTCTCAAAGTGTAAACTACAGACTTGAAAGCCCTGTATAATAAACTGCTATGTGAGAACCGGTGGGGCTAGGGACATAAAGAGAACAACAATTAAAAGTTTCAAAACAGATCCATAGAAAATGAAAATTTTCAATTATGAAGTGAAAATAAATTCAGAGTGGCCAGAGGGTGATCTGAGAATGAGACTGTCTGCCTAGGATCGCAGCAGTACAGAAGTCACGGGGCTGGGAGCGTGGCGGGCGTGGGGCCAGTGTCTAGGTATGTATGTGTTTTAGTTATGTTTCTCATTGCTGAGATGAGATGCCTGACACAAGCAACTTAAGGAAGAAAGGGTTTATTCTGGCTTACAGTGGGGCAGAGGAATGAGGCAGCTGGTCACATTTTGTCCACTGTCAGAAAGCAGAGAGATATGAATGCTGATGCTTAGCTAGCTTGCTCCTGTTTTATTCTGTCTGGAAACCCGAGCCCAGGGAATAGGGCCACCATATTCAGGAGGGTCTTCCCAGCTGTCTCCTGCTTGAAGAGAATTCAACATCAAGTTGTTTTTCTTATCTTGATTCTTTCTTTTATCTTTTCCAAGGTGTTTTTTTTTTAATTTTTTTTTTTGTTATTTTCATTTATTTATTTGAGAGCGACAGACAGAGAGAGAAAGAGGCAGATAGAGAGAGGGAGAGAGAATGGGCACGCCAGGGCCTCCAGCCACTGCAAACGAACTCCAGACGCGTGTGCCCCCTTGTGCATCTGGCTAACGTGGGTCCTGGGGAGTTGAGCCTCGAACCGGGGTCCTTAGGCTTCACAGGCAAGCGCTTAACCACTAAGCCATATCTCCAACCCCGAGGTTTTTTTTTAACTCCTAAATCCACATTTACAATCTCACAGATAATATCCGTCCAACATCAGTTTCTCATTTCCCCTATAAGCTTTTGGTGCTGTGGGAAAGAATCAGAGCGTGCCTCCTTGATAGTGGGGATTGCGATGAAGGGCAAGGCCCTTTCGGAGCCAGTGTTCCTCTTCATGGAATGTATATTAGTCTTGAGCCACTTCATTTTTTTTTTAGAGACAGTTACCAACTTAGTGGGTAAATGTCAGTGAATTAGATAGTGTTTATGAAATCTCCTTACACAAGACCCTTCTAGAAATGTCTTGCTCCTTTAGGGGAGCAGTCTAGATATACCCTGTGTAGATAAGCTGGACTGTGTTCAGGTAGACCTGTCTGGAGAGCCTGAAAGTAAATGTTTTTATAGATAGCCATTGAGATTTGGGGTAATTTGTTACTTAGAAGTATTTTTCCAGCATATGACCAATCTTACAGAATAACAGATAGGCATAACGGAGAGTACATAGGACAAAAATCACACTCTCTAGCTAGAATCTGGTAAGACAAGATAGTAAGAGTGCAGACTAGGATAGATCAAGCCAGACTTCTACCCCATTTGAAACAGTTCATTTTCTCATCCGTAAGGTTGGAATTAGTATCATGATGCATATTTGCAGCACGGTGGCGGGACACAGAAACCGAGTGTTTATGAAGCTCTTCCATCACTGCTATTATTCCAGCATAAAATCAGCTCTGTGAGACATATGACAGAGGTATGTAGAGCCAGGTTATAAAGCTAGTAGACATTTTACTTCAAAGTTAGGAGATAAAGCTCCTTATCCTGCTCCCTCGAAAGTCTTATGCTATTCTAAATAGTTTTGTGGATTGTTGTAGAGTTTATGTCCATAATTACTTCTTTTCTGAATTTCTCTTTTTACTGGACTTTGAGTCTCTCCATATCTTAACAACAATGACATTTTTTTTTCTCACCTATATGCCAGTGTAGTCATGAACTTACTTCCTTTTCCTGGATTTCTATGATAAAACACTCAAACCTCTCCCTACAAGAAAATATATCAAAGATGTATGTCACAGAGAGACTATTTAGCTCAATGAACATGAAAATGTTTAAAAATATTTTATGTTTATTTATTTGAGAGGGAAAGAGACAAGGGGAGAGAAAGAGAGCGTGAGAGCAAGAGTGAGCTAGGGCCTGCAGCCACTGCAAACAAACTCCAGATGAATGCACCACCGTTTGCACCTGGCTTGTGTGGGTACTGGGGAGTGAAACCGGGGTCCTTTGGATTTGCAGGCAAGCGCCCAAGCTGCTAAGCTATCGCTCTAGCCCAAAAATGAGAAATTAATATCTTACTTTATCATAATTATATAAAATGTGTCACTTCTATTACAAGAATTTCGCATGAGTAATGTAGCTTTGAGAGATCATGCCTCTTGCCCTACTATACTATGTGGCATTTTTCTCTCCTCTCTCTAATTCTCTTTGCTTTCTTCCCATCTCAGTTACTTTTCACTGTAGAGAAAGTTAGCTACCACATTCTTTTCTTCAGCCCTGCTTTTTATTAAGCAATCATGGGCCGTGTTCTGTGTAACACTTCTCTAGTGCTGTATTAAAGCAATACTTTATACTCTTCACCGTACATGTGATCTCATATTAAAGATGCCATGACTTCCAGGCCTGACATGACTTAGAGACCTGACTGACAGTATTGATTTATTTAAAGAAGTAATATGACTAGCAGGAGGATGGCGGGTTTTCCGTTAATGTATAAGAAGTGAAGAGTTCCAGAGGAAAATATTGCCTGCTCAAAACTGCTATTTAGGCAAAACAAAAAAACCCTGCCTTAGTGTTATAAATATTATCAAGTGGCCACTTATTAATTTATGTAATCATATTTGTCCCAAAATATAAAGCTTCAGTTCTTTTCTATTGGTCATGTGTGGCTGGCTCTCCTTAAAATTTGGAATCTCACAGCATAGCTTCATCAGATTTTGAGACAAATTTTCATGGTTCTTAATTCATCACCCAAAGACTGTGTATTTAATAAGAATCTCATATTCTGCATAAAAGTTTGTCATCTCTGAAAAAGCATTTCTCCATTTGATTGTTCTTTCACAGCCCTGGAGATTGTGTGTGGTACAGACAACTTTCACAGTCGTTCCCAAGCTAAAGGCTCCTAGGTGGCATTCTTTCATTCTCATGACCCCTTTGTATTGGTGTCCTTAGTTTTTCAGGAATTTGAACTTCCTGTGACATCCAAGGATGTAAAGCCTTTATACAAAATCCTCAACTGTAGTTCAAACACAAGTCCTAATAATTGTGTGTCTGCTCGTTCATCATACATTTACTGAACATTTTGTTCTAAGATTGGCCAGAATGGGAGAAGAAGGGCAGGGAGGGTAATGGGAATTATGAGTAAAATTCAATTATACACATACTAGTACATATGACTATAGTTGTTTAATGAAACACATTATTTTGTTCAATAATTAAAATGAACAACAAATGAAGACGTCGCCCTTGTCTTTCCTGATGTTTGCTCCAGACTGAAGGAAGCGATGACGCATACATGATGCATTCCTAGGCATGCCCTTGATGGTGAAGGGGCACCGAGGAGCATCAGGCAGCTCTTGCTTCCTTCAGTTTTACTGGTTGTTTCCTAGAGCTCACTGTGTAAGCAGGCTGGCCTCGCAGGGATCCCCCTGCCTCTGTCTCCCCAGGGCTGGGATTGTAGTCATGTGCCAGCATGAGCAACCAGCTGCTCCTGTTTACCCAGCAGAGTTCAGAGAGAAGAGATTGGAGCCGTAGGAAACCTGAGGAGCAGAATTACAGGGTCTGATCAGAGCTTCCGGAACCATCCAAGGTTTGGCAGGCAGCTGAAGAGCAGTCAGCCACGCGTGAGGCACAGAGGAACGTGTGTTTGGCATGACGCTTCTGGCAAGGTAGAACTGTGGGTTGATGAGGTAATACATAGGCTATACACTAAGAATCTTTAGGTCTTAGCCTGAATGAGCAGATTGAGAAGGTTTTCAAGGAGAGTAGAAGGCAACCTGATTAGATTTTTGCTTTAATTCAGAATTTTGAAGGTAATTTCAGGACAGGAAGAGTCATATGCACTCAAGGCCTCCCATTTCTCTGCAGGCTGTGTGACTCCCTCGTGCTATTTCTAGTATGTGTGGGACATCATCAAACCCCATACCAAGGAACATTCACAAATTAAGTTTTTCCAACACCACTGGAAAATGCTCAAACTTCATACCAAGAAACTTTCATAGATTAATTTTTTCCGAAAGTGTGGAAGTTAAAAGCTTTCTGCAGAGTGCCACTTAGCCCACCCCCAGGCAAGGACATCTCTGTTGAGTTCTTGGGTCAACTTCTGGGTTGACTATAGGGGAGTTATTAGCCTCTTGTGGAATTAACATCTTTCTCTGAGTATTCCCAACCTTCCTCTAACATCTTCATTTCCTACAGAGTGATCCTTGTGTAGACCTTTGGAGTAAATGTTGTTGCTGTACATCTAAGCTCACTTCTTCTTGGTCCACTTTATGGAGGCTATAGGTGCCAACTGTGATGTCAGATGCAGTATTAATATTTCTTTCTTAAGTCACTTGGTGCAATGATATCAGTTCTGGATACAGTCCGTATAAAGAAGGGGGAAAGAGGAGCTCAATATACTGGTGCCACTCAAGGACCTTAAATAACATATGGTATTGTGAAATCAGGGCTTAAGCCCTGAAAGAAGATATTGTGAACTAACATTTTTATTTGCTGGGGTTTTGATCCCAGGTTAATTAAGAGCTACAAGGTATCCTTTCATGACATGCAAAAAGTGGTAGAAATAGTACATTTAAAAATATCTTATTTTTAAGTTTCAATAGACAACTTGGTATGATATTTTTCAGTATCCTTTGCACAGATAACACCCATATCAGCCACTATTTCTCTAAATATCTTGGTGTGCAGTGTGTGAGGAGCCACTCTCCAGCTTGCTAATGCTTTGGTGGTAAGTCAATGATAAGCACGCGAGAGAACTTTCATGAGTCAGTCTTCCAGTGTACTTGGAAGTAATTGTTTTCTCTCACTTCTCGTCATCTTCTTCCCCAGGAAACATTTGCAACCAAGTTCTCTAAACATGGCTGAAAAGCATAATAGAATCATTGAGAATATCTTAAAATAAAACAACTACCAAGATCCCAGGAGCCTAGACACAGGTGCCTGTGCCCCCGTCAGAGCCATCCATCAGGCCTGCTGCTAACAGACCAACGCCAGCAGCCTCACCTTATAAAGAAATGTGAGGTTTAGCCCTTATTTTATTCCACTTAATTAAAGAACAGCTGAAAATCCTGTCTTGCATTTTTGACACATGGTTCCAATTAGTGCCACAGAGCAGGCCCCTGACTTTGATAAAAGCACTGACGCGCACCTTTGGTGCCTGTACAATGTACTCTTTCATTTCACAAGGTGTCCAAAGTTCACTTTTAAATATCTTTCTTAAATGTTAACAAAAACCCAGGGGTATAAGCTTAGAGAAAGGTGAAGAGGGGCGAACACAATTTTGTTTGAATTGCCGCAATAGACTTTGAGAAGCTTGTGAGCACAGGGGGACTTATTTGGTAAAAATCTATACTGGGCATTTGCAAGTTTGTGTGCAGAAAGCATTAAGGCTTCTGAGAGCTGCACTCAGAGGCCGTTAGATGGGAGCTCTGTTACCTCAGGAAATGCCACTTACTGTACAGTAAATTTGCTTAATGTGACCACTCTGCCCAAAAGGCAATAGAGCTTCTCACTCAAATACATTGCTTCAGACCCTGCTGGAAGCTTATGGGGCTTTTCCCTACAGGGCCTCCCCTTCAGCAGCTTCCGGAAGTCCATATGTCCTAAGTCGTGAGATAAAATGAGTGTCCACGAATCTCGGAGTGAGACATAGAAATGTTTAACTTAGGTCATCGCGTCCCACTTTCCATGAAACTTCAGACAGCTTACATGAGTAAGGGGTAAGGACAAATGTTCAGTGATTCCAGTGCATGGGTTGGTCCCATGCAGCTCTAGGAAGTCTTGGGTGGCTTTCTGAGCCAAGTCACGGCACAGCGTCTGTCTCGGGAGGGTGACCTACTAACTCTGGGATGTGTCTTCAAGGAACAACTTGAGAGAACACCCTCCTAACATGGACCCTTACTGAGTTGACCTGTTCACAGAGGTGATTATTTTACATCATTAAGGCATGACTCAGATGTAGAATTTTACTAAATTTCTAAGACATTGACCAATCAAAATCCACTCTCATGCACCCTATTAGAGCCGTGATTTCTCCCATAGCACCAGAGTTCTTGTCAGATCACCAAGATACTCTTGTTGCTAAGTTCAGTGGCCACACTTTAACACCAATAAACGAGATTACTTCATGTTTTGTTCATTGCCCTTTTAGTTTGCTTTTTACTCCCAACAATTCCTGCCTTAGCTTTTCTGTCTTCTCTCAAGTTTGCTTGTAGCTGTGAGGACTCAGCACTTGAACATCTTTTTACCTCATTGGTTCTTGTTATGAGCTGAATTGTGTGCCACCTAAAATTCAGATTTTGAAGCCCTTTACTTGCCAATTTATTGGCATTTGGAGTGAGGCTGTAGAGGATACTTGGGCGTAGATGAGGTCATGAGAATAGAGGCTCCATTATGGGCTGAGCACCCTTATAAGGATAATAGAGATCAAAGATTCATCTCTTTCTACCTAGTGAGGACACAGTGAGAAGGAACCACCGACAAACCAGAAAAGAGCACTAAATGGAAATTGAGTCAGTCAGAACTGAAAAACTAAATTTCTGTTTTGAGCACACCTGATCCGTGATGTTGAGTTACAACAGTATGAGATGACTAGTATACTACTCTAACTAGTTTCATATAGCCCATGGCATAGCTTTAAGTAACTTTATACAATGAAAATTAAAAATGGCCAGTATATAGATGTTTGATAAACATGTTACACTGAATATTTAAAATGTTGCCTAAAGAACATTACAGAAGAGGGAGTATAAAGAATGTGAGAGCCACTAGGTGGGAAGGTATGTTTTGAGGCACTGTCAGCTCCCTCCAGAGATCATTGAATTCATGACCCGACAATGAATACTAATAATCCCCACTGATAAAGGCCCTCAGGGGGATGAGGGCAGGGGAGAGGAACATAAGAGTGAAACCTGATGGGAATATGACCAATATGCAAGATGTTCATCCAATAAAGTTCTCAATTTAAAAAATCCCCCTCAATGTTGATATGGTGGTTCAGGCTTGTGGTCTCACTTTGGAGGCAAAATCAGGAAAATTGCTACAAGTGTAGTAAGGTCAGCCAGGGCTATTTAGTGAAACTCTGTCTCAAAAGTAAATGAATAAATAATCACATATGCTTCTTTACCAATCTCTGCCATCGGTCAAGGGCAGTACGATTACTCTAGACATCCTAGATTCATCTATTTCTCTCAAACTGCTTCTAAATCATACACAAAATACATCCAGAATTGATCTTTTTTTGTTTGTTTGTTTTGTTTTTTTTGAGGTAGGGTCTCACTCTGGTCCAAGCTGACCTGGAATTAACTATGTAGTCTCAGAGTGGCCTTGAACTCTTGGCAATCCTCCTACCTCTGCCTCCCGAGTGCTAGGATTAAAGGCGTGCACCACCACGCCCGGATTTAGAATTGATCATTTTTTAAACTAACTTCAGAGCTATGAGAAAGCAACAACCCATTGCACCTGAGTTACTGCAGCAGCCCTGGGCTGGTCTCCCTGCAGTGCTCCTCATAGTGGCCCAGGACTGCGTTAGATTGTCACGTTCTATCTCTTCTCTCCTCACAGTGGCCCAGAACTGTGTTAGATTGCCAGATCATACCCCTTCTCTCCTCAGAACTCCCAATGACTCCCCTGCTTCCTCAAGTGCAAGCCAAGATTTTCCCTTGGAAATAAGCAGCCTGTGAACTTCTTCTCTATATACGCTGTCTTGTCCCTTTTTCCTTCTTGTTGCTTCAACCACATCCATACCATTGTTGTGCCTTGTACAAGCCAAGCATGCATTGTCCCTCCTGGCTGGAATGCTGTGCCCTTTAGATAACTACATAGTTGTTTGTTATCTTTTTCATGTATCTGTTCCAAGGTCATGTTATCTGCAGGTAGTCCCACCTGAACCTTTCCCCTACCTATAATACCAGTATTCACCTTGCCTTGCTTGGATTTTTTTTCATACCATATATCAGAACTTGGCATTGCATGCATGGCTTTATTTAATTTAACCATCTTTTTCTGCATAATATAAACATTATTAAAACAGAGATTTATTCTGTTTCATTCTCCCCTATAACCTTATTACCTAGGGGAGTACTAGGTACACAGTAGATGCTCAAAAGGTATTTTGTTTATTTAACTATTGAGATCTGTGTTGTGATAACTGCATGAGTATCAATGCACAAAAAGGTGTAGGTATGGTTTATTGATGCAGCTCACTTAAATTTTAAGGCATAAACCCCTTACCAAGTCTAGCTGGAGAGATTGGTCTTCAGGATATCAGGTTCCCTTGATATTGATAGTGTTCAAATTTACTCTTCCTTTTCACAAATCTTATATCAAAGCCTCTCTAGTGCCAAGCTCACATGAAAACTATATCGCTCTTAAATACCCAGAGCAGAGGGCACACCCATCACTCACTACTGTGACTGTTGGAGTGTTCACTCTACAATCCACCCTGGTCCTTGCTTATCATTTCAGCCCACCATTTGACTCAGACCTCTACGATAGACCCTATTCAATTCTCTGTCTTCCTGGGAAGGGTTACCATGAGCTACTTTACCCAAAGTTACTTTTTTTTTTTTTTTGGTTTTTCAAGGTTGGGTCTCA
Organism: Dipus sagitta; assembly: GCA_036346955.1. Lineage (NCBI taxonomy): Eukaryota > Metazoa > Chordata > Mammalia > Rodentia > Dipodidae > Dipus > Dipus sagitta. Next base: position 5,653,064 of record CM070787.1, read on the forward strand.
CTCTAGTTCAGGCTGACCTGGAATTCACTATGTAGTATCAGGGTGGCCCCGAACTCATGGCAGTTGTCCTACCTCTGCCTCCTGAGTGCTGGGATTAAAGGCACGTGCCACTATGCCCAGCTCAAACTTACTCTTTATCCCCAAAATGGGTCTGGGGATTTCTCTTGAGCTCACATATGCAAAGCACAAGTTTGATTGCTCAGACTGTCATGTATGTAACTTCTCAACAAGGTCTTTAATGACCTTGATGTTGTTAAATCTACTGGTCGTTCCATGGTCTTTGTTTTAATTACACTGTAGCTCTAGTCATATGAGAACCTGAGAGGTTAGCAACGTAAAGCGAGTGCATCGCTTTGAGGGATCTCCATAGACACCTATGAAGAGTCACAAGGAACATGTGGAACATTGAAAGAACCACATTCGTGTGTGTTGGAACCCCCCACCACCCCACACACACACAATGGGATTCCTATAACAAGCTTGCCCTCCTAGCTCATGTGTCCTTAGATTCCAGGAACAATGAAAGTTCTTCTTTTATCCAAAAGTCTTGTTCCTGGACCTTTACATATCCCTGATCCTATCTCTTATCATGTAACATTCCAGAAAAGCAAAGAAATTAATGAATCAATATAAAATACACCTTAGAACTCTTTGTTGTTTTTTCATGTGGATAGTTTAACAGGCCTAAATTGACCTGACCAGAGTTACTGTCAGTACAGTTGGATGAACCTCTGTGGCAATCTTTTGGAGGCCCTGCTGTGCACAACACAGAGTCTTGCATGAATGTGCATGTGAGACACTAGCTCGCGTGCTATGCAGAGACAGAGGAGTTCTAGGATGCAGGAGTTTCAAATAGCCTTTAAACATGACTGTGGATTCTCATGAATAAGTTCTTCCTAGAACTTCAATATGTGAAACAACAAAAGAGGAGATGTTGTGGTAGGGTAGGATCCTATATTTTCTGTTCCCTCATCCACGGAGAAGAAAATTTGGAAGTCATTTGTCTAACAATTATGAGAACAGATTCAAGAGCCAAACAGTTGAATTCAAAACTTAATGTTGGTTGATCCTGAGTAAATGTCTTTCCCTGAACTCTGCTTGTGTCATGCCTAAAATGCAGCCAATAATTCCAGGTGGTTTGGAGGACTGTTAGAGATAACATAAAACAGTGACTTTCCTTGTGTCTGGTGCACAAGGATCTCTAGAAGTGCGAGGGTGGTTACTGTTAATCTGCTGCCACTTTCATGTGAGCTCCAAGCTGCCCTGGGGGAAGGATGGACAGTGTCATGCCCCAGGCAGCAAAGCCTGGTGTTAGTGACTAACCACATCCCTGAGGGGAGCCGAACAATCGCTTTTTTGTAAGCCCAGTTAAATCACTCCCTGGTGTGACTAACAATGACTAACACGGGGAAGGGAGTTAGCCACCCTCCTGCAAAGCACCACTGGGAAGTTGACCACGCTCTGCTTACAGAATTTGGGTCATGGATAACCATGATTCTAAAAGAAACTTACCCGTTTGAAGGGGATTAAAAAAGATCAACCTATAAGATGTGATTAAAACAACTTTCTGGAAATTGCTTGCAGATTCTGAAAGAAAAACACATGCCCTTGATAGTGTGGTAACAGCCTTGTGATAAGGCAGGCTGTATTCTTCTATAAGATCTTAGCATGAGAGAGATGTAGAACCAGATAGGTGGTAGATAATGGGGGAACGTGAACTGGGAATCTCATGTTGAGAACAGAAGAAATTGAACCCCTTAACCACATTATTGGAATTATTTTTACTGTTGTCCCTCTAACAACACTGTGAGGGATAATATTTCAATGAAAATGTTAGCAATGCCCTTTGCATTAAAGGAATATGTAGTAATGTGTATGACTTCTTAGAAGTGACTGAAATACAGTTCCTTATTTTTGTGCTCTAGTTAACCTATTGCTCCATACAGGATCCCAGAAGCAATGATCTTGCAAAAATGTGCCTTCCATTACAAATGCTATGTATGTACTATTAAAATACAACAGAAAGCACAAGCCAAACAAGTTAGATAAAATGGGAATTTTTTCTTCTTTTATATTTCATGTATCTGAATTCATTCACTTTAAAATTTTTTTTATTTATTTTATTTATTTATTTGAGAGTGACAGACACACAGAGAGAGAAAGAGGCAGAGAGAGAGAGAGAGAGAGAATGGGTATTCCAGGGCCTCCAGCCATTGCAAGCAAACTCCAAATGCGTGTGCCTGGCAGGCTAGTGAGAAACAATCAGAACAACTAATTTGAGTGGCAGCTATTTCAGGGCTAGTGTGACTTCCCTTTGCCCCTCTAATGACTAGCATCCCTTTGAGAATGTTGTTGAGAACACAGTGAAGTGATGTGGCATCTGGCACCCTCTGTGTGGCTTATTTTTTATTGGTTTCATGAATTTATTTATTCTATTGGGACAGTTGGAGGTCAATCCCAGTGTACACACAGGTAGGCAAGTTCTCTGCCTCTCGGGTTACACCTCTAGCCCTAGGTGTGTGATTCCTGCAGCGGATTCCTTAATGCCACAGTTTGAGCAGCCATGAATTTGGGCTGTTGTTTCTGTCTGTCATGGGAACTGACTTACTTAGGTTTACCCCACAACCCCAGAATTACCATCCTCTACATCTTGCATTGTGGGTCAATCCAGCATGCATCCTCATAAGGTTCCTGAAGACAGATAAATCCTCATTGATTCCTTATTCATTTCTCTGTCTCTGAAACCCAGAGAAGAACCCAGAACTTTGCAGAATGTCCACTGCCTGTCCAAGTCTGCCTGTGCTTTTAGAAAGTACCCGTAAGCTCTGAGTGAATTCATAGTCTCTCTTGCATTATTAGGTACATTTTATGGTGTTTCTACTTCAGTGCTGTCTAGATTGGTGAATGATGCAAACACATACTTGATTGCCCAAGTAAAAAACCCCTTTGTGGTTGTTATTTTTGGCTGTTACTCTCTGTCACTAGCATTGTCCCTACTTCTTGCCTCTAGTCATCAATGTCTTTACTTCCTCCTAGGTGACAGCAAATTCAAGAAATCGCTCCCTCCATCTCTCCTTGTTGCCTTTCAGCACCCGCTTCTCCGCTTCTGACACTTCCTCTGCCTGCGCTCCCTGATGGCTCTCCACTGTCTTCATTAAATAGCCCAGTCTTCTGCAATTATCTTATAAGGCCTGTCACAGTATGTATGTAGTGGTAAGTTTTCTAATCTCCCCTTTATCATACTATCCCAAAACACCATACATGAGAGAGGGTCTCACACTTCAGGCACTCTCTTTGCCTCTGAGTTCTTGTTACGCCAGCTTTTCTACCTTAAGTACCTTTCTCACTACAAGTTCTGCCTCCCTGGCTAATACTAGTCATCCATCAGATCTCTTTGATGAAGTGTCACTGTCCCCAAGAAGTAATTGCTTTTTTTTTTTTTTCTTAAATCAGGACAGTACAGAGGGCTATGACGTAAGCAAGTGTATACTCATATACTCCTTCCCCTACAGCTTAAGGAATAAAGATTTATTAAACACAATTGAACACCTGGTGGATATTCAATTAAAAAGCACTTTTCTCTCAGATGTGTAAATATCCATTCAAAGTACATCTCATCTTTACCATGAAATTATTTTCACTGTGGAGATGTCATAGCCACCTTGTTGAAGTTCATAGAGAAAACACTTTCAGTAAACACAGCAGAGTGCAGTCTCAGGAAAGAAGTGCACGGACTGGGAGGATAAAAGCAATAGCAGACAAGCAGATGTGCCCCAGCCCTCCTCACGGTCATCAATCACGGGTTGTCATGCTCGGTGCTTCTCAACCCGTAGGTCTTGGACCTCCGAGGGTAGCAGGATTTACTGCGAGTGGTCTGGGAATCCATATGCACATTCAGTATGAAGAGACTAAATAAATAATATGTCATGCACACACTACTATTTTTAAAATGTCTGTAGGGGAGCTGATGAGTAAAATACAGTTTACTTTCACCATTGAATTGGCAGCAGTGTGTAGTCCTCAAGTAGTTTCTCAGTGTGCACGCTGAAACCATACTGCCTAGTATGCCACGTCATTGTAGCTAAAGGTGGGGGGGGGGTCTTACTATTATCATTTGCCACAATGTCTCTATAAAACCACCAGATAAAAATGTAAAGAAATGCAAAATGTTTTGTTGAATTTAAGAAGAAGTTGATGCCAGGCATGGTAGCGCACGCCTTTAATCCCAGCACTCAGGAGGCAGAAGAGGTAGGAGGATTGCCATGAGTTCAAGGCCACCTTGAGACTAATTCTAGGTCAGCCTGAGCTAGAGTGAGCCCTACCTTCAAAAATAAATAAATGAAATGCATTATTTAAAAAGTCTGTGTTTCAAGACAGGTTTCTGTCAAAGCATTTGATGGCCCATCTGAGGTCAAAGGTAAGACCCTATCGCTGAAGATACCATATGCTGCCGGCACAGAACATGGAGAGACCTGGCTGTATTCAGAAGGGAGCCAGGTCCCAGACAGTTAGCCCATCTGGTGCTCTAAAGACCTATATGAGCTACTGGAGAAAAGTATGGGGTGAGCAAGCATAGGTAGGTCTAAGCTACTCAGAAACCTTCAAGTGACAAGAAGTTCATGCCAGTGCAAAGGTGGCCCACAGCCTTGGTGGGTAACCAATGGCTTTCTGATTGCCTAGGAGATCCACTCAGTAGAAAGGAACCGGTATCTGGAAGTAAGAACCAGAGCAGAATCCTATGGAGAAAAAGATTATGCTCTCCAGTGTCAAGCTTCCACTGGCCTTGGACTATAAGAGGGGCTATATCCGTCAAACTCTCCCTAAATTAATAATCTTTATCCAATTTAACCTATGCTGCCTTTACTTTATGTTGGAGAATATGTTTTTCTTTTTCAGAAGGTAGTGAGACCCAAGGAGATACACAACCCCTTGCATCTTAGTCAAGATTCAGGCGAAATCACAGAGGAATAGGGAGACAAGCAAGAGTGCTGCTTCCATGGTGAGCCAGACAAGCAGCGCCAGGGTGAAGGAGACAGACCCGGAGGACACTCAACACCTGCCAAAGCAGAGATCCAGAGGTTCCTAAGAGCTCGTCACTGAAGCTGACTTAAAACACACACACCAAGGCTCAGGGAATTTTGCAGAAGAAGGGGTGTAAAGATTGAAAGTGTCACAGGTTGAGACATCATGTCCAGTGGCACTGCCTCCCCCAGTAACGGACTGTTGCCACACAACACATGTGGAATACCAGCAGTGCCACTGCAGACGACCTCCTGTGGAGTGGAGGCAGGAGGAGGGAAAAGATGGTACCAATACATGATGTACCCAAACAAAATATGTTCTTAGTGATAATAATAAGTCTGTCTGGGGGTCTGGAGAGATGGCTTAGCAGTTAAGGCACTTGCCTGCAAAACCGAAGGACCCAGGTTAAATTCCCCAGTACCCATGTGAGCCAGATACACAAGGTGGGACATGTGTCTGGAGTTCATTTACAGTGGTGGACGCCTTGGTGCACCTATTTTCTCTCCCTCTCTCTCTCTCTTTTACTCTCTCAAATAAACGAATAAAATACTAAAAACAACTCTTTTTTAATGTAATGCTCAAGGAACACTCTTGTTTCACTTGGTCATTCTCTCTGTAGAATGCATTTGTACTAAGGCCAGTTTTAGTCTGCACCAAACATGAGCACTGTGAGACCTTGGAACATGAGACCCAGCACCTGAGGCCAGCTGCCTGAGCCTGGGTCTCTTCCTCTTGTGAACACAAGAGTATTTGCTAAGGCAGAAAATAGAGGCAACCCTGTGCCTTCCTTTCACTTGCTTTCTCTCTGAAGGGAGTATCTTTTGGCTCTATCCACTTTTATTTTCCCATAGTAAAGTGTCACAGCCACTCATATGAGAAGTTAAAGATTGCATTTTGAGATGCTGGCAAAAGTCTAAGTGCATTACTCAACTCAAGGCAGACGTCACTGGCTATCGTCATAAAAGCCGGTGGGTGTAAAACTTGCTGTTCTTTTCTATTTGTGAGGTAATCTTGGCTTTCCTTTTCCCTCCAGGACACGGCTGCCAAAATGAGTGAATCTTATACCTCCCTCATTCATGATGACCTCTGAAAGACAAGCTGCACAGGTTTCTTGCTGCTAACCGAAAATATTTTGCTCCAAAGACTTCAAGTAGCACAAATGCCTACTCCAGTTTTGGATAATTCCAGCAACCTTTTTTTTTAATTTCAGCAGTGTGGAGACAAGCATCATCAAGTCCCTAAATGTGATATTTCGGTCCTGAATTTCCCGCTACATTGCTCTTTGTTCTCTAACTGGCCTCTTAACTCTTTGGAAGTCATCTTCCTTGCAGGTGACACTAAGCTATTTCCAAAAGTATTTTCCTATAAGACTTTTTCTGAGTTCCTTCCTTGGTTTCTTGCATGCATATGTGATGTGATGTGTGTGTGTGTGTGTGTATGTGTGTGTATGTTGTGTATGTGTGTATGTGTGTGCATTATGTATGTGTGTGTGTGTAGTGGGCAAACCTGTGTGGGTTCACTTGCATGTATGTGCCCGTACGTGTAGAGGCCAGAGGTTAAAAATAGTGCGTGTCTTCCTCAGTTGCTGTCCCTCTTGTTCTTTAAGACAGGGTTTCTCGCTGAACCTAGAGCTCATGGATTCAGCTAGACGCAGCAGCCAGCAAGCTCAAGGATCCCCATGTCTTCCCTCTCCCTGCACGAGGACTACAGGTACACTCCACCATGCCTGGCACTTTACGTGGGTTCTGGGGATCGGGATTCAGGTCCTCATGCTTGCACAAAAAGCACTTCACCCACTGAACCTTCCCTTCAGTTCCTCTCCTAAGAATTCTTAAATCAATCCCATTTATGTCCTATTCTGAACATCAAGGGCTTGTCAGAGGGAAGGGCCTTCCTACTACTCCAGGCCAGTGCGCTGCTTTCCATGGGCTCTTATCATGTATCTGGAGATAATTATGAAAGGAACACTTTCTCCCCCCACCGCACCTTTTTTTTTTAAAAAAAAAAGCTCTAGCCCAGGCTGACCTGGAATTCACTGTGTATTCTCAGGCTGCCCTTGAGCTCACAGCGAGCTTCCTACCTCTGCCTCTCGAGTGCTGGGGTTAAAGGCACGTGCCACAATGCTTGGGGCACTTTCTCCTTTATGTCTATCCTGTTTTTCAGTATCCTCTACACTGTTCATTTTGTTTTTTCATGTTTGTTCATTACTTTGAGACTGCATTTCTAGATATCTGCTAAAAACATTGAAAATACTTCTTACATCCCAGGTCGATATTTTTTTTCTTAGCCAAATAAGGGTGTCATCACCAAAAATACAGAGAGGACACTCGTGTGTCTATATGGGCTTACAGCAGAGAGCAAAACTTAATCTTGTATAAACATATAAAAATGACACTTTTCTTTTTCCTCTGCCCTTACCAAAGAATTGAGTGATAAAGGGGATTGAAAAAAAAAAAAAAAAAAAAGAGAGAGACTTCAGACTGGGAAAATGGCTTAGCAATTAAGGCATTTGCCTGCAAATCCTAAGGACCCCGGTTCAATTCCCCAGGACCCAGTAAGCCAGATGCACAAGAGGGCGCATGCATCTGGAGTTCATTTGCAGTGACTAGAGGCCCCGGAACGCCCATCCTCTCTCTCTATCTGCCTTTTTTTCTCACTCTCTCAAATAAATAAATGAAATATTTAAAAAAAAAAAGAAAAAGAGGCTTCATTTAGAAGTGTCAAGACACAGAAGTTAATGTATGTTCAAAATGAAAACCAAGCATGTGGTATAGAGAAGTACCCTGCCATTAAGGGGTCTATGCAGCAAAGGTATTCCTATTCATATCTGCTTTTAGCACTTGATGTACTGTTGATGCTTGTCACTCATTGTCTTCCTGTGTGCTATCCCCAAATCATACTAAGGAAATATAAAAAGTATGCTCACTGTCTGGGAATCATAGAATTTCTTCTGTTGCAACTGGAGAAAAGTTTGATAAATGTATGTCAATATTGGGTTAAAGATAAAAATAATGCTGAAAAAAAAAGTTAGAAGCGGTCTCTTGCATGGGTGAATTGGGTTGTGTGCTTGAGCCAAATAAAAAGCCATGATGTCCAGTGCTCATAACCTGGGAATAGGCTTTGTTTGCCCTGCTGAGCACTTCCTGTGTGCCTTCTAGTTGCCAGAGAAGCAAGCTGACTTACTAGACTTAACCTACTTTGAAGTAAAAGAACAGCATATCCAGAAAGTTTTAGTCACCCTAATACTTCGAAGTCCCACCTTTACTAGTGGTAGAGTCTGATGACTTTGGAAAATCATGTTGTTTTTGTTTCTAAAGTAATTTATGAACTCTCCCTTGATTCTGAGGGCTCAAAGGAATAAGTAATGTCTATCAAGATAAGAAACCATATATGTCAAAATGTGTAAAATAAGGGAAGCCCCAGAGACATTTTTCCTATGCCTACTTTGCACAATCTCCACCATTTTGGCTTTTAGTTTGTTTCATTAGAAGCACTTTTCAATGAGCAAATCCATTATACAAACTGCAAATAGTGTGTCAATGTGACTGACAAATTTTTCTTTCTTGAAGCTTTGAAACTATTTCTGGTGATTATAATAATTAAAGTCAATTTTCATGTAAAATCTCCTTTATTTCCCTTTGACCATGATTTTGGGCTAAATCTCCAACAGGAAATAGCACTGGTGCTAATCCTAACTTGGCAAAACTGCTGAGATCCACCCCAGGAGTCACCAAAACTTGTGTTTAGTCAGAACACCAACTCATCACTTCATAAAACCCAGTCTCTCCTCCATTCCACAATAACCTGTTCACAGACCAGAGGGAGTGCGAACACGCTCACTGAATGATAGGTCCAGGGTGTCTCGGACAGTGAGAGGTATGAGAGAGGTCTCAGACACTTCCATATCTGAATATCCTTAAAAGAAAAAAAAAAGGGAAAGTTAAAATGAAAACTGAAGTAAATTTAACTCTTTAAAATCATGCTATATGTGCATGTACACACACACACACACACACACACACACACACCCTTTTAGTAAGCTAAACTGAATCACTTTGTGAATATAAGGTACCGGCTAAATGGATTTCCTAAATATTGCTAACTCTTCATCATTACAACTTCCACTCAGAGCGGGATGCACATTCTGAGACTATTTAGCTTTATGTTACAGAAAACTGAATTCAAAATGAAGCACTTCAGAGCACAGACAGTAGTTGGTGAAAAGTTTGCCCTCTCTCTGCTAGTGGAAGAAATATTGGAATTATAGAACTCTTAGGTGGGTAGAATAAAGAATATTGAGAGTGTCATTGCAATGAAAATAAATTCTGGCAATAGTCACCTTAGCACGCCCTGACTCATGGCCATATGTCTAATGAAGACTCCAGGCTGATGAATCCACGTGATTTTGATGAGGGCTACAGTCATGATACTGATCCTCATGGTTAGTGGGTAGATACCATATTGACATAGAAATTCTTTGCTTCCAGTGGTGTTTTTTTTTATTTTTTCTATTTTTAGTTCTATAGATGGAAATCTGTGTGAGGGGTGTCCTTTCTCTAATGAATTATTAAGGTTGATAGCATGGGGGTTAGGAGTCAATTTTGACTCAGTCTTTTATGAGATACTCATCTCTGAGTCATGCTTTGATAATTTGGAGCCCAGCAATGCTTTTCTTTTCTTGGTGGAATTTTACTTTTCTAGCATGTCAGAATGATTCCTCACTCTCAGACATTAGAGCAGACACTGGAAAAGCTTCTTTTTTGTATCTTTCTCATACTATTGAGATTCTGAACGCCTAAGTGACTTGGCCAGTCATCTAGAACCAAAAGTTAGTCAAGTGCTATTGGCTCTCTCTCTCCTCAGAAATCAGTTCCAGCTGTTAGAGTGACAAAATAGACAAGACGTTCTGAGCCCAGAAAACGTTTTTTAAAGCTTCAACTCCTACATAAAGATTAGATGTAATAATAAAAATCAGTATCAAACCTTATGTTATATAGATATGACAATATGTACCAACATTCTCAAAACACATACATTGTTTCAATGCACAATAGGCCACATACATACATTAACCTCCTATTCCATCTAAAATCTCCACTAAAATAAAAGTATAGGTATATTGTAAACAAAATTCTTCTCCTTTATGTATCCAGAACTCAGTAAAGAAAATTTAAAAGAAAACATAGTTTAACAGAGATTCAATGTGGGAATATACTTACGAAAGTGTGGGTTGATGTAGAACAATCACAGGTAAAATTCATTGCAACCAAACTACTGTGGCGCCGCTATGCCAGGTTAATGGAGTTAATGGCAGAGCCTAGAACCCAAGCCTGGAACCACAGAGTGAAGGCCACATAGAGTCAGAAGATTTGGGGCTGGATGAAATGAAAGAAAGCCTACTGATTCTAGAGAGGCTGCCTAAAGTTTACGAGGAGATATGTATCTACCTTTCCTCTCATTCCCTCTGCCCAGCATCTTACTCAAACTTTCCGACAGCTGAACCTAGGTGGAAGCCAGTTAGCAGTTGGCAGGAAAGTGTCATTGGCAGGGGTCAGGTACCAGTGACTGAGAGCAGAGCAGGGGGACTATGAGTAATGACAAAGAGCAAAAAATGGGGGGTTGGCATAAGCTACAAGACAGGATAGGGTGTGTGCATTACTGAGTCCTGGAAAATCTAATTCCTGAAATATAAAATGTAGGTGAGAGCCATTGGGCATAAAAAGAAATAAGTCGTCAGCCTGAAGTAGACTGAGATCTGCGTGTCGGGAGGCAGTAAACCTGGGCCTTTGGAACTTCAAGAATCCTTGAATACAGAACCTATAGGCACAAATTTGGGGAAGATTGAAAGATAGAGCCAAATCAGATTACTTAAGGTCTGGATATTTCAGAATTCTTCCAGTAAGCATCCCTTCTCCGATGTGTACATATGGTATAGGCACATAGAATTTTGTCTGTAGGTAAAACATTAGTTCCCACTAAAGAAATTAAAGAAACCCTGACTGGCTAAAGTTTGCAAATTTCTTAGTGGTTTGAAGAAAAGCAATTATCACTGTGACATTTGCAAACTTTTAGCCTAATAGCTACCTTCAAATCTTTTATCACAAATAAATTGATAATCAATATTGTCTGAACCATCTCAGGAGGAAATTTCAGTAGGAACAGAAAGAGATGTAGTAGGAATATAGTCCTACTTATTCAACAAATAAAAGTCACATATTCACATAAGTCAATCCATTTTCTTTAATAAAAGACAGAAGTCAGTATTGTTTAAGAAAATTGACAATGTAATTAGAAAAATACCAAATTTCTGAAAACAGAAAAACAAACTTAGAAGATGCTAGAATAATCAAGGAAACAAAAAGATCTTTAAAAACATTTGTTTAGACACTAGAAATAAGATTTAAAAATTACATGTAACCAAAGGAATAAAATAACTTGAAGCTGAGATTTAAATATGATTGCCAAAACTAAAACCTAAGTGGAAATGCTTGAAAAACCACACGAAGGAAGCCCACCAAAACATTTACCAAAATGTATGTCAGAGTTGTGGAAAAAATCTGAAAGACTTATATTCAACTGAGGGAAAATAAAACTAAGAAAGAGGCTACAATATGTTGAAATTTTGCAAATAGTAAATATATATATATATATATATATATATATATATATATATGTATAGAGTTAATGAAAGATGAGAAGTTGCAGCTTGAAATTCCAACCGCAGGGTCCAACTCAGTGAATAGACAAAGCCCCAATGTAGCTACACTGGGGTGATATTTCAGAACAATGTAATTATAATTTAAAGAAAAAACAAAAAGCTTCTAGGAAGGAAAAAACGTCGTTTTTTCGCTGATACACTTCCTGTTATCCTCCATTGCAAACTACAGAGTCAAAGGTATAAACGCCGCACACATGAGTCGCCTCCTTATGAAGGTTCACCTTAGGAAGGTTTGTGAAAGTTCATGAGGGGCTGGAGTGTGCTTCATAGGCGTGTCTACAACTGGGGAAAAGATGTTCTCGGTGTGGCGGATGTAGAGAACATCTAACCTGGAAGGAGTCATAAAATAACATCTAAGAGATATAATTCTGGGATAATTTTTGGTTTGTCAAATAGCTGGTATGGCTTAGAGTATATAAAAAAAAAACTAAAGGGAAAAGGACAAATAATAGCAGGTGTGGAAGTGGAAGTAATGGAAATTTCAAGGACGACATCTTGATCTAAATAGGAAACCAACAGTGCTGTGAGGTAAGGCACCCTGGGGACCTGGAAAGCACTCTCCCTTGGGTGGCTGAATACTGGGCAAGGCCCATGGAAAAGTCACTGACAGATCAATATGTAACTTTGCGTGACACATAGGTACTTTTGTTTTGAAGAGAACCACTTCCAGATCATTTTTCTTTTATTTTAAGAGACAACCTAAGAGCATGGTACTGAAAGTATATTGGTGGTTATGGGAGAGAAGAAAAAAACATTAGCTCCTTAGATTATTTAGGTACCAAACCAAAGCTAACCGAAAATGGAACGAAACTTTTGAGAAGAAAAATGAAAGGGAAACCCTGGGTTATTTCCTCAATTTTAGGGGCATGGGCCAAGGATCAAAAAATACTTTCAAAATTAGAGAACAAGAAAAGATTTTAGTGATTTGCTTCAAAGTTACAGATGAAACTAATTATAACACTAAAAGTGAAAATAAAACAAACACTGAGAAAAAGAGGTACGAGGGCTTAAGGAACATAAACTATTCATATTTCAAGGACTCTTACATACATAAGAAAACCAGAAGACAGAAGACTATACGTGCTGTTTTGTTCTTCAAAACTTATGTATGTATTTACACAAACCTCTCTCTGCAGAGAGAATGCACGGGCATGGGCCAGCGCCTCTTAACCCTGCAAATGAACTCCAGACTCATGCGTCACTTTGTACATTTGACTTTATGTCACTATGCGGAATTGAAACAGAGCTGGCAGACTTTGAAAAAAGTGCCCTGTAGTAGTTTGAATGTAGGGCCCCCCCGTAGACAGATGCTTTATTAAACTTTGTGACTTGGTTTCCCAGCTACCTGGCCGAAGAGGTGTCACTGTGGGTGGATCCTAGGATCCAGCCCTAAGGTGTGACGGGGAGGGGCAGGGGTGATTTCCAGCCTAAAGACCTGCAGAGAGCAGCCACTTGTGCCTGGGCCCCTGATACTGCTTCCGGTGTGTGCGGTCTGGTCTGGTGGTTTTGCCCCTCTGCTTGGATCTGTGAAAGAGAGCCAGCTTCTTCTGCCATCAATGGAGCTTATCCTGGATCTGTAAGATACAAATAAATCCCCTCCTTCCATAAACGGTCTGGCTTGGAAGCTCATCCCAGCAGCGTGGAGCTGACTACAACACTGCCTTTAGCCACTGAACCATCCCCTCATCCTGCTCTGTGTTTTCTTAATGTCCAAAAGTTTGGCCTGCAGTCCAGTAGCATTGGCAAACTGTAGCAGAATTTCCAGAATGGAATCCTTGTTTTAACAAGATATGTGTGTGCTTTAATACACACGCTAAAGTTTGAGTAGCACTCATCTGAAACTGTGATTTCTAACCTTAGCTGTGCACTATTACAGCCACGGGGAGAGCTTGGAAAGTCATTTAATGAAGATCAAGGCCTACTTTCTGACTTAGGTGATTATGCCTTTAATGGCCCCGAGGACCCCCCCCCAAAAAAATGTTTGTTTTATTTTGTGATGTTGGGGTGGAAAAAATCAGAGAAATACACGCTGTAAGAAAAGAAAACTATCTGCCAATACCTTGGACAAATACTCATGTAAAACTTCTCAAGAAAATGTTAGTAAACTGAACCCAATGTCACCTTAAGAAGAAAACATACTATAAGTGCATGGAATTTTTCCTGGAATGCTAGCAGATTCGGCTTTGAAATTCCAGTCTGTGTACCCTGAGGCTGGGTTCTCCTGAGGCATGGTTCTCTCTCCTGAGGCACAATTCTCTCTCCTGAGGCTCAGTTCTCTCTCCTGAGGCTCAGTTCTCTCTCCTGAGGCACAGTTCTCTCTTCTGAGGCTCAGTTCTCTCTCCTGAGGCACAGTTCTCTCTTCTGAGGCTCAGTTCTCTCTCATGGTTCTCTCTCCTGAGGCACAGTTCTCTCTCCTGAGGCTCAGTTCTCTCTCCTGAGGCTCAGTTCTCTCTCCTGAGGCACAGTTCTCTCTTCTGAGGCTCAGTTCTCTCTCCTGAGGCACAGTTCTCTCTTCTGAGGCTCAGTTCTCTCTCCTGAGGCACAGTTCTCTCTTTTGAGGCTCAGTTCTCTCTCCTGAGGCACAATTCTCTCTCCTGAGGCTCAGTTCTCTCTCCTGAGGCTCAGTTCTCTCTCCTGAGGCACAGTTCTCTCTCCTGAGGCTCAGTTCTCTCTCCTGAGGCTCAGTTCTCTCTCCTGAGGCATGGTTCTCCTGCTTCTTCACAGGGACTGATTGAGGCCACCAAGTCCCCACGAGTGAATGCCATGACCGCATGGAGGATGGCCCCCAGAGAAACAGGAGCAGGGGGCAAGGGGTGAAAGAGTATGACCTATTATATATTCAATAAAGTAGAAAAGAAAAAATGAGCCGGGCGTGGTGGCACATCAGCCAGGCATGGTGGCACACGCCTTCAATCCCAGCACTCAGGAGGCAGAGGTAGAAGGATTGCCGTGAGTTCAAGGCCACCCTGAGACTACATAGTGAAATTCAGGTCAGCCTGGGCCAGAGTGAGACCATACCTCGAACCCCCCCCCTCAAAAAAAATACCCAAAACAAAACAAAACAAAAAACAGAAAGAAAAAACGTCTATCTATGTAATACACCATATTAACAGAATGAAGAAAAAAATGATCATCTCAACCAACGAAGAAAAGAAATTTGGAAAGATTTGACAACCATTTACAATCTTAATTGAACAAATTATGAAAACAAACTGTTTTAATATAATGAAGACCATATGTGAAAATTCCACATCAAATATCATATACAAAAGTGAGATATAAAGTTTTCTCTCTAAAATAAACAACAAGACAAAGATGCCAACTTTTTACTCTTTCTGTTCAATGTAGTGTTAGATCTAGCAAGATGAAGAATAAAATTGGCAAAGAAAAGGTAAAATTATCTGTTTATGGATGACATGAGTCCACAAAATGTTTGGACTGATAAAAGAATTCAGGAAATTTATAGAATACAAAATCAACATTCAAAACAATTGCATCTTTTTTTTTTTGAGGCAAGCCCAACAGACTGGTCTTTTCCTTTAGTGCAAGAGTGGGTGACAGAAAAGAGGGGTGCGTGCCAGAGAGAGAATTGGCACATTAGGGCCTCCAGCCACTGCAATTGAACTCCAGATGCATATGCCCCTTTGTGCACATGTGAAACATTGCACACTTGCATCACTGTGTGTCTGGCTTACGTGGGACCTACAGCATCTAACATGAGTCCTTAGGCAAGCACCTTAACCGCTAAACCATCTCTGCAGCCCAACAATTGCATTTCTATATATCAATAATGCAAATAGGAATAATAATACTGAAAAAAGAAGATTAAGAAAAAATTCAATATCTAATAGCATCAAGAAATAAAAATAGGGGCTGAAGAGATGGCTTAGCAGTTAAGGTGCTTGCCTGCAAAACCTAAGGACCATGTTCAACTCCCCAGATCCCACATAAGCCAGATACACAAGGTGATGCATACACAAACTTGTACATGTACACAAGGTGATGTTCATGTCTGGAGTTTGATTGCAGTGGTTGGAGGCCCTAGCGTGCTAATTCTCTCTCTCTCTCTTGCTCTTTCTCTCTCTCTCTAATAAAAAAAAAAAGAAATGAAAATAAATTACCAGGAATAGACTTGCCAAAATAAGTGAAATCCTTGCAAAATGAAAACTATAAAACATTAATGACAGAAATGAAAAGAAAATACAAATTAAGAAAAAAGATATTCAGTGTTCATGAATTGAAACACTTAATATTATTAAGTTGTTACCACCAAAGCTAGCTAAAACATCAATGTAGTGCCTACTCAAGCACCAAGAGCATTTTGGCAGAAGTAGAAAAAAAAATCATTCTAAGGCCCTAATGCTTAAAATAGTTTGAGAAAGGATTTTAACTTCCTGATTTTAAAACATTTTTCAAACTTCAGTAATTGATACACATGAGTAGTTGCACAAGAGATATAAAGGCCAACAGAAGAAAATAAAGCCCCTAGAATTATTCTCTGCATATGTGGTCAAGTAATCTTTGACAAATGTACCAAGAGCACTCATTGGAAAAATTTGTTCAAGAACTCATACTAGAAAAACTGGATATACATGTATAAAATAATGATGTTTGGCCCTTATAATGTACCACATAGGAATTTCACTCAAGATGGATTAATGACCTAAATATAAGACTCTAAGCTCTAAAATGCCTAGAGGAAAACAGATACTTTCCATGTTGTTGAACTGTCAGTGATTTCTGAGAAATGAAACAGTAAGCAGAGGCAGCAAAAGCAAAAACAGAGAAAAGACTACATCAAACAGAGACCTGCTTGTCAATGCTCAATAGAACTCAATAGAACGAGAAGGTAACTAGCAGATTGGGAAAAATATTTTTAAATTATATATCTAATAAAATCTTGATATCCAGAATATCTAAAAGCACAGCTCAACCAAAAAAAATCAAATAATCCAAATGGACAAGTATATGAAAAGATTGTCATTTTCTAGTCATCAGAGAAAGTCAAATCAAAACCAAAAGACATCACCTCACATCTATTTATGACTACTATACTCTCAGAAGGGAGAAACTAATGGGTGTTGGTGAGGAACAGTCATTGGAACATCTGTGTAAAACTAGTAAAGATGTAAAATGCCACAACCATTATGGAAAATAGTATTTTCTCTGAAAGTTGAAAAAGGACATTAACATATGATCCAGTAATTCATTTGTGGAAATACATCTGAGAGAACCTGGAGGGGTTCCAGGAAGATCTCTGTACACCCATGCTCCCAGAAAGCACCGCACACAGTACTCAAGGGCTAGAATCAACACAAGTGTCCACTGGCAGGTGATGGACAAACATGTGGAAATGTTTTAGGATGCTATATTATTAAGCTTTAACGTGAAGAGAGCTTTGTCATATGATACAACCTGGACGAACCTTGAAGACTTTATGATGATGACATAACCAGACACAGAAATACAGAGTATGAGGTATCTAAAGTATAAAGCATTGAAAGAAGTCAAATTCTTGGAAATAGGAAATGGATGCAGGGAAAATGGAAGCTGTGTAATGTGTGGAGAGCTTCTGTAAGAAACTATTCTGGACAATGTGAATAAATTTAATACTCCTAATGGTTTGCCTAAAATTCAGATAGCAGCTCAGGTATAGCTCAGTGGAAGAATATTTGCCTACCATGTGAGGACCCTGGGTTCAATTCTCAGCATCAAAACAAAGAAATAGAGAGACTGAGATGGTAAATGGTATATTTTTGGGTTTTACCACTATATAGGAAAAGAGTATATATTTTGGTTTTCAACTTTGTATATGTACTTAAAATTGCAGAAGAGTAGATAACAAATGCTTATAAAACTTTGCCAAGGCTATAATTAAAGTCTTTTCTCATTTTTCGAATCACTGACATTTGTACAGTAAAACCAACATATTTTTATAATTATGAAAAAAAGAAGCTGTATTCATTTTGAAAAGCATGAAGAGGAAAAAAAAAAAAAGAAAGAAAACTTGCCTCGGAGCTTACTAGGAGTGAACGACTCACATTCAAAGTCTGTATTTGCCAAGAAGCTGTTGTATTTATCCTTCCTGCTGCTGTGACAAAGCACTTTACAGAAAGCAGCCGAGAGAAGGAGAGACTTTTATTTTGCCCACAAGCTCAAGGGGAAGCTTCGTGATGCCCGGTGGGAGAATGGCATGAGCAAAGGCTGCACATCACCTCTGCCGCAGCAGGTGGAAAACAGCAGCAGGAGAGTGAACCAAGCTCTGGCAAGGGGCAGCTGGCTGTAACACCCCTAAACCGGTCCCCAACAACACAAGTCCTACAGCAAGGCGCCACCTCCCAACTGACCACCAGCAGGGGTCCAAGCATTCAAAGTACATGAGTTTATGGGGACACCTGAGTCAAACCACCACAGAAGCATTTCTATTCTCCTGGGACATTCAAGGCTTCAGGTTCCTGTAGAGATCCCTGAGTGCTCTTTGGATCTTTGGGACTGTTACTTCTGTCTAATCTCAGAAAAAAGTAGAAGGTAGGGAACTGTCTAGCACACACGGGGGAATTAACAAATTTTGTTTCACTAATCCCTTTAACTTAATTGCAAAGCACAGGTGGACAGTGGAGAAAATGAGAAGAGTGGGTAGAGACAGATGACTGATTCAGATAACTGCCCTGCTCAACAATATGTTGACATGTAGATTTGGATTTCTAACTATTTTGTCTTGGAACTTGTCTGAGTATCCTGAGTCATAGTGACCAATAAATGAGTCTTTAGGACAGTATTTTTATAACTATTTCTATATGCTCTTTTGCTATTCATAGCAGAACTATACTACGCTGTATTACACTATGTTGATTACTATACTATATTTTGCTGAAAATAAATCCTGCTGTTTTAAATGACTGGACAGATGAAGTATGCATAAATGTAGAAGAAAGACTCAAATTACATCTCACAAATTAATAAAAACATTTTCAGAAAATGATTTCACTATCGATATAAATTCCCCTTGTAACTCTGTAAACCTCTTTTATTCTCCTAGATACCTTAATCTATCAAAAAACTAATGTAAATTGTGTTGATCAAATCTGAGGATTATAGTCTATTGGATCTCTTTTGTGGTGATGAGACATTCTAACCATGTTGGCTTCATATGCTAACATTGAAAATTTTTTCGCTTCATCAAAATTACAGTATTGCAAGAATTTTGGACATAACAAGTCTAACTAAGCAAGCAAAGAAATAATCCAGAAAATTTAACAAAGTCATCCTGGAATTAAAATGGGTTATTTTCCATTTAATATTTAACTTTCATTTCCAATATAATGTTACAACTGCAACTATCACAGTTACAACAACACTAACTGTAGTAGTCAGATTCACTTTGCTGGGATACACGTGCAAACCAGCTACAAGTTATGGAAGGAAAGAATTTATTGAAAGTTACAGATCCAGGGGAATTTCTGTAATGATGAAAGAGGCTGGCCGCCTTTCACAGGTCCATGCAGAGAAACACCACCAGCAGCACCATATGCAAGCCCACTCCTGGAGCCCCAGGCAGAGCTCAAGCCCTCTGCGCTCCTTAGGCTGGAATTCAAATCTGCTCCCAAACACACGTTAGCGCTGAGGCGTAGGATCCACCCACAGTGACATCATGTTACAAGCTTGAATAAAACTCCTGAATCTATTGGAGGACATCCATTCAAACTACCACACTAACCTTCTTTAGGCTTGAATATGTAGATGTCATATATAGCACTATCTTTTCTCATTTTGGAGTCTTCTCAATTTAAAAAAGTAACCATAAGATATCACACCCCACTTTTCAGTTCTTCATACCCTTCCCATAAACTATTTGCTTAGTTTAGCATGTATCTTCACTCATTTGAAGAAATGGAATTAAAGTCTAAGTTGTGCCAGGCGTGGTGGCGCACGCCTTTAATTCCAGCACTTGGGAGGCAGAGGTAGGAGGATCCCCGTGAGTTCGAGGCCACCCTGAGACTACATAGTGAATTCCAGGTCAGCCTGGGCCAGAGTGAGATCCTACCTCAAAAAAAAAAAAAAAGTCTAAATTGTGCTAGAGATGAAATTATTTTAACAAGCTGGTTATGTTTCTGTACTATAAATGATATTTTTACATAAATTTCATGATACTAGTTGTAATTTTGGAGTCATGAAAAGGGGGTATGTAAAAGAAGTGAAGGCAGAAATTAGAAGAGCATTGGCAGCAGGAAAGACAAACAGAAGAAAAAGAGGGAGGGAGGGAAAATGCAGACAGTGACAGAGCACACCGTCAGGTAAGGGCTTCTTTTAATTTTAAAGAATCTATACAGGTCAATTGAATTTCTATACTTAGCCAAAGTTAAATGGGCAGATCTTCAGAACCAAAAGAAATCACATGTAAGAAAGCCCAAATTTGTTTTATTCGATCAAAGACTGTGTTTTTTCCAAACAATATGGGTAAACTTTGGCTACAGAATTTAAAACACAACGTTCAAAATAATGTCACACAAAAAGAAAAAAAAAAAACATTTTCTTATTTTCTGCAGGATAATTTGGATAGCAAGCTTCACAATTTCTTTAGTGAATTTGTGCTGATTTAGAAAACATTTGTAATATCTAAGTGTTAAACCATTGTGCTGGGCTTGCAGATCTGTGTCAGATCCAGAGTGAAAACTGTCTGAGAATGTTTGTTGGTTTTTCTTTAGTTTATGTGTAGCCAGCTGGTTTCTGACCTCTTTGTGTAAATACTCAGCCTTCCACATAATCAGACTCCATGCTACCTTGTTATGACATCACCCCGGCAGGCTTTGATCCCGTACCAGCTCTTGCACACCATGCACATAAACTTAAATGGTTAAGATTGCTGCTTATCCACAAGTTGTCTCTTCTTGTGTTGTATATATGGAAATGTATATAGGTATATGCATACATATATAGATTTGTACATTATATATGTATATTTGCATAACAGTAGACATTTAGATAGGTTAGCAGTATGCTTAAAATTATATACTATTAACTTTTACTAAATTTTCAAAAATGTTTTTCATATCTCCAGTGAGTATACTTGTAGCGTAACCTGCCTCCCCCTATTTTTTTGCAATTGTTACTATTTGATACTTTTGTTCAATGGTAAGATCAGGTAAATTGAAAATAGGATTTAGAAATGTTCTTATACATTGTTTTTACACATAGACGGATGAAATAAAGCTTAAGGTTTTTTCTTTGACAATCTACGATCAAGAATACAAAAAAAAATACAATCATCTTAATAACAAAATGGCTTGGTTAGAGTTTAAGATAAATGACACAGGCAGCTGTAAAAGGAACACCCACCAGCCATTGACTCACAAATGGCAGAGTCATTTTTCATATGTAGAAAAATACCAAAATAAATGTAAAATAATACCAATTCTTTAACATTATATTGAAATAGCCTAAATTCAACTTCAAAGAGCATTCATTTCGCTGTTATTTTTACAATGAAAAAATATAAAACAATCTGTGCCTATGGGTCTTTAATATATATTAGAGGAGAATCATATTTCTACAGGCCTACTGTACGCAAACATCCAGAATCTTGATGCATAGTAGGTGGTCAACGACTATTGTTGGGTATGAGGCCCGTTGTGTATTAACGCATGATAATTTGGATAGTGAAAATGTACAACAGACAAACAAAACTAACAGATACATAATAGTAATGGACATCTACTGATTGCTTTCCATACTCTGTGTTAAGTACTATATATTCAGTGTGTCATATAATGATCAAAGTAAGCCACCCTACAAGAAACTTTGGCTTGGGAAATAGTACTATGTTCAAGGTCACAACTCTAATAAGCGATGAAGGCCAAGCTGAAGTCCAAGTCACCCTGGCCCAGAGCGTACAGTTTTAAACTCGGCACCACTCTCAACACACGGGGCTTCCAGATAACTCCGTGGTCTTTATGTTTGATCATAAACTATAGCTCCAAAGAAAAGAGGAGAAACCCACATTTTACTACTTTCAGAAGAATGAGGGGCTTTCATGAAGCATTACATTTTCCATGAATAGATAAATGTCTCTGTTATCATGGCATGTAGAAATTACACTCAATTACATTATGGTTTTTCTGCACAATGCTTAAGAAAACATGCTGTAAATTCATTTTCACTAATGGAAAAAGAAGTAGGTCTAAGGATTGAGCCATGACTTTGTTTTATATAATACCAAAAAGCTGGCAACAGCAGCAATCCAACTCAGTAGAAACCCTGTTAAGCAAATTTTGAATGTGTGCTGGGTTATTACATAGTCATTTAAAGACTTGTGAATAAAATTCCAAAACTGAAAAGAAAACAACAAACCACACTTAAGTAAACATCCAATACCTATCTTACAACACACTAACAGAAAAGGTGTGCTTTCCTGCCACATTGTAATTTTCTGTAATATTTGAATGTTTTCCCACATGCAGTTTCCAATGAAAATAGTACTTATAGCTGGGCATAGTGGTGCACACCTTTAATCCCAGCACTTGAGAGGCAGAGGTAAGAGGATCACTGTGAGTTCGAGGACACCCTGAGACTCTGTAGTAAATTCCAGGTCAGCCTGGGCTACAGTGAGACCCTAACTTGAAAAAACAAAAAAGAAAGAAAGAAAGAAAGAAAGAAAGAAAGAAAGAAAGAAAGAAAGAAAGAAAGAAAGAAGGAAAATATTACTTATTATCAAAGTTTATTTTCGTTTTCATAAGGAAAATGGAAATAGCATTTAGTACCTATGATATATGTCAAAGTTCACAATTAAATTACCTCTAAAGATAGATAGTTTGTATTCATGGAAGTCTATAGCAACTTTACAATTTATTTGAACAATTATTTATTTCCACAATTAATAGGAAGTTTCCCTTTTATCAGCAATGCTCTATCTACATAAAATAAACAAGAAAATCAAGGCAATATTTTTAAACGTTGTCTTATTTTTATTTATTTATTAGAGACAGAGGGAGGGAGGGAGAGAGAGAGAGAGAGAAAATGGGTGTGCCAGGGCCTCTAGCCACTGCAAACGAACTCCAGATGCATGTGCCACCTTGTGCATCTGGCTTACATGGGACCTAGAGAATTGAACCTGGGTCCTTAGGCTTTATAGGAAAGCACCTTAACCACTAAGCCATTTCTCCAGCCTGAAGGCAATATTTTGCATTATGATTACAAAATTATCCAAAGTAACTAATCAATTTGATCTTAGATAAGATGCTTGACTTTGGAAACAATCAACTTCAGAAAATTTGGATTTTGTTAGGAGCTGATATGGAAATAAAGTGGCATGGGGAAGACCATAGGCTTTGGATGGAGTAGGTCAGGCATATCTAGGGCCGGACCACTCCTTGGGTGTGGGGTCATCATTTCACCTTTATGGGTCATGTTTTCTACACTGGTAAAATATGGAGAGCAATTATAGCGACTTTGTGGAACTGCATATGGTAATGTGGGCTTAATATTTGTAGAGAAGACGTAGATAACCAGTTCAGGAGTTCTTTTAAGCATCTGTACTCATGCCCACAGGAAACTATCAGCAGCAGAATTGAGAAGCAATGGCCAAACTGATGCCAGCAGGTATGTTTCCACATCTTAAATATTTTTCAAGTTCTGTATTCTTATCTTCTTATTTTCCAATTCAATTGGTACTGTATAGGGCAGCTTATTGGGCCTCCAATAAATTCCTTATCTCAAATGAGGGAAATATGCATCAAGCAATATTTTTAGGGAAGAAAGTAGTGACTGAAACCACATTTTTCTTTTTACACTTGAAACCACTAACACTCAATCACTATTCAATTGGCTGTAGAAGTGAACAACAAGATGAGCCCTCCCTGTGCCCGTCATAGGCAGCAAAAAAGGTTGTTCTGACCTTACAGTGCAAAATGACTTCAAAAAGGTTTGCCAATCAGACCAGCTCTTTGGGTCACTCTACTATAAGAAGCAGAACTAATTTATCTTTGAAATTTTTATTTAAATATTTACTACTTATTTGTGTGTGTGTTTGTGTGTTTCTGCATGAGCATGCCAGGGTCTCTTGCTGTACTTGAATGACCACCGGCATTACATGAGTGCTTAGGGAATTGAACCAAGGCCATCAGGCTTTGCAAACAAGTGCCTTTAACTGCTCCCTAGTCCCAGAAACATAATGATTTTTTTTTAATCTTATGCAGAAGTTTTCCTTTGTCTTCATATTTTGTATTTGTCTTTCATCATGAGGGGGAAAAAAACCATGTTTCCCATTCTGAATCCAAATACATGAACATTTTCCTCCTCCCTGCAAGGAAGTAGTCATGGGCTTACATAAGAAAGATTTCAGAGGGATTTCAACTTCAAAAGACAAAACAGTCATAATTTCCAAGATTTGCAAGCTTACTTTGTGTAGTTCAAACTAAGAAGGCAGGGGGAGTGTTCAGGGGAGAGAGGGTCTAAGTGTAGGGGCAACGGCTGCTGAGGTGCGCAGACCTTGGGGTGGGTAGTTTCCCCTTCTGACAAATTCCAAATACTCTGCTGCTGTACACCTACTTATGACTGCTCCTGTAGTATCTTCCCTTTCATTCTGGCTTCTAGTTTTGTGAATGTCTTTGTTTTCTTGTGTGCTAATAGGGCTTTGAAAGTACAATTCTATGTGCTGTTGGGATGGCTTGTTGGTTAAGGTGCTTGTCTGCAAAGCCAAACGTCCCAGGTTCGATTCCCCAGGACCTACATAAGCCAGCTGCACAGGTGGTGCATGTGACTCGAGATTATATACAGTGGCTGGAGGCCTTGGTGCAGCCATTGTCTCTCTCTCTCTCTCTCTCTCTCTGTGTGTGTGTGTGTATGTTTCAAGTAAATACAAATAAGTTTTTTAAAGAAAAGAAAGTATATATCTATAGCCTAGAGTCATGTGTGTTCCTCTCTGTTTTGTGCAATAGCTCTGTCCACGGGTTACTGGTTTTCTTAAAAAAATACACTTTGTTTTCATTTATTTATTTATTTGAGAGAGAGAGAGAAAGAGGCAGAAATGGGGAGGGGGAGAGAATGGGCATGCAGGGCCTCTAGCCACTGCAAACAAACTCCAGATGCATGTGTCCCCCTTGTGCATCTGGCTTATGTGGGTCCTGGGGAATTGAACCTGGGTCGTTTGGCTTTGCAGGCAAGTGCCTTAAATGCTAAGCCATCTCTCCAGCCCTGGTTACTAGTCTTGATTCTTTCGGAAAGGTTCCCCTTCCCCAAGGAGGCCTACTTGGACCCTAACTGGTGGCTGGCTCTTGAATATGCTTTTTGAACTAGAATTTTACGAAGAAAAAGAACACAGAGAAAATTTACTGTGAAGAATTGGTTCACAAGATTAGGGAGGCTAAGAAACCCCTCTGTTTGCCACATACAAACCATAGACCTAGGAAAGCAGGTGATGTATTTAGTCAGAGTCCAAGGCCTGAACACAAGATGAGCCAGTGATGTCAATTCTGGATGAAGAGAAGAGGGGTTGTCCCGAGTCCAGCCGTAAAGTAGGGAAAGGAAAAACATTTCCCCCTTGTCTGAGTGTTGTTCTCCTCAGATTCTGAATGGATCGGATGATCTACTGTTATTGGGGAGGGCCATCTGCCTTACTGAATCACCCCAGAAAATGCTTACACTCACAAATAATGTTTAACCAGTATACTTTGTGACCAAACTTTTGCATATGATTAACCACAGTATTTCTATGTTGGGACATAACTTTGTGCTCTCTCTCTCTGCATACTCTGTGAGAAAGCATATGAGAGAGACCACACCATCACGCTCATTTACTGCTGAATTTTCAGCAAACAGCACACTGTGCCGAGCACAAAGGAAGATTTTAAAACAAAAATGAAATTAATGCTATATTTCATTATGCAGTATGAGAATGTTGGTAGCTATTTTGTCAAATTTATTTCTCACAGTTTAGTAGTTCTTAGTACATGTGCATAAGGGTTGACTAAATAAGTAAAAACAGTATGATGTTTAGAGCCAGGTTATCATCAGTGAAAGAAAGAATAATAAAGGAGAAATGGTTAAAATACACCTGTACTAAATTGGAGTTAGACATAAGATAAGACATATTTCTTTAGATAGAGACCTGTAAATATAAAACATACGTATGTAATGGGATATTTACATGTATACAAATCAAGACAGAGAAATATAAATATGCATGCTTGAGTGTGTGTAAAAATGTAGATGCATAGATATTAAATATACTTCCTATTTATATCTTTTGAAAGGCTCTAGAAACACAAGGCTGAAATGAAAAGATTCATCCAAGTTCATTGGTTTCTAATCATCACTCTTCAGTGGAAAGAATTAGAGACTTTAGGAGAATTTTCTTTCTGGACTGGGAAAAAATAAAAGATGAGCCTGGAATGCACTATAGCAACAGAAGTGGAGGAAATAATAGTATGTATTTTTAATTTTAAATTTATTGGTGTGAAGGCTTGGAGTGTACCAGGCCATCTTGCCATGCAAATATGAATACCAGATGTTTGCACATGTTTTTGTATCCAGCTTACCTGAATGGCATGGGAATTTAACCCCTGTCAGCCAGCTTTGCAAGTAAGCAACTTTAAAATGAGAAGCCATCTTCTGAGCTCTGTAATAATAATTTGAAAATACATAAAGCCAGGATGCAAATATGTCAAAGTGACATAAGAATTACCAGAAAGAGATTTCTATGGCCAAAGCTGTGAGAACCTGAGTAGTAAAATGGATGGCAGTACTATTGGGTTATAACATCACAGACTAGATAAATGCCCATGAATATAGACAGAATGGAATAACTGACCGAATAAACAAGCTACGTAGATGAGAAAAATGACATAAATGCTTACAATTTCCTATTAACACATGAAGAAATTTAAAAAAAAAAAAACGAGAAAGCTGAGGAATTGAAGTTTAGTGTCAGTGCTCATGTCTTATTTGGATCAGTGTACTCGAGTCATGTCAGATGTCAACCCAGGAGGAAGCTTAGTGAAGGGTCTGTGGAAGCTGTCTGTCCTCTTTTTGCTACTCTACAGTAAATCTGAACATATTCAGAGGAACGTGTAAGAAAGAAGGTGACCGCATAGCTGGAGCTCACTGCGTGGCTGACGCTGCATGAGCAGCCATGTCCCCACGGAGCAGGGAGGCTGGCCTCCTGCACATGACCCCGCTGCTGCTGGATGTGCCATGGGCCCTGGAGGGGAGGAGGTCGCTCAAGGCGGGCCAGGGGTACCCACTGCTGACCTGGGCTGGGGGCTAGTTACAACAGTCAGCAACTGGGGAAACAACTCCCTGGGACTTTGCTTCTCTCACCCATAGCCTCTCCTGAAGAAAGAGAGAGAGAGGAGGTCAGTGTGTGTGGTCAGGGAGGCCAAGCTGGGTGCTGTCCCTCGTTTTAAGAGAGGCTGCCACAGTGAGTGCCTGACACCCTCTCCGGTTCTCCAGTGGGAGGAGAGCTCACGGATATGAAAGAAGTTCTGATACTTGGTGGCCAAGAAGGATGAAAGCTATGTGCCTTATGTTGGTACAATTTGAGCACTTGAGCTAATGAAAAAAAAAAGCAAATAATTTGAGTTAGCACGCCTAGTTGTACAAAATGGAAACAGAAAAATGAAGTAAAGACGACTGTTTTAAAACTCTTTAGAAAAATATTTGATTTCTCTTACAAGTCATCATTTGCCTATGTTGTCTGCTCTGTGTGCTCACTAAGAGCAAGCTTTGCATTGTTTGCAGGTACTCATGTTTCCTCCTGTCACAGCAGACAATGTTTTAACATGAAGCTTCTTTTAAATTTAAAGATACATTGCTTAATAATTACCAATCACATGCATCAGTGATTTAATTAAAAGAAACTTTAAGAATATTGATTTATAATTAAGCTTTTGAAATCAGGCAAGCACTGTTCCCGTTGCTTCTGTGAACAATGATAGAAATAGAGCTGATAGGGCTGGAGAGATGGCTTAGTGGTTAAGCGCTTGCCTGTGAAGGCTAAGGATCCCTGTTCAAAGCTCGATTCCCCAGGACCCACGTTAGCCAGATGCACAAGGGGGGGCGCCTGCATCTGGAATTCGTTTGCAGTGGCTGGAGGCCCTGGCACGCCCATTCTCGCTCTCTATCTGCCTCTTTCTCTCTCTGTGTCACTCCCAAATAAATAAATAAAAATAAACAAAAAATTAATAATAAAAAAGAAATAGAGCTGATAAATTCTGACCAATAATTGTATTCTTGCCTTCATGTGAGAGCCTGATTTCCACTATAATAATATGTCTAGTGTAAAAGGAAATCAAAATTAACCTTACTGCATTTGCCATTAAAATATGGCCAGGAGATTTGGATGAAAACAAAATTTAAGACTATACAATGTAAAAATGCATTGCAAATGCCCCAACTCTGTCTCATTTTAAAATTACCTATTTCTTACAATCATGCTAGGATACCTGACCAAGACCTTCTCATTGTAACCCAGCCAGATTTGAAGGGTATGGCAGACAGTATCCTTGGGCAATATAAGGTGAGCTCAGACTTGGGTCTTGTACAACCACTCATTCAGTGCCAGGGCAAGGGCACAGGCCTGGAGCCGAGATCAGACCTTACTCTACTTACTGTCTTCTGAGGAGTGTAGACAAGCTAAAATTCAGACTCCTTTGCGGTAAAACAAAATGATTCTTTCTCCTGAAAATTCACAGAAGACAAATTTGAAAAAACGTATAGCTTTGTTGTTGGCCTCAGCGTCTCTGGAAAATAAAGAAAAAGGGGACCAGGTCTCTAGCCTGGAAATCAGAGGTAGGAGATGTTAGTATAAGCACTATACAACTGAAGGAGAATCGCTCAGTTAATGTTGATTGAACATATATCATATATCTGATATGTTTTAAGGGTTTTTAATTTATAACTTTTAAAATCATAAAACAAGTGTATGCCATGTAATATTAACTGAGGTAAATTATTTAATAAGATAGGCACAGAGATTCTCACCAAATTGTCCATTGACCCACCTGCAGGGTGGACAGCAGTATTTATGCTTAGCTAGTTAATCCAGACCCTACCATCCATGGGCTTTGCACACTGAGGTAACTTTCTTCTCCTCTCTTAGACTGATCGGCTTTATGTGAAATTAGAAATGCTAATCTCTGTCTCCATCATTCTTGGGTATATTAAAGTACTCTTGTAGTCCCTAATTTTTTTTCTTATGTAACTTCATGTGAAACATTCTTTGTCCTAATATGTGATTATTTTGGGTGGTTTTGAAAACTGTGTTTTTATTCATCGGTAAATGCTGAAGTAAATTTCCAGTTAATTTTAAAATAGAATCCAAATTTTGAAAAATCAACTTTAAAAAAATACTCTAACACAAAGTTTTGACGAGATTAGAATAGAATAGAAGAAAACACTGCATCGTAGGCACTCTACTGGGCTCACATATGTAAGTACCTACATCTATAGGCTGTGGGTTGAGCATAAAGCATTATTTATTGCTAAGGGCCCCAGCCAAAATTCAGGAAGATTTTAAATGAGATATGAACAGTACTGGGTTGACACCTTTAGCTGCCCAGAACTCAGAATACTGTTTGTGTTTCTCATGACACTTGTTCAAAGAAATCCCTCCACATGTGGCAGAAACAGCACATGCAGGACTTTTAAATCAATCAGTACCAAGCTTGTGAATGCTTTGACAGAGAGGATGGACCTATTACATACAAATTAACACCAAAATTACTGATGAATTATATTTTTCTCTGCTGTTTATGCTCACTGCCATCCTTTTGTAAAATCAAAGTTATTTTAGTGGAGATAAGCCACATGGATATACTATACCTTTGAAGCATTCTGCATTAAACATGTTTCCTCCTAGGTGAGTTGAAATCCAGTCTTCTCTTGTTTCCATTGTACACAGTGACACCAACTAAAGGGAAGAGAGCTATCACCTATGGCCTGAAAAAATCTTAGTGAATAATTGCTGTCTTCTCAGGAGAGTCCTTTGCCCTAAATGCCCTCAAGTCCAGATCATCCGTCTTTAGAATTACTTGGGCACACAGGCCTCCTGTCTCTTTTCTCAAATTAAGGGCAGTCAGCAGAGCTGCCACACTGGGCACTAATGAATTCTCAGAGACTGATCTACACAGGAGTGAGAACTGGAATCTGCCACTCACTCTCCCAAGAGGCAACAGTTCACCCGCTGTTACATCACCCTATTAAAATAACTTATTAGCTGCTTTGCCTGTCTGCTACTATTCATTAAGGTGTGACCAGAGAGACATGTATTTGAACAAATGATGCAATTTAATTTGCATTGTTCTCCATTTTATTTTTACAGTTGAATACATACATACACACTATAAGTAAATTTAAATGCTTTGTACAGGCTGTAGTTACCTTAGGGAAGCCTCAATAAAATTACAACTTACAAATTAGGTGAAAAACAAGTTGCATGATAACTTGCAACTCATTCCAATTTGCGAGGAATTTTGGAATCTTCTATGTTCCATTCCCTGCATTTCTGCCTCCTAGAAATACTTGTTTTCAGAAAAGGCATTCCTAATATACATTGTTGTAGCAGACAGCTTCAGGTTCACTGAGATGAACTTCCAGACCCGGCACAGTTATGGAGGAAGGGATATTTATTGAAGCTTACAGATCCAGGGGGTGTTCCATAATGACAGAGGAAGTTGGCCTGCTTTCACAGGATCCATCAAACAGAGAGAGAAGCACAAGCCTAAAAGCCAAAAGCCACAGCACACTTCAGGAACTCCAGCTAGGCACACTTTGCATATCTTTAGATTGAAATCTGAAACCCACCACCACACCTTAAGATCCACCCAGTGACACTGCCTCTAGCCAGGTGGCTGCAGATGCAAACTACAAACAAATAAAAAACTGAATATATTGGGGGCCATCTATTCAAACCACCACAGTGGTATATTTGTACCCATGAAGGCATTGCCAAATTTTTCTGAGAACTAATTTGAGGAGGATAAATACAGGTAGAGGAATCAGAAGTTAGGAATATTTTTTTTTTAAATTACAAACCCACTGAATTATGTAAACATTGTTTTTGCTGTTTATTTTTGTCAATATAGCATCTCAGTAAGACCATGAAGTTTGACCTTCTATGGATATGACTTAATTTTTTTGTTCTTCCTCTTTTTTATAACTGTGATCTTGGCAGAAATTATGTGCCCTTTTTATCATTTAGTTTATTGACTAAGTGCAAGAAAAATAATCCTATCATGCACTGTGGGTACTGGAAGGATAAAAATTGCTTACACAGTGGTTTTACTAAGTTCTCAAAAATTATCTGGCAAGGTATAGGAAAGGATTATGATCAAAATAGATTATGTTCATATGTAAAAGTTATCTGGTGTGATTATTGTAGTCACCATTGATTTCCCACCAAAAACATATTTTTGATAGAGCAGTTTGAAATCATCAACTCTAGAGCAGAGCATTAAAAATACTCATGAACATCTGAAGACCGTATAAAAGCTCAGTTCATCCACTTCCCTTAACTCCCATTCTCTCCCAACCTGGAAGAAGAGCACGTGCTTCGGGGCACTGCAGGGTGCTAGCTGGATGGCTCTGACAGCTTTCTTGACCTCTAGATCTTCATGTTAATCATCCTTGGAAAAAGAATAGCAGTCACTCCTTCTTCTGGTGTAATAAAAATCAAGTTGAATGGAATGGAATCATCTTTGTTGAGCATCTATCAATGTGTCAAGCATGGATAAGCCCTCAGCAAGCTGCGGTTGTCCTGATTACTGGAGTCCATGGCATCTCTGATCTGCCAACTCAGGATGCAGAGCCGAGTCATTTTCTAGCCATTGTGTGCCTTATGCAGGCTGTCCCCTCTCTACCTGCTGCCAGCCTGTGTCCTAAAAACTTCTAGTCCCCAAGGGCTGCCTGAAGTAGACTGATTATACAATAGAACTTTCTAAACTGGACCATATTGCACTTACATATAATTTATTATGTTGCCCTTATTATAGCTCAAACTTTGAGCAAACTAAACATAGTAACCATGGTAATTGTCCAAGTTGTTTAACTCTTAGGTCATTGCTGATGTAGTACTATTATAGCAAAACCTTAAGTAAGGCTTCTACTCCCATTGTTTGTGAATGGCACAAACTATCTATGAACTTTCAAAACTATTCAAATTAATAGAATATCATAAACATAACAACTATGTGGATACAGTGATTCTCTAGTAACTGGAAGAGATTCAAGACCACTTGGTGTGTTTTAGAGTCAATAAATTTCATAAACAACTGAAAAATGAAAAACAAATCCTTACTCGGGGACCGGTGATGCAGCTCAGTTAGGAAACATGCATGTCTAGCGTGCAGGAAGCCCTGGCTGGGTTTGATCCTTCATACGGGACAAACCAAGTGCAGCAGAGTACGCCATAGTCACAGCACACAGAAGGTGGACTCAGCAGGGTCAAGTAGTTCAAAGCCATCCTCAGCTACATAGTGAGTTCAAGGCTGGTATATGTCTTTTCTAAATCTTACTCAAATATTATTCAAACAAGCATGTTTCTTTTTTACATTTGGCTCTTGACATGAGTATGTCTCAAAGTTTTATGGTCATAGGAAGCATATAAAATAAGGTGTTAGATTTACATCAGTTTGTTAGGAAATATGTCTTTTCAAATTGCTATTTCCCGTAAATCTTATTATAATTTTATAACACACAGTATAGTTGATTTATAGCAAAATTTTTAAACAACTTCGTTAATTTATTTATTTAAGGGACAGAGACATTTGAGAGAAAGAGACAGGCAGAAAGATATTGAGTATGAATATGCCAGGGCCTCCTGTCACTTCAAACAGACTCCAGATTAATGTACACTTTGTGCATCTGCCTTTATGTGGGAACTGAGGTATCAAACTGGGGCCATAAGGCTCTGCTAGCAAGCATCTTTACCCATTAAGCCATTTCTTCAGCCCTATAGCAATTTTTTTATTAAAGCCTTTATATGAAAGATACATTTGAAAGATATCTTCATTTTAAAGATTGTGTCTAACATATCCTCAGTGATGGAGTTCATTACTTTAAAGTAGAAGAAAAATATTAATAGTAACATATTAGGAAATATTTTCATCGTGTTAATCCATGCCTACATCGACTGTCACTAATTTTGATTGTCAACTTGACAGGACATAGAATCACTATGGAAATGTAACTCTAAGTGTGTCTATGAGGGTTATTCCAAAAAGATTTAACGTAGAAGGGAAGACACACCCTGAATGTGGGTGGCACCATACTATGGGCTAGAGCCCTGGACTGAATAAAAAGAAGAAAAGAAGCAGAGCAGCAAGCCATTTCTTTTTGCTTCCTGATGAAGGATGAAATGTGGCCAGTCACCACATGCTCCCCTGCCTTTTCCATCTCGCTGGACTGTACCCTCAAACTATGAGCCACAGTAAACACTTCCTTCCTTAAATTACTTTTGAAAGGTGTTTTGTCACAGCAACAAGACATTAACTAATATACTACCCTATGCCAACTATACACATTGAGTCATTTAATCCTCACAGCAGTCCTACAGGGTTGGTCCTACTTTTCTCTGATTTCTTTTATAGAAAATGATCTAAAACATCACATAACATGGTTATATAGCCTAATCTTTGGTATTTATTAACATCAGACTCATTGCCTGTCAGTTGATGATATAGGTCTCTGTCACTCAGTCCTACTATATAATTCTGAAATAAGAAAAAAAATAATTCTTTCATAAAGTCAGATTACCCTCAAATTAAGTTATATTTCCTTACTTTTGACATGGGATAAGCTAGTTTAAGAGAGAAAGAAGAGGAAGAGGAGGAAGAAGGAAAAGAAGGAGGAGGAGCTTGTTGTTGGATTAAACCTGTTAGGACTGACCCCATAACATGTACCAGCTATGTGGACTCAAAAGCGACCCTAATTCCAGAAGCAGGTTCATCTTCCTTTTACCAGTATTGCTTGAGAAATTAAAAGACAATAAGAACACAGCCTGTTCTTGGTCAGCACATGCAGCCCAATCTGACTCCATGGAGGAAGTTATTCCATTGCTAAAAGGCATCATCTACTCTAGCCCTAGAGTGTTCGAGGGCGAAGTTATCATTATTGCCAACAGAAGGGAGAAAAGACCTGGCTACACAGAACAATCTTAAGATGTCGATTAAGTAAGCCCAGGAGGCCATACTACTCTTAACCCTCTGTTGAGGACAACAGAAACTATCATATCTATGCTTAGTATGTCTGCAATTAATGAAAAATTAACCTATCGTAAGTTAAGCTACTTGAGTATGACACTCATTTTTGGCTACCTGGGCGTGGAAATTCATCTTCGCTTTACAGAAAGAGGGTCCCACACTGCTCTTCCACTTCAAAAAGATCACTAGAGTTTGTGGACTGAGTCGGACATTTGGTTTGGACACTTTTGGTGACCCAGATTCACACACATACTAATAAATGCCCAACATAACTGTTGTAGTCTGTTTGCATATTGCTTGGATGAACAGTCAAACCAGGCATAGTTTAGCCGGGAAAGGGATTACGGCAAGCTTACTGATCCAGGGGGAAGTCCTGCCTATGGCTGAAGAAACTGGCTCCCATTCATCAATCCAAGCACAGAGAAAAACCACCATCAGCCAGCAACAGCGAAAAGCAGCAACCATGACTCCACCGTGAAACCTTTCTGCACACCTTTGTACTGGAATTCAGATTCACCCCTGACTGACACGTTTGGGCTGGATCTCAGGATCTGATCCATCCTCAGTGACACTATTCCATCCAGGCAGATAGAAAGCCAAGCTTTAATAAAACACCTGAGTCTATGGGGGACGCATACATTCAAACTACCACACTAACAAGTATCAGTAACAACATGTGAACTTTCATACAAAGTACCCATACATTCCTTACAATAAATTCTGTAAGAGCGATATCGTTATGTTGTTTATTGTTTAATTGAATATGCTAAATCTGAGCACAAACTTTCCTGAAGTCACTGTTACTTTCTGGAAAAATCTTACTTGGGATCAGATCTTTGGGCTTCAGTTTCTAGTGTGATCACTCTGGCACTTTGATTTTCTGTAAGTTTTTAGTTCTTGTCTTTCTTCTGCTTGTATCATATGTATATATGTTATATATGTATGTGTATTTTGCAGTGTATATGTGAAACATAATTAATGTATCCTTTAACTTCTTTATTGTCTCATAATTCTAATTTTTTGGATTTGCTAACTTGTAACATTCTCATGTAATACTAAATAGAAAACATTGGCTACTCATTTTAGGGCTGCTTGCTGAACTAAGTTTGGATAACATAGCAGAGAGAGGTGATTATCACATATGAAGGCAAAGCAAGCCAAAATAACATAATGTCTATCACAGATGACTAGGTCCCTGTGGAGCCTTACTTGTGACTTTAAAAGCCTGACATTCTTCAGGGAGTGCTACTGAAAATTCTTTGGGACTTATAAAACAATTTGTCTGGAAAGGTTAAAATTGAAATAACCAAAAACCCTTTCCTCGGCCTCTCCCATCCAGTGTTTTCCTGAGTGCTTTTCTTGGGAAACAAAGATAACTAGCATTGGTTGCAGTTTCATACAGTAGCATGGGATTATTTGTATCATAGCAAACAAAGGGAGCTCAAGTCTAGTGTGTCAAACTATCCAGAGACGTGGCAAAACTAGACCTAGATTATAAGGCTTCACAAGTGCAGATGCTTGGCAAAAGAGGAAAAATGTAAACAGTTCAGTTAAACTGCCATGACTTAATCTCAAGGAGACTGGGAGCAGGAAAGAAGCAAGCAAGACTGTCCAGATGATCTGATGAGGGCCAGCTCCACTGCATACTGATGGCACTATGCTAGAAAGGAGTCCATGCACATAGCATGTAGAATAATTTTAATTTCAAGGTCTGTGTGTGTGTATGTGCTCATGCTTACGTGCACACGTGTGTGCATGTGTGGCATTCTAGGGGAATCAGTACAGCCCTTGGGAAATGTTAGCTTCCACCGAGGCTGGGTTCCATTTGAAATAGGGTTTCTAGATGAAAATAAAGAAAGGAAAATGGAGAACACTTGTTTCTCCCCATTTTTTTTTTTTCGAGGTAGGGTCTCACACTAACTCAGGCTGACCTGGAATTCACTATGTAGTCTCAGAGTGGCCTTGAACTCATGGTGATCCTCCTACCTCTGCCTACCGAATGCTGGGATTAAAGGCATTCATCACCACGCCTGGCTGTTTCTCCCCATTTTGTTTAGAAATATTGCTATCATTGTTTAACTCAAAATAATTTTCACGGCTTGGGCAGCACATATCTTTACTTTTTCTTCAAAGTGACTACATTGTCATTTCTACATTTTATTCCCAAGCCAGAGATAATCATTAAAACTGGTAGCCCATAGGTCAAGCATGGCCTGCAATGTACTTTTGTATGAGTTGGACATAAAGAGTAGTTTTGAAAGATTTGTTAAGAAAAAGAAGACAATGGAGGAATATGTTGGGGAGACACTATGTAGGCTACAATGCCTCAAATATTTGTATAAAACGTTTGTATAGACAAATGTTACCAAGCTCTGGAGTGCATTATGTGGTTATGCTACAACAAGCAAAACCCATAGCCCAGTGACTTTGCCCAACAAAAATGTGCTTCTTGCCAATATTCTATGCCTAGCATAGATGGTAAGCAGTGTCTGCTTATTAGGACCAATCAGAAGCCCAGACGTGCAGAGACCTCAGGTCAATATCTGTGTGATGGTAACCATAGCAACAAGAATGTGATGAGATGAACACTGACTCTTAGAATTTCCAGCTGGGTGTGAAATATACCACTCCTGCCTACATTCCAACATGCAAGCAAGTCATGAATTTTCACCTAAATTCAAAAGAAATGTACTCCTGTTTCATGCCTGGAAGAAAGATACCTAAAAATATTTGGCAAATGATAATTTATTATAGGCTACATCTATATCTAAGTGCACACAGTTGTGTGTATGTACAAAAACCTTCAAGGAGAATGGGAATTCATATCTTGTGAAAACTAAATTACTGATGTCCCAATAGTTATATATATGTGTAGATGTGGATATATAGATATTAACATTAATTAAATAGATACATATTATGAATATATTTAATGTTGAATGCATAATAGCAATATCTAAAGAAATTAAAAGATATAATGAGAATTTAATATGTATAACAGAGAAATCAGGTTTTATGGGCTCTGCATTTTAGGTTTCATTTGTATGTGTGTATACTTTGTATAAGCTCATTAAATATTATTTAATTTCCTTCAAGTATACACATATGAATATATAGAGAGAAGTAGGTATATATGCATATAGTAAAAACTATCATGTACAAGGTATAAAAAGAATATGAAAGTGCAAATAAATTTAAACTTCCTTTTAAATGTAGTATTATAGGTTCAATAGTCCTAAGACTTGTCTGAGAATTTAATCATATAATATTTATTTCTAAGCTCCTAATTTAAAGAAAATATTTTCTGAAACACCAAAAGCAATAAGGAAGGAAAGAAGGAAGGAAGGAAGGAAGGAAGGAAGGAAGGAAGGAAGGGAGGAAGAAAGAAAGAAAGGGGGAAGGATGCAGGGATTAGTTCATTTTTATAATGAGAATACTTAGTTTTTAATAAAAGTTTTCAAAGTTGGACCTTTTTTAATGAGTTTGCTTAGACTAAAAATGCTTCAATTATATTTCAAATGACTGAAAATATTTGGATAATTATAGTATGGCAAATAATTAGCATTTGAAAGAAACCTACAGTTGACTCTGGTCTAACTTCCTTATTTTATTGGTTAACATGCTGAATAAATTGTCAATCGAAAGTACAAGTTCTTATACATATTTTCATTTTGGGGTAACACACACTTCTCTTGACATGTACTTTTGTTCTACTTTAAACTTTTTCTAAGTAAAAGCTTTGATAGACTTTGATATGATTTCATGCTAGAAATAGTTGTTCTGAAAATAGGGAAGTCTGTGTCTCCATGAGAAATAACAATCTCCTTGGTTTTTAAAAGGTACTGTGAATTCAGTATTTATACTGAGTGCCCACAGGTTCAAGACCAAACTATTCTGAAATATTGTGAAAGTATGTGAGGCACATCTTTCTTGGCTCAGTGATAAAGCAAAATAATAGTGAACGACGAATAATTAAGTGGACCATTTCTTCCTTTTCCTAGATACACCTTTGCTTGGATTAGCACTTATGTTTTGTTCTTAACTTAGTTGTGGCCATTCTGTTGATGAATGCTCTATCATTAGAGAGCTCCAAATGTAAGGTTCAAAAAATAACCAACTTATGGTGGTGGTGAGTAATAGGGAGCGTTGGAGGGGTGCCTCTGAAAGGGAAAATTTCCTGCCAGAAGAACAAATCAAAATATTTAAAGGGCAGAGATGTTATGAAAAAGCCACCCATGTAAGAGTCCGGGCCTGTCTCCCATCTGTGTTTGGGGAATAGTTAGCAACAACGTGTGGGAAGTCAAACAAAAATGGAGAGCAGAGATTTTCTTTGCTTTTTAAAACAAGGATGTTTGTTTTAAGGAAAGTATGTGTGGGGCCAGGAAGGGGGAAAGCAAAGCCCCTATGAGAGCCAGGGGACACAGCGAGACACACACCAGCCGTCCAAAGACTTTTGAGTGTTCATGTTAGCAAATAACACAGCATCCACTTTTATTAAAAAATCACCTCCCTGCATAGGAAACAGTGAAACTCTAACATTGTTTCTGGAATATTCAACCAGCTCGGGCTTGGCCTTTATGTATGGCTGAGCTCTATGTTGGTTGGCATCACTGATTTTTCCATCTTTTCTCTGACTGTCTCCATATTTCCATTAAATTTCTTCCAGTATAACCTGTATCACTCAGAAAATGTGATTGCATTACCTTAAAAGCCAGAGTTTCATGCTGAAGGAGAAAATATAGATTCAAGTGTGGAATTATAATGCTAGGTCAGCATCAAGACCTCTGAATATCAGCAGGTTGCAAACTAAGATGAAATAATTTCATCAAACAGTATGATGAGGAAGCCACAGAGAACATGAGGGTGTGTTTAAATTAGGGAGTTTAAGGAGGTATATTTTTTTCCTTGTCAATTATTCCTATTGAAGGAAGAATTTGAGGAATATTTACATGACTAACAAGTTGTGGATATAAACAGCTTCAAATGCTATAAATAAGAAAAGCCTGTAATACTTTTTGAATTTAATCATTTTCAAAGAAAAAACTAGTTTAAAAGTCTCAGTTTTTCACCAATAAAAATGACAGGCTGTCTCGTTCTCTGTGAATATATGAAAATAGATAGAAAACCACTTTAAAAACATTGCATATTTAAGAATTCCTTACTTGTATAAATTCAAATAAATACATAAATGGAAAAGGAGTTTATTTTGGAGCAAAGTTAGTTATTTCACAGACATTCTCCCAATATGCAATGCACAATTCATTTTCAGAACATAGAAAAAAGAAATCTTCAAGCTTTATACTGTTTTAGCCTTATATATTGTTGGATCACAATCAGCCTCTGAAAGGGTTAATATCTCATGCATACAATAATTAACAAATAGGACCATAATCTATGCAGTGCTCAAAGCTGCCACGGGAAGCAAATATTTCACTTCTATAAAAATAAGTTTCCAATTCTGAAGTATTAGTTTAGCCTTCCAGCAAGGAATTCTGTGATGTCTGTTCATTTATCTAAGACCTTTTTTCTTGAATTTATGAATATTTATGAGCCATGGGGCTCAATCCAGCATTATAAGAAGAGAGGGGCAGTGTCTTCCAGATGCAAAGGGCACTTTGATTCCACTGCTTCTCCACACACTCACTGGCATCTTGTCATGCTTGAGCGAGTTATTGAATGCAGAGCTGCCCTCTAATCAAGTACCTGAAGTGCATGAATAAGAGGAAGCTTAGTGAAGCAGAAATTGTCTGTTCAGGTAGAGACTTGGCCCCGTTGGTGCTGCACAGTTAAATAGGCAGCGTAGAGGAGACTTCTATTCATCATCCCAACTACCTTCTGTTTTTCAGGCAGGAAACCTATGAGATCAATTAATGTCTGTAATTGTAAAGTGGTGCACGGAAGCGGGGTGAACTAGTGTATTCAGCATATCAGCATATTCTCTACCATCTCTCTGTCTATTTATCTAGCTATCTATCTATCATCTATTTATCTGTCATCTATCTGTGTGTGTGTGTGTGTGTGTGTGTGTGTGTGTGTGTGCGCATGTGTGTGCATGCATGTGTATGTACAACTAAGAGTACAACTAAAATACTGGGTTCAATGCTGCTAGGGGATATGTAGATCAATCAAAATAGTCTTAATGCCTATAGAAACAATTGCCTTTACCATGTATGAGCAGGCTAGCTTATTGTGTGTGTGTGTGTGTGTGTGTGAGTGTGTGTGTGTATGTTCATATGTGTGAGTTCAGGCATGCACTGACACAGCACGCATAGGTCAGATGACAAGATTTGGGTGTTTACCCTCACCTTCCACCTTGTTTGAGGTGAGATCTCTCATTTGCTGCTCTATCTCCCTGCTAGCTAGCCCATGAGCGTTTGCCTCTCTTCTCACTGAAGGCATGCTGGGATTACAGACACCTGCTGTAGTGTCCAGCTTTACGAGGGACCTGGGAATCTATGCTACATGGCGATCACCTCATTAACGGAACATTCTTCTCAGCCCCAGATAGTCTGTTTTCTACTTAAAAAGCTTATTATATAGGCCAAGATTTTAGAAGACCCAGCTATTGAAATTTGGGAGAACAGTAATTATAGTGGCTCAATGAGGGTGACACAATCAAAAAAGAAAACAGAAAACCAAATGACTATTTGGGAGTAGTGAACTTCCTCTTGATAAAGAGCTAAGTTGAATTTCTCAATCTTATGGGTGTGTTCTTGGGCTGGCTATAGTCATGAAAGTCCATGGCTTAGTCACTGAGAGAAAGGGAGCAGACAAGCATGGGAGGGTTAGTAAGGATCAAATACACCCTTGACCCACTTGTAATTCATTCTGCAGGAAGCAAGAAGTTCAGGAAATGGCACAGACAACAAGACTGGAAGCCCAGCAAGTCCACTAATGAAATGGCAACTGCATGAGGGAATCATTCATGTTCAGAAAACGGGAATAAGAACTAAGAGATCCAAAACTATGTAGATCACTCTACTCATTCATACATTTAGTATTTGAGAAAATAATGTTTCAGTGTCTGCATATGTTGGTTACTAGATCAATAGCAGTGAAAACAATTATGTGATTCCTATATTTCCGTAGTTTATAACCAAATGATGGTTAATGTTCATGCCACCAGGCTGCATTGATTTCCCTTGTTCTATTAGTCAGGATCCAGTTCAGCAACACTCACTGTGCTTAGTTTATTTATCTCTTTAGATTACCTTAATTTGGATTGGCTCTCCAGTTTCCTCTTCATTTTCTTGAAAAATGACAAATGAGAAAAGTACAGATCTATGATTTGTAGAGTATCTCTCACCTCTGATGTCTAATGTTTCCTTATAATTAGAATCAATTCTTGTTTCTTAAGGGGAAATATTATAGCATTGATATTGTGTCCTTTACAGTATATTATAAGAAGGAGACATATCACATCTTGGAATCCTCTAGGTGAGGCATAACTTTCATTTACTTTTCCTTATCATTTTGTATTTCCCTATAACCTCTTATATCTCTAGACACTAAATATACATCTTGATCTCTAGACTCAAAATCAAGTTGCTTATAAGACAAGTTCTCTTAGATCTGCAAAGGTACTTCACTCTTAAAATCCAAGCTTGAACCTGTAATCTTCCGCTGTTTCCCATGTCATCCAGTGGCATCACCATGCCAGAAAGAATATTAAAAAATAATACTTAATATTTTCTTTCTCCTCACCCCCCAAATCAAATATCCTACTGTCTTGCCAATTTTTTCCACTAAGTATTTCATATGACAGTTTATTTCTCTCAGTACTTTTAAAAATTAATTCAATTTGATTTATTTATTTGAGAGAGAGAGGCATAGGGAGAGAAAGAGAGAGAGAGAATGGGCGCCCCAGGGCCTCCAGCCACTGCAAACGAAC
This sequence comes from Dipus sagitta, assembly GCA_036346955.1. NCBI lineage: Eukaryota > Metazoa > Chordata > Mammalia > Rodentia > Dipodidae > Dipus > Dipus sagitta. Next base: position 5,694,885 of record CM070787.1, read on the forward strand.
TCCAGATGCCTGCACCACCTTGTGCATCTGGCTTATGTGAGTTCTGGGAAATTGAACCAAGGTCCTTTAGCTTTGCATGCAATCACCTTAACCACTGAGCCATCTCTCCAGCCCTCTGTCAGTCTTTACTGGCAGCCTTTGGTGACAAAAGGCCATTACCTCTCACCACGTTTCTTTCTGGTCTTCCTGGTTACATATTGTCCTCTTCTAACTTTCGCCATATTTTCAAAACATGACTTCTAAAATTTTTATTTAGATTAAATCAAATTCCAAGTGTCCTACCCCACTCCTGTCCAAGTTTGCGGTAAAATTAATTTGCGTTACTCCTAGAATGAAAATGAAAGTGCTAGGACAGAAAACTGAGCAGAAGTGTGCACAGTTTCCATCTGTGTGGTGCTGGTACTTTTCTAGGGGAGGTTAATAATCACAACAAATGATAGGAACTTAGTGATACAGGGAAATCCTTTACAAGTCAGACCCTGGAATGTACACATCCCCACCACCTCTCAGCCTCTCAGGACCTTTTATGTCCTCAAATTGCAGTATTTTAAAAAATATATACCCAAAAGTTGCTTGTGGCTCCACACACCTCACCCTTTAGAGTACAGATTCTGGACAGCCTCTCCTAACCGAAGTCTCGGTCAGATTGTTCTGTCTCATGCACTGGAAACCACATTCTGTGTGTGCAGAGTGCGTGCCTCCACTCCCAAACTTACATTACTTGTTGTCATTACTGGAGGAATACTGACCATCCCCAACATGGTACAATTCCTTAAAGGCAAGCTTGTATTTGGTCATGCCCATTGTTCTGTCTCAACCCCTGTAGCATCTAGCACAACACCCACCATAGGCAGCTGTGTTATTTGTTCAGTAACTGACAAAAATAAACTTTAAAGTTTTGATATTTAATTCAGTGAAATGAAACAATGGAATGAACATGAACCAAGTCTGTCTACTAGGGATAAATTTCTTTTCTCTGATTTGCGCAGATCTTCAGCAAAGCACAGCTGAAGTTATTTGGCTACCATGAAAGTTTTTCATCTAAGATTAGACTAGGGTCAAGTCTTGCTGAGAAGAGAGACAAAGATGCCATCTAAAGTTTTTTAGGTCATAAGTTTTATTTGGAGATTCTGGTTATCCTAAATGCATGCTGAAGTAATTAATTCAGCTCAAGCTGCATGGTTGTGTTCAAAATCAGTCTTGGGGAATATTTGAATTTACAAACTGTGTTGGCTATTTTGAGTAATATACTACAGCAAACTTTCTACAAGTTACGTGGCTGCCTGGCAACCATAAGAGGATCATTCAAAGCTCTGTGTCTGAGATTGCTGCAACTCCTAAAATTTGAATTAGAGCAATAAACATGTAACGTTGAATTTTGTGAAAATAAAATTAGCATTACAGGACCTATTATGTGAATCTCTTTTTAAAAACTCAACATACAGCTTGAACGTCTGTAAATAATTTTTAAGTCCCAAGATATTATTATTCCTGTATAGTAATTAAAGCAATCCAGATTAATTTAAAAAAATTGAGTATTTGAAACTAATCAGCATACTACAGGTGTAAAAAAAAAAAAACTAAATGAAGTGAAATTGAAAGAGTGATTAACTATTCCAAACAAAGAGGGACCCACGGCTTCATTCATTTCTGATATAACAATGGAAGAAGAAATATCACAGGATGACAAAAAAGCAAACAAATGAACAACAGAAGCTGCTATGTTTCAACAAACTTTTAGCAGTTGTATGTGAGCAGGTAAGAGACTAGAATTTCAAAAATTCCCAAACAGAGCACATGTCTCTAAGGTCCTACTAAATCCTTGCAATGGGGCACCACTGAGCCTGCTCAGGTAGGATGATGAAGGTGGAGGAAGAGCAGGTGGCCAGCCTATGGACGACAGAGACATTTCGAGCTCAAGTTCTGCTGAAAGGAAGTCCTAAATTCACTGCCAACCATTTGGACAGAAAGGTGAAATGAATAACCGAAGCTAAGATGGAGCCAACACCCAGCTAATCCGCAGATTCCCTTGACTCCGTCTCCATCATGCTTGCATGATTAAAGCAGAGCATGTCTCATGGGTGGGTCAATGTAATATCTATCACCACTGTTGGTTTACATATAATATTAGGCATACTGAATGAAAATTTGATTTATGATAATTGGTAAAAAAAAAATTGACCCTGAATCAAAAGGTGAAATGGTTAGTGGACAAAATAAAACTTTACTATATTTATTTCCATTTCTTTCTCCCCACTCTGTAACCATCCTGTTTGGAATTCTCTTCCATTAATTCTAACTTCCTTGACTTCCCCACATTCTCCACTCTGTGTCCTCGGTGTGCATTAGATGATACCCCTCTCTGTCCACTGGCCGGTAAGCTTTCAGGATTAGCCCTCTTCTTTGTTTTACTTTCTTTGAGACAATAGTTTTATGATTTTATGTGATCAATGCTGAATATGCTTTATACATAAATATTTGTTCCTCGTTTCTGTAGATGCTTAAGATGCGAGATTGTTTTCTAGTCCTTGCATCTGATCTGTTAAAGCCAGAAGTAATTTTCTCCCATTTATTCCTATTATTAAATATGAAACATTGCCATCTTCAGGGGGGTGGTGCATGGAACCTACAGCTTGCTACTCGTCATCTCCTTGGAACCCTGCATCTGTTAGCAGCAAGATGAGGCAGGTGCCCATGGGGACAAACTCCTGTATCAACACATCTTCAGGGTGTTCTTTCCTTTGGTTTCAGCTAAATCTTGTTCTGAAAAAGAAGTTGAAAAACACCCAGAGATATTCATCTCTCCTGTCTTTCTGATTAAGATGCACATGCCCAGAAGTGTTTCTGTCTACCTTGGTGTAGTGTGCCTCTGTATGTGCATGTTCATGTGTGTATGCATGCACATTGTGTGTGTGTGTGTGTGTGTGTGTGTATGTGAGGTCTCAGGACAGGTGGGGTTCCTCAGAGATGTCAATTACCTCTTTTGAGGTACGGTCTCCCACTGGCCTGGCACTTACTAAGTAGGCAGGACTGGATGGCCAATAACCTCCAGGGATCTTCCTGTCTCTCTCTGTCTCCGCAGCACTGGGCTTACAACATGCTACTACACCTAGGATTTTAATGTGACCACTGGGAACCAAACTCCAGTCTTCATGCTCACAAGGCAAACGCTTTATCAACTATGCTATATATATCGCCAGTCCCCTGTCTGTCCCATTTTAACTTGTCAAGCAGGTTCCCTGTGAGCATCTTCTGGAAGCCGCTTCCCCCAGTGTGCTTTCCAACGAAAATCCTCACAGCAGCTCCGAGTAACATCTGCTTCCTGTGAGGCGAGCACTGCTTTGGGGAAAACGCTAGTACTCTCCTTACCCGCTACCAATGCCAAAGCTCTTTCTGTTCTTTTGTTACTTGGTTGTGCTTCCTGGATTTGTGCTCACCATGACATTGCACTGTGCTCAGTGACATACACACTTTACCACCACAGTCAACACTCAACACTCCCCAAAGGCCCCAGTGTTCCAATATAACGCTATAGCCAACTCTTCTATTACTTAACACAATGACTTTCTTGCAGGTGCAGCAGAATGACCACAAGGGCTACAAAACCCTAGGCCAGCCACAAGGAGGCCTTCTCACTGCCACGCATCTTGGCTGTGTCCTCTTCCTGTGTGGTGGCTTGGCCAAGGTATTCTCCTCGATGTTCTGTCGACATCTACACTAGCCCTGTCCATAGAATAATGAGGTTAGAAAAGAATATATAAACCACTAACTATTTACGAATAAAAGTTAGACACATTAGTAGAAGAGGGATAGTTGCTGTATATGCCCTGACTTCCAGCCTGAAGGATTTTAAAGCTAAATAAAAGTAGTTTCATAGAGTATTTATGACAGTAAAATATTTTACAGATCAGCTTTAGGGGCTATGTGTTGCTCATTATTTTAAGTACATGATGTTATTAATCTGTTTTGAATATTTTAGACTTTTTAATGTAAATATTTTTGCCAAACTAATTTTCTTTGTTTCTTTAGGAGTTAATTTCGTTATCATGAGTATTTAACCTACTGAATTCACTTATTTTGCTTTCTAAGAATGACTAAATGGACAAGAAGTCTTTGAAACTAATCATTGTTCATTCTTAGAAACAGGAAGCAAACTTTTGCCAAGATTAAACAAGCCCAAACACCAAAGGTTCAAGGTCAAGTTGAAAGAGAAACCACAAGTTTTGATTGGATCTAAACTTGGCAGTAAAAAGGATTGCCTCTACTATTGTGTGCAGGAGACAGATATGCACAGGTGAGCAGAAGGAGACAGGGAGACCAGTTGGAACTAGCAGAACATTCAGGAAAGGATTAAAAACTCAGGTCTGTGTTGGTTGACGTGAATCTGGAGCCCAAGTCTCACGTCTCCCTAACTGACACACCTGGGGAAAGTTACCAGAAAGATGAATGTTTTCAGAAAAGTCAGACAACTTTCCTGAGGTGTATGAGGAGCACACATGCACAAGTGTACGCATGCTCACTTACCCACAGAAGGAACGTCCAGGGAGAGAGAGAGATGACAGGTAGAGTGTAAACATGAAAAACATCAAGTTGGGAATTAATCTTTTACTTAATTTATAGAATGTAGGTAATGGAGCCAAAATTCCTTTCCCTGAATATCAGAAATCTAAGGCAAAAGGATGCTTGTAAACTGCTTTGCCGTCACTAAGAAGACTGTTGGAAGTATGTACTGGTCTTTGGTTTTGAAGTGCTAGTAGATAAGAACTTACTATCAGATAGCTGGAGGCTGGCTTTCCTTGTCAGTGAGCCTCAGGGGCTTCAAAGTTTAGGTTTGTAAGTCACTGAGCTTCCGGAAGGGTCTCTCAGTTCATAAAAAGACATGGCAACAATTTCTAAAACTTAGGCGCTGCTTTGAAATATAATACAGAAGTATAAAGCCTAAACACAGTGAATTATTTAAAACATATACCACGTGGGCCAAGAAGATGGCCCCGTGGCTACAGCGTGAACACCTGAGTTTAATCTCCAGCATCCCTATAAAAGTCCGGGTCTCAGCGTTGAGGGGGCGGAGCCAGAGGATTGCTAGGCCATGCTTTTCATCCAGTGTAACTGGAGGAAGGAGAGATCTGGTTCAGGGAGAGACAGCCTCAGGGGAATAAGACAGCAGAGCGTGGAGGAAGACACACTGGCCTTCCTACGGCCTCTGCAGAATGTACGCAGGACACATGCATCTGCATACGCTGGTGCACACAGCACACACACACACACACACACACACACACATGGTGCATGCATATCAATAAATGAATGGATGGATGGATGAATAACTAAGAGATTGTTGATTAAAAAATAATAAAAATCTCATGAAACTAACACATTGGCCAAAAAATAGAATCATGTCAGTTACTCACAAGCCCTTCCTAGGGTTCACTGATATTAAATTGTTCACGAAAAACACAGTTGTGATTTTTGGAAAATCAAAAAATATACATATAGAAATCCTATCTTCAAAAATTAATATCCAAGATTATCTATACATTCTGACTACATCTGAATAATCCTAGTAAATTAAAATTTTAAAAGCCAAAACTTACATGGAGGTTGAGTGAATATTTTCAAGATAGGATGGAGAAATGAAAACTACAGTGAGCTCCCAGCAGAAAACTCAGTTTTGCCCTGGAGGTGCCTTGCTTCACCATGATGTTACGCTGCTAGCCTCGGGGGTCCCCCCAAGAGCTGTCTTTGTAGTCTGAAAAAGCGTGGCCCTACCAGAGAAAACGGGCAAATATGCTAAGGCCTATGGGCAAAATTGGTGTAGGAGTAGGTAAAAGTTAGCTTCATCTGGTCTTCTCATTCTAAAATAAACGAAGTAATCTTCCTCGTACTCGGTTTACTTTGTCTTTCCTTCAAGAACATTCCCGGCTTCCGGCAGCACACGGGCGAGATGCTTCACACACTCTGACAGGCAGCTGCGCTTCAAGAGAAGCCACAACAACATCGCCAATATGGTTATTGTCAATATCTTTTGCAATGAGTATAACTTAACATTTTTTCCTACTCATGTTGTTAATCTCTTGATAAGGATAGCATCATAACTGGATACAATCATCAGGCAAGTAAACTTAATCCTCTCTCTCTCTCTCTGGAAGTTCTCCTTGTGTGCTCTTGTTAACAGATTCTGAGCTTCCCATATCTTCTCATACCAGCACAAAGTATGTAAGAAATTAGAACCAAAAGTGAGGTCAGAACACAACCACATTTTTCAGCCCTGACTTGGCTGTGTGATCAACTGCTACCCAGCTGCCCTACCGAAGATGCTCCTGTTGCCGGCCCTGGCCCTTCCTCTCCTGAACAGGCTTTGTCCCTGTCAGCTTGCTTGACTGAAAGTACGAGAAGTGCAGCGCACAGAGGAATGAGGACCGCCCGCGTTGTGTCCCCGCCACCTGACCCGCTGCACTGTCACACCTGCCCCGCTTTGATGCCCTGGCCCCCTTTGGAAATCGCCTCTCCCACCAAGCACGCAGCCCTGCCTCACGTTTCCCTGGGCTGCCTTGGTCTGGTCCCACGACGGCAGCCTGCTGTGAGCACAAGTCACGCGTCACTGCGTGTCGCTGTTCGGTGTTCTGCCTGCCTTCTTACTGTCTGCTTGCCTATTTGCTCCACCAGTTATGCTGGAAGGGCTGATTCTGCACAGGCCCTGTGTTCACATCCTCAGGTGCCAGCTTGGGGTTTAGAAACTTTGGAGGCTACCCTACAGTTCATCTGGGACTTCTCCTGTTCCTTGGTTGGCTGGTTTGATTTCGTTCGATCAGGTAGAGCTGGGGGTTGAACCCCTGCCCTTGGGGATCTAGGCAAGCCCCCCGTATGCCAGCTTCATTGACAGAGATCTTTGAACCTGGATAGGGTAACTGAGGTGACGGATGTCTCCTACTGGCTCCAAAGGATGCGGCTTGTTGGTTGTCAGTGTCTCCGTCAGGGAACAAGGCTGATGAGTGACATGACCCCGATGTGACTTTCAGTTCCAACCTTTGACTCTTGTTTAGTATTAAGACTCTTGACTACGAAGTCTTCCAAAATGATACTACTCAATTCTCACATGAAAAGATGCATGCTTATTCCTTCACCATTATTAAGATCTTGGTGAACTTCAACCAAAAGCTAGTTTTAGAGTAAATGATCCATATTGACCTTTTTCAGACCCACCAAAATACTTAGTAGATGGGTTCTGCAATTACTAGACCAATCTAAGAGATGAATCGCCACCTAGTGGACAGGTTCCTGGGCAGGGCTTGTCTGCCAGAATAAGAGAGAACTTTATTCTCTGACCAAGGGATCCCACCATAGCTTCCCCTTCCTACACATGACACATCTCAAGCTTGCAATTTCTTTTGCTTCCTACAAATCACAAACACACACAAAAAAAGCAATTTTGTTAACAGAAAATCAGTCTATTTGGGACATGTTTATTTGATTTTTACCCGTTTGTTTCCCATTACCAATGTGGTAGGCATTTGAAGGAGAAAAAGATAAACTCCAGCAATGTCAGACTGGATTTTCAGTCCCTTATCAATTGTGTGTGAAAACAGTCCTTGAGCATTCAGAGACGCCTTGGCTAGCCAGACAGAAAGGGACGGGAGAACTCACACGTTTCAGCGCAGAGCGCGCTATAGAGCCTGACCTTTCATCCAGTTCCTCTCCAGTGGCTCGACACTTTACAACTTCCCTTGTTTTAAAGGAAAACCATTTACAGGCTAATCTTGGGTTTTGGATTAGTAGAGTTATTTCAGAGTTAAGTGGAATCTTCGTCTGGATAATGTTTTCACTGAGTTTAAGGAAGTCTAGATGACCTCTACTTAAAATGAACCAAAGGACATGATTACATGAGGTTTTCTTTCTCCACCTCAGAGAAAATTATCCATGAATGATTTCCACTGAGGTTCAAAGAAGCTTTGGGAAAGGTGCTCATGGTCAATTAATGAAACATCAAGAGGTTTGCCACAAGCCTCCAGCCCAGCTCCTGATGCCTCTGAGGTACATTATTTAATTTTCACAGTAGAAATGTATTCATTTGTCCGGAGCTAATTCTTCCCTCCAGCACCCCCAGGTTCAGCAACCGTTCGTATTGTAAGTGTTTTACCAACCCTCTGCATTTCCCTAGTGGTTCCAGAAATGACTTTCCCCCTCTCTGTTAGTCTTTCCTTTCCGTTAAGTACCTTCAGTCAGCTCAGGACATTGTGACATTTTAATTTCTGTTTCCCCCACCTATCAACAAGTGCAAAATTTGCTTCTCTCCAGATTTTTATTTAATTTTTCTTCCTCTGATTGCATTACCATCTCTCAAACTTTGAAAGTTTGTTTCTCTCTCCCTACTTCTCTCCCTGAGTTTTACACAAATGTTTCACAAAACTGCCTCCTAATTAAACCACCCAAATGATTCGATTAAGATTTCTAAGGAATTCTCTTGTCCTTCTGTCCTGAATAGGCTTATTAGGTTCGTTTTTCTTACTTGTGCCTTCTTTAGGAAGGGTTAGTGATCAATCCAAACAGTCGCATAGGAAAAACTCAGGGGAGATGTGGAGAAATGACAACCTTAGTCAGGCTTCCCCATCCACAGTCCCCAATCAATAGCATTGTTATACAAAGCCTCTCTTCTTCCTGCAATATATCTCATACCCTTAGCAAAAATCCCTACAGAGGCTAGAGTCAAAGACCAATTTCAAACTCAATGTAGATGAAGTAATTATCTCTCTCCATATATTAGTGTGTCTGAGGTATTGAAGGCAAAGGAGGAATAAATGATCGGGTATAATGTGTAAATTCTTAGAACTTAAATTATCATCAGAGTAGCAAGACTGATGTTCAGGTATTCGTGGAAAACAGATAATTAGGGGTAGCACAAATCAATTTAATTTTCCTGTAGAAGAAATGGCACAATTGAGACATGTTTGTTGGCCAGGAACTTGACACCTTTTATAAAATCAATCAAAGCACCACACTGAGTAATGTACAAGTCATGGCCTGGCCTGTGTGGTGTAAATATTCAGCAAGGAACTCAGACAGGGAAGCATGGTGCAGTTGGCTGAACGACATGCTGACACATTTCTACACATTAACTCCCTGAACCTGGACCTTATTTATAACACAGGGTCTTGTGATAAGGTCGTCATAGATTACATGGTTTTCACCTCTAAATTTATGTCTTCTCTTGTGTCTTTAACGAAGACACTTGGTGAGAATTAGGGACCGCCTAAGTGAAAGCAGAGGCTCATGTTCAAATTATGCAGCTGCCATCCAAGAAGCCTCTGCAGTCAGCTGAAGTTGATAGGCAACAAGACTCCCCCTTGGATGGGAAGGGAGTGTGTTGCAGTCAGGTGTGCATTGCTGGCAGAAATCACCCAACCAAGAGCAGCTTTTGGGAACAAAGGGAGGGTGTATTTTGATTTATAGACTCCAGGGGAAGCTCTGTGATGGCAGGAGAAGATGATGACATGAGCAGAGGGTGGACATCAATCACCCCCTGGCCAGCATAAGGTGGACAATAGCAACAGGGGAGTGTGTCCAACACTAGCAAGGGCACATTGTCTCTAACACCCATAAGCCAGCCCCCAACCACACACGGCCTCCGGGAGGCATTAATTCCCAAATCTCCATCAGCTGGAGACCTAGCATTCAGAACACTTGAGTTTATGGGGAACACCTGAATCAAACCACCACAGAGTGGTCCTGCCAACACCTTGATTTCAGGACTGTAGTCCGCCCCGTGTGATGAATCATCTGCTATTGTTTTGTACCACGGCATTCGTAGTAATGTCGCATGTGAGCTAGAAGATGTCGGTACACACAGCGTTGCAGTCTGCTCCCACTGCTTTGACAAAACCACGAGTTGAGTCTCTTAGAAACACCAGAATTTGCTTCTCACAGTTCTGTTGGCTGGAGGTCCAAACTCAAGGTACAAGTTGTCTTTGTACCCGCTCAGCATCTAGTCCCTGCATCTTGTTGCTGTGTTTACTAGACGGGGCTGCCATTGTCTCTTCATGTGGCAGAAGGGATAGGGGTCCCCCACAACTACTTTTATGAGGTCACTAATCCCGTTCGTGAGGGCAGAGCACAAAGTTCCTAACCATATCCAAAGCGTCCCACCATTGAACAGCATTACCTTGGTGGTTAAGTTCCAATATAGGGATTTTGGAAAACGTACATATTCATACCATGTCACATGGCAACTAAATGAAACCTTTTTCGTGAACTCCATTTTACTTCCATGATGTCTCTTTTGTCATAAATACAATGCAGCAGAAATAAGGTCCCCGTAGGAAAAGTAAAATTCACTGGTTTCTATGTTGATTGCAACAGCATCTTTGAAGAAATGTGTGAAGATGATGATGACCTTCACAGAGACTTATCCATCTGCATTTGCTTAGTTTTCACCTTTCCCTTCATTTAATAAAAGTTCTGGGTAGAAGCATGATGGTGTAAGCTTTCCATCATTTCTCACCTCCAAATGAAAATCTGTCTGGTTTCTAGAGGCAAGTCTACTTGACATTGTGTTTTGCTTTACTTACATGCCACACAGTTGAGAAAATAATACCTCAAATATTTAAAATAGTCAAACTTATTCTTTTGAGTACTTTGATCTACAATGTTACTTCAGCACTCTGGAATCCTTAAAGCTGAGGTTGAGTTTGATGACCAAAGCCAAAATCATACATCTTTGAAATTTGATCCAAAATATGCATAATTAGAAGCATTTGCATTACTCATAAGACTGACTTATCAAATATCAAGAAATACTAAGCATTTCTAATCATCAATTGTCCTCTCAGCAGTCATCTTCACAGAAAATTTGGAACATAAATTTGAAAGAAAAATTTGAATCTTCAACAAACAAGGCTAATCCTAAATTAAGTAAAAGAGAGTATTGAGACCAGGGTTCACTGTAGACACACATCCTGTCTTAAGGGAGTAGTCACTACTCAATTGCAGCCAGGTATTACCATGTGGAAATTTGAGCCTAATGTTGCAACTCATCTCCTATTTTTAAGAAAACCCAGACATATAAATGAGAATACTTGCCATGGTAAAGGTCATCAATGATTCAGTTTCAAATTTCATAGTTTACAAAATAGAAAAGCCAGACAGATGGATGGTAGGCACTTAAATATTTGTTGAATGAGTGAAATTTATTCAGCTACAGGTTTAACTTTATGTACCTTCTCATTAGCCTAGGCACAATTAAAAATCAACTTGATGAACTGTAGAGTGTCTAAGAAAAGTCAGAGGCAGCTGCAGGATAATGACCATATTATTTCCTTATGCAGAGAAAACAACTCAACATCCCCCAAAGAGGAGGGCCGAGCAAAGCTAACCTGGAATTGAGTGAGAGGGGGCGCTGGGACCTGGGTTGACTGGAGGCACAGACGCTGTCTTAATGAATCAGTCACCACTCAGCCATAGCAAAGTACTACCACGGAGAAGTTGCAGCCTAACGTTGCCACTCCTCTCTATTTTCAAGAAAAATTGAAATATATATGAGGGCACTTGCCATGCTATTGACTGGCCCTGGATTCAGTGATATATGAAATGATGATGATGAAGATGGGGGAAATCGCTCTGCGGTGTGCAAACCCTGCACACCTGCAGCCGGGTGAAGCCAGCAGCCGGGTCTGCACAGCTTAACGCCTTCCCCTGTTTTTATTTTTATTTTTTTTGCATTTTTCTTTCATTCATCTCTCCCCCCTTCAGCTTCTTGCACTATTTGGGGCAATGTCACCAGTTAGCTGTCACAGCTGAGTCTCCACAGAAAACGGATCCTGTGCATCGCTTTCCCAAACGCCCCTGAGTGCCATTCCATCATTAGTAACTAAAAAGTGTTTGTGCTGGTTGGTCCTTAGTACCACAAACAAAATAGCAACAAGAAAGAAAGAAAGAAAGAAAGAAAGAAAGAAAGAAAGAAAGAAAGAAAGAAAGGAAAAAAGGGAGAAATTGTCCACAGCGGGAGCATTTAAACTGTATGAGGTGGTAAACACCAGAAATTTGAAGGGCTGCAGAGATTGCTTGGTGGTTAAAAACTGTTTGCTCACAAAGCCTTAAGGCCTGGGTTCAATTCTCCAGCAGCCACATAAAGCCAAATACACAAAGTGGCGCATGCCTCTGGAGTTTGCAGAGACAGGAGGCCCCGGTACATCTATCCTAAGTATGCCCCAACTCATTTGCCAAACACCCATTGCTAAGCACCATCCCAACACTTGTCATTTATACTTGCTCATGTACTGAACAGTACAGTAGGCTGTTCTTGGTATCTGTAGCAGACAGCTTCAGGATTGCTGAGATGAACTTCCTGACCAGGCACAGTTATGGAGGAAGAGATATTTATTGAAGCTTACAGATCCAGGGGAAGTTCCATAAATGGCAGAAGAAGCTGGCCTGCCTTCACAGGACCAAGCAGAGAAAGAGAGAGAGAGGAGAGAGAGAGAGAGAGAAGCACAAGCCTAAAAGTCAAAAGCCACAACACACTTCAGGAGCTCAAGCTAGGCACACTTTGCATATCTTTAGATTGAAATCTGAAACCCACCACCCCACCTTAAGATCCACCCAGTGACACTGCCTCCAGCCAGGTGGCTGCAGATGCAAACTACAAAGTAATAAAATACTGAATATATTGGGGGCCATCTATTCAAACCACCACAGTATCCATCACATGCTTATCACCAATGGCAATTCACTTGTTCCTATACTAGACACAAACTTTAGAGGAAAATTATTTAGTTTATTTGATTAAGTTCAACATGCCAAAGCAATGAAAAGGCGGGGGGGGGGGGGGAGGGAAGCTTGGGAATCTCATCTGTTATGTATGTGAAGAAGTCTTCCTCTCTTTCTTTCCTCCTGCCCTTCCTCCCTACACTCATCATTGGAACGTGACTAAAGGAATGAGGAGGTGCCAATCATTTGTGCTATTTCAACCTGGAATCCCTAAGTGACGTAATGAAATACTTATATTCATTTGTTCTTAGTTCATGCTCTATAAATTAGATCTGATTTTAGATTCATCATTTAATTTTAAAAAATATCTTTATTTATTTATTTGCCAGCAGAGAGAGATAAAGAGAAGTGAGACAGAGAAAATGAGTGCACCAGGGCCTCCAGCCGCTGCAAATGAACTCCAGATGCATGTGTCCCTTAACCGCTGAGCCGTCTCTCCAGCCCTCTAGATTGGTTATTTCTATGCCCATAAACACCTTGGTCTTAAATTTTTTCAAGAATGCACTGATGAAGCATTGATGCTGGATTTTAAGGGCTCCCCACCCCCACTGAGCTTCCTTTTTGCCCTCACTCTTCACTCTCGACCTTCGCATTTGTTTGGCTCACCTCAGGACCTTTGGCCTTGGGAAAAGAAAATAGGTGCATTTACTTACAGGCCTTTTATATAAAGCCAGGATTTTTTTCACTGCCCCAGGCCCATCTCCAGCAAGGGCCTGCATTCATGGGGTTGATTTCAAATGAACACCTTGTAGTGAGAGGACACTTAACAGCTGAGGGGGACTGGGGTGCTCCAGACATTTCTCAAGCTTCAGGGAATCTGGTCACTTCCCCTGAAGCGCTACCACTTTCTACCCTGACTACCTCAGTTGAGTACCTACCAATTGTTTCACAAAGTATACTACAATGTTTTTATCTAAATTGACTTTTATTTGAAGCAATGTAAAGATTGAAAATCAATCCTAGGGAATGTACACTAATTAGAACATTCAGAGCAACAAGCCCATTAGCTCTCCTATGACGCCCTAGACAATGGCTCAAATCAAAGAGTCTCAAGAGATGCACTACTGTACTTTTGGGTTGTTGAAGGTCTAAGTTTGATTTCACTAATGCCCTGAGGCCTGGAGATGTGCTCTTAAAGGATGGAGCACTACATTGGCATCAGAAAACATATAAAACCTAGCCCAGGTATGTGTTAATCAGCCTTCAGAGTGCCTACGGCAAGCCTGTTCTTTACAAACCTTTTTAATGAGAGAGTTAGCTTGGTGAATCTAATAAGAGGTAAAGTGGCATGAAATGAAATTACCTGTAAGAATTCCCTGAAGCTCAGCTGAGGTGTAATTAGGTTCCTAGCAAGCTATGCAAAGTGAACCAACAGCTTTCATTTATTAAATCTAACAGTGAAGCAGATTTGGTGCTAAGCAACTCTATAACCATTGTCATCACTGATGAAAAATGTAAATCTGGGCTGGAAAGATGGCTTAGCGGTTAAGGCGCATGCCTGCAGAGCCTAAGGATCCAGGTTCGATTCTTCAGGTCCCACGTAAGCCAGATGCACATGGTGGCACATGCGTCTGAAGTTCGTTTGCAGTGGCTGGAGGCCCTGGCGCCTATTCTTTCTCTCTCTCTCTTTCTCCCTGCCTATTTCTCTCAAATAAATAAATAAATATTTAAAGAGAAATAATTATTAAAAAAGAATATAAATCTAACTAGGTGGCCAGGGAAGAATGGTCTATTCCCCTTGGTTCTCTTTTTCCCTAAGTTAGTAGGTGAGGAGTTACCTTTTGCATTTTCTAACCCACTTTATAATAGATATCCAGTATTTAACTGTAACACAATATAAATAATGCATGAAGTATTTGGTGCTCATTATAAAATGATAGAAAGCATAGCATATGGTTGGTATTTCAATTAACTTAGATGTTTATTTTTAACTTGATAAATTAAATTGCTTATCTACAAAAGTGAGAACATGAAAGACACACATTTGACGAAGATGGAATAAAAGGGCTAGGGTCCATTCTTCCTGCAGAAACAACGGAGAAGCCGGACAAGAGGATTTGAAATTTGGAAAATAGTTTCACCATTTTTTACAAAACTAAATATGCACGTCTCATACGGAAGCTTTTCCATTCTCAGTTATCCAAGAGAATGAAAGTGTATGTGCATAGAAAGTCTTGTCCAAAAATTTTCATGACATCTTTGAAATGACCAAAAAACTGGAAACAACTCAAATGTGCAACTATATGTGACTGGATAAATACAGTGTGGCAAAACCCACACAATGGAGTATTACCAAACAATGAAAAGGAATAAAGAAATGATCTGTTATTGCAACAACATGAATAAATCTTAGGAGTAGAAGCTGAACCAAGCAGAGTACAACTGGATTTCATTTATAAAATTCCATAAAATGTACATTAGTCTATACTGACAGAGGAGCACAATGAATCTTCTGAAGGTTGTTTTGTTTTTCAATGTATAGATGACACAAGTGAATACATATATCTATACATACATAAATGCATACCTATATGTGTATATGTAAAATATGAAATTTTAGCATGATGCATACTATATGAAATTTTTTTTCTAAATTGTAATATTTTAACCATTTAAAGGTTATAGTTCAGCAACATTACGAACATTGTGCAAACATCATTATCCTTCTTTACAGAGCTCCAGACCTATGTTAATACTTCATGTATTAACCATAACTAATAACTAAAGACTATTATATATAAATCCAAATATTTCAATAAAACTGTTTTTTAATTTTTAATTTTTATTTATTTATTTGACAGAGAAAAAGAGAGAGAGAGAGAGAGAGAATGGGCGTGCCAGGGCCTCCAGCCACTAAAAACAAACTCCAGATGCTTGCACCCCCTTGCGCATCTGTCTAACGTGGGTCCTGGGGAATTGAACCTGGGTCCTTTGGCTTTGCAGACAAATGCCTTAACTGCTAAGCCATCCCTCCAGCCCCAATAAAACTATTTTGTAATATTAAGCCACAAAGTGGATTGTTTTCTCAGCTTTTAAAAGTGAAAAAAAAAATTGTTTTGTGCTACTCTGAAACCCACCATTTCTGAGAGCTGTTTCCATGTTCTCTGACTTGGAGAGAATTCTCAGTGTTCCTTACAACCTTTAACATTTAGGAGACGCTGTTTGCTGGCAGCTGTTGCACAGACAAGGAAATTTGTGATCTTTTTAAGGGAAGATGGATAGTTAAATAACTTTTCCAAGGATATTCAGTTAGTAAAATGTTGATGGTGGTTTGAGCCCAGGTGGCCTACTGCTACGTAAATCTTTACATATGCAGCAATTAGTCTCAAATGACAAGAAAGTAAGTGAAATATGTGCACTAAAAATTTCAACCTCATCTTAAGGGCTGAGAAGGATTCCAGTTATGTCTGTAGTAGAACGTAGATGTGTTCTTTCTCAGCATGCATTTGTTCACAAATTCTCCAGGTGACCCGGGGTGTGTCAAATACTGCACCAGTAATTCGGAATACAAGTGCAAAAACAAACAGCTCAACACGTAGCACTTGCTACTTACGTCCCACGTAATGCGTGAGCTGTGGCCTACCTGAGTCATTTAGCAGTGGACGCGCCAGCAGCAGGTCCCTGGGGAGAAGGCTGCAGCCGGGCAGCTGAAGCCAAGCAGGGGCCACACATAGGGTTTGTTCAGGAAACTTAACCTCGGTGGGGAAATTTGGGGTTAATTTTTCCAGATGGGTAGAGGAATGAATCAAAGAAAAGTTTGCCGGCCATAGAAACAACATAGATGATGGCGAGGAGAGTACTCTAAGAAAGTAATATATTTTCAGAGATGGAGATTGCTCAGACTTTTAAGTCAACATGTTAAAAAATGAATCACAAATATTTAGGTTGGAAATTCCTGAAAAGTGAGAAGCATTCATTAGGATTTCATTAAGCTAATATAATTTCCAGGAATATTTAAACATGAAAATAACCGTGCCTCGGGCCATCATGAAACAAAAGTAGATGAAACTGAAGCGGTTACCTGTGCCTATAATAAAGTCATACTACCTTCCCGGTGGCTTTAAGACCTAGGAGTTTAAAAACATGGTATGTCTGCGTGCTGTATCTGCAAAGTGAAAATTCTGCGGGTCTGGTGTTTTGTTGTATTGTTCTTAATTAAACATTTATCTTTGTATTATATTTCCTCTCTGTCATACTTTAAACTAGAAACACAACACAATAACTTAAACCTTGGCATTCATTTTCACAGATACAAATGTTCTTGAAATAAGCTCATAGGACTCTGCATAAGAACGTCTGTGGTAAGGTACAGTTTACGTGGGAAAAAGCCATTTCAAAGTTATTTTACTAAGTGAACGGATACTCTGAAAGATGCTTTACAAACATTACACTTGTGTGAAAATGCCCCAAGAGTGCTTGCCTATACCCTCCTACTCTGTAAGGAAATGGAGAAAGTCAAACACCAAACATTGAATGCCAATTTCCCTTTAAGGAGTCCTGTTCTTACAAAACCAATGACTCACTTTTTGTCAGGAAATTTCAAGTCTCTAGTTTTTAGCACAACATAAACAGAGGTTTCTTAGTTATTGTCTTAATCAATCCCTGGTCTTACTTTTATAGATTATTGACCCAATTTGTAAACACTGCATTTACTTTGGAGAAAGTCCCAAAGACAGCTTTTGTTTGGTTTTGTTTCTAAAGGCCAGAATTTCCTCAAGATTTGGAGCTTCACTTTGTGTTTATTATGACTACTTCTGGGACTGATAGGAGTCTGAGAACATGGGTGAAGTCCTTACACAAAGTTCTACTGAGTTTATTTCAGAAATGTTTCTGTCTGTGAGGACTAATACTGAGGCTGAAGGTATCATGTTGTATTATGAGTTTTAAAGTACAATAGAGAGAAAACATAATAAAGAGAGTCATTCCAATGAGTTATAACTACTGAACAAAACACCCATTGATCCATCTATGTTTGTGTATAAAAGTGAATGGTGGAGGAGCCAAATTATCAAAATCAAAATAACGTATCCCCAGCCAGTGTTTATCAGAGTGTCTAGGATAGAAAGATTTAGAGGTGCTCTATGAGTCTGAGGCAACCTGAATGTGATAAGTACTCAAGCCATCTCCTTCTCCCACCTTTTTCTGTTTTAAAGATGGGTGGGGACAAACCCGTCTGGCCTGCTCTGCTTTAGCTTCGTGAAGAGAAACCAAGAGGGGGCTGGAGAGATGGCTTAGTGGTTAAGGCACTTGCCCGCAAAGCCAAAGGACCCAGGTTGGATTCCTCAGGACCCACATCAGCCAGATGCACAAGGGAGCGCATGCATCTGGAGTTTGTTTGCAGTGGTTGGAGGCCCTGGCATAACCATTCTCTCTCTCTCTCTTCCTGCCTATTTCTGTATCTCTCTCTCTTTCAAATAAATAAATTAATAAATTAATTTAAAAAATTAAAGAAAAAGGAAAGCCAAGAGGCCCTCTGTGGAAATAGTAGCAACACCTTCTGACTGGGAAAGTCAGTGTGACCTTCTCCTCAAGAAAGTTATGTTTCTTACGGCTACAATGCACGACCCACATTCCCCAACGAGGAGGGTCCCTGCAGAGTGGGAGGACAGGGAGGAGGCCAATGATGGTACCAACTTGCCTGTATACACGGTGTAAAAACTAACTTTGAAAAAAAGGTTTATGTTTCGGTGGAGAGGGCATCTCCCTTGTGAAGACGGGCCAACCACATTAGCTCCATGTTACCATGCTTTCAATGGAAAGATGGAGGACAGAAGTGCATCATCCTCTGTGAATGTACAGTGTCTTGTTCCTGCTTTATGATGCACAGTAGTGACTGTGCTTTATCACAGCTGTGTGTAGTGATGTTGCTCTAGAATGTTTTCTTTCCGGATGATGATGGGGAAGCTTGAAAAAATGAAAACAAACAACAAAATAAGCAAGTGGTGCCAGGTACCATAACAGTAACAGAACTTGACTGTTCACTCGGATTTTGGTTTTTACATTTTTTTGTTTTGTTTTTATTTATTTATTTGAGAGCGACAGACAGAGGGAGAAAGAGGAAGAGAGAGAGAGAAAGAGAGAGAGAATGAGCGCACCAGGGCCTCCAGCCACTGCAAATGCCCCCTTCTGCAACTGGCTAAGTGGGTCCTGGGGAATCGAGCCTCGAACCAGGGGCCTTAGGCTTCACAGGCAAGTGCTTAACCACTAAGCCATCTCTCCAGCCCTACATGTTTTTAAAAAATATTTTATTTTTATTTATTTGACAGAGAAGGAAAGAAAGAGAGAGATAGGGCATGCCAGGGCCTCCAGCCACTGAAAACGAACTCCAGACACATGCACCCCTTGTGCATCTGGCTAACATGGGTTCTGAGGAATCAAACCTGGGTCCTTTGGCTTTGTAGGCAAACGCCTTAACCACTAAGCCATCCCTCCAACCCCCTACCTTTTTTTTAATGAGTGTGCTGAATGACTACACAATTTTGTTCAAAAAACTGTTGAACTTGGAAAAGTTGTTGCTGCTATCGATGCAAAACATACTGCTATTATATATGTATATAATTTAATTATATATATGATTTTATTTTTTGGAAACTTTAGCTGTATTGTCTCCTTTGGAAAAAATTATCCCTGCTTATGATGTTGAGTTGGCATTGTTCAGAAATTAACAGCCATATTGGCCTAGAAATGTCAAACTTAATTTTTTTCCATTTGTACAGGGTAGCTCACTGTATAAAATATATAAGGCCTTATCTATATGGTTTGATTACAGAAACTAATAAAGCATTCCTTAAATAAAAAAAAGATAGATGAGCTTCCTCTGCAATGTCACCTCTGCTTCCCTGCCAAAACCCTTTTCTCTTAGCTTCTGGAAAATCAGGGAACTACGACCACCTGTGGATATATGGGGCACCTGGAAGAGCAGAGCGCATCCGCCTGCCTTGTTTGCCGGAGGTCATTTCCTGCCTCCCTGCGCAGAACTCTCCTGTAATAGAATAACAATATCCGTCATCATCCCAAGATTACCACGAAGATTACCTCCTGTCTCTGTAAAGTGCTCAGCTATTCAGAAACATTAGTACTATTTTTTGTTGCTATTGCCATTTTTCTTGATAACGTGATCATGTCTGGAGAGTGAGGGGAGGACTTGGAGCTCACCTGACAGCATCTTCCGCAACTTTTGGATGAGCAAGATCCTGGCAACAAAACATTCTGGTTTTGATAGCAAGGAGATAATGTGTGGAGTTGACAGAATCAAAATAGAAGCTAGAAATCAGTGGCAGCCTTGAATATTTATTTTAACCCATTAGAATATCCTCTTAAAAACCTAGTGGCAATACCCTACTCAAGTTAGAAATGACCACTGGCTGCAGGTATTATGAATGCGGTCTTACTCAGAATGGCGAGTGCATTTTAACTGTGACCTTACCCAGTATTTTAGGTTAAAGTTGTTCCACAGTCACTACTTCATGATTGCTGGTTGTGCTGCCCTGTGCTGACACTTAGCCAACAGAGCCCGGCACACCCAGGCATGTTCACCTCAGGATGGGAGTTTCCTCCAAGAAGATCTGGAGACCAGCTTGGTATAGAACTAATTCTCATGCAATGTAAAAGCGGTTGACACTACCTCTATCAAATGCAACATAAGACACAATAATTTTGTGTGTGGTAGTAGTCTCTATTTATGAGTAGGAAAATTTAATCAGTTAAGAATAGCTATTTCCAGGCTGGAGAGGTGTCTCAGCAGTTAAGCTGCTTGCCTGCAAAGCCAAAGGACCCAGGTTCAATTCCCCAGGACCCACATAAGCCAGATGCACAAAGTGGCACACGTGCCTGGAGGCCCTGGCATACCCATTATCTCCCTCCCTCCCTCCTTCTCCCCAACCCCTTTCCCTTCCTCTCTCTCAAATAAATAAATAAAAATAAAATACCAAAAAAATTTTAAAAAAGAATAGCTACTTTGAAGACTTCTACAATTCCTATGAAACATCCTTGCATAATAGGAAAAGAACTTAAGAGTTCAAAGTAAAAAAAAAAATCATTTAAAAAATCATTGGACCCAGATATTTTTAGAAAAGGCTTTCTTAGTCTATGGAGGCAAGAATGCAGTTTTGCAAAGGTTAGAACTGGGCACAGGTATTTGGTTAAACTTGCAGTGAAATCCATGGCATTGTTACACTTTAAGTATTTGACACTTCCTTAAGATTACGTGGCCGACATGATATACATACAAAGTATGGACTTTGAACTTCTTTTCTCAAACTGTAGATGATTTCAGTGTACATTGAACTACATTTCCTAAATTGCAATTTTGATTGCGGAAGATAGAAAGGGACCATTCAAATAAACAGATCTCCACATATCAATCAAACATTTGACACAAACTGAAGTTGAATCCTATATTTAATCTTTCGCTCATAAAAAGCCTCCATTCCTTTTTCTTCAAAATTGGACCTCCCACATAGTTACTATGCAACTATTTTCATCCTCAAATTATGCATTTGGTTCACAAATTAAGTAATTATGAGTCACAAAGGTTGCTTAGGAAGTGTAATGGCTTTACTGGGACATGCAAGTAAAGTACGGATGCTCAGTTTCCATCTTCACGCGTGTGAGTGGCAGACTGTGTGCGGCTCTCATAACTGCCCTTGTGCACAGCATTTTGCTTTGGCTGATAGAATTCATGCTAGAGTTGGTTCCTCTGAGAATGGTGAAGAACATTCAACATGAAAACCGTCCTGGATCCTATGTTTATGGAAATTTCATACCTTCACTACTAATAAGTACTGATCCTATTACTGAAGGCGTTTTTATCTTTTGACTAAGAAGTTGGAGATGTTTTCGCGTATTACAGTTCAAGCCGCACATTTTCCTCCTTAGGTTCTATTGTCCAGGTTGCTAAGCGTGGGGCTGAATCTCTTTAAGAAGCCATCTTCTATAAAACAGTCTGTATGCTGACATGCCTTTTACATGTAGAAGTCATGCACAATGACATGGGAGAATGGCCTGAACAACCATATGTGGTAGCTTAACTCCACCGGTTACAATACAGATTCAGCCATTGTCACCAGAAGCGCCTCACCAGCTCTAAATCTGTGTGTTATGGGAAGATTTGCATGAGAACAGATGAAAACTGGCATGGGTGACATACAGTACCGACCCCCCTTCCAGAATCCTGTTCTTTTGCATTTCTTCTGTCCTACTGACGATGGCCTCCCAGCGAAGTTCCGAGCATGCTAGGAGCCACGTGCACGTTGCAGGCAAAGGGGAAGGGGCGATGCTGAACTCAGTCATATGGTCCTGCCTGATTTCAAGAGAATGTGGAAAACGGTTTGCTTTTAATTTTGATCCCAAGGTAACAAACAAGCTGTCCCTTACTGAAGGGCAAGTGGGTGAGGGAACTGGAGGTCTGCGCTGGTGGAGATGACACTGCTTTCCACACACTGAAGTTCCTCAGCTTGGGAAGGGTTATGCCATGGAAAACATTCAAGGTCAGAAATTCATTCACTACACCTACCCTGCACGCCTGCGGCTTGTGCGCGCGGGGCTTTGTTGCGTTTGGCTTGACCTCCAGACCGTGTAGCTTGTGTGTGTGTGTGGGGGGGGGGGGGGTGCCGCTCACTTACGTCCCTAGCTGAGGAAAAGATAGAAAACAAACCAGAAGGGGAAAAAAAAACATTTTAGTGTTCTTTTTTTAACTGACACAAAGTTGAATGTATTTATGAGGTTACAGCACGTTGTTTCCAAATAAAATTCAAAAGGCGAAGTGCGCTTTCTACTGAATGGTGTCACTGTTGGGGTAACATAAAGCTGAAAACAAAGAGCAAACTGTCGC
This sequence comes from Dipus sagitta, assembly GCA_036346955.1. Classification (NCBI taxonomy): domain Eukaryota; kingdom Metazoa; phylum Chordata; class Mammalia; order Rodentia; family Dipodidae; genus Dipus; species Dipus sagitta. The sequence continues at coordinate 5,717,476 of CM070787.1, forward strand.
AAGTTGCAGATCATTCATACTACACAAAAGACAGTCCAAGAACTGAGTGATGTTTCTAGTAAAATAGTAAAAGTCTGCAAAACTAGTAAGGCACCTATACAATTAAGCTTAAAATGCTTTTAATGTGAAAACTTGAACTCTTAAGGTTAATTATCATACAATTGAAACTATCGGAGCCCACACTAAGCTCTGATTCTATACTACAAAACTGGAATCTCCATGACCAAAATATCAGATACTTTTCAGGGAGGTTGTTGTTTCTTGGTTGTTGGCAGTGAGGATTATCACAGTAATTTCTGCCATAAACTATTGAAATTTAGTTTTCATCTTAATGCCTTTAAGTTTAATGTTTATTGTTAAACATACTAATGCAAGACATACAGAATCTTCTGTTTAGCTATGCTTATTAACACTGAGAAGAGAGCTAGTTGCATTTCATCCAAACTATTTCTCAGGGTTGTATTTCACAGGCCACACTTTGAACAGGAAAACGTGCCTAGCCAAATGATACTAAAAGTACAATACAGCACACTAGTGAGGTAAACTAGTGACTGATGGACAATGCATATGAGTTCTGAATATTCTCTTATGTTGCATACTACATAATTTATTGACATAAATTCGAATTTAGTAGAACTAGAGAAAAGTTTAGGTACTTGCAATCTTAACAAGCATCCCCAATGATTTTAACAAAAATATACATTCACCTTGTTTTTTGTTAACCCCTTTTAAGATCTATTATTTACATATCACACATATCCATTTCAGTTATACAAATAAATAAGTTTTATGTGTTCACAGTTATGCATCAATAAGCACTATTGTATTCAGAACATGTTCAGGGACACAATATGAAACCCTGTGCTCATTAGCAATCATCACATCCTGTACCCTCTGCGCCAGGCCTGGCCGTCCGCCAGCTGACTTACTGTGAGTGGAGATTTGCCTGTCATGGGTATGATGTAATGAACCATTCAGCAAGCGCTCTCCTATAGCTCATTCCTTTCACTTGGTATAATGTTCACAAGGTTCATCCACACCACAGGAAGTATCAATACTTTTCTTTTTAAGACTTAAAAATTCTTTTTTCTACTAATAGTCACATGGCCAGATATGCCATATTTTATTTGTTCATTCATCGATTGATGGATCTTGGTTTGTTTTTGATTTTGCTTATTATAAATGATGCTGTTTTAAACACTCATAGATGCTTTGTATACTTCTTTTTATATATTTTATTATTTATTGATTGATTTATTAGAGAGAGAGAATGAGCACACCAGGGCCTCTAGCCACTGCAAACTCCAGATGCATGTGCCACCATGAGCATTTGGCTTACATGGGTTCTGGAGAATCGAACCTGAGTCCTTGGGCTTCATAGGGAAGTGCCTTAAGCCCTAAGCTGTCACTCCCATAAACTTTGTATGAACATTTTCATTCTTTCACATGCTCTCCAACATCTAATTTGTTGTTGTTTGCTTTTTTTGAGGTAGGGTGGGTCTCACTCTAGCCCAGGCTGACCTGGAATTCACTATGTAGTCTCAGGGTGGCCTCCACTCATGGAAATCCTCCTACCTCAACCTCCCTGGTGCTGGGATTAAGGACATGCACCACCACGCCCAGCTGATTTTTATTTTTATTTATTTACTTATTTTTGGATTTTCAAGATAGGGTCTCGCTCTAACTCAGGCCTACCTAGAATTCACTCTATAGTCTCAGGGTGGCCTCAACTCACAGCGATCCTCCTACCTCTATGTCCGGAGTGCTGGGATTAAAGGCGTGCACCACCATACCTTGAACACCATCATCTTTTATTATCTGACATTTTGATTCTATTACTCATGTGGTTATAGGCTAGTATCCTCTTATGCTTTTGAATTTTGTTTCCATAATGTAATGACATTGAGCATTTCCCATTTTATTTTTATTTTTGCTTTTCTAAAGCAGGGTCTCACTCTAATCCAGGCTGACCTGGAATTCTGTACTTCCAGGCTGGCCTTGAACTCACAGTGAACCTACTACCTCTTCCTCCAGAGTCCTGGGACTAATGGTGTGCATGACCAGGCCTGGCCTAGTTCCCCACTTTAAATTTGTATTATTTGTCTATGCATGGTTGAGTTGAAAATTTCCTTTTAGTCCAAGAGTGGTGACTCATGCCTGTCATCCTAGCACTTGGGAGGGTGAGGTAGGAGAATGTGAGTTCGAGGTCATCTTGGAATACACACTGAGTCCCAAGTTAGCTTTTGAGCTACAATGAGACTTTGCTTCAAATGAAACCAAATAAAGCCACCATCAAAACGCTCAGTCACTTTTGCATTCCAGATACAAGTCTTTGACCATATGTAGGAATTTGGAGTTTTTCTCCAGTTCTACAGATTTACCTTTTTTGCATTTTTTGAAAGTGTCTTTTAAAGCACAAGAAACAGTTGTTATCATAAGAGCCAGACCATCTCCAGTCCTCAGCACGAAATATTTCTCTCTTTAGCCTGGATTTGACTATGATGTCATCTACCATGTTGGGATGCAGACACGGAGGCCCTGGCCAAGCTGCTGGAAACAATCTTCCAAAACTTTGAGATTAATAAACCTGTTAAAATACCCAGACCCAGATATTTTGTCATGGCAACAGAAAACATGAGTAAAACAAGTAAATTAATTCAATACAGTCACAACATGCAAAGTCAGCACAAAAAATATCACTTACAAGTAGTTCATACACTAACAATAGACTACCCCCAAATACCAAAGCAATTCTTATAATAACAGATCAAAGAACAAAACTTAGAAATAGTAAAATATACCAAGAAGATAAAATATCTCTGTGATGAACACTATAAAACTTTGGGGAAAGAAATTGAAGAAGACAGAATGAAATGGAAATACATTCAGAGAGAGAGAGAGAGAGAGAGTGAGAGAGAGAGAGAGAGAGAAAGCAACAGTGCAAACAGGTGTGGGAACTGGTTTTGTCAACTTGGTTGGATTTTAGCCATTAGACTACTGGGGGTGGGGGATCTACCGTGAATATAGATGGTCCCGTCTCAGTAGACTGGGGATCTGACTGAATAAAATGGGAAAGAGAGAAAGCCAGCCAAATGCTTGCTCTCTCTCCGCCACCCCCTCTATGTCTCCTCTTTCCCTCTACTTTCTACCCACCAAGAAATGACAAGGCAGAGAACTTCTGCCACACACTCTTGCAGTCCTTAAGTTCTGTCCAAGTGCAGTGCATAGGTCTAAACAACCACGGGCTCACTGAAAGTGGCATCCAAGATGACTCTTTGCTCTATATTTTTTGTGCCAAACATTATATTATTATAAGAAGATTAATACAGCAGGTAAAACATAAGATGAGAGAGAGAGGGAGAAGAATGAAAGAAAGAGAGCGCATGTCTGCTAGCGTTCAAGGAGCTACATGAAAGTAGTGTGTGTACACTGTGAACACTAACATAAAATGATCCAGCTTTCATGAAGTTACAGCCTTTCTGGTCTTGACTACCATAAGCTTAAGGTTGGCAATCATTTCCAGGACAACAGTTTTCAGCAGCATCAGGCTAGTGATTACAGGGAGTGGAGACGCTGGAGTCAAATCTCTAAGCCCTGTTTCTCTAATGATGCGCCACCGGTGGTGTGCATGATAGCTGGAGCTACTGTCTGGAGTGGGGAGAAAAGATCCTGGCTGCGAGGAAGGAGCGGATGGAAAGGCCCTCATTGTTATCACTTCCGGGTACACCAGACCAGCTCCTTGGCAGCTTAAGGTCCTTTAGCCTGGAATATAGCCCAGTGTGCTCTCCTTGTGGAACTGTCAGAGCCCGGCGCTCTCCCGCCTGGTGGAAGAGGCATAGGTTAACACCCCTTGCAGAAGGGTTTAACTAACACGTGAACAAACGCGGCAGCATCTCCCCACCTCCTGTAGCTCCCACACCTCCGAGGTCACATTCTCTATTAGTCACTAGTGGTCTCTGATCATTTAGGGACGCTTCTCAATGGAGTAAGCTCCGCTGGCCGTAGTACAAACTCCTTGCCAGGCCCGGTCCTCCAGTGCTGCGCGTCTCCCGCCGCACTTGCTGACCAGCACTTGGTGAAGACATCGCATCATCTCACCACGTGCTCCTGGGAATCCGAACTGAGATAGACACCTCACGAGATAATGCGGCCAGAGGCAACCACAGCCGCTGTAGAGAAAAAGAGAGAAAAATCCTAAAAGATCCGTAGAAGCGGAGCGATAGAAGGGTCATTGCACATTCTCGACTGGACTGTGCTTGCTCTTGAGAGAAGGCTTTCAAATGAACTCTTAAAAAAAACTTGTATTATTTTCATTTCATGATAACTACGCAAAAATTCAACAAATTGTTTTCTCTCTCCTTTTTTAAAAATAATGTCTACATGTGCTTAGCTATCAGAGCTAAGGGAGACCCATTCCTCTCACTTTGGTTTCCTCTTGAATGATATTTCCTGCATCTTTTCTTCATAGCACAGCTGTTTTATTTATCAACTCTGGAATACTCATTCAGGAACTTAAATGCACCTCAAGTATATGTCATCTAATCAATATTTTATTATGGGGAGATAAAAATAAAGTAAGATTTCTTCATGTACAATAAAGTTAATGCCTGGGATCCAATGTCTTCTACATACTCATCTCCTTTCTTGAATCATTCTAACAAATGTTTAATTTCCATTTATTTTTAGGGTTAAAATGTGATTGTTCCTATTTTGGGACAAGAAACTAAATGTCCTGGCATTCCTATATTCATTTAATTCTATTAACAGGTAGGATAAAAATAGAACACCTGATCTTGGCTTCTATGCTCGGTTCTGGTGCCCACCCTGTTCTCCAGAGTTGCCTCACATTCTTTGGAAGTTTATTTGTTTCCCATCTTGTGTGTTGCCTTTGCCCACCAAGGACATCTTACGAATGCTGCCTTTCAGTCCCCCTTGTGCAGTGAAGCTCTCATCTAACACTTTGCCTCTGGGCCCCACTGTGGTCTTAGGGGGGCTGATAGCCATGGGGGGTGGTAACCAGAAAAGTTTTGTCTCTTCAGAAAACCTCCCCTTATTCTTGGCTTCCCTCACAGATCCTAAGACCTCTAACACTTCCTTTTGTTCAGAAACCAACCCTTCAAATCTTGATTCAGTAAGAAAAATCCTTTATAAAAAAAATGACCTATATTTGAGCCGGGTGTGGTGGCGCATGCCTTTAATCCCCGCACTCGAGTCAGATGTAGGAGGATTGCCATGAGTTCGCCTGAGATCCTGCCACAAAAAAACAAAAACAAACAAACAATAACAATACAAAAAAGCAAACAAAAAAGACCTATATTTTTCAGAATGTGGAGAAGGGAGAAAAAGCATTAAAATGGGAGTGAAGAGGTGGAAAAGGTTGATAGTAGGTCTGATTCCATTCAGTTGGACTGCTTTCTTCAAGTTTCGATCAGATTTTTTTCTCTCTACAGCAACAAGTGTGTTTGTGTGCTGTCCCTGGCAGCCTCCCTGGGCGAGTGAGGATGTGCTGAGCCATTTGGCTGTTGTGTGGACCGACTCGGAGAGCCTCTTCTCTCCCTAATGAAGTCATCTCTCCCTGCAGCCCAGCCTCTCCCATCACTCCATGTTGGAACTGGGCTTTGGCTTGCATAGTTGTGTCATGATGCAGATGGGCTTCCCGTTACTTCTGGAGAAATCTACCCAACCATGCACAGGACAGTTACAAGAAAGAAGAAAATTCTTACTTTGTTTTAGACTAATTACTTTTTAAAGTCACCATGCACAGTGTTAGGTTTTATTGTGGCGTTTTCATACATGTATGTCGTTTAGAGGTCGGCAAGGCTAGGAATGAGTAAGGACAAAATTATTTTATTGAAAGAAACATTTTTCTGAGAGATTTTGATTTATGGGTTGCAGAGACAATAACTCAGTATCTGATCTTTGGGAAAAATAGAATTTTCCATGATTTTCTACTTATATTTGTTTAGGTTAAGGTTATCAGAGTAATTTACATGCATCATCTTAAAGTACAGTAAGATTGGTACCATCACGTTTGCTTTTTTTTTTTGCCAGATTCATTTTTTAACTTCTTTCTTTCATTTTTTTTGGGTGTGTATGGTGTATTTATGTGCACCTCTCTCTCTCTTTCTCTCTCTCTCGTGTGCATATGCATATGGGAAGACCAGAGGTCAAAGTCAGGTGTCTTCCTCAATGTCTATAATATAATACATATACATATATATAACATACATATAATATGCAAATATATATATATGATAGTGTCTCTCACTGAACCTGAAGCTCACCAGCAAGACTAAATGGCAAGCACCAAATCCTCCTGTCTCTGCTTTCACAGTGCTGTAATTACAGTCATGTGCTGCGGGTGCCTGGCTGAGGGCTGAGCTGAGGTTCTCAGGCAAATGCAGCAAACACTTTACCTACTAAGGCATCTCCCCAGCCCCAGGATTCTGTTTTATTTTTTAAAGGAGGCAATAAAGATCTTACATTATTTCTGTGTTTCTGTGGAGGATAAATGAGTTGTATGTTTTCCTTTTGACTCATGACATGGTATTAACAGGCTGGCTTTTTCTCTTTAGGGGTTTGAAAGTCAGTGAAGGTACATTTACTTGTCACACCTCTCACAGTCCAGATAGCACATTCCTCCTGGTTATGCCAAGCACCAGCCAGTGGACTAAGGGAGCTGAAACATGACTCTGTTTTCTGAGTCTGAATAGGACTAGATTCTTGTCACTTCTGGACCAACCAGAGAAACTGTGATGTCTAAGAACACTTCACTTGATCAACAAAATTAGAAGCCTGACATGGGATACGAAAGGACCTTGGAAGGTGTAGATGAAGATAATGAAGTTCCCTGGAGACCCACCTGTCATCTACACCATTTTCCTCCAGGTCACTGGCTGGCCGCTCCTGAGTTCAGTCAAGTTCCTTAAGACAAAATGAAGGCAAGGAAGTAAAATGTGTCACTTTTGGCTCTTGGTTTCTTGTAGACAGCAGCGTTGTGAACGAAGGTTTCATTTCATCTGCTTGACATCTTTGAGTGTACATCCACAACATCCCCAGTACAGCCACATGATCTCAAGGGCACTCACAGAATGAGATTTTAATTGTCATTTGCTTTAGAATTAAGTATAATGAGTGTATAAATTAGTTTTAACATTAAAAACTGTAACAACAATTTCCCATTCAAAAACTTCGCATCGTTTTGGCAGACATTGTAGATTCAGAAATAATTGCTTTCAGCTGGGCGTGGTGGCACATGCCTTTAATTCTAACACTCAGGAGGCAGAGGTAGGAGGATTGCTGTGAGTTCAAGGCCACCCTGAGACTGCATAGTGAATTCCAAGTCAGCCTGGGCTAGAGTGAGACACTATCTTAAAAAATCAAAACCCCTCCCCCCAAAAAACAACCGCAACAAAGAAATAATTGCTTTCTTATTTTGTTTGAGGAAATAAAATCTTCAAGAACATTTGTTTGAGTACACATGGGTACTATAGGGTTATAGACTCTACCTGTGATATTCCTAGTCTTTTTCATCTATTTTTAAATTTTTTTATGGGGATCTACTCAAGAGTTAAGAATACAAATATAAAATTATCTTTGTTCTAATTTTTGACAGATTGAAGAAGTGCTTAATTTTCTAAATAATAATGTTGTAAGCCAAGAAAGAAGTAAGGTATACAGCATAAAGCTTTTCAACGTTGTACGAATACCGACTAGCCAAGAGGACCCTAAGAAAGTGCCTTTGCCCTGTGGAACTACTCAGATGAGGGTTGTTATGTCTGTGGAAGGTATAAAGTGATATTACTGCGGACCAGGTAGGGTAACCCACTTGATGAAAATAAGTAAAACACCTCAGGGTACATGGAATATTCAACTGATAACTTTCTAAAATGCCCCATCCTGCACAGATCATATTTATAGTATTAATGAGTAGTCTTTCCATGAAATAGATACTAATCTATTACTGATTGCTTGTTTCTTCTTTTTCTCCTTCTCAAAGATGTTTTGTTGGACTATATTATGAAGGAACAGTCTGGTAAGCTTTCAGACCAACCTACCTATGACAAAATGGCCTTGGGCAAATCAGCTAAACTGTACAATTCAAACTAGGTTCATTTAAACATAAGAGTTAGAATAATAGTTTGTATTATGAAGTATTTCAGAGAAAGATCTACCACAATGACTAGAAGAATATAAATTCCAGTGAAAATTCATTTTGTTTAGTTTTACCTCTTTCTAAATGACATCATCCCTCATGGATTCTGGTAAAAGCTCTTCTGTTCCTGTCTGCACTTTAGTTTGTTTGTATGTCAAGTGAAAAGGTTGCAGTCCTATTCTGAGCTATGACTCTGCTGCTCTAAATAAGTGGGATAAAATTCCAATTTGGGGAATGGTGGTATGGTCATTGCACAAAGAATGGAACAGAGCTCCAAATGGCCTGCCCATATGACAGTGATGTCGTTGATGGCTGATGTAGTGAATAAGTCCTACATGAAAATGTCGCATGAAACATGAAATGATAACATGAAAATGTCGAGAGGGTAAAATTGCCCTGATAGGTCTACCAGCTGCCTGTCCTTTAAAAGCCATGGCGTGCTGGTCGCAGCGCCTTCTGAGTGCGAGTACTACAAACTGAGCTCCAGCCAGCTGAGCTGAATAGATCCAGAGTGAAAACTGGCTTTCTGCTTTAGTCACTGCTGCTTCTGAAGACGTGTGTTTGATCCGATTTTCCAAGCAGAACATTCAGAGAGGAGAATTAGGAAGACACTTCCATAATTGTGTGGCAAGAAAAGTATGTTATTGTTCGGGTATCCCCATTGTCACTTTTACATATCCCTCGGACTTACTTTGTCTCCATTGTGTAAAATCACACTACACTTCAAAGAAAAGGGAACTCTGAGGAGCACAAGTCCTTTGTGTCAACTGGTTGACCCCTTGCTCTGAAGGTCCTAATGGAAATCTTTTGTGACACAAAAGGGCATTCTTCCGTGAGTTGATGCTGTTTACACCGTGGGGTGGGCCTCAGTGGGGGAAAAATCGTAAACACATGATAGATTATGATTCTATTTCCTGACACCATGGAAGGTACCAGATGCATCTAAGGAGTTTCAGTTAAAATGAGAGAGAGAGAGAGAGAGAGAGAGAGAGAGAGAGAGAGAGAGAGAAGATTGCACTCCAAGGGTGCCTCTGCGAGACAGGGCAAGGGAGGATGAAGAAAGCCCTCTACCAGACATGGTGATTCTCAGCAGAGGAAGGGGATTCTCTTGAATGGGACAAGGGGTTGCCTGGGGGAATTTCCTGTCCAGCCCTTTATTACCAGGGTCTTTGTGTACAGCGCGGTGTAGCGGGCTCCCCATTGGGCCGTTCCCTGGGGAGGGCTGACACTTCGCCTCCGGGGCTCACCGGGGCACCGGTTCTCTCAAGTGTCTGTTTCGCGTCTTCAAGAGCCTCGCGCCAGACACTTCTTCACACGGGACAGGCAAGCTTTGTGGGCGCGCAAAAGTCACTGTAGCCAAGTTCTTTGCTGGCTTTTACCGAGTTCTGTCTGCTCCAAGGCACTGAGCACAGCCAATTGTCCCGTGCCCGCCCGCCCGCCCGCCCGCCCGGCGCAGCAGCCCGGGGGTCCCTTTGCTTGCGCTCAGAACTGGCGGCGCAGGGGTGGCGGGGAGCGGGGGTGGGGAAGGTGGGGAAGGTGGGGCGGGCGGCGGGTTACGTGAGCTGCGCGCGGTGTGACCCCGTGAGGGGCTGGACGGGGAGCGCTGCCGTCCCCCACCGATTGGTACTTCTCGTCGGGAAGCTACGCCGAGAGGTGGGAGTGCCCGGCGAGGGAGGCCGGCGACGCCGGGAGCGCCTTTCCGCCCCCTCCGCCCGCTTCCCCAGCCTGCGCTCTTAGGAGTGGCCTTGGCTGCGGAGGGCTCTGGAGCCTGTGAATGAACCCTCCTCCCCTCCCTCCTCCTTCTCCGCGCTCAGTCTCCTCCTCGGCGCTGACGGCACGCTGATATAATGACGGTGGGTGTCACAACCCGCATTTGAACTTGCAGGCGAGCTGGCCCGAGCCTTTCTGGAGAAGGACTCCGAGGCGCGCGGGCGCAAGAGCCTCGGACGTTAGGCTCGGAGGACGGGCGCCGCGGCCGGGACCCCGAGCGGAGGAGGCGCATCCTTGCTGCCCCGCGGCGCCGTCCCGCACCCCGCGCCCCGCACGCCGCGCCCCGGGCCGCCGCGCTAACCCCCGGTGAGCTGCGGGCCGGCGCCGAGCACACTCGCACCGCGCAGCGCAGCGCAGCGCCGCGGAGGATTTTCTCCCCCAAACTGCAATAAGCCGCCTTTCAAGGTAATCACGTTTCTTTTGTTCCTCCTTTAAAAGAGAGAGAGGGAAGAAAAACTTACAAGAAAAAAATATATGTATCTATATATGAAACAACCGCCGGTCTTAAAAAGAAAAAGAGAGGAATATTACTGTTGGATGCGGCTTTTAATTAAGGCAAAGACAATTAGCTGTTAGAGGAAGACAATGTGTGCAGTTGAAAAATTCAGGTAACTTTCAAAAAGACTCGTGTAGAGAGGCAGACAGAGGGACCCTTGGTGCTGGGGGGAAAAAAATCTAGACAAAAGAAGCCCAGGGTGGAGTGTGGGAAGCAAGACTAACGGAATTGGGGGAAGGAGGTTGTAGAGAAATCCGAGAAAAGTCGTGCTTTCTGGAGTTGGAAGAACGAGGGGGACCCCCGGACACCTTGATGTTTTTTGTTGCTATTGTTACTGCTCTTAGCCTTCTTGAGGCAAAAGTTTGAATGGGAACTCCCGGAGACTTGCCCATCTGCAAGTCCCTGGAGCCACCTTGGTGCAGGCCACCTGGCTTCCTGGCCCCTGGTGTGTGGCCAGTGCCTGGCGTTCCTGGAAAGCCTCTCCCGGGCAGGTCCTGACAGGGTACCCCGTACCCTCGCCGCCCCTGACCTGCCCGGACAGGATGCTCTGCTCTGGCAGGCGATGTGGAAGGGCGCCCGCCAGGCGAGGGGTGTGCAGGGTCCCGGAGCTGCGTTTCTTTGATGACCGGGGGCTGTCACAGCTCTTTCCTGTGGCCCCCTGGGTTCTTTTGTCCTGCGCGGCGCGGCGCGGTGCGACGGGACGAGCTAGGAAGGCGCAGCGAATGGGGGTGGGGTTGTTGGATCGCCTTGGAGGTCTGGGAGGCGCCTGGGCGGGAAAGCTTCCCTGAACTAGCAGGGATGTGCAATGCATGCACGCATGCATGTGTGTGTATGTATGTATGTATATACACACATATGCTTCTCGTTCTCTAAAGCGAAGTGGGGACTGTCGTGCCTATCTCAATTAGCAACCCAGTGCCCAGGGCGCTCTCCAGACAAAGGTGAATCGGGGACCCGAATGCGGGGCTGATGGCTCCTGCCATCTCTTCTGGGTTTCAGCCGTCCGCGGTTCCCTTCCGTATCCCCACCAGCCCCCCGTACTCGACTGCAGTTGAGCAACTTCACTGGCGGGCGAGTGGCGAGGAGGCGGAGAGCGCGCGCCGGGAGTCGCGGGGAGGCGCCCTGGCTCGGCGAGTGCGGCTGGCGGGGCGCAGACGTGGGCGCTGCCGAGCCACTTCCCCGGTGCGGTGCCGGAGCCCCGGGGCGCCCGCGCCGAGCCCGTGCGTTCTCCTGGGCACCGGGCAGACTGCGGGGGCAGTCATGGGGTTAGCCAGCTGAGGGCTGGGTAAGAAAAGCAAGTCCTAGTCTGAGCTGTTCGCCCTGAGACCTCGCAAGTCCCGCGGGTTCTCCGGCGAAGCTGCGGGAAGGGGGGCGAGGCTGCCCCAGGTCGGGGAGTCGTGCGTCCCCGGCCCGCTCTTCTCATCTCCGCAACCCCCCTCTTCTCTCTCCCTCTCTCTTTCTCTCTCTCTCTGTCTCCATCTTCTCCGGTCTCCCTCGGCCTCTCACGGCCTCCCCTCGATGGGCTTTTGCTCCCCCTCCCCCACGGCTGACAGATGAATGGCTGGTGTGAAATCCTTCTCTGTCCGGGAGGCCGGGCCGGAGGGAGGAGCGGGGGGGGGGGCGGTGCGCGCCTTGCGGGCGGCCTCCAGTTGCGGGCTCGGTGCTTCCAGAACCCAGATGTCTAGGAACTGGGAGGGTTTTTTTTTTTAAATTATTTATTTATATATATTTTTTGCCGGGTGTGGGCTCCCCCTGATGGAGAGATGTAGAGAAGGCGCCCCGCGAGCCTCTTTCCCAACCTTACTCCGTTCCAGGGGAGGAGACCCTCGTTTCCCATCAATGGTTAGTTTTCCATTGCAGAACCAAAGATGCACATCTTGGGATGTTTGGAGGAGGTGGGACTGTGCTCATTCGCGTGTGAAGGCACCTCTTCTCGAGTCCACCGTGCTGGGTGGCGTCTCCAGCTGGGTGGACGGACACAATGCTAGCGACAGATCCAAGTTTTGGAGCTCTTGACGCACGATGTGGGCATCTTTAAGAAATAAAATGTGGAAATGCTCTGCTTTCTCAAATTTCATGAGTGTCTACGACCATTTGAACACAACGCTAGGGTCCCATCCCAGTGCTTCGGGTCCCGAATCCAAAACTTTTAACTGGCTCAACTTCAGGAGAAACAGTGAACATAGAAACTGGGGGGTGGCGGGGAGGGGGGAGCGAGCGATCGCCTGTGGGACAAGGAAAGCGAAGGATGGGGAAGCCAAGGGGACAATGGAGGGAAAGCGGAATTGCAAAGAACTGAGATGAGGAAGCTAGAAGCCCGCAGCCAAGAGCCGGAAGGGCTCCTTTGCAGATGTTGGTCTAGATTCCGTGTCGCTAACACCGAAAGGTATAGCAAACAGGTCTGAGCCGGATGCTGGGATGGAGAGTGGCCGAGGACCAGCCCGCAGAGGTGGTCCAGCTCCTCCCACAGGCGATGGACTAGGCCCGCCCTCGCTCCCTGCCTCCCTTAGCCCCCGCCGGCGCGGGAACCCGGCCAGGCTCTGCGCTCAGCGCCGGGGTTCGCCAGCCGCCACGTGGGCTGGAGTTTCAGCTGCGGGCGCGAGACGGGCGTGACTTCCCGGGCTCCGAGACCGACGCACAGCTGCACGGGCGCAGGGCGCAGCCCGGGTCCCCGCGGCCTGGGCCAAAGGGGGCGGGCCGGGGCGGGGCTGATGGCTGCAGCTGGAGCCCACCCAACTTCTGTCCAGACGGCCCTAAACGCGCCTATTAAAAGGCTTTTAAATGCCCTCCCCCCCCAACCTCTTCTTGCTTCTTGGGAATGGAAGGAGAAATACAGAGATTTTGCTTCAAGAGGAGGGGAAGTGAAGATTTGATGCAAGTAAACTCTTTTACATTAAAAAAATATATGAGACATATGTCCTGGGCTCCATGTTTTAAAATATACCCAGACTGTCTGAAGACGGCTTTTAGTCGGCCTCAGTGTACATCACGTGCCTGGTTGTCATAAAATCCGTGTAGAGTGGCTAAAGGATGCTGTTCGGGTATTTCCACGAGGACCAGCGCGGCGCGGTCGCGGTGGTCGTGGGCGTGGGTGTCACGGTGACATCCTGGTCCATCAGTGCTGAGCCCGAGAGTGGGCGCGGTGCCGAGCAGGTACTCAGAACAAGCCTTCCTGCGCTTACGCGGCTTCTACATCTTCTGGGCTCCAATTTGGAAGAACTGGGCTTTAGTGATCCCCACCATTGTAAATTCTGTTACAAACTGGCCCACTTTTCTTGTTTTCTTCTATAAGCTGTGACCTAAATTGTGTCAAGTACTTGTTGGCCATTGTATCAAACTCACTGGGAAAATATCCATATATAAATCTAAAGTAAGGTATTTTGAATTTAATATAAAATAGAAAAAAAAAAGTGGCAAGAAAAGCAACCATTAGTTTTCTGAGTTTGAGTTAGCTTTCCAACTTGGGAAATAATGTAAATATAAGAGCAAGGCAGCAAGGGGAAGGTGTCAGAATCTTTGTTCTGAGCTCCAAGGAGAAAAGGGAATATTTGACAAACCGCATGTCTGTCGCACTAACGCTGCTGCAATGGCTCCAACAGTTTCCAGAGCCATTGAGCAATTGCTTCCTCCAGCAGGAAGTCCACAGTCTTTAATCTTGTGGGTGGGAGGAAGAGGGATGAGGTTCAAGGCAGACCATCTCTTCAAATTTGTGTACGAGTTTAAAGTTTTCTGTTTTGGTGGTTAGATTTAAACAATCAAGCTCCTCCCTAAAGTATATTACTTCCTTTAAGGCAATGAAGTTTGAAAATCATCTCCTTAATTTTATGTATGTATATGAGGTAGGGTTCTGTTTTTTTTTTTTTTCTTTGCTTTTGCAAGTTGCAGGGAAATACCTCTGATATTCCAAGATACCTGGATCTTTGCACTAGTAAATTTCTGTTTGGAAAGGATCAAGAGAGCTAACTCAAAGCTCAATATGGTCAATTGAATGATACGTCCATTGTTCTGAGTTTCCTTACATTGCTATGCTTAAACACTCTGTAGTTAATGATTGGTCAGAAACTGAGCATCTGGGACCCTTTGAGAGCACAAAGAAGACTAACTAATCCCGTCTCCCACAGTCAGGTACCTAAGCGAGTCTTTCCTGTTAAACAGTTTTGTTGACTTTATTCCTGGACAGACATCCACAGACACTGTATTTCATGTGGGGCTCGGCCCTGGAAGGAGTAGAGCTTCTCAAGACACATGGTTCTATGGAAAGAATGGCTGACTTCAGTCAGTGACTATTTCTTTCATTCACCACACACCTGCAGAAATGATAACAGACAAGCTTTCATTGGTGGGCGATCCCTGGTCTTGTGTGAAAGATGCTGCAGAATGTTACCTGGGTGTGCTTTACCAGACGCACAAAGCCTTGATCCGCTCTGATTCTGCAATAAGAACAAGGGAGAGTAGATAGAGATAAAGATGTCTCGGCCAAGTTCCATTTGGATTAATGAATTTTTAGCAGCTTCTTCTTGTACCATAACCTTGATAGATTATATGTGTATATATTTTTGTGTGTGATTTTTGTATTTTAGATGCATACATAGATTTTTTTTCTATTTTTCCTCTTTTCTGTCTATGGGTATCTGTAGGGTATATGTAGTGTGGCATGTGATATGTGTGGTGTATGCATGGGTGTGTGCAGGTCTGCATGTGTGTGGAGGCCAGATGGCAATTTCAGGTGTCTTCCTCCATCACTCAACCACCCATTTTCTTCAAATGGTTTCTGTCCCTTCAGAGCAGTAAAGAAAAAGTTTGAGAAGTAATTTTATTGGTTGGCTTTTAGGGAAACTAAATCATAAGCTATTGTGGGAACATAAATAAGTTTATTTTCTTTAGAAAATAATTTATCAATCAAATTTATTTACTGTCAGTGTTTTTTTTTTTAAATGTATACATCCTTTGACCAACAAATTCTAATTCTAAAGAGTGTTATGGTACCAATGTTACACAAGATAAATGAACAATGATTTTATTTTATAATTTTTAAAATTAGTTTTATTGATTTAAGAGAGAGAGAGAGAAGGAGGAGGAGAAGGAGGAGGAGAAGGAGGAGGAAGAGGAGGAGGAGGGAGAAAGAGGCAAAAAGAGAATGGCACTCAGGGCCTCCAGCCACTGCAAATGAACTCCAGATGCATGCGTCCCCCTTGTGCATCTGGTTTACGTGGGTTCTGGGGAGTTGAACCTGGATCCCTTGGCTTTGCAGGCAAGTGCCTTAACCACTAAGCCATCTCTCCAGCCCTATTTTGTAATACTGTGTTGACTGATTTGTTGTGAAGCTGGGTCTGTCTTTGTAGCTGAGATTAGCATGGGGCTCCTTCTGAAGCCCAGGCTTTTCTCATATTTGTGTTCCTTCTGCCTCAGCCTTTGCTAGTCCTGAAATTACAGATGTGCAATCCTAGGCTTGGTTTGAAGCATTTTTCAAACAGCAAAATATTGGAAATATCTTAAAGGTTCATCACAGGGTATTGGTTAAATAAATTGCTATTGTATCCATGGGAAATTTTAGAGCTGCTAAGTATAACAGTAAAATTTGGCTGATTGTGATCATGTCATTTAAAAGTTTTGTGTAAATCTGCATGTTGAATGCATCTAATTACATTAAAATGAGTATATGTTCATGATTTTAACAGTATATTTACTAAAAGGCTAAGTCATTTTGGTCCTAGGGGTGAAGGAAACACTAAACATACTCTGTTTTGATGAGCACAGAAGGGAAATTTCCAAATGCTGTGCAGCGTGATGGCATGTGCTATAGTGAAAACAGATCATGAGCCAGACCGACTCATGAGACCAGAGACAAGAATTCACCAAGAAGAGAACAGAGGAGAGCTCAGGGAGAAAAGCTGAGTTCAGTTCGGTTTCAGGAACCCAACTGCAGGCAGTGACAACTTCACATGGTACTACTGAAGCCTGGGTTTGCTCTGAGCTACAGCGATTCCTCAAGGAGCAACGTGGAGTACGATGGGCAATGCTTATTACATCTGCTCTGTATCTAAGTACCCTAGACAAGTGGTGAGCTGGAGTAGCCACTTAGCAGAATGGTAGACATCCCCACGGTGTCTGAGTCCTTAAGTCACCCCTCCCTCCGCTGTGCCTCCCTAGGCATTAGGGAGAATACTACCTGTCTACTAGAACCTTGGCGCCCTCTCTTTTTCAGGCAGCTCGCCCTTGGTGTGACTCTCTCTGCAGATATTTCTCATGGTTAGGAGTACTGTTGACCTTGTCTCTCATCTCCAAGGCAACGAAACAATTGCAGCCGTCTGTACCTTGATTGTGAGATCACTTTTTTTTTTCCTCTTCTCCTTGACTTTACTGAAGTAGAAGGCTAAATATAGGGGCTGACTCTCATATCTCTGCAGTCTTTCCATGCACACAGACTTGTTATCACTAACAGACCATGTTTACAAGACAGACACCGGAGAGCAGAAGAAGGGGGAAACAAGAGTCGGGGGCATGCTGGAAACAGAGAAAACGTCTTTTCTGAACGTTTCTCACATACTAAGATCAAATGTAGAAGAAAAGCAGTATACATAAATAATCATGACCACAGGCGTAGTAGCTTTGAGGAAACCAAAGAGTTGGAATGACTCATGAGTAGACTGATCCCATGGATTCTTAAGAAGAAACTACCAAGATGTAGATCTGAGGCAAAGTGTCTGTAATAGCATCGTGACATAATTACTAAAGAGATGAGTGGTGATCGTTCAGTCTGAGGACTTACAATCAGACGCCTGCGGGGCAGGTCCCGAGTGGAGAGGAGGCTAGGTGAAGGAGTGATGCTGAGAACTATCCACTATTGTTACTGGCTTGTGGTAATACTTACCTGGACTTATTCAAATGTGTTTCAAGTATCAGTTAGTTCTGCTGTGCCCAGATTCATGAGGACTATTGGTATTTCAAAATCAGACCTCTCTATCAATGCAGCAATATGTACTAACTTTAGCTCTCATAATTAACTTACAAAGAGGCTGGGGGCATGGCTCAGAGGGTAAAAGACTTGCTGTATGAATTTCAATGCAGGTCCCCAGGACCCACACCAAAGTCAGAAACTGTGGTGGGCTTTTGTAATCCCAGTGCACTTGCAGCAGGAAAGGAGGCAGAAAGAGAAGAATTTCCCAGAGCAGTGAACAAGAGACTCAGCCTCAAGTTAGTTGAAAGGCGAGGATTGACCCAAAAGATGTTCTGTGGCTGAAGAGATGGCTTAGCAGTTAAGCGCTTGCTGTGAAGCCTAAGGACTCCGGTTCGAGGCTCGATTCCCCAGGACCCACGTTAGCCAGATTCACAAGGGGGCGCATGCATCTGGAGTTCCTTTGCAGTGGCTGGAGGTCCTGGCACGCCCATTCTCTCTCTTTCTCTCTCTCTCTCTCTGCCTCCTTCTCTCTGTCGCTCTCAAATAAATAAATAATAATAAAAAAGATGTTCTCTGACCTCCTCGCATATGCCCTGACATGTGAGCACCCTCATTCACACAATCAAATGTACCCACATACCTAATAATTAAAAAATTTAAAAACAGTTACAGAAATGATGCACAGGGAGTGTAAGTAGAAGAGGCAGAGATTGGATTTAAAACTGTTTAACAATAGAGCCAAAAATCAAAACCATATATTCTAAAGGTTGCCTGAAAAAGAACAAAATAAAAAAGAAAGAGACCAAGTTTTCTTGAGAGAAACTAGGAAATTAATGTTTAGAAGGATATTTAAAGGAAGGGTTCTAGCCTGGATTCAATTAATATTCATGGATCTCATTTTGTCAGGATTTTATGATAAAACCTAAATTTCCGTCTTGTCTGTGAAACTGAAATATTATTTTATAATATGTTGTCATTCATTTAAACATAGCTAACACATAAACCCATAATCCATACTATCTTTCAATGGTATCTTGTAAGAAATCCAGAAATGTAGAAACATTATGAAATTTCCCAGTTAGTGTTTAACACAGTCTATTAGCATATTAGGATATATCTCACAACTTTACTTTTGGACTACCAAATATATTCTTTCCATTTTGAATTGTCAATTGATCTATAGATGGAATAGGTGAAATATATAGTTTAAAAAATACTCTTCAGGAAATACCTATTTCAGGTAAATTCTATAATTTCATAAAATTTAATAATTTTCTTTTAGAGGGATTCTAACACATATTTAAAGATATATATAAAATGAAGCCAAATGCAGAATAATATCATGGAAAAATAAATTGACATAGATTATGCTATTAACCTTGAGGTGGATTTCTTACAGCATTTATTCTTTCCAATCTAGGCTTTCTAGATAACACAGAGTTTGTTTTCTTTTTTCTTTTCTTTCTTTTTTTTTTTTTTTGAGGTAGGGTCTCATTCTAACCTCCAAGGCTGACCTGGAATTCACTATGTATTCTCAGGGTGGTCTTGAACTCATGGCAGTCTTCCCACTTCTGCCTCCTAAGTGCTGGGATTAAAGATGGTTGCCACCATGCCTAGCCAGGATTTGTTTTCAAAGGAAGATGAAGGGGCTATTGAGGATACCTTCTCAAATATGTATTGGTGAGGGTGTCTTGAGCTGAAAGTTAAAAAAGCTTTGACTTTATTTCAACAATAAAGTTGTATTGATTAGCACTGAGTATGACAAATATTCAAGACAATTGTCTGATAAAGGGAAAGGTTTATTTTGGTTCACAGTTTGGGGGTTGATGTAGTTTATTTTCTTGTAGCTGGGATAAAGCACCCAGCCAAACGTAGGTGATGGTAGGAAAGGCTTTTGTTTTTGCTTATGGTCTTGAAGGGAAGCTTCACGATGGCAGGGGGAGCATGGCATGAACAGGGACCAGATATGACTTCTGCCACAGCAGGTGGGCAGCAGCAGCAAGAGAGTGAGCCGATCTCTGGCAAAGGATAGCTGGCTCCCCCCCACATAAAGCCCACCCCACAACGTAACTCCTCCAGCAAGGCCAAATTGCCATCAGCTAGGGGTCAAGCATTCAGAACAGGAGTTTCTGGGAACATCTGATTCAAACCACCACAGGGGCCCTGGTGTATTATTGGTTGGCCTTGTTGTTTTGGGGTCTGTGGAAAGGCAGAATGTTACATCTGGGATCAGGCAGTGAAACACGTTAGCCCCGTAGAGTAAACTGGGAAGCAAAAAGAGGAGAAGATAGCCATGGTCCTCAGTCAGAGAGAGCACACATCCCCAGAGGCTATGTCCTCCCACTAGATGCTGTCTCTTCAAGTGCCCTCACCCTTCTTTCAGTGCCACACCAGGACTCAGCCTTAAATATGTGGGGCTTTAGGAGTCCATACTTGTCACTGGCCCAAACTGGTACTCACTGTGATTGGGAACTTCTTCAAATTCAGTCTGGAAGAGACAACTCTGCCACTCAGACTGTTTGATATCTTTCCTATAAAAGCACAGTCAATCAATGGCAAAGCCGAGGGCAGAGTTTCTTGACTTTGAGTGCAGTTTGTTCTTTCATTATTTAGTCCTGAGGCTTTGGAATTGTTTGAAGCTCAAGACAGGCAGTGGTCACTTTTGTCACCAACAGCTCCTTACAGTACATTTTGCTTGTCCAGCCA